>JAJHZJ010000047.1:5340493-5980493 GCA_023548195.1 Bettongia penicillata ogilbyi | reverse complement strand
TTTTATCTCCTACATAAAATTTTTAAAAATTTATTTTATTAAATATTTCCCAGTTACAATTAAAAATAATTTAATATTCATTTTAAAAAAAATTGAGTTTCAAATTCTCCCTCTCCTGTCCCTTCCCCATGTCTTGAGAAGGCAAATATTATGATACTGGCAAGACATGGGAAATCATGCAAAACCTATTTCCATATTAGCCATGTTGCAAAGGAAACCAAGATAAAAAAACAAGAAAAATAAAGCAAAAAAAAAAAAAGTATGCTTGAATCTGCATTCAAATTTCATCAGTTTTCTCCCTGGAGGTGTATAGCATTTTTCATCATGGGTCCTTTAGAATTATCTTGGATCATTGTGTCAATCAGAGTAGTTAAAGTCTTTCACAGTTGATCATCTTTACAATATTGTTGTAATTATGTACAATGCTCTCCTGGTTCTGTTCATTTCACTTTGCAATAGTTCATATACGTCTTCCCAGGTTTTCCTAAAAACATCCTGCTCATCATTTCCTGTTTTTAATTAATTAATTTTTAGTTCTTCATTTCCACAAGATTTTGAGTTCTAAATATTCTCCCCATCTCTCCCTTACCCCCCAAGATAACATACTTTTTGATTACCCTTTCCCTCAGTTTGCCATCCCTTCTATCACCACTCCTTTATCCCCATTCTTGTAGGGCAAGATAGACTTCTATACCCCATTGCCTGTATGTCTTATTTTCCAGTTGCATGTAAAAACAATTTTTAACGTTTGTTTTTAAAACTTTGAATTCCAAATTGTCTCCCTTCTTCCCTCTCCACCCACCCTTATTGAGAAGGCTAGCAATTCAACATAGGTTATACATATGTAGTCATGCAAAACACTTCCACAACAGTCATGTTGTGAAAGACTAAACTATATTTCTATCTGTCCTATCCCACCTCCCCCTTTATTCTATTTTCTCCTTTGTCCTTGTCCCTTTTCAAAAGTGTTTGTTTCTGAATACCCCCTCCCCCAATCTACCCTTCCTTCTATCACCCCCATGTCCTTCTCCCTTACTTTACTGTAGGGTAAGATATCCAATTGAATGTATAAGCTATTCCCTCTTTAAGCCATATCAGATGAGAGTAAGGTTCACTCATTTCCTCCCACCTTTCCCCCTCTTCCCCTCCATTGTGAAACCTTTTTCTTGCCTCTTTTATGTGAAATGATTTACCCCATTCTATCTCCCCCTTTCTCCTCCCAATATATTCCTCTTTCACCCCTTAATTTTATTTTTAGATATCATCCCTTCATATTCAACTCACCCTGTGCCATCCATCCATCCATCCATCTATCTATCTATCTATCTATCTATCTATCTATCTATCTATCTATCTATCTATCTTTCTTTCTTTCTTTCTTTCTTTCTTTCTCCTCCAATTATCCTACTACTGAGAAAGGTCTAATGAGTTACAAATACTATCTTTCCATGTCAAAATGTAAACAGTTCAAATTTAGAAAGTCTCTTATGATTTCTATTTCCTGTATACCCTTTCATGCTTATCTTGATTCTTGTATTTGAAAGTCAGATTTCCTATTCAGCTCTGGTCTTTTCATCAAGAATGCTTGAAAGTCCTCTATATCATTGAATTTCCATTTTTCCCCCTGAAGTATTATACTCAGTTTTGCTGTGTAAGTGATTCTTGGTTTTAATCTTAGCTCCTTTGACTTCTGGATTATCATATTCCAAACCCTCCAATCCCTTAATGTAGAAGCTGCTAGATCTTGTGTTATCTTGATTGTGCTTCCACAATACTTGAATTGTTTCTTTCTGGCTGCTTGCAATGTTTTCTCCTTGACCTGTGAACTCTGGAATTTGGCTACAATATTCTTAGGAGTTTTCCTTTAGGAATCTCTTTCAAGAGGTGACTGGTGGGTTCTTTTGATTTCTATTTTACCCTCTAGTTCTAGAATATCAGGGTAGTTTTCCCTTGAAAGATGATGTCTAGGCCCTTTTTTTTGATCATGATTTTGAGGTAGTACAATAATTTTTATATTATCTCTCCTGGGTCTGTTTTCCAGGTTAGTGGTTTTTCCAATGAGATATTTCACATTATCTTCTATTTTTTCATTCTTTTGGTTCTATTTTATGATTTCTTGATTTCTCATAAAGTCATTAGCTTCCATTTGCTCCATTCTAATTTTGAAGGAATTATTTTCTTCAGTGAGCTTTTGGACCTCCTTTGCCATTTGACCAATTCTGCTTTTTTTTTTATTAATTAATTTTATTTTTTTCAGTATTCTACAATAACTACCATATAACTTAGATTATTATTTTCCCTTCCCTCTCCCCTACTTTTTGCCTACCTCCCTGAGACAGTGTACAATTTTGTATAGGTTCCTCACATACATTCTTATTAAGTACATTTTCACTATAGTCATGATTTCCAGTTTTTGGCCATCACAAAGTGTGCTGCTATAAATATTTTTGTACATGTGGGACTCTTTCCCATTTTTATGGTCTCTTGGGGATACAGTCCTAGAAGCAATATTGCTGAGTCAAAGGGTATGCATATTTTTATAGCCCTTTGGCCATAGTTCCAAATTGCTCTCCAGAATGGTTGGATCAGCTCACAGCTCCACCAACAATGAATTAGTGTTCCAACTCTCCCACATCTTCTCCAACATTTGTCATCTTCCTGTTTTGTCATGTTAGCCAATCTGATAGGTGTGATGTGGTACCTCAGAGTTGTTTTGATTTTCATCTCTCTAATCAAAAGTGATTTAGGCATTTTTTCATATGACTATAGATAACTTTAATTTCTTCCTCTGAAAATTGCCTGTTCGTATCCTTTGACCATTTATCAATTGGGGACCAATTCTGCTTTTTAAGGCATTCTTCTTGTTATTGACTTTTCGGACCTCTTTTGCCATTTGGGTTAGTCCATTTTTTAAGGTGTTCCTTAAAGGTCTCCTTTAGCAAGTTGTTAACTCGTTTTTCATGATTTTTTTGTACCACTTGTACCACTCTAATTTCTCTTCCCAATATTTCCTCTACTTTTCTTAATTGATTTTCCAAATCCTTTTTGAGCTCTTCCATGGTTTGAGACCAATTCATATCTTTTTCTGGAGGCTTTGGATGGAGGAGCTTTGACTTTGCTGTCTTCTTCTGGTTGTATGTTTTGATCTTCTTTGTCACCAAAGTAAGGTTCTATAGTCAGTTTTTTAATGCTCTTCACTCATGTTCCCCACCAAATACTTTTTGTCAAGGTAGGACTCTGCTTCCAGTGGGAGTGGGGGTGGGTGTATTGTCCCAGGCTTCAGGGTTTTTGTATCAGCTGCTTGATCCCCCATTGTCTGTGGGCTCAGAGTTCAAGAAGTAGCCACCACCTCTGCTGCTGCTGCCACTGCTGCTGCCATTGCAGTTGCCATCTCCCCTGCCCCAGGACTGGGGCCAGCCCCCTGTCGACCTTGCTCCTGTTTCATCCAGGTCCCTCAGAGTTTTTGCACTGACCTTCTATGCTGTCTTTGGCTTTTGTGGGTTGAAAAGTCTGGAAACTGTCTCAGCTGCCAATGATTCAGTCCCCTGTGACCTGCTCTAGCCCTGTCTGTTGTCATGGCCCACATGGACTACACTCTTGCTGACCTTCCAGGTTGTCTTGGACTGGAGATTTGTTTCACTCTGTCATTTTGTGAGTTCTGTAGCTCTAGAATTTGTTTAGAGTTATTTTTTATAGGTATTTGGAAGGTTTTGGAAGGACTTTTAAAAGTCCTTGCTTTTATTCTGGCCCCCCGCTCATCATTTCTTATAGCACAATAGTATTCCATCACAATCATATACCAAAGCTTGTTCACCTATTCCTCAGTTGAAACTTAACTCTCCAAAATGTACTCTTTGATCCCAAGACATTGGCCTCTTGGCTGTTCTGCAAACAAGACACTCCATTTCTTGGCTCCAGGCTGTCTCTCTGGCTGTCCCCTCATGCCTGAAACACCTGGATCTTATTTCTGAAATAATTTTTTTTCCTTTTTAAAGAGCATTTTTTAGATCATTTAATCAACAAGCATAAAGCTATGCATTATAGAAATGGAGAAAGCCAGTGAAAGAAGTAAAATGTGTGTGTGTGTGTGTGTGTGTGTGTGTGTGTGTGTGTGTGTGTGTGCAAAAACAGAAAGAAGGATGGTTTGACTGAATTTTAGAATGTACAGAGGGGCCTCACAGCACTTAAGACTGACAAGGAAGGCTGGGCAAGGTTTTTAAGGACTTTGAATCCCAGAGAGAGGAGTAACTTAGCTGCACACCAGCACTAGGCCAAACCAGTTTAAATAGATGTAGCAGTCCTCGCCCTTATAGGAAGTTATAGTCTACATTCATAGAGACAGATACTAAGTGTATTTAAATATTCCAGCTGACTGTGACTAAGAATGGTGCCAGTAGGTGACTCAGTGGATAGAGTACTGGTACTGCAGTCAGGAGGGCCCTTGAGTTCAAATCCAGTCTCTGATGCTTAGCACTTACTACTCTGGGCAAGTCACTTAACCCCAATTTTCTTGCGAAGGAAGGAAGGAAGGAAGGAAGGAAGGAAGGAAGGAAGGAAGGAAGGAAGGAAGGAAGGAAGGAAGGAAGGAAGGAAGGAAGGAAGGAAGGAAGGAAGGAAGGAAGGAAGGAAGGAAGGAAGGAAGGAAGGAAGGAAGGAAGGAAGGAAGGAAGGAAGGAAGGAAGGAAGGAAGGAAGGAAGGAAGGAAGGAAGATAGGAAGGAAGATGCCACATGACAGTAACTCTGTGTACAAACAAAGAAGGATGTATAAGCATTTTGAGGGAAGAAGCTGAATCAGGACTGGCCTAGAAGGAGACCCCAGCATGTCATCTGTGAACTTTTATGGGATCTTGGATTATCCTTTTCTCATTTGTTCTCAAGGAAAGAAATTACAACTTCAATTGAAATTTGAAATCTCTACCCTAAGAAAACACACTCACACCAAGTCAAGTACTTTATCAGTGAATAGCCATGGATGGTCTAACATTGAAAACAGCTTACTAGGGCAGATAAAAATGGGATTAGATTGTTTCTGTTCTGCTTCAACACTGTGATCAGATTCTAAGAGCACAGCTATATCTAGAGTGGACAACTGGGACTTTATTCCAGAGCACAGAAATTTAGAATCACTCATAGCACTTATACTTCTTTAGTAGCACAAAAATAGTTGAATATTATTATCATCAAGTTAGCAAGAATAATTAGCCCAAAGCACTGTACTTTCTCTCTGCTGGTTGTAACACCCCATCTGAATTTTCTCCTTCACCTTACCCCTACCCTATGCCACACATGATGTGATGGCCTCAGGTCTCTCCATCCATGAGGGTTTAACTTTCTAAGAGGTTGACACTAAATCACAACACACATATAGTCTGGGAGGTGAGGAAAACAGTCTTGTTTCCACAGTAGACAGCCACACTTCCTTGGTCTGTTCTGTAGCACTAAACATCTTAGCTAGATTGTAGGTTTTGACATTCAAAACGCGTCTCCAGACATGTGAGACTAGAAGTGCCCCATATTTCAGTCTAAATGAGTACTGGGTACCAAAGGGCACTCATGATCCTCAGACTCTAAATGCATGGTCTATTGAATGGATGCAAGAAAGAGATAGAACACAGAACTTCAAAATATCAGAAACAAACATAAATTCATTTGAATTTTGAATATATATATATATGTTCTTACAACTCTTGCTACAAGCTGTAAGCAATATTTTTGTTCCCCTCCACAACCCAGTCTGAAGCCAATGGACTCTTGACTTGCAGAAGAGACATATGGAAGAGGACCAAAATGTGGCTGTAGATGTTAAGCAAGACTCTTTCCTGAACAAAAAGTTTTGTGTTCCTACAGCAAAGCCATGATCTGAAATTATGACAGTCATTCTTTCCCAGGGCAGCAAACATGGCCACCAACCCAGAGTGTGGTCATTGGTTCCAAAAGACAATTTCATAGACAATGATAGCACTGGAAACACTAATTGGCTATGGCCAAATCTCTTAGGGTCTCTTTCTCCCAACTGTCCCAACTAAATTGGTCTTAAAAAGTAGATTTTTGGATGATTTCTGCTACCTGTCCCAGGTCATATTTTGTAAACCTTGCCTTAGGTATGACAAATACTAGTTACAGCTTTAAATGAGGCGACAGTTGCTGATTAGACACCAACAGCAGAACTAAAATGTTCCATTTAGTTATTTTTACTTTGGGATAACTTTCTTAGTAATGTTTGTGCTCTGAAATACTAACACACATTTCTCTTTGAAGTAAGGCATTCAATGGGAATGTGTTGAATTTGAGATGTAAGTTAGAATACTGAACAATTAATGCTTATTGAAAATTATTGGTAAGCAATGATTGCCAGGGCTGTGCAGGGTGTACCAGTTCCCTCCACACTCCTTAATAAGATGGTTTTCAGATGAGGAGAACCTTTGAAACAACAATAACAAATAGTAACAGTAACATTTATCACTATTATTAGTTTGTATTTATATAAAGCAGAAGTCAGAACTATGACTGTTAAGCCAGATGTGACAAACCTCCTGCTTTTGTATGCCCCAGATAAAAATAATTACATTTTAAAATTAAGTTTTACATTTTTAAATAAAATGGAAAAACCATTCTTAGTTTTCCAGCATAGTCAAGTAGATTTGGCTCTCAGGCTCTCATTACTGACTCCTGTTATAGAGCTTTCCATTTTGCAAAGCTCTCTATAAATATTATCTTATTTGGTTCTTATAACAACCCTGATAGGTAAGTGCTTTATTATAATTTTACAGATGAGGAAACCGAGACTGAGATAAGTTAAATAACATGTCCAAAGTTACACAGCGAGGAAATATCTGAGGCAGGATTCAGATTCAGGCCAAGTCTGACACTCTAACCACTATACTATCTAGCTGCCTGATGTGATAAGGATCCCTTTTAAAAGTTCAGGAGATGTAGACTCTTCAGCCAATTTAAAGAAGCTGTGATCCTGAGAACTCAGAGCAAGCTGACCAAATCACTAGCATTTAAACAGAAACCAGGGAGACTAACCCTGGTGTCAAAATATGTCAAAGATTTTACTGCTAAAAGACATCTATCTTGCCACTGAACTTCTATGACCGGAAGAGAGAGTAAGACTGGCCAACTCGCTCACAAGTCAAGACATCACTCATACTTCAATATCATGATATCATTGGTCTTCTTCAAAACTGAAGGACAAACAACAAGTAATGAATGAATGAAAGCCTGCTTTTTGACTTGTAGTTTAAGAGGATTGGCTGAGGCACTCACAGGCTAAGTGCCTTGTCCTCCGTTACACAAGGACTAAGTGGAGGAGTCAGGACTTGAACTCTGAGAACAGCTCCAGTATAGCATTCTGCTTCTCACCAGTCTTTCGAAGGTAGATTTTCATGGGGAATGGGTGTTGTTCTGTACTGAAAAGTATGAATGACATGTGAGTAATAAAGTGGATTAAAAGTGTGGTATTAGTCTGCTGAACTTATCAGTAGTTGAAACACTATATTAGTCTGTTAAGTACTTGTTTTTGGCAGGGAATTCTCAAATCCATGTTTTCACAGGAGATATACAGACCTGGCATTTCTCTTTTTCAGATTGTGTCATACAAGACAGGACTGTCTCGGGAGCTTATTGAACATTTTGGCTTGTTCCTGATACAGTTCCATAGAGATGGAGCCTTATCTGGTAAGACATATAGACAGAGAAGGGATATGAGGCCACTTAGGAAAACATTGGCATTCAGACTCAATTCATTCAAACAAGCTTGTGTGTAGGGATTATTTCACTCTTTGTAAATGTTATTGTCATTGCCTAGTACAATGCCTGGCACATAGTTAATATTTGTCCATTAATTAACATGGTAGTGGTAGGGTGGGTGATTAGTGTCCTGACAACCTCTCTAACTTCCCATAGAATTAAAAGAAGTTAAGAGTGAGATGGGAACTACCAAGGTGGATTAGTGAGGATTTAGGATACCAGATCATCCCCATGACTAGAAGTTCATTCCAATCTTAATATACACTTTTGCTAATAAACATTTTTTAGTACCTTCTGTGTGACAGGTTCTAGAGATTCATAGACAAAAATGGAGTAGTCTTTGTCTGGGAGAACTACAAACACTTTTTTCTTTGTCCTTAGCCCATGTCCTTTGGTCCTACCCTGGAATGGGAAAATGTAGGGTGTTTTTCTCTCTTAGCAAGGTCCCCTATCACATATAAAAGAATGTTAGACCAGATAAAAACTTGTCTTTATTCTCCAGCTGATTTCACAGGATCTGAATTGGGAGAGTCTTCAGAGGTAGTCTAGTCCTCCCAAAGCAGGAATCGACTCTGCAACATCTGCAGCAAGTTGCCATACAACCTCTGCTTTGTGGAAACAGAGAGAGTGGTGTGCATGTCAAGCATTAAGCTAAGTGCTGGGAATACAAATGTGTGTGTGTGTGTGTGTGTGTGTGTGTGTGTGTGTGTGTGAGAGAGAGAGAGAGAGAGAGAGAGAGAGAGAGAGAGAGAGATCCAGAGAGATCCAGCATGCATTGTGAGTGATACATTTCCCATCACTAAGAAATCAAACCTTCATGTCTTGTTTGTATTTTTCTTCCTAATTCACTTATCTGTTTCCTCCTTCTATCCACTTTCCTACTTCCATAACAACATCATTTCAGAATGTTCTTTTGTCTTGCATTAGTTGTCTTTCCTCTATGTCTTTTAAAACTCTTAAGTAGGTCAAAGAAGTCCTTGTCCATGGATCATCATCCAATTCTTCTTCACAATATTTTTCCCCCTGACAGGTTGTAGGTTTCCTCATATGAGTGTATTTTCTTTATATAAGAGACTGTTCCATTACTCCTTTTGACGTTTTTTGTTCCTTTGGAACAAGTATAACTTTTCAGAACCATATTCCATTCATAAATCTCATCATAGGAAGTATCATTGATACTAATCCTTTACTTTTTGACAGCTCATCTTGTTCATTATCAATACTTTGGACAGTGGATATAGACTTTATGAAACCATGGCTTTTATTATTAGCCTTCTTCTTGAGCACTGTATTCTATGCCTTATTGATGTTCTTTCTCGATTTTATTTTGTTATCTGGTTTGGGAGACATGCCTTGGAAATTGTCTCATCGTCTTTCCACCTCAGTTTAAAGTCATTTTGATTAGATTCACAGTTCTAGGAAAAATCTTTATAACTATTTCTACTTAGGTTGACTCCATTTTGATCCAAGAAGCTATCATTCTTCTATCCATTTATGAAGAATACTGCGTAATGTCATTGAATTACACCATGTTATAGTTTCTGCTTGTTTGTAAACATGATGAGAGGTAGTATGGCATAGAAGGTAGACGACTAGCCTGGGAGTTAGAAAGACACGAATTCAAGCCTTTACTTGGGCACATCCTAGCTGTGTGACTGACCATGTACAAGGCTCCTGACTTCTTGAAGCCACTGGCAACTCTCTCAGACTAGAAGATACTGATCTGGGGCAGTGAGTATTGAGCAGGTATGAGTTTCAGAGTTATTGTCATCTTTCAGGAGCATGAGTTTCTGAACATCACAAAGTTCAGGGGAGCAGCTGGGTAGGAAATAAATCTTTTATTTCCTTTTGGGCATTTAAATTTTGTAAATGGATATGGAGGGAATTTTCTTATCAGAAGCTCCCAAAACATTAAAATCACAGATCTGGGGAAAAAAAATATTTGGGTGGGAAGAGAGGGGTTAAGTGGAAATAATACTTACCTAATGTATTGAATTTTGGTGAGGTGTCCTATGTCTAGGGCTTTATGAAAGGATTCCCAGTAAGAAAGAATAGTTAATGTGGTGATTTTTAATAGTATTGTAATAAATGTAGTCTCCTGCTTTTTTGTTCAACTGTGTCTTTGTCTGTATCACAAAGTAACTTCAAAGAGCAAATTAACACCCCTATGTACCATTTGGGTTGCCTCAAAGCTTGCAGTTACCTCTTTGTTGGAGGTGTTAATTAATGCAGCTATGCAAAGCTGGAAGGAAGCCTGCTGTGAAGTGCCACAGAGATGTCCTCATATAGCCAGGATCTGTTCAACATTTTTATCATTTATCCAAGTCTGGGTTGGAAGAGGCACAACTAAGCATCTACATGGACACTATGCCTGGTCCTTAAGTGACACCCCGTTGTTAGGTGGGTTGCTAACAATGTATGGCTCTGTGATCTAGGTAAAGTCACTTAGTCATACTATGCCTCAACTTCATCTATGAAGTAGGTAGGACACTATCTCACCTACACAAATTATAGGCCTTTACTGAGGATTGAATGATTAGAGATCATGATTTGGGGTTTGATTTGAGGTTGCAAAGAAAAAGGAGAGGGAAAATAACAATAGATTATGACCAGTTAAGGGAATTGCAGAGTTCACAAATGTGGAAATGGTGCATTTGTAGGCGATGGCAAGATTGGTCTTTGTGTGGCTGAAATAAAGTGGAAGAACAGTCAAGTGAAATGAGTAAGTTGAACTGTGAGGAAAAGTGTTTGAGATATATATATATATATATAGTCAATCCTCAATATTTGCCTGTTTTAACTTTTGAGACTTCAAGCATTTGCATTTTCACTTTCCTTTTGGCAGCCTTGCACATTTGGGGCTATTTGTAATAGAGAAAAAAGTGAGAGGCATGATGTGTGCAAGTCTGTGAAGTAACTGGTGTCCTACTAGGCACTTCGCTGTTCTTTTTCACATATAGTTGTAGAATAAAGAACTCCTGGCCCATTTGTTGCATATTTTTATTTAGAGTTCAAGTTTTGTGTTGCAATTATGTCTCCAAAGCATAGTGCAAGTCCTTTGGGCTCTAAGGTGATGTCAAGACCACCACATCTTTTGACAGCAGTGACCAAAGTCCCAGTAACCTTTCCCTTGGTTTTCAGAGAAGGGCTAAGGCAGAGAGGTTTACAGCATAATAGTATACAGTACAGTGGCCTGACACCACCATTTGACACAGTGGAAAGTAATAGGTTAAAAAATGTTTTAGTTTTAAGAATTTTATTTACTATACAGTATTTATGGTACTAGGGGTAGCTAGATGGCACAGTGGATAGAGCACTGGGCCTGGAGTCAGGAAGACCTGAGTTCAAATCTGGCCTTAGACACTAACTCTGTGACCCTAAGCAAATCACTTAATTCTGTTTGCCTCAGTTCCTCATCTGTAAAAATGAGTAGGAGAAGGAAATGGCAAACCACTCCAGTATCTCTGTGAAGAAAACCCCACAAGGATCATAAAGAGTTGGACAGGACCAAAATGACTGAGCAGCAGCAACAAATTTATGATGCTGTAGATTTCATGTGTTACCAAAAAGGGACTATTGTCTGAAATCAATGTTTGTGTTTTTAATTGAGATGTTAGCACAAAAGGTCACAGAATTCTGGGGAATTACTAATGAGAAAAGGTGTTTTGCATGTTACCAATTTTATTTTGTGTACTGCATTTTATGGGTTATTTCCATGGTTACTGTGTTAGGAAAATGCATGTTTTCAAAATTATTGTTTTGTTGTAAGGAATTGTATGCAGATAAGTGTATTTTCAGCAATCTCTAACAAAAAATTACTGTTTTGAAGGTCACAGGAATCTAACTCCCTATTTCCCAAAGGTTCCATGTATCAGCATTCATGTTTTTGACGTTTGCACCATTTTCTAGGAAAAATTACCCCGGTGAGAGTTGAGGACTGACTGCACGTGTTCACATATGCTAGTTGAGGAGGATGATCGCCAAATCCAATGACCTTTTCTCACTCTCCTCCTTCTTAGCCTCTCTGCAGAGTTTGGCATTGTTAACCTCCCCTTCCTCCTTTATATTCTTTTCTCTCTAGGTTTTCAGGATATTACTCTCTCCTGGTTCTCTTTCTCCCTATCTGAGTACTCCTTCTCAGTCCCATTTGCTGGATCTTTCTCCAAGTGATACCTGCTAACTATAAGTGTCATACTCACAAGGATCTGTCCTGAATCTGTGACCTTGAGGCCATATGTGGCCCTCTAGGTCCTTGGATGCAATCTTTTGATTGAGCCCAAGTTTTACAGAACTTTTATTTTACTATTACTTACCAGTATTTACTATTACTGTTACGTACAGAATCTTTTTTATTAAGGAGATTTGTTCTGTGAAGTTTGGATTCAGTCAAAGGGCTACTCCTGCCACTTGAAGACCTAGAGGACCATTACGTGGCCCTAAGGCCACAGTTTCCCCACTCTTGTATCTATTCTATTTTATTTGGTGATCTCATCAGTTCCTATGGATTAAATTATCATTATACTAATGATTCTTAAATTTATCCACCCCTAATCTCATTGCTGACTTCTAGCCTTGCATCTCCAATTCCCTATCAGACATTTCAAACTATGTTCTGTGAATATCTTAAATGCAACATGTTCAAACTAAACTCATTATCTTTGCTCCAAACCATCCCCTCTTCCTAACTTCCTTGGAGGATGGTGCTATTGTTAGCACCATTTTGCTGTTGAGGAAACAGAGGCAAACAGAGTTTAAGTGACTTGCCCAGGGTCACACAACCTGAGACCAGATTTGAACTCTGATCTTTTTGACTCCAGAACCAGGCTCCACTGTGCATGGAGCTACTTCTCCTTTGTGAGCCGGAACTCTCTTAGGCCTTTCTCTGTATCCCTAGCACTTAATACAACATTTGGCACATAGAAGATACTTAATAAATGTTTAACTTGACTGACTGAGAAGCAGAAAATCATAGTTGGAAGGAATCTCTGAGGTTACCCAGTCCATTCTCATCTATAAGTTTCTCTTGGGGTCTTCTAGCCTGCTTAATGGCTCCCAGGGATGGACCATTTCTAAAGCAGCTTGTTCTATTTTGGGTAGCTCTATTTGTTGGGAAAGTTTTCCTTATATCAAAATTTGCCTCCCTGTAATTTTTACTTTGTTGTTTAATAGCTTTTCAGTTGTGTCCAACTCTTCATGACTCCATTTGGGGTTTTCTTGGCAAAGATACTGGAGTGGTTTGCCATTTCCTTCTCCAGCTTGTTTGACAGATGAGAAAACTGAATTCAACAGGCTTAAGTGACTTGCCCAGGGTCACACAACTAATAAGTGTCTGAAACCTGATTTGAACTCAGGAAAATGAGTCTTTCTAACTCTAGGTCTGGTGCTCCATCCACTGCATCACTTGCCTTTTGGGGATAAGCAGTACAGGTCAAATCCCTGTTCTACATATTGACCCTTCAAATATTAGAAGACAACTACTACATGTACCCCTTCCCGCCAACCTTTTGGGGGAATGCACTTCTCTTTTCAACACTGAACATCTGCAATTCCTATAACTGATCTTCCTATGGCAGAATTTTGAATCCTTTCTTGATTATAGCTGCCTTTCTCTGAATAGTCTCTAATTTGTCAAGGCTAGTTAGACTTGGAGTCAGAGAGACTTGAATTCACATCCAACCTCAGACACTTATTGACTATATGACCTTGGACAAGTCACTTAACCTCTGTCTGCTGCTACCTCATCTGTAAAATGGGGTTAATAACAGCAACAACTATTTGGAAAGATATTTGGAAAGTGCTTTGGAAAGAATGTTAGCTATAACAATAGTTGTTATTAAAGTGGAATAGTTAGATCTTGAGCGCAGCGCTACAGATACATTTTGAGCCAGTCAGGCCATAGCAAGACTATCACTTTTGTGGTTCTGGACACAAAAGTCTCAAAGGCATCCTGAGATCCCACTAGCTTTCTTGGCAGCCAAGTCACATTGTTGACTCATGTCTAACTACAACCCTTAGGTCTTTTGAAAACACACAAAATACTTTATAGCTCCATCTCTTATACTTGAGCAGTCTTTTTTTTTTTAAACAAGCTCAGGAATTTACATTTATCCCCATTCACTTTCATCTTGTTAATGTCAACCTATTAAGATTTTTTGGCTCTCAATTTTGTCATCGAGTGTATTATTATTTCCCCCAGCTGTGTGTCAAAACTTTATTACAAATAGGGGAGAAACTATAAAGAAGTAATTTATTTTCCCTTGTGGCCGAGCTGACTTGGCTAAGGAGAGGGAAATTCAAACATGCCTCACTTTCCTAGAACTAGCCAGCCAGTTAATCAACAAGCATTTCTTATGCACGTTCTATGTGCCAGGCATTGTGCTAAATGCTGGAAATACAAAGAAAGGCAAACACAGTCCCTGACCTCAAGAAGCTTGAAATCTAATGGGGAACACAGGATACAAATAAGTGTACATATAAACTATATAGTGCAAATGGTAATCTCAGAGCAGCTGAGGAGAGGGGTTTGGAGTGGGGAGAGAAGACCAGGAAAGTATTCTTACAGAAAGGGGACTGGGGCCGAAATTTAAAGAAAGCCAAGAGGCAGAGATGAGTAGGCAGAGCATTCCAGGCAGGGGGACAACCATCGAAAAAGCATGTTCAAGGAAAGGCAAGAGGGCTGCTATCTCTGATTGTGGTGTGTAGAAGAAGATTGCAAAGATAGGAAGGGATCAGGTTGTGAAGTGCTTTAAAAGCCAGTCATCCTGGTCAGGAGGACCTGAGTTCAAATCCAATCTAGCATGTGATCTTGGGCAAGTCATTAAACCCTGATTGCCTCCGAATTAAAAAAAAAAAGGGAGACAATCAAAAGATGTTATATTTGATCCTGGATGTAATAGGGAACCACTGTAGTTTATTGAATAGAAGGATAACATGGTCAGACCTGAGCCTTAGGAAAACCACTGGAACAGAGCAGGAAAAGACTTGAGACTGGAGAACAACTAGAAGGGCTACTGTAATGGTCCGGAAGTGAGATGAACCATGGTGGCAGCTGTAGGAGTTACAGAGCCTGAGACATATGAGAGATTAGAAAGAAAGAAATGACCCAAACTGGCCATTAATTGGATATATTCAAGAGAGAAAGAAGTCAAATATAACACTGTGAACCTGGGAGGATGGAGGTGCCCATGTTTGGAAGAAGGGAAAGTTGGGGGGGGTAAGATAACGAGTTCTTTTTTGGACATGACGAGTTTGGGATACCTAGGAAACATCCCATTCGATAACACATATTTATATAGCACTTTAAGGTTTGCAAAATGCTTTACAATTATTCATTCATCTTACTTCACCACAACACTGGGAGACAGGTGTTGTTATTATCCCCATTTTATAGATGAGGAAACCAAGGCAGACAAAGGTTAAGTGACTTACTCAGGGTCATACCTCTGGTAAGTATCGGAAGCCAAATTTGAACTCTGGTCTTCCTCAGTAGGTCTGGCAGGCTAACCACTGGGCACCACCTAGCTGCTTTTTAAGATGTTGGAAAGGCCAAATACAATGTAAAGTAAGACAGGAACTTGGGAGACAGGTTAGGATTAGATATATAAGTCTGAGGATAGAGATGATAATGGAACCCATGGGAACTGATGAGATCAATAAATGAGCCCCATGACTGGTCAAGCACTTCTTGATCATTGGGCAGGTTCAGGAACTCATCCCCTTCCTACCTATAGTCTTCCCTCCCCCCTCCCCAGTTTTCCATCTCTTGCTCAGAGTCAATCAAGGTCAACATGACCATTGCCTCCATTAAGAATGTGACAGTTTCTTGTCGCATATCTTCACTCACAATCCAGAAATTATTTTGTATATGTCATGTATTTAATTTTCTATGCATATATTGCTTCTTCTCAATAAAATTTAAACCCCTCAAGGGCCAGGATGCTCTCCTTTATTTTTCTGTTTAACAGCATTGCCTAGTACGATGTCTGGTAAGTACTTATTAAATGCTTATTAAACTAAATTGAATTGCAAATTTAATAAATATGCCACCTGCACTTTCATCAAAGTCTTTGACCCCAAAAAATAAAAACTTGAATAGTCTGAGACCAAGGTCAGAACTTTGGCAGCCTTCTAAGAGACTTCAGACTACACTGACTTTACTCCGTTAGCATTCTGTATCCAGCTGATCACCCACTTCCAAGACCATCCAACTTGACTGCGATCCAATTCATACCTCCCTACCTTGCTCTCAAAGACATAATAATAGAATTCGACAAATACTTTGCTGAAACCTAGGTATGTTATTCAATTTGGCAAATTTCTAATATTTTTAGGTGCTAGGGATACAAGAAGAGATTACTTATTTCTTGTCCTGGAGGTACTTAAAATCTCCTCTGTCTATAGCAGTCTCTAGACAATCTAATAAACAAAGGTTGATTAATCCAGTAATGCTGTCGGTAAAGGAAAATGTGAAAAAGCATTATATGAACAAGATTATACTAGAGTTGCTTATTTTTACAGTAGTAATACTATTTTGTTTTGTTGCTTTAAAAGTGTGGGGGAATCTAAAAAAAAATCTTAGGTTGTTTTAACCAGTTATTTTCCTCTCCTGCCTTTCTCTTTAGTAATGAAAAAAATGGCAGAATTTGAACTTCCATATGTGAGCCTTCAAAGTACAGAAGTGGAAAGCTGTAAGGTTGGACTTAGAAAGTGGTGAGTACTTGTGGACATGTATGATTGTGGACAACTCTACAGCATGGAGGGGGCTGAGGCAATCTTTGTATAATTGTTAGAGAATTGGTCTTAGAAAAAACCTAGTCCAACTTCTTCATTTCATAAATGAGGAAACCGGGGCCCACCCAGGTTTAAGTGACTTGTCCAAGGTCACACTGCTAACATTACCCTACCTCCAGATTCAGTGCTCTTTCTGCTCTAGTGATACTGCCCAGATGCTACAGCCAGTTCATGGTTCCACAACTTGTGAGAGAGGGACACTTTTAAGGAATTAGAGAGAATAATAGCTATCATTTAGGTAGGGCAGCTAGGTGTCACAATGAATAGAGCAATAGGCCTAGAGGCAGGAGGACTTAAATTCAAATCAGCCTTACTAGATGTATAACCCTGGACAAGTCACTTAACTCTGTTTGCCTCAGTTTCTTCATCTGTAAAATGAGCTAGAGAAGGAAATGGCAAAACACTCTAGTATCTTTGCCAAGAAAACCCCAAATGGGGTCACAAAGACTCAGACACAACTGAAAGATTACTGAACAACAGCAAAAAACGTTTATATAGTGGCTACTTTGTGCCAGTCATTGTGCCAAGTACTTTACAAATATTACCTCCTTTGATTCTCACAACAATCCTGTGAGGTAGGTACTATTATTATTCCCCATTTTACATTGGGGGAAACTGAGGCAGACAGAGGTTAAGTGACTTGCCCAGAGACACACAGGTAAGAAATATCTGAGATTAGATCTGAACTCAGGTCTTCCTGACTCCAGGCCCACTGCACCAATTAGTTGCTTCTAAACAACCAAAGTAACCAAGATTTAGAGGGCTGACAAAAATTACAACTTAATTTCCACATAATTGGTTACTTTTGTAATCTGATGTATTTTCTTTTATGCATTTAAAAATATTACATGAGAAAGGCTCTGGAGGCTTCACCAAACTGTTTTTCTGACAGATCTTTATATCCCATGATCTGCTGCCTAGAAGGTCATTCCTGTTCAGTGGTCAGAACTGCAGTCACACCTTTCTGTGTTCAGCTACCCTTATGTCTGACTTTTCCTTGCAGACCATTAAAAACAAACCTCATTCCCCTCACTCTCCCCTCCACGGGCAACCCACCCTCCTCCTTGTCCTTTTCTGAGTGTTCTCCAGATTGTTAATGTCCTTCCTCAAATGGAGCCTCCAGAAAAATCAACATTGCTCCAAATATGATCTGACTGCACAATACTGTGGAATTATCACCATTTTAGGCACTGGTGCTTTGCTAAACTAACGTAGCAGCAGATTGTATTAGTTTTCATTACCACTGTATTGCCATGTTGACTCAGAAATTGCAATCATTCTGAAAATGGTTTCATTTTGTGACAGAAGTTGTCATTTATATATGCTTTTCATAACATTAGGCCAACTCTCAAGTCTGACCTTGACTTTTCATGACGCTAGGCTGACTCTCAAGTCTGACCTTGACCTAAGTGAAACCAGGCTGAGCTGGTTTCCCCACCTTTGGTTAGTTCTTTGTCAGCTGAGTGCTGGATTTCTGTCAACCAGTCAACATGCTTGTATTAAGTAGTTACTACATGCCAGGCACTGTGCAAAACACAAAGAGGGTCCCTGAACTTGAGGAGTTCACATTCTGTTGGAGAAGTCAACGTGTAATAATTATACATGTATGAGATGCAGTCAATGGAAATGGGAGGTGATCTTGGGAAAGGCATTAACTCAGTGTATGGAGGGCTCAGAATGGCCTGTTACAGAAGGTAAAATTTGATCTTGAAGTCAAGGAAAGCTGGGAGGCAGGTGAGAAGGCAGAGATTCCATTCGTGGAGGATATCAAGGGCAAAGGCACGAAGTTGGAAGTGAGTGTGAGAGCTAGTGAGCAGCTGGGTCATAGAGAGTGTAGAGAGGAGTAAAGTATGAGAAACCTGTAAAAATAGGAAGTGACCAGCTCTTTAAGGACTCTAAAACACAAATTGAGGACTTTTATATTGGATCCTGGAGGTAATATAGCATCACTGACATTTATGGTGGAAGAGGATACTCAAGGAGAGAAGGGAAATTGACATGGTCAGGTAATTAAAGGGTGAAATATTTTTTGAGGCAATCGGTGTTAAAGTGTCTTGCGAAGGGTTACTTAGCTAGTAAGTGTCTGAGGCTGAATTTGAATCAAAGTCCTAATTGACTCTCGGGCTGGTGCTTTATCCACTGGGCCACCCACGTGCAGCAGGGGTAATAATTAAAAAGTCACTGGTATCCTTGAAGAGAGCAGTTTCCATTGAATGATGAAGTCAGAAGCCAGATTGCAGAGAATTACAAAGCAAGTGAGAGCAAAGGAAGTAGAAGCAGCCAGTGTAGACAATTTTCTGAGACAGTTTAGCCAAGAAGATGAGGAGAACTATTCAGTGATGGTTGTTTAAGGATGGTGGAGATATGGCATATGTGTAAGCATCAGGGAAAGAGCCTGGGAAGAGTCTGACGATTACAGAAAGAAGGTAGGAATGAGAGTAGTGCAGTCTGTTCGGGAGGACTGGAGAGGTTGGGTCCAAGGGTGTATGTAGACCAATTGATTTTGGAAAAAGAAGGGCAGCCTCTTCTAAGTTAAAATGAAGGAGGAGATAGTGGAGGAAGATACCTGAAGGAAATGAGGTGAGGAGAGATGAAGAGAGCTCTTAGTGAATTGCCTCCATTTTTTCAATGGGATATGAAATGAGGCCAATGTGCACATATTTCATTACTCTCTTCTGTTGTGTTTTTAATTATGTGGTCTTTAAGAATGAAATTACTCTGAAGTAGCATGCAAATGTAGTTTTAATGAGCATACCTCAAAGAACTGGTAGCAAGCTTCTTATCTTTCTTCTGAGAGCCAGGTAAGTGCAAAGAAGTTTATTACCAGAGATGTGGCCATCATCAGGTGCTATGGCATTAGGGATGGGGTTGGAAAGTGAAATCTAGATAATCAAAGACTTTACTAAAGTAGAGGGAATATTGCCCTCTGCACCCATAGAGGAAGCATCCTCATCAGGAAATCATAGATCCTTGAAGTATTAGAATAATTTGTTTTTCAATGAACACCTGTTATTACATGATGGTGTGAAGGGGTTAGACCTATGATTTGGTTGGTCTAGGATAGCAATTATCAAACTTTGGGGTTTCATACCTGCTTTACACTCTTAAAAACTATTGAGGACCTCAAAGAGCTTTTGTTTATGTGGGTTAAAATCTATCAAATATTTACTATATTAGAAATTAAATAGTATTATTATGAAAATAGTTTTTGGCTTCATAGATCACTATATTCTGACAAAAAAAAGCTGCCTTTTCTCCTTTGGGTTTGTTCACTGGCTACATTTCTTGCTCAAAGAGCAAGTCTTAAGCCCAATTCGCTCTGGAGCTCATAGATTAGACATCAGGTCCCCGCTCATCTAGCACAGAGTGAATGTAATTACTAAATAATAGTTGTTTCTCTTTTATCCAGGAACCCTGAGGGTCTTCCCTTCCCATTTTGATTTTTCTTGGTTATTTTTTTTTCTCTTGTATTAAAAGGGGCCATCCCTTGAATAACTACTGGGTGTATCTCACTCAAAGCGAGAATCTGATAAGACCTTAGCCTAAAATGGCCAAGGTCTCATATTGCATCCTGGGCCATCTGCAGTCTTCTTGATGAATAACAGGGAGAAAGTGAGGCTGGTGACTTTGCACAGCCCTCCCTCATTTAAATCAAAGTCAACTGCAAGTCATGACATCATCTTGATGCATGGTCCTCTTCAAGAATGAAGGACAAACACATAACATTTGAGAACCTTTGGTCTAGGGAATTCCCCAGGAGGAAATCTCCAGTGCAGATCAGCAATTACCTTTCCATTTATGAAATTAGCATTACCTAAGGCAAAGACAAGGGACTTCCCCAGATCACAAAGTCAGTACATATCATGA
The DNA here is from genome assembly GCA_023548195.1 of Bettongia penicillata ogilbyi. Classification (NCBI taxonomy): domain Eukaryota; kingdom Metazoa; phylum Chordata; class Mammalia; order Diprotodontia; family Potoroidae; genus Bettongia; species Bettongia penicillata. The sequence goes on along the minus strand of JAJHZJ010000047.1, from coordinate 5,960,083 downwards.
AAACTGGCTCTCTCTACATCATGGCATGTTGTCTCTCCTTATTGAATATCACCATTAGTAAAACCACCTTTGAAGTTATAACTCTCAAAGGGGAAAGAAGAGATAAATGTTTCTGGAGTGCGAGGACCTGGGTTCGGATTCTGGCTCAGCCACTTACTACCTATGAGATCACTTCACCTTCTGGGTCGTAAGTTTCCTTAGCTATAAAATGAGGGCATTGGACTAGTTAATATTATTAATAATAATAGTAACAGCTAGCATTTATATAGTATTTTAAGGTTTGCAAAGTGCTTCCAAATGTTATCTCATTTTATCCCTTCAACTATGTTGGGAGATGGGTGATAATATAATTCTCATTTTACTGAGGAGGAAACTGAGGGAGACAGTAGTTAAGTGACTTGTCCAGGGTCACACAGGAAGAAAGTGTCTGAGGCTAGATTTGAATTCAAGTCTTCATGACTTGAGGTCTCTTGCTCTAACCACTGTACTACCTAGTTGTACGTAAGGTTCCTTTGAACTCTAAATGAGTGATCCTATAATTCTAATCCCTATTTTCAGTTGGTACCTTTCTTATTTTTGCAAGTTTAAATTGTATTTGAGTGAAGATGGAAATATTGCTCGATTTTTTAAAAAAAGTCTAGATTCTCTTTCCAGGAAGATTGTCTAGGAGGTCTTAGCCTCTCTCCAATCTCCCCTTCTTTTTTTCCTCACCACCACCACCCAAACCCTATCTACATATTCCTCTATTTGATTTTTGATTTAGGAAGAAATTATTCCTCTGTATTCTGTTGCTCTCCACTAGCCAAGTTTTAGAAATTAATTTATTGCTTTTGAATTATTCAGGTATATGGATCCATCCCTTGACTCCATGCTTATGGATTGCCGAACTGCTGTCAATTTGCTGTATGGTCAGGTAAAAGGACATCAGCATTCTGAGTTTTTGGATGTTCTAAGGAAGACCTGAAGACACACGAGTCAGGCATCAAGCATTTATTAGTGCCTACTATGTGCCAGACACTGCGGTAAACGCTGGGCATACAAAGCAAGGCGAAAACCCAACAATTCCTCCCTCAAGGCTCACAGTCTAATGGAGGGACAATATGCGAACAAAAATGTACAAAGGCAATCTCAGAGGGAAGGCACTAGGAGGGAGGACAGAGAGAGGCTTCCTACAGCAAGAGGGGTGTTCGCTGAGATGTGAAAGAAGCCAGGAGGCAAAGATGAGGAAGAGGGACAGCCAGTGAAAATGCTCAGTTTTCCCGAGATGGAGTGCTTTGTGAGAACAACACACTGGGTGGAAGAGAGAGCGGAATAAGGTGGAAAAAGAATTGGATGAGTAGGAAGAAGCCAGGTTATGAAGGGCTTTGCAAGCCAAACAGGGTTTTAGTAGGGAATATTATCAGACCCTTCAGGTTGCAATCAATGAAAGAAAAGGTAACTCAAGAAATTGCATACATAGTTCATTCTTCCTCCACTTTAGTAAGAACCTTTACTGAGCCGGCAATCAGTTCCTCATCACCAACGCTAGTAGGAGATGAGATGAGAGTATGGAAGTAGTTTGAAAATTGTTATTCCTCAAAGATCAGTTGAACATCACCTTCCTTCCCGCTCCCCACACCAAGCAATAATTATCCAACTAAAAGAAAAACCAAAAAAGGCTAAAAGACCAATTGCTTTCACCTCTTCTCTCTTTTTCCAGCAGCACTTGGTGAAAATTCTAGTAAGCAAAAAAATCACCCAGAAGATATACTGGGCAACGGAAGAAAGCAAAATCTCTGTATAATCCATGTTATTAGGCCCTCAATGATTAAGGGTTGATTTTATAGCATGTTTCTTCCTGCTTAATACATCTTTGCTATTTGTGGTCCCCAGCTTTTCCTGTTCTCCTATTTTGGTACCCCGCTCATTCCCTAGTACTTCAGTCCCACACATACGTCCCAACGGCTAGCCATTCATTTATTTCCATCAATGCCTGAACTTTGAAGGAAAGTTATGATACCATCTTTGCAGATCAGTGAGAAATGTCTCCCAGTCCTTTTTTTAAAAAGCCCATGTTAATGACAAGGGAGTTCTTTTCATAGTTTTCAAATAACCTGGTGTTTCTGGTGACTGTCAAGAAAGCGTCAGCCCATTTTTGTGGCACGATAGAGTGAGTCACTCATGACATTTGTTTCCTGTTGACTTTTATTTTGTCTGATACTCAGTACTTAGTTGTACTTGTAGTCTTGAAGAAATTAAGGAAGTAGGAGAGGGCAAAGTGCTCAACTGTTAGATTAGTCCTTTTAAAAAATATTTTCTATTGGAAAATATATCATAGTAATTTATATTTATGGAGCACTTTAAAGTTTGCAGAGCTGTTTACCTATGTTATCTCAACTCACAAAGGCCCTGAGAGGTAATTGCTAAGAGCATTTTTATTCCCATTTCACAGAGGAGAAAATTGAGACAAAGAGTTGGTCAAATGAGTGTCTCATGATTATACAGCTATTAAATGTCTGAGGTAGGATTTTAGTTTAGTTCTTCTTGATGTTAATGCTTTGTCCAATGCTTCTTAAACTGTGGGTCTCCAGCCTAGATGGGGTTGTGAAAAATTTGGCAACAGTAAAAGGTTTCTGAATGTGCAAGACTCAAAAGTTAATTAAAAATCAAACTCATTTGTGAATCTAAGGTGTTTCCAGTAGTACTTGCCTATGTTCCATCTGGCATCTTCATTACAGCCTTAATTCTGAACATAAAGTACGTGCACTTTGCACTGTACATGCCCCAGATCACACAATGCCAACCCACACTGTGGAAATTTGAAAGGGGTCCCCAGTGGAAAAAGTTGAAGAAGTCCTGACTCTAGGCTATGCTTCCTCTGATCATCGGCTCTCAATCACAGGCAGCAGGATGGGGTAGTGAAAGAAAATGGAGAACTAGACTTAAGGTCAAATCTCAACTCTGCCATTTACTAGCCGTGGGATCTTGGGCACGGGCTCACCTTTCTGGACCTTGGTTTTCTCACCTGAGGGGTCAACTTGTTCTAGACTTGTTCTAGACAAACTCAAAAGACTTCTCCGATTCTAAGTTTCTATAGACTGGAAATGCTACTCTCTGAGTGTTGATCTAGTGTCAATGAGAGGATTTTGAACTCTACTGCTCACTACAGGGAAAAGTTAAGAAGAGAAAAAGAAGGTATTGGCACTGAGCATGAGGCTTTATCTATAGCAAGGGCTTAATAAGTATTTAGTGGATTGAATTTCTTGGACTGCTGAAATCATCCCTCTGAAGCCCTTCAAAAATTAAAATTCGTCAATTAAAAGTTTATTTTTGTTGTTAGTATTTTCATTTTAAGTTAAATTTGTGAAAGAATAAAGGTCTTTATAATCAGTTTAGAGAGTTCATTTACGTCCATGTGATAGGAATTGGAAGTAATCAAACTTGGAACACATTTTAAAGGATTGTAGAGGTTTGTTGTTATTGCGTTTTAATTTTTTTTTAAAAAACAAATTGTTGGTCATTACTGTGACTTATTTCATGAGTTCTTAGTCAGGAACAATGGTGGAAACTTACGGCTTAAGGCCACATGTGGCCTTTTGTGTGGCCTTTTGACTGAATCCAAATTTTATAGAATTTGTTCTGGTTGGGAGCATCCTGTCTTCTCATTAATTCTCTCACCTTATAAAATTATTCTAATGGGATTTAGAGTTGCTTTGTGGCAAGGTATCCACATATAGAATTCAGATACAAAACAGTTGTATTTTTTGTTATTCAGGTGTGTCCAACTCTTCATGACTCTGTGAACTATAGCACACCAATATTGTGTCCATAGAGTTTCTTGGTAAACCATTAGAAATGATTTGCTATTTCCTTCTCCAATGGGTTAAGGCAAACAGGTTAAATGACTCGTTGTACAGCTCATAAGTGTCTGAGGACAGATTTGAACTCAGGACTTCCTGACTTCAGGCCCAGATCTTTATCCACTGAGCCACCAGATCCCTCCCAGTTGTACTATAAATTATTTTTGTTTATCTTCTTTGTGAATTCTGTGTGTGTGTGTGTGTGTGTATGTATGTATGTGTGTATGAAACAGAAGGAGTAATTATGGTGAATTTTCACTTTTATTGTCTTAGAGTCAAGAAGACCTATAAGTTTAAGTCCTATCTTATGCAGAGTCACACAGTTAGTAAGTGTCTGGGGTCAGATTTGATCTCACCTTCCTGATCTCAGGTTGGGAGCTTTATCCATTGGGCCATCTAGCTGTCCCCAACTTAAAGTTTACAAAGTACTTTACATATGCTGATATCATTAATAGCTAACATTTATATAACTTTTACTGTGTTCCAGACAATGAGCTAAGTGCTTTAAAATTATTATTTCATTTTATTCTTGCAACAACCCTGGAACATAGCTGCCATTATTATCCTTATTTTACAGATGAGGAAACTGAGGCAGATAGTGGTTAAGTGACTTGCCCAGGGTCACACGGCTAGAAGATGTCTAAGGCAAGATATGAACTTGAATCTCTTTGACTCCAGGTCTAACATGCTGTCCACTACATGATCTGGGTTCTTCAGTATCCTTATTTTCATCACAGTTACCATATTTTGTTCAATAACCAGACTCTCTCTGTTCAGAGAGGTTCATCATTAGAATTCACTATCAGGTGATGAATTTCCCTCTGAGAAAGCTCTCTCTAACACAGATTGCCAACTGATGTACAACTTATAGAGTTAAGAGAAAATGCCCCAATATGTTTTCCCCAATTGCTTACCAATGCCTGACTTTAAAATGGTACAAAGTTGCTGGTAACAAAAAAGACTTGAATTTAGTGTAAATGATCGTTAGCAGCCTCAACCAATATCTGTGGTAGTCAGTAAGGATAGGACATAGGGAACGGATATCTAGGCAAATGCAATGAGGTATGAGACAGTAGAGTTTACCTTCTACTAGGGGATGACAGAACATAGGCATAAAAGACAAATCTTACAGAAGATAGTCGCATATACTGAGAGCCAAGCAAGTGAATGGTACAGAATTTTATAAAAAGAATATCTTATTCTAATACGGGGTGTCCCAAAAGTCTCAGTGCAATTTTAAGCTTATATTCTATGGCCACATTTCACTGACATGCTTCTAAGGGAGCAGTCTTGCTGAGTCTATCCATGGATTAGGGTAAAGGATGGGTCTGCATATTGAAAATTTGGAAATGAATCACAAAGCATTCATTAAATACTGACTGTGTGCCAAAGGCTGTGCTCAACATTGTGGATACAAATAGAAAACCCGAAGACAATCCCTGCCTAGCTAGCATTCACATGGTAGGGAATGGTGGCCAGGAATGGAGTGTTAGGGGTGGGGTGGTTATGGTGATGGGCGTGGTCCTTTCCAATAGCAATGACAATAACAATTTGATTATGGTTCCAGAATTGGAAGGGGTTGGGGATAGAACCAAAGCCAAAGGTATATGATAAGGTAACTGACAAGAAGGTAGCCAGGGAGAAAAGTGGACCACATAAGGATCTTACAAGGTTGGGGCAGGGGGTACAAACTGACCAGGGCAGGAGTTCTAGAGCTGAAGGGAAAGACATTTGGTAAGAACAGGCCAGGAGTGATGGCATTCACCTGTAATGCACTCACCTGTGATCCTGGCGAGGCTGAGCCTGGTGGATCCTTTTTTTTTTTTTTTAAATTCAGGCCTATTGGATGGCTTAACTAAAGTCAGCACTGATAGATGTGTTGAGCCCAGGGAAGGTGTGTGGGGTGAGGAAATCCAGGTTGCCTAAGGAGGGTCAAGCACTCACATCAAAGCAGGTTAAAGCTCCCATGCCAATCAGAATAGAATTGGACCTGTGAGTGACCCCTAAGCCTCCAACCTGGGAGATTGGGTAGTTAAAAAAAAATAAAAAGAAATAAGGAAAGGCCTTTTCATGGAGGATACTGAGCAAAGGGGGCCAGCTAACATCCTATTTTTCAGCATAATTTGAAAGACTGCTTTTAGCGAAATTGCTCATTTTTACAATTTAAATTGTTTTCAGGCAGTTCAGGAAATTGAAAAAAACTGGGCCAAACCAACACCGGAGCAAAGGCAGGAATTAGAGGCCCTGAGGAAAGCAGGAAACCAGACAAAGGTAAATTCCATATCAACTTAAAAATTCCCAAACAACAACAACCTATTTGAATAAGCCTTAGGCAATTTACCAGAATTGAGACTGTTTCTGGATTTTAATATATGTAGTATTAAAGGGGACATGTTTAAGATGGCAACCTTTTTCCATTGACTTTTAGTGTTCTATTAAACTGTATTTTTCCACTATTTAAAGCATCAGAGTATGAGTGGAACCTATTCTACATAACAGATCATAGATTTAGAAAAGAAAGAACCTTAGAGGTGATCAAAACAGCCCCTTCAATTTACTGCTGAGGAAACTGAGGTGCAAAGAAGTCAAGTGACATCCTAGGTTACATAGCATCTGAGACAGGATTTGAACCCAGGGCTTCTGATTCCAAGTTTGGTGACCTATCCATTATGCCATGCTGATATCATCTGGGAAGATGGTGTGTAAATCTTTAAAAAAAAAAACGAGACCTCATTATTTAAAGGATTCCTATGTGAATCCTAGTATATACAAAGAATTCTTTTAAAATTTGAGTGATTACTCCTTGATTGGCCTGTTTTATGGGTTATGATTTTTGTATACGAGTGTGCTTTAAGAAATCCCAGCAGAGAAAATGTGCTCATGAAATGGTAACACACTTTCCAGCCAAGGCTTACTTAACACTGTACAGAGACAGACATTTCTCTGGCAAGCCTCCAAAGCAAAGCTCTCCGAAGTAGGTCAGATTCAGAGAGGGCCTGTGTGAAGGAGTCCTCTTTCCTTTAGCAACCACAGAGTTAACTGGGAACTCCACAGGTGGCCAGATGGAATGGTTTGCTCCCTTCTAAGTTTGAAGAGTCGCAAGGAAAAGTAAAAATGCAAGTTTCTCTTGAGATTCTGTAACTGAAATGAGAATATTTTAAAATAAATAAGGATCCGTTAAAGGACAATTTGGTGTCTAAATAAATTCTGCCCCGCCAACCAGCCCTGTCACAGATTACCCTCTTCCTTTTTTTCAAAACTTTATTTTCAAAAGTTTCATTGATGTCTTTTTCTTTTACTTCAGATATATTTCCTTTAAAAAATTTTCCATTTTTTTATTTTGCATTTAAATGGCAAAAAATATCAGTATTTCATATCTGTCTGTCTATACGCACACACACACATCAGAACAAAAAAAGAGAATTGTTTTTGGAATGCTGAAATTCCATTTCATGAGGCTTACTTTAAGAAAAATATAAGGTTACTTTAAAAATTTCCCTGTTTGTTTCTTTCAGACTTCCTTCTCTTCAGTGCATCTTTAAAGTGTTCTAACAGCCCTCTTTTTTTCTTTTTGTATCACTGTTGCTACCCCTCCCTCTCTTCTCCACCCCCTCAATGAAAAGAGAAGAAAAAAACCCCAAATCCTTGCAACAAATAAGCCAAGCCAAATAAATCCCCACAGTGACCATGTCCAAAAATGTAAGTTTCACTTCCAAATTCATCCCTCCCTTCTTCCCTACTCAGCAAACTTTTCCCTGCAAAAGATAATTTTAAACAAAGAAGAAAAAGGAAAAAATTGACATGATAACTTTATTATATATTTCAAAGGAATAGCAAGTTGTATATAATAGATGTGTGGTTTCATGTGTAATCATCTTTTTTTATTGTACTGTTATGGAAATGCTTGTTTTATTCCAAAATTAAAAACTAACTAAATAAGCAAATATTTTTAAAAAGATAATTTTAAAAATTAGTTCTGTAAAACCATGCAATATATTGACTGTCTGACAACATATTCAATATCCCACACCCATAGTCTTCCTACTGCTTCAACCAAAAGGAAAAGATGTATTTTCTTATCTCTTTTAGAGGGATTAAGCTTAGTCATTATAATTATACAATGTTCACTTTCATTTTGCTTTCCATGTACATGGTTGTGGTGTTGTTCAGTTATTTCAGTCATATCTGACTCTTTGTGACCCCATTTGGGGTTTTCTTGGCAAAGATACTGGAGTGGTTTGCCATTTCCTTCTCCAGCTCATTTTACAGATGAGGAAACTGAGGCAAACAGGGTTAGTTAAGTGACTTTCCCAAGGTCCTACAGTCAGTAAGTGTCTGAGGCTGTATTTGAACTTACGAAGATGAGTCTGCCTGACTTCAGGTCCGGCACTCTATCCACTGTGCCACTGTTGTAGTCACTGTTTATGTACGGTTGTCCTTGGTTCTGCCCACTGTACTCTACATCAGTTTATATGTCTTCCTATGTGTTCCTGAATTCCTCGTATTCATGCTTCATTCATGCTAATGACCCTCTTTCCAAAATCATTTTGGATCTGGTCAGCTTTGGGTTTCTTTTCAGAGTCACTTTAAGTAGCCTTAATATGGGATCATTTAAGACTCTGAACATTGCCAAATAGCATCTCTAAGCCTGGTAGGAGAGTACATGTGCTCATGCCCATAAGCCCTGACATGTACATCCCCACAGGAAAAGGGTGAGAAATCTTGAATATTGAATCAGTTTGAGATACTCCAAACAATCAAGTCCTAACCTTCCATAATTTCAATTTTCATGCCACATGGAGACTAAGGCAGGTGAAGATAAGGGAGAGGGTGAACCTTTAGGGAGAGAAGCCTTTGCAAAGCAAAATTCCTACGGGGACAAGTGGTCTTTATGGAGAGTGTATATGTAAACTAGCTTTTTACAAGCCTGTTGTTTTTTTCAGTATACCTCATCACCTCCAACCATCATAAGAGGTACAAGGAAGGCTCACTTTCTCTCTCTCTCTCTCTCTCTCTCTCTCTCTCTCTCTCTCTCTCTCTCTCTCTCTCTCTCTCTCTCTGTCTCTCTCTCTCTCTCTGTCTCTCCCTGTCTCTCTCTTTGTCTCTCTCTCTGTCTCTGTCTCTCTCTCTGTCTGTCTCTGTCTCTGTCTCTCTCTGTCATAAAGGTAGGCACATTCGATTTTTGAGAGAAGGGAGAAAAGCAGAGAAGATAGGATGCCTAAAAGTTGAGACTTAGTGATTGAAGGGAGAACGGTATTATCAAGGAGAAGGATAAGAGGGAGAATTAATTTTTTAAAAAAAGGAAAACTATGTCATCAGAAAAAAAGGGAGAGAGCACTTTTGGTCAATGGAAGCAAGGAATCTCTTGTCAAAGATTCATTGAAAACTGTAGATTTTGTGAAGTTGTATCCTGAGCAAACTACATTCTAGGGCCTATCAACATAGAAGTTTTCTGTTTTGAAATAAAAGTACAATTTGCACATACATTCTCATGTTCACACGTGCATGAGAGCTTGTGCAGTCTGGGGATATAGAATCTATTTATCTTTAAATGTTTAGATTTATTTTGTCTTATTATTTGCACCTATTAAGAATGTCAGACTTCAACAAACATTTATTAAGCACCTAACATATACAAGACACTGTTATGCTAGGTGCTTAGGGTATTAAGATAAAATAAGATGTGACCAGTACAACCTAATAGTGCCTTCAAAAACTGAACTTTTCAAATAGGATGATCTGGTGTGCTTTCCACATGTAGGCTGCTAGGATCTCTTTGTCTTTGTCTCTGTCTCTCTGCGTCTCTGGTCTCTCTCCCTCCCTACTTCTCCCCCTCTCCCTTTTCCCTTTCTCTCTCCCTCTCCTCTTTCTCCCTCCCCCCTCCCAACTCATTCCTGCTGAAAATCCATTTCCAAAATCTGCTTCTCTGCCAAGTGATACGACCATCATCTTTAAAGCAGCTTTGTAATGCAAGCATCCTGGCTAAATGTTTAAACGCTGGCTTTCTCTGTGTGTGGGTGTAGAATGTACACGTGACATACGTGTAAGTTTAATCTGCATTGTTAACACTTTCTCCATCACTTTTTAGAGGTTGGATGATTCACAAAACAAAGCATCAAGCCCTGATTTGAAGCTAATTTCAGAGGTGTGAATGGTCACACTGAAAGCTGAACAGTTTGGCTCTCTCAGGCTAGTATGAGATGGTTCTATCATGGCTCTGCCATACACATATTGGAAAATAAAATACTTCATTAGCTTGAAGAAATTAAAAATTTTCCCCAGTGTAAAATTTCTCCCTCAGTTCTCTCAAAGAATTTTTTCCTCTCAGTTATCCTGCATGCCACACAGGACGTGTACCTGTCAGAGCTCAAGAAAACAACATTTTTGTAAAAACTTGGCAAATAGGCATCTGAGAACTTGTTAGTTCAGCCTGACTCACCTTTATTTGCCCATAAACTTGTCCTTTCATTAGAGAGAAGAGGAAGGTATCAGTTATGAGCATCTATGTTTTTCAGAGTAAGGCACTTTTACTACAAAGTTTCCCAGTGATATTATCACTTCTTATTATTCAAATACATCCATCAATATCATTTATCCTCTATTTCAAATGACCTGTTATTTATTTTTCCCCCTCTCCTAGTGGACAGAGTGCCAGACTCATAGACCTGACTTTGAATTCCACCTCTGAAACTCACAGACCCTTCTACTCTCTGATCCTCAGTTTCCTCATCTGTAAAATGGGAATAATATCTGAGGTGCCCACTTTGCAGGACTGTGGCAAGGCACAAATGAGTATATAAAGCACTTGGAAAACTTTTTTTTGTTTTAAAAAACTGAAACACTAAATAAATGGCAACCGTTGTTACTGTTACTCTCATTCGGTGCAGTTTTTGGAGCTGGCCCAGCAAGTGCAGCACTATGGATACATGCAGCTCGATACTTGTACCTGTGATTACCCGGAACCTGGCTGTGTGGCTACTGTGTCAGCAGGCAACAATGAAATCAGCTGCTGCATAAAGCTGCCTGGAAACCAGATGCAAGAGGTTAACTTCAAGATGAGCCAGATAAAATCCTGGCAGGTCACCTTCCTTGTAAGTATCTTCAAGGCATATTGGTGCAGTGGAGGGAGCACAGACCCTGGAGTCAGGAGGGCCTGAGTTCAAATCCAGCCTTAGACACTTACTAGCTGTATGACCCTGGGCAAGTCACTTAACTTTAGATTGCCTCAAAAAACAAACAAGCAATAAATCAAACCAAATAGATTTAAAATACTTCTGATTTAAAATTCAGTGCCCTGCTCCCACTTCCCTAATAAAGACAGATCAGAATAGGAAATTTGACATTTCAGGGACATATCATAGGACCATCGATCAAAAACTGAAAGGGACTTTAGGGGTCATCTAGGGCAAACCCTTCATTTTATGGATGTGTAAATTGGACCTAGAGGGACTTGCCCTAAGTCACACAGGTAATAATGCCAAAGCCAGATTTCAACCCAAGAGTTCTGACTCAAAATCCAATGTTCTTTCTATCATGCCCTACTGCCTCCCAGAATTAAGAGTTGAAATGGACTGCAGAAATATGTTGTATCCTAACCCTCTCATTTTGCACATAAGGAAACTGAGATACAGTGAAGTAATAAACACAGTTGGGATTTTCTCATTTGAGTAGGTAGCTGGGTGATTTAGTGGATAGAGCATGTGACCTAGAGTGAGTAAGACTTCAGACACTGACTAGCTTTGTGACCCTGGGCAAGTCACTTAACTTCTGTTTGCCTCAGCTTCCTTACTATAAAATGGGGATAATAATAGCACTCACCTCCCAGGATTGTTGCAAGGATCAAATGAGATAGTAATCATAAAACACATTGCTCAGTGCCTTGCACATAGAAAGCACTATATAAATGTTAACCATTACTCTGATCAGTACAATGAGCCAAGATAATCCCAAAGAACCCTTGGTAAAGAATGTTGTCCACCTCCAGAAAGAGAACTGATGAACTCTGACTAGATTGAAGCATGTTTTTTTCACTTTCTTAATTTTTCTTTCTTCTTTTTTTTTTTGCAACATGACATGTGGAAATATGTTTTGCATGATTTCACATGCATAATGAATATCATTTTGCTTGCCTTCTCAATGGGTGGGGGAGGGAATGGAGGGAGAGAGAATTGGAACTCAAAATTTAAAAAAAAGAATGGTAAATTAAAAAAAATTATCTATTATTATTTTCTTTTTAAAATTAAATTATTTTATTTGTTTTCAGTGTTCGACAATCATTTCCATATACCTTAGATTTTTTTCCCCTCTCTCTCCCTCAATCCCCCATCCCTCCCCACTTGGTCCCTGAGATGGTGTACAATCTTTTATAGGTTCTACATGTACTTTCATATTAAATACAATGTTGCATAGAAGAGTTAAAATGAATGGGAGAAACCATAAAACAAAACAAAACGTAATTAAAAAGAAAATGGTCTGATTCTATCTGCAATCCAATTCCATAATTCTTTTCTCTGGATATGGAAGGCATTTTGCCTCAAGAGTCCACTGGAAAATTTTTAAGTGTATGCATTTCAATGAAGTACTAAGTTTACCAGAAAATTCCTCACACGTTGTGATTGTTGCTGTGTACAAAGTTCTCCTGGTTCTCCTCCTTTCACTCAGCATCAGTTCATGTAAATCTTTCCAGGCTTCTCTGAAGTCTTTCTGTTCATCATTTCTTATAGCACAATAGCATTCCATTATTTTCATGTACCACAACTTGTTCAATCATTCCCCAGTTGATGGGCATTCTCTTGATTTCCAGTTCTTAGCCATCACAAAGAGAGCTGCTATAAATATTTTTGTACATGTGGGACACTTTCCCATTTCTGCAATCTCTTTGGGACAGAGTCTCAGAAGTGATATTACTGAGTCAAAGGGCATGCACATTTTTGTAGACCTTTGGGCATAGTTCCAAATTGCTCCCCAGAATGGTTGGATCAGTTCACAGTTCCAGCAACAACGAATTAGTGTTCCAGCTCTCCCACATCTTCTCCAACATTTATCACCTTCCTGTTTGTCATGTTAGCCAATCTTATAGGTGTGATGTGGGACCTCAAAGTTGTTTTGATTTGCATCTTCAGTCAATAGTGATTTAGAGCATTTTTTCATATGACTATGGATACCTTTAATTTCTTCCTCTGAAAACTCCCTGTTCATATCCTGTGACCATTTATCGATTGGGGAATGACTTCTATTCTTGTACATTTGACTCAGTTCTCTATATATTTTAGAAATGAGGCCTTTATCACAGACACTAGTTGCAAAACTTCTTTCCCAGTTTTCTGCTTCCCTCCAAATCTTGGTTGCATTGGGTTTGGGTATGCAAAAGCTTTTCAATATAATATAATCAAAATTATCCATTTTGTACTTCATAATGTTCTCTATTTCTTGTTTGGTCAAAATTTCATCCATTCTCCATAAATCTGACAAATACAGTATTCCTTGCTCCCCTAATTTGTTTATAGTATCAATCTTTATACTTAGATTGTATCCATTTGAACTTTATTCTTGTGTATGGTGTCAGGCATTGGTCTACACCCAGTTTCTGCCACACTGTTATCCAGTTTTCCTAGCAATTTTTATCAAACGGTGAATTCTTATTCCAGAATCTGGGGTCCTTGGGTTTATCAAACAGTAGATTGCTATATTCATTGACTGCTGTGTCTTGAGTACCTAACCTATTCCATTGGTCTACCCTTCTGTTTCTTAGCCAGTACCAAGTGGTTTTGATAATTGCTGCTTTATAATATAATTTGAGATGATGGCATTGTTTTCTTTGACAATGAAGGATGAACACAATCAAATTAACCAAAGGTTTATCAATTTTAATTGTTTTTTTCATAAAACCAACTCAGTTTTATTTAGTAGTTCAATAGTTTTCTTAATTTCACTTTTATTAATCTCTCCTTTGGTTTTCAGTATTTCAAATTTGGTATTTACTAGGGGGTTTTCAATTTATTCTTTTTCTAGATTTTTCAGCTGTGTTCCCAATTCCTTTATCTCTTCTTTCTCTATTTTATTCATGTAGGCATTCAAAGATATAAAGCTTCCCCTAAGAACTGCTTTTGCAGTATCCCATTAGATTTGGTAGGTTGTCTTCTATTGTCATTCTCTTGAATGAAGTTGTTGATTGTTTCTATGATTTGTTGTTTAACCTATTCATTCATTAGGATTAGGTTGTTTAGTTTCCAATTAATTTTTGGTTTATATTTTCATGGCCTTTGATTACTTATAATTTTTATTAAATTATGCTTTAAGAAGGATGCATTGATTATCTCTGCCTTTCTGCACTGGATTGTGAGGTTTTTATGCCCTAGTACATGGTCAGTTTTTGTATATGTGCCATGTACTGCTGAGAAAAAGGTAAATTCTTTTCTATCCCTATTCAGTTTTCTCCAGATATCTATCATATCTACCTTATTTGGAGTTTTAGTCACCTCATTAACTTCTTTCTTGTTAATTTTGAGGTTATATTTATCAAGTTCTGAGAGTTGGAGGTTGAGGTCCTCCATTATTATAGTTTTGCTGACTATTTCTTCCTGTAACTTTCTTAACTTCTCCTCTAAGAATCTGGATGCTATACCACTTGGAGCATATATGTTTAGTAATGATATTGCTTCATTTTCTATGGTGCCTTTTAGCAGGATATAGTTTCCTTCCTTATCTCTTTTGATTAGATCTATTTCTGCTTTTGCTTTGTCTGAGATTAGGATTGCTACCCCTGCTTTTCTTACATCAGCTGAAGCACAATATATTCTGCTCCAACCTTTTACCTTTACCCTGTATGTATCCCTCTGTTTCAAATGTGTTTCTTTTAAACAACATATTGTGGGATTATGACTTTTAATCCATTCTGATATCTGTCTCTGTTTTATGGGAGAATTCATCCCATTCACATTTACAATTATGATTACTATCTGTGTCTTTCCCTCCAACCTCTTTCCCACCATTTGTGCTTTTAGTTCTCTCTTCTCCCTTTCCCTCCACAATACAGTTTTAATTTTTTACCACCACTTCCTGTAGTCTTCCCTTCCTTCTTTCAGTCCCCCTCCCTTTTACTGCCCTTTACCCTTACTACTTCTCTCCCTTTTAGCCTCCTCTCCCCTTTCTTTCCCCTACCCCTCCTACTGCCTATAGAGCTAGTTAAATTTATATACTTAATTAAGTTTATTGTTCCCTCCTTGAACCAAATCAGATGAGAGTACCTCTCAAACTATGCTCATCTCCCTCCCCTCTTTCATTCTACTGTAATATAACTTTGTACTTCTTAATCTCCTTTTCAAATCTCCTGTTAGAATCCCTTCACATGCTTCAATCACATTTTTATCATCACATAATTTACTTTACATCTGTTCTCCCTATCTCTGTATATCCCTTTTATATTTCATAATAGATATACAGTTCTCAAGATTGATGAGTATTATCTTCCTTTATAGGGAAGTAAACAGTTTGCCCAAATTGAGTAACAAGTTTCCTTTTCCCTTGTTTACCTTTTTATGCCTCCCTTGAGACCTGTGTTTGAAGATCAAATTTTCTATTGAGTTCTGGCCTTTTTTATCAGGAAAGTCTGGAAATCCCTTATTTCACTGAATATCCATCTCCTTGCCTGAAATGTTATGCTGAACTTTTCTGGGTAATTGATCCTTGCTTGCAGTCCCAGCTCCTTTGCCTTATGGAATATCATATTCTAGTTCCTTTGATCTTTTAATGTAGAAGCTACAAGGTCCTGTGTGATCCTGACTGTAGCTCCTCAATATTTGAATTGTTTCTTTCTGACTGCCTGCTGTATTTTCTCCTCCACTTGATAGTTCTGGAATTTGGCAACAATATTCCTTTGTGTTTTTAGTTTGGGATCCCTTTCAGGAGGCGAATGGTGGATTCTTTCAATGACTATTTTGTCTTCTGGATCTGGGACTTCTGGGCAATTTTCCTTGATGATTTCTTGGATGATATTGTCCAGGGTCTTTTTTTCATCATGGCTTTCTGATAGACCAATAATCCTTAGATTTTGTCTCCTGGATCTATTTTCCAAGTCTGTTGTTTTTCCAATTAGATACTTTACATTTTTCTTCTATCTTTTCATTCTTCAGATTCTATTTGACGGATTCTTGATGCCTTGTAGAGCATTAGTTTCTGCTTCCCTGATTCTAATTTTTATCAAATTGTTTTCTTCAGTTAACTTTTGCATCTTCTTTTCCATCTCTCCAACTGTTCCTTTTAAGGAGTTATTTTCTCCAGTTAGGTTTTGTACTTCCTCTTGCATATGTCTAATTGTCCTTTTAAATTATTTTGTGATTTATTTTCTTATCTTTTTAAAGTCATTGGTCAGTTTTTCTTCTATTCTGTAATTTGGCTTTTAAAATCTTTCCTGAGCTCTTCCAAGAAGACTCTTTGTACTTCAGAGAAGTTCATATTCCCTTCTGAATTTTCAGATGAGAGTATAGTCTTACTGCTGACCTCTTTGGTATTTGTGTTCTGGTCCTTGTCCCCATAGAAAGATTCTATGATCTTTTCTTTTCTGCTTTGATTCTTACTCATGATAATCACCCTTTTCCTGGCTTTTAAAGTAGGTCTTTGTCTGGGGCATAGGGGGCTCTGTCCCACAGTTTTTGTGCCTAAAACTTGAGGGTTTGTGTGTTGTGACTTCTGGTTCTTTCAGCTAGAAGCGAAAATGCTGTAGCTTACTTGGTGCTGACTGGTGTTGGAAAGCAGAGGCTGGGTGAGGTCTTTTGGGGTTTCCCCAGAGTTGCCCTGGAGGTAGCTGTATTAAGTGTGGATAAGGGGTAGTCTGGCCACAGGAGGTCTCCTCTGCTGAGTTAGAGCATAGGCAAGCTCAGTGGTTTGTGATTGCATTTGTGGTAATATCTTCCTGATTCCCCTGGGGTGCTGAGGCATGCCTGGTGTGCTGGTGTTGGTGGTTGTGGGCTTCACCCCTCTGGGGCCCAGAATCTTTTCTCAGTTTTCTGAGGTGGAACTGTCTGGGACAGCTCTGGTCCTGCACTGGTTCCCTTCAGCCACAGCAAGAGGAACCCTCCTTAGCAATTTTTCTAGCCTCATGGGCTTAGAGTTCTACCCCTTCTGCTGCTCCCACTGTTCCAGGGTTTTCCTGAGGAGATATTCTCTGGGATCTTCAAGGTAAACAAGTGGAGGGAGATAGCAATTACCAATCACTCCTCCACCTTGGCTCCCAGAACTGGAAGTCATCATTATTATTTTCCCACTACCAGCCATTATTTAATCAGTCAACAGGCATTTACTAAGTGCCGACTATGTGCCAGGCACTGTCCTAACCATGGGGTTTATAAAAGGAGGTGACAGTCTAACAGAGAGACAACATGGAAACAAATATGTACAAACAGGGCATACACAGGATAATTTGGAAATAATAGAAAGAAGTCATGAGCATTAAGCAGAACTGGAAAAGGCTTCTCATAGAAGATAGGATTTTAGCTGGAACTTGAAGCAAGTCAGGGAAGCCAGGAGGATGGAGATGAGAAGGGAGAGAATTCTAGGCATAGGGAACAGCCAGTGACAATAAGCAACAGTGGGAGATGGAGTCTCTTGTTTGAGAAACATTATGGAGGCCAGCTTCACTAGATCAAAGACCACATGAGGAATAAGGTATAGGAAGAAAAGTAGGAAGGGACCAACTTACTGAGCAATGAAATGTTTCCTGACTACGAGACTAAAATCTGCTCCAGGTGCCCTCCAGACAGTGCCCTAGCCACTGGGGATCTGGCAGGCATCCTGGCTGTTATTGTAGCCCAACTCTTCATGACCCCATTTGGGGTTTTCTTGCCAAAGATATTGAAGTGGTTTGTCATTTCCTTCTCCAACTCATTTGACCAATGGGGAAACTGAGGTCAACAGGGTTAAGTGACTTGCCCAGGGTCACACAGCTAGTAGATGAATCTTCCTAATTCCAAACCCAATGCCCTATCTACTGCACCACCTAGCTGCCCAAGCATCCTTCTACTCTCCCTCAAAGCAAACAACAGACCCCTATTGCTTTTGGGATTTGTAAGGCCTCTACCTTGGGTTATCTAAGAAATCTCTCAGTACCCTTCTAGTTACCAACATTGTATGCTTTCTTCTTGGGGAAGCCTCATCTGATTACAAGGCTAATGTTTGAAAAAGCAATTCTGTAAACCATGTGGTGAATAATATCATCTTTTGTTTTCCTTAGGGATCTTTACTAGAGGAAGAAGATGGTCCCCAGAAAACTCTCAACCAGAACCTGGAACTCAGGTTTCAGTATAGTGAAGGCAATAACAGTTGGCAGTGGTTCACTGTTTACACCAAACAGGTGAGGATGCAATAGAAGAATAGGATGAAAGTCACTGACTGCAATGTTACTTGCTTCACAAGGGTGTACCAAAAAATAAGAATTAATTCCTTAAACTTGATGCCTTAAACTTTTACAAAGAACTCTACAGACACTGCAATACTTACAGAATTTTTGAGGAGGCAGATTGGATAAGATAATATTGGTAGAAAAAACTGTTGGTAGACACAGTGGAAAGGGTCATGGATTTGGAATCAGAGAAGCTGAGTTCAAATCATGGCTCAACTTATTAATACCTGTTTGACCTTGGGGCAAATCACTTCACTTGTCTGAATCTCAAGTTCCTCAGCTATAAAACAAGAGGGTTGGATTAGGTGACCTCTGAGATCCTTTCCAGATGTGTGTGCGTATATATTTCATTATCCCCACATTGCAAGTTAAGAAACTGAGGCACAGAGAGATCAAGTGTCATAGCCCAGTGTCATAGAGCTAGGATACAAAGCAAGAATGACTTTCAAACAGTTTGTGAAGAGCACCATAATGAGAAGGTGAAGATCGACCTGTGTCTTTCAGCTTGAACTGGTAGCAGGACCATGGCTGTGATTTCTAGAGCTTTTTAATTCCTTAGAAGTCAGGGAATGAATTCACTTAAAATTTAAGTGATAGAGTCAGTGTTGTTTCCCTATAAGCCACTGGAATCTTAGATAAATTATCAGGGGTAAAGTTCAAATAGAATGAGCCAGGAAGATTTAATTAGGAATATAAACTATTTTGGGCAAGGCTTGAAAAATGTAGGTGTTCACAGGTTACTTGTGATGGATGGGTCTATTTCAGGTCCTTCTCATTATTGTAGATTTGATGTTGGAAGGAAATGAGACTGTTACTGGTCATTCAACAGTTAATAAAAGGGTGATTACTTAGTCATAGCCTAGAAAAAAATATTCACTAGGACACTAAAGTACTCAGTTTGGGTAGACATGGCCCCCTTGCCTCTACATGGAAATTCAAATGGACAGCAGACCAGGGTGTGGTAACTGTCAAGATGCTGGAACATCTGCCAAGTATGAAAGGATCTGACTCCTTTCGATGCCCTCAGGTGACCAGGAAGCTATGTCAGTATGGCCCAGAGATCTCTAGTTATGTTCCCTCAAAGGAGACATAGTTTGAGCCAAAACCCAGTAGGCTACTCAAGACCCTGGGAACAGCTCTGTCACTTTTCAGAGGGGAAAAATAACTTAAGGAGGGGGAAAAGGAAACTCTACACCCTATCCCACTATTTATACCCAATTCTGAACCTTCACCTTTTCTTTTCTTTTCTTGAGGTTCTTTCAAGGGGGAGAAGGTTATTCTTTTGAGAGAGAATTGAAATAAAACACGAACAAAGCCCTGAATACACTGCCCTTGTTAGCAAAACTTCAAGGGAGTGTCCAAATTTTTGAAAGGCTGTCATGTGGAAGAAGGATTATACTGCTTGTTTCCCTTGGCCCCAGAGGATGAAACTAGGAGCAATGGAGTGGAAGTAAGAGCGAGGTGGATAGAGGGGAAACTTTCCTAATAATTATGCTATCCAAAAATTCATTCACTCATCCAACAAACATTTGTGGAATGGACTTTCTTGGAGGTAGTTAATTCCCTGTCATTGGAGGTCTTCCAGCCCAGACTGGGTGAGCATTTGTCTGGAATGTTGTAGGAGGGTGTTAATACTTCAGATAGCACTCGGGCCAGATAACCTTCGAAGTCTCATCTATTTCTAAGATTTTACAATCAGGTCAAACTGAAATATTTATTTTAAACTGAATCTTGAATAAATTTTTTTCTAAAAATGGTGAATCTGATGGAGCTA
This sequence comes from Bettongia penicillata ogilbyi, assembly GCA_023548195.1. Taxonomy (NCBI): domain Eukaryota; kingdom Metazoa; phylum Chordata; class Mammalia; order Diprotodontia; family Potoroidae; genus Bettongia; species Bettongia penicillata. Next base: position 5,940,075 of record JAJHZJ010000047.1, on the reverse strand, counting down.
ACACCAAACCTATATGTTTTCGAAAGCCCTTGAAATAGAACATTAAACAAATCTTTGGATTGTTTTCCACTTGGCTTGTGCCCCTGGTTTTCATACCTCAGCCAGGAGGAATGTCTTTGCCTCCCATGGGACCCCAAACTCTGCTTCTTTCCATTGCTAGCACTGGTCATGGGAGTGAGAAAATATATGCATAAATCCTTTAAAAGACATAAAACCCTAGACAGAAATGGAAAGTTAAAAAAACAAATGGGGTTTATCTAAAAGTTGAAATGCTCTTGGAGAATGTATATGAGGATCTACAGTGTCCAGATTTGAAGTACCTTGGGGAGAGATAAAGAGGGACTTTGTAATGAAACCCCCACTCTGGAATGCTACTACAGTAGTTACATTTTATTATGATCTTTTAATCCACTGGCAAATGAATTTAGGCTAACAAAGAAGATTATAGCAAACATTTTTCCTTAAAGGATTTTAAATCTGGTCAGCTCTCCTTTGAGGTGGTGAGGCTGCTCACATACACTCAAATCTATAGCTTCAGAGAACTGAAAGGACTCCCATGATCCTCTGAGCTATTTGAAGACAAGGATTTTTCTGCCTTTTTTTGCATTCCCAGTGGTTAACACAATACCTGATGAATGGAGGCACTTAATAAGTGTTTGTTGACTTGACTCTACCTTTAAGATCATCTAAACCAGCCCAATCATTTTACAGATGAGAAACCTTATACATGTTTGTTGCTGTTTGTCCTTCATTCTAGACTTCAGGTAGGTGATGCCATGACATACAAGTGAGTTGGATTTAAGTGAGGGAAGGCAGAAATCCTTCAAAAAGTACAAAATGCTAGATAAAAATAGAAAGTGTTAAAAAAAAACAACAACCCAAAACAACAAGTAAATGGAGTTTACCTAAAAGGTTGTTGTGCTTTGTTCTCAAAGAGGACCAAAATGACCTCACTATACTAGAGTCAAGTTTCAGTGTATCCAACTATGGCTGATCAGAATGCTCTACCATAGGTCAGGCACAGATAGTCTCTATGAACATTTGGGATGGATACTCTAAATTTGTGCATCCTACATTTCCTTTGAGTTGTTTCAATTCTGCTTTGCTTATAGAGCACAGTACCTTCTCTGATGTGGGCACACCATGCTGAGCTGTCCTGTGCCAGTGTCTCCCATGTCGCACAGTCAAATCCAAAGTTCTTGAGAGTGTGCTTGTATCACTTCTTTGAACCACCATGTGAACACTTGCCCTGTGTGAGTCCTCCATAAAATAGTCTTTTTGGCAAGTGTATGTTTACTTAAAAGACAACACATTCTCAGGGAAGACCTAGAAAGGAGAAGAGATTTGCTCAAGGTTACAGAATGAATTAGTAGTGGAGCTGGGGCTCAGATGCAGGCATTCTGATTCCTAGTTCAAGTACTCTTCCCATTATACTTGTCTACCCTGGGGAGTAACAGAAACATAGGCATATGTAGCGTCAATACAAATGAAGAATTGAGATTTAAACCTTTCTTCAGTCACTGGAAAGAAATCTTGTTTTAATATTTTCCTCCTGAAGGCATCTGTAATGACTTACCCCATGGAGTTAGGAACTGAATGTAGTTAAGATTAATGTTATGATAGAATCTTGTGTCTTTTGAGCACTTCATCTCTTCTCCTGGTGTGGATCCAAATCTTAGGTTAAGTGCAAAGTGTTGGAGGTTGGGGAAGGTGGGGAGATAGAAACTGTTTTCATGTATTATATTCTTGTGAAACTGAAGGGCGATATTTGAAAAGTGAAAAAGGATTGATGTGTTGGCAGTTCAACCTCGATACCTGCAAAGATGTCAGGACAGACGATTTATTTGTAAAACTGAAAATGAGTTTTTTCAAGTCTTTATCTTATAGTTTATGCATTTTGGCAAATAATGAGCAGGTAGTGGAAATGCTTTGGGGATAATGGAAGCCTTTTCCTTGTCAGTGCAGTCTAGCCCTGATGACAAAGGGGTCCAAGAGGTGGCCGCATTGGAAGGGGAAGGCAGGTAGGATTGTTAAAAATGATGATAGACCACTTGAACTGTTCCACTTTCCTCCCTTCTTTATCCCCTAAAATTGAAAGATTTGGAGGATCCAAAAACTGTTTTCCTGTGTTTCTACAATTTTCCTATTTTCTCTCTCTGTCACTAGGAAGGAGTCCATAATGATAAGGAGTTGCCTTGAGCAAAACAACAGAGTGTACCTGTACACATTGTGTATGAGAACAGGGACATTGGAGTGATATTGAAGAGGACTGGGGAGATGGGAGTGAGTAGGCAGAATGAGGAAACCCTGGTGTTTTGGAATAAGACCCAGAACATTTGTTCACTTATGGCCTGGCTACATGATCCTCATGTATCTAGGAAAAATGAAGGAGCCCATGTGCCCCACTGGTACCCATGTAAAGTCACATCTTGAGGAAAGACCCCAAGATAGTGAATGGATTCATTATGGAGGATTTATGGAAGGAATAAATGAGAGTCCCACACACTGTGTGTAGGTGGTGAGAGAAGGCTTTGTCTTGGTAATAGCATAAAATGTTAGCCCTAGAAGGAACCTTAGTGGCCATTTAATCTAAACCTTTCATATTATATAAACAGAAGAAATTGGGGCTCAAAGGTAAGGTAATTTGCATAAGGTTTTGTTCTGTGGTATGGCATGAGGGAAAATTATGGACACTGATAACCATGTATAGCCACTGAAGAACTAACAAAAGAAGAAAACAAAAATTGAAAAATAAATTTTAGTTGGGTGAAAGGAATACTAGCATGTTAATCTGAAGTGTGCCAACTTACCAAGAATATCTAATTACCGTATGATAGATATTATGTGTATTTTTTAAGTAGGTTCCAGATTAAAACTTCAAGGGAAGTTTGATTTAATTACAATGGTAAACTGGACAAGATGTGGTGTTCTTGGTTTGTGGCTCATGTAACATGGTTGGCAGCTCTCACAGCACACTCATCAACACTGCTATAGCTTCAAAAATAAGAAACATTCTTAGTCAGATGGCAGGGCAGTTGGAGGAATTTAAGAAGGGGCTCAGCTATGTAAGATTGGCTGTCTTTTTGATCTGTTGGATTTTTGACTGCATGTATGTGTTTGTAGTTAAGCAAACTTTGGTGTGTTTGCTATTAAATCAAAAATTTCTGGAAATTTTAAAGAAGAAAAATCTCTTCTGGGAAAATAATATTCAAATTGAGACAACATCTGTATTGTAATTCATGGCTTAGTATTTTACTGAAAGATTTTATTCATGGGCTTTTGTAGGCTTTTTTGTTGAGTAGCTGCCTGAAAAAGATGATATCGGAGAAACTGATGCAGCTAGCTGCAGAAAATCCAGAAATGGTAAGTATTTTTCCTCTGTATATTTTTATTTTCAATTGTGAATGGTACTGCCAGGTCAAACTAGAGTTCAAGGACCAAAGAATCTAGGAATCCAGAAAAGTGGGAAAGGTTCAAGGTACATAGGCCATATATGGATGAGATCTTTCCTCTCTCTCCTTGGAGCTTCTTGGGTATTCTGACAGAGTGATAAAAAGTTTAAAAAACAAAAACCAAACTGTCTTTAAGATTCAAACTATGCATTTCCTTTTTTAAAAAACATTATTTATTTATTTTTAGTTTTCACCATTTATTTCCACAAGATTTTGAATCCCAAATTTTCTCCCCATCTCTCCCCTCTCCCCACCCCAGAACACCATGCATTCTGATTACCCCTTCTGTCCTCCCTTCTATCACTCCCTCCCTAGCCTTATCCCCATCTTCTCTATTTTCTTGTTGAGCAAGATAGATTTCTATACCCCATTACCAGTATTTCTTATTTCCCAGTTGCATGTAAAAACAATTCTCAGCATTTGTTCCTAAAATTTTGAGTTCCAACTTCTCTCCCTTCCTTCCTCCCCACACATCCCCACTGTGAAGGCAAGCAATTCGATATAGGCTGTAAATGTGTAGTTTTGCAAAAGATTTCCATTATAGTCATGTTGTGAAAGACTAACCATACGTCCCTCCATCCTTTCCTGCTTCCCTTTGATTCTATTCTCTCTTTTGACCTTGTCCCTCCCCTAAAACATTTACTTCTAATTATTCCCTTCTCTCATTTTCCCTCCTTTCTATCATCCCCCTACCTCACTTATCCCCTTCTTCCCTACTTTCCTGTAATGTAAGATAGATTTTCATACCAAATTGAGTGTGCATGTTGTTCCCTTCTTAAGCCAAATGTGATGAGAGTAAGCTTCACTTTTTTGCCTCTCACCACCTCCTTTTCCCCTCCACTGAAAAAGCTCTTACTTTACCTCCTTTATGAGAGATAGTTTGCCCCATTCTATTTCTCCCTTTTGCCTTCCAATATAGTCCTCTCTCACCCCTTAATTTTATTTTTTTAGATATCATTCCTTCCCATTCAACTCATCCTGAGCCCTCTGTATATGTGTATAATCCCTCCAACTACCCAAATATTGAGAAAAATTTCAAGAGTTACAAATATGATCTTTCCATGTAGGAATGTAAACAGTTCAACTTTAGTAAGTCCCTTATGATTTCTATTTCCTGTTTACCTTTTCATGCTTCTCTTGATTCTTGTGTTTGAAAGTCAAATGTTCTCAGCTAAGGTCTTTTCATCAAGAATGCTTGAAAGTCCTCTATTTCTTTGATTGACCATTTCCCCCCTGAAGTATTATACTCAGTTTTGCTGGGTGGGTGATTCTTGGTTTTAATCCTAGTTCCTTTGATTTCCAGAATATCATCCAATCCCTTGATGTAGAAGCTGCTAGATCTTGTGTTATCCTGATTGAATTTCCACAATACTTGAATTGTTTCTTTCTGGTTGCTTGCAATATTTTCTCCTTGACCTGGGAACTCTGGAATTTGGTTACAATATTCCTAGGAGTTCTCCTTTTGAGACCTCTTTTAGGACGTGATCAGTGGATTCTTTCAATATTTATTTTACCCTCTGGTTCTCGAATATCAGAGCAGTTTTCTTTGATAATTCCATGAAAGATGATGTCCAGATTCTTTTTTTGATCATGGCTTTCAGGTAGTCTCATAATTTTTAAATTGTCTCTACTGGATCTATTTTTCAGGTCAGTTGTTTTTCCAATGAGATATTTTACATTGTCTGCTATTTTTTCATTCCTTTGGTTTTGTTTTATAATTTCTTGATTTTTCATAAAGTCATTAGCTTCCATCTGCTCCATTCTAATCTTTAAGGAATTATTGTCTTCAGTGAGCTTTTGGATCTCCTTTTCCATTTGGCCAGTTCTGTTTTTTAGTGCATTCTTCTCCTCATTGACTTTTTGGATTTCTTTTGCCATTTGGATTAGACTATTTTTTTCTTTAATATAAATTTATTTATTTAACTTTTTACATTCATTTTCACAAAATTTTGGGTTCCAAATTTTCTCCCCATTTATCCCCTCCCCCCACCCTAATACACTGAGCATTCTAATTTCCCCTATCACCAATCTGCCCTCTCTTCTATCCTCCCTCCCTTCTCTTGTCCCCATCTTCTCTTTTGTCCTTTAGGGCCAGATGACTTTCTATTCCCCATTAACTGTATTTCTTATTTCCTAGTAGCAAGAACAATACTAAACAGTTGTTCCTAAAACTTTGAGTTCCAAATTCTCCCCATCCCTCCCTCCCCACCCATTCCCTTTGGGAAGGCAGGCAATTCAATATAGGCCATATCTGTGTAGTTTTGCAAATGACTTCGATAACACTCGTGTTGTGTAAGACTAACCACTTCCCTCCATCCTATTCTGCCCCCCCATTGCTTCTGTTCTCTCTTTTGATCCTCTCCCTCCCCAAGAGTGTTGATTTCAAATTTCTCCCTCCTCCCATTGCCCTCCCTTCCATCATTCCCCCATCCTACTTATCCCCTTCTCCCCCACTTTCTTGTATTGTAAGATAGGTTTTCATACCAAAATAAGTGTGCATTTTATTCCTTCCTTTAGTCAAATGTGATGAGAGTAAACTTCATGTTTTTTTCTCAGCTCTCCTCTTTTTCCCTCCACTAAAAAGTCTCCTGCTTGCCTCTTGAATGAGATATAATTTACCCCATTCCATTTCACCCTCTCTCCTCCCACTACATTTCTCTCTCACCGTTTACCTTAATTTCTTTTAAGATATGGTCCCATTCTATTCAATTCACTCTGTGCTCTCTGTCTCTGTATGTGTGTGTGTGCATGTGTGTATGTGTGTGTGTATGTGTGTGTGTGGTCTCACCAACTACCCAGACACTGAAAAGTTTTAAGAGTTACAAATATTGTCTTTCCATGTAGGAATGTAAACAGTTCACTTTTGGTAAGTCCCTTATGACTTCTCTTTGCTGTTTACTTTTTCATGCTTCTTCTCATTCTTGTGTTTGAAAGTCAAATTTTCTTTTCAGCTCTGGTCTTTTCATCAAGAATGCTTGAAAGTCCTCTGTTTCATTGAAAGACCATATTTTCCCCTGAAGTATTATACTCAGTTTAGCTGGGTAGGTGATTCTTGGTTTGAGTCCTAGTTCCTTTGACTTCTGGAATATCCTATTCCATGCCCTTTGATCCCTTAATGTAGAAGCTGCTAGATCTTGAGTTATCCTGATTGTATTTCCACAATACTGGAATTGTTTCTTTCTAGCTGCTTGCAATATTTTCTCCTTGACCTGGGAATTCTGGAATTTGGCCACAATATTCCTAAGAGTTTCTCTTTTTGGATCTCTTTCAGGCGGTGATCAATGGATTCCTTGAATACTTATTTTGCCCTCTGGTTCTAGAATCTCAGGGCAGTTTTCCTTGATAATTTCATGGAAGATGATGTCTATTCTCTTTTTTTGATCATGGCTTTCAGGTAGCCCCATAATTTTTAAATTGTGTCTCCTGGATCTATTTTCCAGGTCAGTTGTTTTTCCCATGAGATATTTCACATTCTCTTCCATTTTTTCATTCTTTTGGTTCTGTTTGGTGATTTCTTGGTTTCTCAGAAAGTCATTAGCCTCCATCTGGTCCATTTTAATTTTGAGAGAACTGTTTTCTTCAGTGAGCTTTTGAACCTCTTTTTCCATTTGGCTAATTCTGCTTTTGAAAGCATTCTTCTCCTCATTGGCTTTTTGAACCTCTTTTGCCAATTGAGTGAGCCTATTTTTCAAGGTGTTATTTTCTTCAGCATTTTTTTGGATCTCCTTTAGCAGGGTATTGACCCGTTTTTCATGCTTTTCTTGCATCTCTCTCATTTCTCTTTCCAGTTTTTCCTCCACCTGTCTAACTTGATTTTCAAAATCCTTTTTGAGCTCTTCCATGGCCTGAGCCCATTAGATATCTATTTCGGATCTTTGGGGTACAGAGGCCTTGGCTTCTATATCTTTCCCTGATGGTAAGTGTTGTTCCTCGTCATCAGAAATGAAAGGCGGGAACATCTGTTCCCCAAGAAAGTAGCCTTCTATGTTCTTATTTTTCTTTCCTTTTCTGGGTATTTTCCCAGCCAGGTACTTGACTTCTGAGATTTCCTCTCCACCTCCACCTAGATCTGCCCAGCTAGTGCTTGGGGTCTGAGATTCAAATGCTGCTCCCCAGCCTCAGGGCTTTCAGCAGCTGGGCGTGGCTGCTATTCAATGTGAGCTTAAGTTCTGGTGCTCAGGTGGGGGCAGGGCCACCTCCCAGGCTCAGTTCCCTCAGGGGGTTTATGCAGAGACCTTCAGTAATGGAGCGGGTGGGGGCAGGGCTGTCTCCCAGGCTCAGCTCCCTCAGGGGCTTTATGCAGAGATCTTCAGTAATGGAGCGGGTGGGGGCAGGGCCATCTCCCAGGCTCAGTTCCCTCAGGGGGTTTATGCAGAGACCTGAGCTCCTGCCTCCTGCTCAGGGAGTCCTGGGCCACTGCCGCTCCCTCTGCCACTGCCTCTGCCACTTCCTGCCCCTGCCTCTGCCTCCCCTGCTTCCTCCCGAGGGGGGCCGAGCCACAGAGACACCCCGCTCCCCTCTCGGCCAGCCCAGAAGTCTCTCTCACTGACCTGTAGCGCCTGTGGGTGGAGGGACCTTCTCAGCTGCCGGAGATTCCGTCCCGTCCTGGAAGCCTGCTCGGATCTGCTCTTCTTGGGGCCATGTGGGCAGGGCTGGGCTCTGCTGTCCGGTGCGCGACGGACCTTTGGTGCCGGTTTTTCAGGGCTCTCTGGAATGGAAATCTCCTTCGCTCGGTTGCTGCATGGCTTGCACTGCTCCAGAATTTGTGGGGAGTTCTTTTTACAGGAAATTTATGGGCTGTGGATTCGGAGCTAGCATACGTGAGTCTTTCTACTCCGCCATCTTGGCTCCTCCCCTCTAGACTATTTTTTAAAGTGTTATTTTCTTCAACATTTTTTTGGGGTCTCCTTTAGCAAGTAGTTGACTCATTTTTCATGATTTTCTTGCATCACTCTCATTTCTCTTCCCAATTTTTGCTCTGCTTCTTTTACTTGATTTTCAAAATCCTTTTTGAGCTCCTCCATGGCCTGAGACCAATTCATATTTTACTTGGAGGCTTTTGATGAAGGAGCTTTGACTTTGTTTTCTTTTGTTTCCATGCTTTGGTCTTCCTTGTCATCAAAGAAAGATTCTATAGTCTGATTCTTTTTCTGGTTTTTGCTCATTTCCCCAGGCATTACTTGACTTTTGAACTCATTGTCAAGGTATTTCTCTGCTTTGAGTAGGGATGAGGGGTGTGCTATCAGCTGCTTGATCTCCCCACAATCTGTGGGTCTAGAGCTCCAGAAACAGTGGCCGCAGCTGCCCCTGCTGCTCCTGTGGCTGCTGGGGTTCCTCTACCCCCTCCCTCCTCTGCCTCCCTGGGGCTGGGACTAGATCACTCCACTCTTCCATACTGGAACCATAGGCATTTTCCACTGGCCTTCCGATTTGGTCTCAGTGTTTTGGGGTCATGAAGTCTGGAAACTGCCACTTGTGAGAGAGATTCAGTCTCCCCAAGGCCTGCTCAGGTCCTGTCTGGGCCTGCATGGCCCACACTGGACTGTGCCCTGCCCCAGCATGGCACGATAGATACTTCCTGGTGACCTTGTAGGCTATCTTGGGCTAGAGATTTGCTTCACTCCATAATTCTGCAGCTCCAGATTTTGTTTAGAGTCATTTTTTACAGGTATTAATCTGGGCTTGGGGGCAGCGCTCTAGAAAGTGTGTGCTGTTCCTCTGCCATCTTCTATACATTTTCTTAAGAGAAAAGTAGTCACACTTAATTTGCTGAGAGGTATTTAAGTTCTCCAACCTTGTTGTTTAGTTGATTAGTTCTGACTTTGTGGCCCCCATATGGGGTTCTCTCAGCAGAGTAGTTTACTATGTCTTTCTCCTGCTCATTTCACAGATGAGGAAACTGAAGTAAACAGGGGTAAGTGACTTGCCCGGGCTCACACAGCTAATAGGTATCTGAGAGGCTGGCCTTGAACTCAGATCCTTCTGATTCCAGGTCCCACATTCTATCTACTGTGCCACCTAACTGCCCTTCAAATTCTATGCTATTTAATCTATCTAAAACTCAGGTAGGGGTTTTTTTTGACGTGACTTATAGGTGTAAAGGGCATATATCTCCCAGAAGGCTTCAGGATAGATCTTTCAGAAAGACAAATTTGCTCCTTAGAAGCCTTTGGGCTGCTCCTTCTCTGGATAGTCTGTGAGGATCAATATAGATTTCTTCAAAAAGCTCACTTGAATATAGGTGATAGATGATAGATAATAATGCTGCTGATGATAATAGCTAGCTAGCATTTCTATAACTCCTACTACAGGCCAAATATTATGCCAAGTACTTTGCAAATATTATCTCATTTGATCCTCACAAAAACCCTGGAAGATAAGGGCTTTTACCCCCATTTTACATTCAAAACTGAGGCAAGAAAAGGCTAAGTGACTTTCCCAAAATTACAGAGATAGGTTGGATTTGAATTCAGGTGTTCATAATTCCAGGCCCAGTGCTCTAACTACTATACTAGATAGATGGATGGATGGATGGATGGATGGACGGATGGATGGATAGATGGAAGGAAGAGAATAAAGAAAAAGAAACATTTATTGTTTATGAAATCCCAGGCACTATGCATCTCTAGAAAGGTTTTAGATCATAAGTACCTCTGGGGGGCAGCTGTTTGGCACAGTGGATAGAGTCAGGAGACCCCCCAAGTTCAAATTTGGCCTCAAACATTTGCTAGCTATATGACCTTGGGCAAGTTGTTTAACCCCAATTGTCTCCAAAAAAGTTAAAATGTACCCTGGAAAATACCATAGGAAGGGCCTGAGACTTTTAGGCTCCAAATGGAAGTGAGTCAGGGGTCCTATCTCATGGAAGACCCTGCCCTGGGCATTCACAGCCACTTGATGTAACCTTTGTGCTGAATCAAAAAGTTACTGATTGGATGAAACCTATATCATAAAAACTGCTCTATTAATGTAAAATTAAACTTCAATTTCCTGGCACGTGTCTCTTCTAAAAAGTATATTAACTCTTATTGTAAGGGATGATACCCAGCTAAGAATAAATCAGTTTAATGAAATTTCTTATTTCAATTACTTTGGAATCATTCTGGCACTCGTAATATTCTGAATAAACATGTAGTTAAATTTTTTTTAAACTTCCTAATTAAGGCAGATTAAGATGAGCCATATCTGGTTAGCAGTTGTCACCAGATTTGCAGAACTTTGAACTAATTTCTCCTAAATATACTACATTAGCTATAATGCACACCTTTAACTTAGCACTGGTTTTTTTTTAAAGTGGGATTGTCTACCATGTTCCTGACTGAAATTGTTCTTTGATCAGTCCTTATTCTCTTACCTTTAATATTTTTCTTCCTTGAGGAAAACAATTGAAGTTCATGGGTTTAGGGCATAAAAGATGGGAGGCTTGATGTATGAAAGGTCAGAAGTAGTATGGTAGCTTTGCTAAAAGGATCCAGTTAAACTAACAAAAGGGTAAAGGAAGCTTATTTGAAAAGAGTAATAAAATCCAACCTCTCAAGGAGGATTGGAGCACTTTAGGTTCCAAACATTTTTTTTTTTATGCCATTAACTGAAGTGGGCCCATTAAAAAGAAAAGCACTTTCATCTCTAGATGACTATAGGCTCCAGATTAATGCCGGAAATGCTCCTATACTAAATCACTAAAGAACATCATAAACAGAATAGAATGTTAATGACATGTTTAATTTATTTCTTTTAGAACTCTGGCTACAAGAGCCCATGGTATTACTGCATTCCTTATATTTACATGAGAAAGGAAAGGACTTGTAGAGTGTTGTGATTAAGTGAATACTCACCTACTTCTTACTTCTGTATTGTCCAGCTGGAACAATGCCTGGCACACAGTATGAGCTTAATCAATGTTTATTGAGTTGAAATAAATTACTGTCTGGTTTGGCATATGTAGAGTATGGGAGGCACTATGGGTGGTTCAGTTTTAGAGCACCATATTTGGAAATCAGAAGACCTGAGTTCTAACTCCAGCTCTGCTACTTATTACCAATGTGATCTTGGGCAAGGCACTGGGCCTCATTTTCCTCATTTGTAAAAGGAGACAGTTGGATTAGTTGGATTAGATGACTTTTGAAGTTCCTTCAGATTTTAATTCTCTAGTCCTAGGGAGGGATATGTGTGCAAGTGCGTGTGCATGTGCATGTGCGTGTATGTGTGTGTGTGTGTGTTTTCAGGCATCTTGGCATAGTAAATGGTTCAAATCTTACTTAACTGTGTGACCATGGTTAAGTAATTTAACTGCTCTAAGTCTATTTTCTATTCTGTAAAATGGGGACGACAATATTCAGAGCCAGCTAGTCATAGGGTAGATATGAGGCTCAAATGAGATAATGTATGTAGAGTACTTTGTAAGCCTTCAAATTCTACAATACACATATATGATATGTGTATATATGTCATTTCTAATATATACATGCACATACATTAGTGATTGCTTTGTTTTATCCTAGCTATAAATATTTAACCTATGGAAGTCTTCATTTTCTAAAGCCCTCCATTTAGTTTCTCCAGCCTAGGAAAGATAAGGCAAAGTTCAAGGTCTGTTATTTTAAGGACTCTTTCTGCATCGGACTGAAGCTCTGTCTATAGTACTTGGATAGCATGAGAGTTCTGGCAGGGACAGAGCAGATGACTTAGTAGATGTGTTTCTGTCATTATTGATATTTCTATTTCCCACAACCTCTATTCTTCCAAATTAAACCTTTTACTTACTCTAATGGAACTCATTCATCACAGACCAGAGTTGGAGGGACCAAGGTGGAGTTTAAAGTAACTTATGGATTGATACTGTTGCCTGTGGCTGTATGGTCATAACATTTATTTGTATCTAGAAGAAAAGAACAAAGATTGGAACCCACTTTGAATTAAATCATTAAATAAAGAAAATCTGTATTGGTCTTTTCATTGTCCCCCCTCCAGGAAATGAACCCTACCTAGTCAGTCAATAAGTCAGTCAGTCAGTAAACATTTATTAAGCCCCTACTATGTGCCATGCACTGTATTAAGTGCTGGGGATGCAAGTGACAAAAAAGAAAACCAGTACCTGTCTGTAGAGTGGATTCAGCACCAGGCCTGAAGTCAGGAAGACTGGAGTTCATATCTGGTCTCAGACTGTTACTATGGAATGTATATACCAGATGAAACTCCAAATAGATACATGATTTAGATATAAAAGATGGTATAATAAGCACATAAGAAAAGCAAGGGAAAAAAATCACCTTTCCAAACTATGGATAGAAGAATTCTAACCCTGGACAGGTCACTTAACTCTGTTTGCTTCAGTTTCCTCACCTGTAAAATGAACTGGAGAAGAAAACAGGAAACCACTCCATTATCTTTGCCAAGAAAACCCCAAATGGGGTCATGAAAAGTCAGATACAACTGAAAATGACTAAAAAACAACACAAAAGGAAGTTGAAAAGCAGGAGTAGGAGGAGGCATGATGGGAAAGTCAGTGAAGTCCCAAAATAGAACAGCCAGGTAAGAAATGAGACATTGTGAGCTGAGCTCCCCACTTAAGTGGGGCTTTTGGAGTTCATCTCTCCATCCTCCAGAGGGACAGGGGATAGTGATGATGAGGTTGAGTAATAACACTGACAGGATCCTGCTGATGATACTTTCCCAATAATAAGCTTCCTGGAACATAGTGGAGAAGTCAGAGAGGAAATGATTAGCATCTAGAACAGTGCATTGCGCAAAACAACCACTTTTTAATAAAATAATTTATTTTGCAAGCACGTATTCTCTCTTTCTCTCCCACGTCTCCCTCCATTGCCCAAATGAACAATAAATAAGACAGAAAAGGAAAGCTTCATGACCAACATACATAGTCTACTAAAAGAAACCACTTCCAAAAATAAATATCCCATTCTGAGTTTTAAGTGTATCACCTCTCTGTCAGGAAGTAGGCAGCATCCTTCATCTTCAGGTCTTTCAGAATCATGGTTTATCATTGCATTGATCAGAATTCCGGAAGTCTTTCAAAGTTGTTTTTCTTTATATTATCCTAGTTCTGTTACTTTTTGCATCAGTTTATAAAGGCCTTCCCAGTGCCTATTTGGTCATTTTTATGTCATAATACATTACATCTACATACCATAATTTGTTAAACTATTCCCCAGAAGGTGGGAATTCTCATATATCTTGAATATGAAATCTTTAAACTCCCTTTAAACATGCTTTTCCAATTACCTCTTTCCCTTCTAATTCTAAGTACATTAGCTTTGTTTGTACAAAAACTTTTAAATTTAATTTTATGTAAAGAAAATTGTCCATTTTATCTTCTATGACTTTCTCTATCCCTTGTTTGGTCATGGAGTCTTCCTCTCTCCTTAGTTTGGAAAGGTAATTTCTTCCTTGCTTTTCTCATTTGCTTATCATGCCACCTTTTCATATCTAAACCGTGTATCTATTTGGAGTTAAACATGGTATACATTATGAGATGTTGATCTGTACCTAATTTCTATGAGACATTTTCCCAGTTTTCCCAGAAATTTGTTTTTCAAATATTGAGTTCATACCCTGGTAACTGTGGTTTTTTTTAAAAAAATTTATTGAATTCACTTCTTCAGCTTTATTTGGTTTTATTCAACACAGACTGGAACTCAGTGGATTTTTTTAGAATTTCTAGAATTCAGAGGAATTCTGATTCACATAAAGTTTCTCTCCCTCCCTCCTTCCCTCCCTCCCTCCCTTTCTTCCCTTCTTTCTCTTTCTTTCTTTCTTTCTTTCTTTCTTTCTTTCTTTCTTTCTTTCTTTCTTTCTTTCTTTCTTTCTTTCTTTCTTTCTTTCTCTCTCTCTCTCTCTCTCTCTCTCTCTCTCTCTCTCTCTCTCTCTCTCTCATAGGGTGCAGAATTTACAAAATCAACCTAACATGGACTTGGATCTTGCTCCACCTCTTTTTAGGAATTTCCAAATTTGGGGTAACCGTACATGTCATATTCAGGTGCCACTGCTACTGGGGGGTTATAACAATTGTTAGATTACTATGGAAGGGGAAATGTATCCATTAATTAAATGAATTACTTGCGTGCTAGTTTGCTGTGAGAAACATTGACTAATATCTTGCTAATCTATTTAGCAGATTGAAGTCCCCCTGGAACAAGGCAAAAGTAAGAAATCCTACCATCAGCAAAGCCAGGTCTGTGAGTAAATTATGTAACCAATAACCATTAGGATTTGGGTTAATCTGCCCTTTTTAATAGCATTCAATCTCCAAACATACACCATGAATTCTCTTTCACAAAACAAGCTCTCTATTGCTTAGAGACAGTCCTGGAGAGATATATCCCACAGTGTGGAGAGAGGGGATTTTATTATTGCACACTGTGCAGGCAGAAAATGAAGAGGACAGCCAGCTGTTAGTCATTCCATTCAGAAAGCTTTATTCATTTGGTGTTTCAGTCACCTAGCCCCTCAATCTATCTCTGAAATCTTTTGTGGGCCCTATTCAGCACCTACACAGTTCTTAAGCATATAAATGTTTGTGGAAAGGACTGACTGAATGAATGGCTTGCATTCCATACTATAATATTATTACTCTTGTGACTACTATCATTGTAGAGAACTCCCAGCATGGGAGCAGCTAAGTGGTGCAGTGTAAAGAGCACTGTGTTTAGAATCAGAAAGACACAAGTTCAAATCTAGACTTAGACCCTTACTAGTCTTGTGATCCTAGGCAAGTCAATTAATTCTGTTTTCAGTTTCCTCATCCGTAAAGTGAGTTGGAGAAGGAAATGGCAAATCACTCCAGTATCTTTGCCAAGAAAACCCCAAATGGTGTCAGGAAGAGTTCTATGCAACTGAAATAACTGAACAACAACCCGACCAACACAGATTCCAACCTGTCTTGGACAAGTAAATGAGTCCTGGGCAATTGTCTGAAGCAGTGATTAAATGATCTGCCCAGCTTATTATGATTAGTTATTTTAATTGTTAAGAGTTGAGAACCGAACTAATGTCTTTCTGAGTCACATCACTGGATCTTAGATTTAAAGTTGGAAGAGACCTCTAGTCCAATTCCTTCATTTGATAGATGAAGAAACAGATCTAGAGAGGCCCTTGAAAAAATGATTTTGCCCACGGTCACTTAGGTAGTTAAATGTAAGAGGGAATATTTGAACCCAGGTTCTCTGACTCCAGAGCTAGAACATTTCATGCCATGGGGCCTCCAGTCTCAGCAGTATTCTGTTCAGTTCACTACAGTGCAGTTGCTTAGGTAAGTAAAATACACTTTTTAAAGTTAGGTCTGTGTTGCAGTTCTCATAATTAACCTACATGCCCATACTATCCCTCCCCAAGATTACCCTATTAGGTTCTCACAAGCTCTCCTCTACAAAAAAGAAAAAAAATAATATTCCAGCAAAGTAACTACTGATGTATTGCTTGGTGTATAGATGCTCACTAGAATAAATGGAATGAATGATGAGCTTTTATACTATAAGCCCTTTTATACTATGTAATGTATTTTGCCCTGTGATTTTTATGAGCAAGAGGAACCCTTCAAGTGATTAAACTCTACCTCCATTTAGATTAATATTTTACCTCTGTCCCACAGGGAGTTCTTATTATTTTGGTTTTGTTGATACACCAATTTGACTCTGCATTGATTTGGAGGCCTCTATTTTGTCTGGGTTTTTAAATTTTAATCTCAGGTTGTTTTCCTCTGATGTGTGTTTCTACAATTACCGTAGTGGGGAATTGGCCCTCTTCCCTACCTTCCATGACCCCTATCTTCTCCCCTAATATACAAACACATATTTAGACAGCATCTAAATGAAGGGCATGGATTAGAAAAGGACAAGAGACACCTGCTCCAAATCACAGGCAATGGGGACAGTTTCTTGAGGGATAACAGATCTAATACAACACACCTGCCTCATGAGTTTTGCGATAAATATTCCTACAATAATTCATTGGGATTTCAGATAACTAAAAAAGGTGGGGCATTCCATGGCTCCATGGGATTAGATCTGTATAAACTAAGATGAACCTTTTAATGTATGATGTGTAATGCTGGTCAGTAACCTTTGAAGACATGTATAGAGGGTTAAATGGGATATGTGTATATGTGTTTGTGTATTTGTACACGTGTGCCTACAAAACACATTGAGTTGTATGAAAAGGGAGCCTACTAGCTGAGGAAGAACTGGCAATGCCTCCTTTTTCATAGCTTTTTCAGATTATCTCATTTGGCAATATGGCATCATCCAAAGCATGGGTACAACGAAAGGACCCCTGCTTCTGCAAAAGTAATTTTTCTTTTCCCCTTTTTGTGTTGTTTTGAAATCCAGAAGGTGCAACAGTTATTGCTTTCTTGGTGAGTCCTTTTTCTGACATAAATAATGTGTTCAAGTCTTTGCTTGCAGATAAACTGTTTTGATTTTCCAACAAGAAAAAGCAAGATTTCAGTTAAGTCAACTGAAGAGGACTGTGTGTTTGAGACCATAAGGGAGGAGGATCTTTGAAGAAGAAACAAGGAGAATCAGCATTTCCGCTTTCTTTCTTTAAAGTAAATCACTAGAAACACCAGCCTGTGTAATAATAACCAAAGGTTGGTTCTACATCACCAGTGGAAGAAATCTGACATTTTTGACATTAGATTAAAGTTTTACTTTTCATGTTGTGGGTTATAACTCAGTGTAAATCAGAGGATGAGAAAGAAAAAGGAGCAAAATTTGTCTAGATTTTAAGATCAAACAGCAAACCTGTGTTTGGAAACAAATGTACATTCTATTTTCCCCCTAAAAATATATTTACCTGCCTTTACAAAGTCTCTACTTCAATTGCTGATTGCATGGGAATCCATCCACATAACACAATAAGTGAACAGCTGCAGCTGGTAAAATTACCAGGCTAAAGACGGTCCCTAGTAGATTTGGATAGCATTACCAACCTGCCTGCACCTCCATTTCCATGGAGGAAATGCAGAGTCAGCCAGTTTACTCTTTAGGGATACAAGAAATACTGGAACTTTAAATGGCTGGATTGTGAAGGGGTTGAGGAGGGGGCAGAAAAGCTCAAAATGCCATCTGCTATTGTGTTGAAACTTGCTAGCTTGTGCACCTAGGGGAGAGTGTGCATTCATGATTTACCTCCCAGTAAAGGATTATAGTAAGATCCTACTCTCCTGAGGAAGTGGGAAACATGGGAGAGAAGGCTAAACTTCACTAATCTGCCCAAACAACTATGGGGAGGCATGATGTAAGTTATTATTTTGGTCAAATACTTTTTTTTTTTGCTTTAATGTTACTCTGTAGCTTATTGATGTTACTGTGAGGTATTCTGTAACAAATCCATGGGCCCTGCTGGCAGCATTTTTCTGTGCACTGGTAATGGTGTTGGAGACTAGGGTTTTAAAAACTCAATAGAAAATTGATCTTAACGGTGAAAATAGATGGTTTGAAAACCAAGGGAGGCCTCATGCTTTAAGTCAGCTTAGAAACCAGATCTGCGGCTGGTCCTTTGCTGATCTGTTTATAGTAAATTAAAAAAACAAAAGAAAACATAATTACTAACAATTCCATGGTATGGAATTAGGACCAGAGTAAGAGGAAGAGCTAGATATACACAGAGAAATTTTGTTTCAGGTTTCCTATGTGCATATAATATGGCAATGTACCTTTGGGGTTAACTAACTGGTATAATGCTAAAAATATGAACTGTGTAACACTGAGTTTTGAAGTTGTTGATGGAGATTCCACTAATTCTCTTCTGTTGAAGTATTTTAAAGTTCATGAATAAATGTCTACAGCAATAATTTCCAATGTCTTAAAAGAGCAAGTTTACATTTTTGGCCATAGTAGATACAAGAGAAGTGTGTATGTATGTGTGTGTATCTCTTTGTGTTTGTGTCTGTGTGCATATAGGTTTGCATACAAGGAGATATATATATATATATAGATAGATAATATATATTATCTATCTATCTATCTATATATATATAGAAAGAGACAGAGAGAATATATATGTATTATAGTCTATACAAAGGGTATATATGGATATATACATGTGTATATATATCTATAATATGTGTATATATATCAATATATATGACACTCCAGTAGATAAATCAACTTTATTTTTATGAAATGGAAACGTCTCTTGTTTTGCCAGTTTGCTAATGTCAAGGCAATATTTTTGACCTGCTATCATTAGGATATCAAGCTTCATGTAATGGTTAAACTAAATGGTATCTAACATTCTTTTCAACTTTGACAAATGACAAATGTTTTATTTTCAATGTGCACCAGGCTAAGGACTAGGAATACCAAAATCTGTAAGATACAATCTGTGTTCAAAAGGCTAACGGCAAAGCTGGGAAGACAGGACATATAGAATCTCTCTCTCTCTCTCTCTCTCTCTCTCTCTCTCTCTCTCTCTCTCTCTCTCTCTCTCTCACACACACACACACACACACACACATACACACACACACACACACACACACACACACACACACACACACACATATATATATAATACCATAAGATGGTACATGCTAAGTACCAAATGAGTGTTTGGGTATTAAGCATTGCAGAAGTTCAGAGGAGAGGAACATTGTTAAAGCTGGGTTGTCAGAAAGGGTTTCAAAGAGAAAGACTTGAAAAAACAATGAATAGGATTTAAATATGAGGAGATGGCAAGAAAAAATTATTATAAGCTAGGAAAAACACATTTTCTGCCCAACAAAGAAAGCTCCCCAGTGCATTAGGGTCAGGTAATTGAACTAGAAACTCAGTTGTTGTCACCGTTGAGTTATTTCAGTCATGTCCAACTTTTTTGACCCCATTTGGGGTTTTCTTGGCAAAGACACTGGAGTGGTTTACCATTCCTTCTCTGGCTCATTTTTTTTTTTTTTTTTTTTACTGATGAGGGAACTGATGCAAACATGGTTTAAGTGACTTAACTGGGGTCACAAAACTAGATTTGAACTCAGAAAGATGAGTCTTCCTAACTCCAGGTCCAGCACTCTATCCACTTAGCTGCCAGGAGTTCAGTACTCAACAATAATAATGCCTTGCATCTTGAATGTCACTTTTACATTAAAAACTCACATGCAACAAAGATGAAGAGGTTTATTCCTCAATTTGCATATGGGGAAACTGAGGTATAGGAAAGTTGAGTGAATTTGCCCAAGATTATTCTTCTCAACATTTATTTACTTAATAGTGTTTTGGAATATAAAATTTCAAGACAGTAAGAATAATCACAAACACTAGAATATAAACGGAAAGAAAATGTTTTAAAAGTGAAATATGCTCCTTAGTATAAGTAAAATAGATGACACCAAAAAAAAAAGTCACAGAAGAGGAAGCTGAAAATAAAAAGGCAGAGAAGTTCAATCAGTTTTTAAAATGCCTGATAAACTGGCATTTATGTGGGAAAGAAACTCCTAGGAAAACAATCACTCTGGGATTTAAGATAAGATTTCATCCAGAAAGATATTTTTCATGTGAATTATTTCTGGATTAAAGACTCTAGTGTTTGGAATAGAAAATCCTACCCTACAGCTGTGGGAAGCAGCCTTCTTTGCTCTAAAGTCTTGGGTGAAGATGGAAGTACAACTGCTGGGGGGACAATGGCTATTATTCTCTCCATGCCGTGGTAGAAGTCTGACTGAGCTACACACATACACTCAGACCTGGAAAACAAGCCAGCTCAAATCTTGAGACTTTTTTTAAAGGTTTATAAGGGCAACTAGGTAGCAGAGTGGATAGAGTGCCTAGCCTGGAGTCAAAAAGACTCATCTTTGTGAGTTCAAATCTGGCCTCAGATACCTCCTAGCCATGTAACTTTGGGCAAGTCACTTAATCTTTTTGCCTCAGTTTCTTCTTCATTTATAAGATGAGTTGGAGAAGGAAATGGTAAACCATACCACTATCTTTGCCCAGAAACCCCCAAATGGGGTCACAAAGAGCTGGACATGACTGAACATCAAAATTTTACATCTGATATCCTTTTAAGGTTCTAAGTATGCATAAGGTTATTATCTATCTTCCACACATGTATACTATATACACATACATATACACATATATAGATGTGTGTATACATACATATATACACACACACATACATATATATACACATACAAACAGATAAGCATATACATTTCTATGGGTCTGCTACATATGTAGCTATAGTATATAACCAAGCCCAGTGAATAAAATAGTACACAATTACTACAGTCAGCATAATCATTTGAAATTCTAGCAAAGGTGATCTATCACCCTGCCAAAAAGCATTTGTGTGTAAATGTATATGTGTAAGTAGGAGGGCTATTTGTATATATAAATAGATGAGTGTACAAATTTCTGTGGTTTTGCTACATATGTAGATACGGTATATAATAATAATGACAGCTATCATTTACCTGACACTTAAAGGTTTGTAAAGTATTTTACATATGTTATTTCATTTGAGCTTCACAGCAATCCTAGGAGATAGGTGTTCTTACCTTCATTTTACAGATAAGGAAACTGAGGTAGGCAGACGGTAAATGACTTGCCCAGAATCACACAGGTAGTAAATTTGAGGCTAGATTTGAACTCTATGTCCAGTGATCTACCCCCTCATCTTTACTGATGACCTACCCATCTTTTTTGATCATCCGTATCTGAGATAACATATCCTACTCTAGTTCTTTTTTTTTATAGTTCCCAATTTGTTCTGTGCTATAGCATTCTCATGACTACCATGTCCATCTGAGTGATATTAATTTTTAATTCTTCTTAGACTGCTGCATTCTCTGCCTAACAGTTATACAACACTAGTAGACTATTAGAATTAAAACAATGGGCCTTTGTTTCTTGGAGGATGTGAGGATTATTAAAGTAATTTTGTAATTTCCCAAAGGCAATTCAGTCTGCTGGCCTCCATTTTAATTCTGGGTACAACACTTCCATTTGCAGTACTTAAATGTACAGATGTACACACACTGATGAATGTGTTCTCTAAATTGTCCAACTGACAGCATGTCATCATCTGGGCAATAGACATTCTTCATCCATTTGTGTTTTTTCTGTGTAGATTTTAAGGTTAAACTCTTGAGACTGCAATATTCCAGGACTCAGTGCAGCAGTACCATGTCATCTACAGACGAGTATCTGCAGGGTTCCACCCTCCATAGAGAATCTTTCCCCAACTTGGACTCTGAATTAGATCTCTTCCATGAAAGAGGCAAACAGTTTTGGTGAGCATACATTTCCCCATTCTATTTCTCAGCTGGGATTAATGATAAATGAATCATTGAACAATGTTATTTTTGTTATATCTTTCAAAAAATCTTGAGAATGAATGGTAGACACCATAGGAAAAAAGAGTCTTCAGGGTAACATTTCATTCTATCAAATCAAATCCTTTTTTTCTTTTCTTTCTTTCTTTCTTTTTTTTTTTGCTCATTAACAAACAAGCAAATTAGGATCCAGCATTCTCTATCATTTATATGAGGATAAAAATGGAGTCTACTTTTCCTAGTAGGCTAGGAAAAGCCTGCCTACTAATACTTTCATTCAGGATGCTCATTAATTCATGATTCTCTTAAAAACAGATGAGATATTAGGTATATAGATCATACAGGTTCACTCTAAGGCCTGGTCACATTAAGTTATGAGAATGCCTTAGTAGATTTTTTGTTTTTGATTTTGGAGGCAATCAAGGTTAAGTGACTTGCCCAGGGTCACACAGCTAGTAAGGGTCTGAATCTGGATTTGAACTCAGGTCCTCCTGAATCCAGGGCTGGTGCTCTATCTACTGCCCCAAGTTCTTTAGTTTTTAAGGAAAAAAAAAATAGGTTAAAAAAACACGTGACAAGCCTTTAACCCTGAAGAGAAGCTTTTAAACTTAATTAAACTTCTCAACTGTGTTTTGTTTTCAGCTCACTCTATTATAGTTAAGCATTTCTCTCCATATTGACCAGATTTGTAATCATTTTCCAGTTAAAGAAATAGAGAAGACTGAGGAACAGGAGTTTTTGTTAGGATTAGAACCACGGAGTCAAAGGCTAAACCAGATCCATCTGCTTCAGATGCTTTTTGGAAGGGTGATGGCCCTAGGTAACCGCCTTTGCTTTCCTTGGAGGAGACTAGATCTTCCAATGATTTTAAGATGCTGACCATGGTGATTTTGTACTGTTTGTTCACTGAGTTTGGTTTTCTGGAGTGTGGGAATATAAAGTTGGCTGTCTTCATGATGGATTTTTCCATCTGTCCATGGGATTGCATATGGTAATTGATTCTGCCTTACAGCCAGCAAAGTGGTCCAGGGTGAGAGGTGTCCAAGGAACAGCATGCTAATATGAAAGAAAAGGAGCTGACCTGGATTAGAGTCAAGGTATTTTTCCTCCTGCTGGGAAATTAACACCTGTGATATGTTCACAAACATCTCTGTTCTGTAATCTTGTCTATTTGATATAGTGAGAAGGCATTGTCTATGCCCCATTCAAGGGCATCTCATAACTCTTTCCAATGTAAGAAAAACAGTGAGGAAAACGGCAACTGGTAAGCATTTCATACCTATTCAAAAAACCAACCACCTGGGGACTCAAACTATTGAAAAAAGCAACTAAATATTGAATTGCTTCAAAAACACTTTTAAACCATAGCAGATGGAGCAGTGCCCCTTTAACAATCATGCCTCCTTTGATACCAAGGCAAAATAGTGTGCTCACCACTTGTACATTATTACTCTGAATTGAACAAAAATGAGACAATTATACACCTTCATTCTTTTTAAGGGACAGCAAGGTAGTGTAGACAGGGCACTGATATAATAGTAAGATAAGGGTCCAAATCCCACCTTTGACACTGTGTAACCAGGGGCAAGTCACTGATACCTTATGTGATCCTAACAACAACCCTGTGAGGTAGGTACTATTATTATTTCTATTTTATAATTAAGGAAACTGAGGCCAACAGAAGTTAAAGCATTTGCCTAAGGTCACACAGTTAGAAAGTGTATGAGGCTGGACTTGAACTTGTCTTCCTGACTCCAGGCCCACTCCATCCATCACGTGACTAACTGCCTCCATTATATATTTTATGGCTCAAATGAGATAAAGTATGTAAAATTCTTAATAGTATTCTTTATTGACTGAATGCATACCAAAATTCATAAAGCTGGAATTTTAGTTAAAGTGAATGAATTTCCATCAACCAGAAGAATCAGCTCCCTTTTTAATAATTATATGAGATATTTGTGTTTTTCTACTTTGATTCCCCTATTCTTACCCTAACTCTCTCCTACTTCTCCAACTACTACTTCTGTCTTTCCCCACCTCCATCCCTCTACCCCTTTAGTAAAGAGAGAGGTGCCTATGGGTCTGGAGAGACAGATGGTGAGCACAGATTGAAGCTTACTCTGACTTTAGTGCAAGACATACTGTAAAAGAGATTATCTAGGAGATTAGTGGGAAGCTAGGTGGTACAGTGGATAAAGTGCCATGCCTGGAGTCAGGAAGATTCATCTTCATGAGTTCAAATTTGACCTCAAACACTTAACTAGCTGTGTGACCCTGTAAGGTTAATGGTGGGTGGGGAGAAGAATTAAAGATCTTCCCCACCCACTAATAGGCCTTGATACCTTTTGTTAATTTCTAATGAGGCACAGGGTTGTGCCCTCCAGTCCTGAAAAGAGTATATATACTCTGAGGTGAGGTTTTGCTTTGGGGCTTATTTTTTGGAAGGAGGTTTGTATGCCAAATGAGACTCTGGGCAGTCATTTTAGGAACTCCCCCCCCCTCCCACTTTAAAAACCCAGAAAACTTCTCTTTCTGGTAATGATGTACATATTATCTGTGGTCAGACAGTTGGAAGCCCTGTCTGTTGGTCTTTATTTCTCAGTTTGTATTTTCTCTGAAGTTCGGGGTGTTGAATTTTTCCCCTGAACTAAGTGAATGATACATGTGCTTGATTAAAGTAGATTGTTGACCCCTCCAAAGTTGCTTTCCTTTCAGAAAAGCAGTCTAAGCACCTGTGCAGCAGGCCCTCCTGTGCATGCCAGAGTCCTTGCTGATACAGATGCTGGGCAAGTTGTTTAACCATATTTGCCCTAGTTTCCTCATCTGTAAAATGAGCTCTGCTACAAAAGGAAAGGGCAAACTACTCCTCTATTTTTTCCCAAGAAAACTCCAAACGAGGTCACAAAGACATGACTGAACTATCTAGACAGCAACAACAGGAGACATCAAAATATGATCAGAAGAAGCAATTGTCCAGTAATATGTTGGGAGGGATGGCTAATGAGTTGAGTGCAGTGATGTTACCTACATTGAAAGGAACTGTGATGTAGTGGAAAGATCATTGAATTTGGAGTCAGGGGACCTCGATTCATATAACAATAATAGTAGCTAGCAATCATATAGTTGCTTAAGGTTTTCAAATTACTTTACAAATATTCTCTCATTTTATTTTTACAATAATCCTGAGAAATAGATATCATTATTACCCCCATTATAACTGTTAAGGAAATTGAAGAAGCAGAGAGATTGTTATTTGAGAGGATCACATATCTGAGTTTGTATTTGAACTCAGGTCTTCCAGTCTCCAGATCCCGTGCTCTGTCTGGTTCTGAATATATTATCCTATGACTTACAAAAAGACCCCAAGTATATTGGTTAGAGTGCCTATGTAGGAGCAATTGAAATCCTTCAGTATTTGGGGTGCAACCCTCTAGGGAAAACCAGTAAGAAGAATGACCCAGGATGAGACATTATGGATGTGATGGAATCTACACCGCTGGAGGGAGTGCCCACTTCTGTGAGATCACAGGGCCTTCGAAAACAGAGGTGCCAGTGGCCAATCTTTGCCTAATAAGAATATGTCGATGAGGAGACGTGAGGGACTAACTACACGATGAAGACCCACAGAGTCCTGCTGGTTTGGCCACCCTTTGGACCAGAACACAAAGCAGCCTTTTAAATAGCTGTCACCCACATGCACAAGGTCAGTGACAATGGACGCCGGGCAACAAGTAAAGAACGCTGGCTAGGGGGTGGGCTGGCAAAAGTGTCTCTGTGTTGCTGTGGTCATTGGTTTGTTACTTTGCTTTTGCCAGCTGGTAAATTTCTTTAAACTTATCTGCTAAATAACTTATTGTCAAAATTTTTTTTCTCATTCTCTTTTTGCTTAAACTCATCTGCTAAGTTACTTAGTTTAGAAGTCATTGATGTCATTTACCCCATCTTCTCCTCCCTCTCTCCCTGCACCAGTGCCAAAAACAACAATTTCCGTTTTTACTGGCCAGGAAAATCAGTAGAAAAGACTGATTATTATTAGTCAAGTTGTTGGGAAAAACAGCTGTCAAAGTGTATGGCCTCATTTTCTAGGACCAGGCAGGGGGAATGATTCCATATCCCACCCTAACTAACTGCTACTGCTGTCCGGAAGAGATCAGAAAACCACAGGAAAAAAAATGCCAGGAGGGTAGGGGAAAAAAAAAAGATGACAAGCTTGGCATTGACTTTGTTGACCTTTTTTAGGGAATTCATTATTTTTAAGATTTCTAATGCTTTCATGGAAGCAATGTTTCCAGCAGTTTTTCCTTATATGTTGAGAACATAATGTGGTGACAATTACTTTATTACCTTCTATGATCGAACTACAGGCAGCCAGGTGTCACAGTGTATAGAGCACTGGGTTTAGAATCAGGAAGACTCATCTTCATGAGTTCAAATCTGACCTCACATACTATTTTTGCAACTCTGGGTAAGTCACTTAACACATCTCAATTCCTCATCTGTAAAATGAACTAGAGAAGGAAATGATAAACCACTCCAGTATCCCTGCTAAGAAAATCCCAAATGAGATCACAAAGGGTCAGATGTGACTGAAAAGTGTGAACCACAAGATAGAAATATAACTAGGGCAAAGGGTGATCAGGAGCTGGCAAGGATAGTACTATTTAGAGGATATTGACATCATTGTACCAGGGTATCCTGGCGGCTGCCCTCTGACCCCTCCCCTTCCCCACAGTAGCCAATACTTCAGGTTGAAAATATATACTTCCGCCCCCTGGTGGTCACACCACAAATGAGCTCTCCCCAACCCTATTAACCCAATTCTTCTTAGCCCTAGGCACAAAATTTCATAGTTACAGCTCTTTTGTTGGTTGAAGCTTTTCAATAGACACAGAAACAAAGAAAAATACTTTCCTATAAAAAGCACTCTCCCAAAGATATTGAGAATCCAGTTTTGCCTTTCAGTTTTACATTGTTTTTAATAGGGCAACCATTTAAAATATTTGGGCATATTCCCTCCCTGTAATCTCACTTCTGGCAATCATTCATTCCTTCATTCAATATTTATAGAGAATTCACTAAATTCAAGGCAATGTTGTGACTCTGAACTTATAACTCCTAATTAAGCAGCCCTTCATTCAATCAAAATTTACTAAATGTTTTTTCAAAGCTGTATCAAGAGCAGGGTCATCAGAGTTCTTTCCCATAAACAAAAAAATATTTCAAAGATAATTATAGCACCAACTGGGAGTGACCTTCTCTTTCCTTCTCATTTCCTCCCTTTTATAGGTCTACCCCAAGCAAGAACCTCAACCTGAGGCCCACCTCCTCTTCATAGGGCATCCTTCCTTTACTTGGTGACCTTTAAAATTTATTGGAGCATTATACTTGAGTTTCATATCCACCCTCCAATGGCACGATGTGCATCCATGAAGTTTTATTGTGTTTAGATAAACAGAAGACAGTGTTGGTGATGGAAAGATCATGAGATGCACAAGTCTTCAGTAGCAAGTTATCACTGCTCTTACCTGTTTCCAACTCCATTCCTCCCAAAGACTCCCCATCATGTGTGATAGTCTGAGCCTACTCTAGCATTAAAATCACCCAGAATTATAAATTTTCCTCTTTTGGCACATTGATGATGAGAGTCTCCGGGTCTTCATAAAGTTTTTCTTTATGGAAATAAAGGATTTGTCATGGTGGCAGAATAGGCACTGATGATGGTGGCATGGAGCTTTCCTGCAAGTGGCAATTGCATTGTCATGAGCCTGTCATGCATTCCTTTTGGTTGGAGTACAAGCTTCTTAACTGGATTATTTTTTATTTCAAAATCTAAACCAGCTTCACAGTGCTCCCTTCACTGTGGCCACACCAGAAAGACATAGATCTAGCTCCAACTTCAGTAAGCTGATCTTCATTTGCCAGCCTTGTTTCACTCAGGGCTGCTATTTGGTTGAGATACCTGCTGAGTTCTCTTGGAACAAGAGCTGTTCCTCTTTAAGGTCTACTGGATTTCATGTTGTCCATAAGTGCGCACACATTCCCTGTACCGATGGTGAGTGGTATCATTTTTGCAGAAGATATATTTGTGAGATACACACACACACACACACACACACACACACATATATGCACATAAACACAGATATGTGTCTATACTGTGTACATATATATACACATGCATCATAAAATCTATATGTTAATTTTTGTACATTTGTTGTTCAGTTATTTTTCAGTCATATCTGACTCTTCATAATCCCATTTGGGATTTTCTTGGCAAAGACACTGGAGTGGTTTGCTATTTCCTTCTTCAGTTGAGGAAACTGAGGCAAACAGTGTTAAGTCACTTGCCTAGGGTCACACAGATTTGAATTTAGGAAGATGAGTCTTCCTGACTCCAGACCAGAGATTTGTACATTTATGTGTATATATATATATGTATATATATATATATATATATATATATATATGTGTGTGTGTGTATGTATGTATGTGTATGTACATGTGTATGTGCTGCATTGGATAAAAGGTTGACCTAGAAGGTCTATAATCTCCCTTCTAGTGCTGTCATTGTCTGAATGGGTAGAGAGTCACCACTACTGCTTTAATTTTTGATACATTGGGACTCCTTCAGACTCTAATTAGTAAAGGGTCTTAGAAACTCAGGTTGCCTCTTTATTACATCCTCATTGTTCTGGGTTAGTAGTCAATCAAAAGTGCACATGACTGATAGGAAGAAATCAGAGGACATCTCTAGTAGGAAATGGGAAGAAGAAAAAGTGCCTCCATCATGCATCCCCAAGAAATAACCTCTGATGCTACTTTAATGCCTCATCTAGATGTAAAGGTGACCCTGGTTGTCAAGAGCCCTGACAGATTCTTCTTCTTTTGATGCCAATCACAACTCCTCAGTAATTTGGAGGATGATCTTCATTCCTCCTCTCTGGCCACCTCTTCTATGTCCTCCTCACTCACCACCTAGCAGCCCACACCAAAGACCAGGCCCTAGAATTCTGCTCTCTAATTGATGACTGCCTTACCTAGACCAATATTTTGGGAGAGTCACAGCTACACTTCACTTTTTTCTTTCCCCTCCAGCCAACTCCTCCACAGTCTCCTCTTTCTCTGCCTCCATGAACCTCAGCCGTTGTTCCTGTCTACGTATATCAATCTGTCTATCTACTTCCCTGTGGTCCCACTCACTATCCCTATAATTTTCCAGACCAAAATGTCCTTTTGTGTATTGTTTCCCCACATTACAAAATAAGCTCCTTGAATGAAGTCATTGTCTTTGCTTTTGTATTTGTATCTCCAGTGCTTAGCAAAGTGCTTGGCACATGGCAAGGGCTTAATAAATGTCTTTTCACTCATTCTTTAAGAGTTGTGCTTGAAAAATTCATCATCCTCTTAGTAAGGAGCTTTTTCAGACTTAACTAGATTGTCCTTGGACAATAGCATAGGTCATTGTCGGGGGCCGCCCCAACTACTGCCTCTACTTACCCTGCCCAGGGTCTTCGGTCTCCGGCTCCCTTCGGGGGGTACGAAGGGAGAATTACCAGGCAGAACACCGGAGTAGTGGATCAGAGCTTTATTGCATGGCGATCCGAGCCCTTCCTGCCTGTGCCTTTTATCCCTAGTGTCTTGCCCTCCTCTTCCGGGTAGGCTCCTCCCCAGTTCCTCCCTGAGGGCGGAGCTCAGCTCAGTGAAGCCTCCCCAGTGCCAGCGTGGTAGAGCCACGTCAGCAGGTCCAGACTTCCTGGCGTCTCCTATCCTCTCAGGGGGCCTGGGTCCAGAGCGCCCCTTACAGGTCATCATTGTGCTCATTGTTGAAGCCTTCTAGCCAAAGGGATTGTAATCCCTGATTTCTAAATGTGATGCTGATTCAATAGTACCTTCCATTTATGCTTACATACAACATACTAACTGTACATTATCTCCTCAGAACCTTGAAACCAGTCTATGAGGAAGTACCATTACACACACTTTACCAATGAGGAAACTGGAACTCAAAAAGATAAGAGACCTGCCCAAGGACACAGAGTGAGTTGTGATTTTATGGGTGGAAGTTCTCAATGTGGATATTCCTAACAATGCAGCAATTTAGTAATTCATTTGTAGCTTACAGTTTTAGAAAGTTGTATGGGGGACCAGGAGAGTAAGGAATTTACCCATGCTTGGGATTTCATTAGTATGCATATTCCCTTATTTGCTACAGATATCAACCAACCATACCACTTTATACAATGGAAGGCAGCATGTTATAATGGATAAAGAATGGGACTTTAAGTCCTTTGTTCAAATTCCCCCCTCTGATAGGTCCTAGCTCTGTGACTTTGCGCACATTACTTACCCTTTCCTCATCTGTAAAATGTCCATGGTAACAATACTGGAGAACCTACCTTATAGAGTTGTAAGGCTCCAATGAAATGTAATAGGACCTTTTGAGCATGCCCATATCACCTACTTCTGGGAAAAAAACATCTTGCATTTCCTTGCCAAGTGGGTGGGAGTATCCTCCTTTGTTAAGGGAGGACTAGCACCTCTGATTGAGGGCTCACTGGGCCCTTTTCAGGGCTACTCAAACATTTTTGGTATCTACCTCTCAAGCAACTCTCACAGTGTGGTTCCAAGAAGCTGTAGCATGGTAAAAACCATCTCAGTAGACAGGCTGAGGGTAACCAACAAGCCTTCAACCTGTTGGTAAATTAGGGGGATGTCTACCTGCAGCATATGAAGACTTTCCCCAATGGAAGGGGTAGGTAAGAACAATTTCTTCCCATGTCCCTGAAGGCAGCTGAAGCAGGCATTGTGGATTTCCTACAGTTTTTGATCAGGTATGGAAGAAGTCAAGGTCATCCATTGTATTCTGGGCCATCATCAATCATCCCGACTTTTGTCTTGCTACTGGACTTTGATGACTCTGGAAGAGTGAGGCTGATGACTTTGTGCAACTCTGCCTCACTTAAATCCAATTCACACAAGAATCAAGACATCATTCTGTGATGTCATTGGTCATCTTTGAAAATGAAGGATGAACCACAACCAGAACAGACTACATCTTTAAAACCACCAGACTTGGACAGTCTCCCTTTCTTTCCTGCTTGGTATCTAGAAAGAGTGAAGGTTCACCCACAGTATGAGTCCCATGACCTGAACCAGTGAGGGTAGAAGAACTAACTCTTTTATCTCTCCCCTTTTAGTCCCTTTGGCCCTGAGAAACAGGCATAGGGTTTCTGTTCTGATTCATTCGTTCCCAGTTTGAGGTGCAGGAGGTAGAATCTCCGCTGGACCTGGAATCATCAAGCCATGGTGACCTCGGGGCCAAGATTCCAGGCTGGATGTCACAGCCAGCCAACCTAGCAGAGGAGCCCTGGGAAGCCAAGTTTCCTGAGACTTGAGCCAAAGGGGCTTTGAGCTTGGAACTTGGCACTGAGCTAAGCAAAGAAATGAATTCCCTTCCCCTCCCTAGAATACAAAGCAGTTGAGAGTGAGGGGGAGATTATGCCACATACGTTGGGGGATGTTTATATGTTTATTATCATACTCTTGTAGTAAATATTCCTTTGTAAAAACTAATCCCACTTTTAGTGGTTAAATGGAAGTGGAGTGACAGGATTCTCCTAAAATTGGGGGGAACCCCATCAGTGGAGGGCTCAAGCCAATGGCAGAGAGCCTTGATTCCAAACTCCCTTAAAAGTATTGGAGAACCCTTTGTGTGAGGAGTGAAATGTAACACCCCTGACCTTCAGGCTGTGGTGGGGGTTGGGTTGGATAGTCACTGTTGCAGAGATTTTGTCTGTAAAGTGCTTTGCAAGCCTTAAGCTGCTATGATGATGCCAGCTATTATTCTCACCCACTGTGATTCTAATCCATTTCTTTCTGTAGTATCTTTCTAGAAGGTTTAGCAACGTTCTGGATGGTTTTATTTGGTGCTTTAATATCTTGTAGAAACCAGTGTGGCTCCAAGGCTGATATATTCTTTTCTTTAGCTATATAAATGAATCACCCCTTTCTCCATTCCCAGATCTTTTAGGCTCCCTTTTACAGGTGAGACTTTATTGCCAATTTGTTACAGGCTACTTAAAACCACTGTTATTTATATCACCTGAAGTTTTTATTCTTCTTAGATCGTGGCATTTCATAATTGAAAGCCCAGTAGCATCAGTAGGGGATACAGAGGCTAAAAGGATGAGCTTTGTAGCAGATGGGAGACGGTTGAGAAACTGAACCTACACTTAGTTATAAGCCCATTTACTTATGGTGTAGGGATATGCCCTTCTTGCCCCAAATGTGACTGATTTACATAGTATGGTTATGATGTGAGAGGGAGCTGCTGCCTGCTGAAAATATCTGCCCAGTACCAGAGTGAGATGAGGAATGGTGGGCATGTGAGAATCCTTGCCAGGAATATATCTCCCTCTAGTGGCCATTCATTCAATATTAGAACTCTAGAATGTGACCAGACTAATCCAATAGATTTCCTTTCAAGTTCAACATATGGAGAGTTTGGAAAGACACTGTATTCTGACTGTCCTAACACATCTGCTTTCTGCAGAGAGAGAGAGAGGGCCATTTCATTTGAATAGGTGCTGTAAGGCTAACACTGCCGCTTCTATTCTGAATCTTGACTCTCCTATGTGTTACCTGGGCTGGTACAAAAAGTCTTTGTGCTGTTTTTCAGGGATCAAGTAGAAATGGTGCCACAGGGGCCCTATTTTTTAAAAAGGGGAGAGATCCAGACCCTAATGAATGGTGATTCAAACTGTAGCAAATTTAGCCAAGAGAAGAAGGCTGCTTTGGGCAATGTTTCCTTTTCCTAAAAGCTAGTATTGCATGTCAACATTTTACCTTATGTCCTGGCAGAGTTTTGCTTTTTTTTTTTTTTTAAAGACTACATTCATATAAAGCTTCCTAACACCCTTTGTCTTCTTGAATTATAAATTACACGTTTATCATTTCCTAGTTTGTTCTGGATATGTAATAATTGGAATTAGGCCTCAAGAGGCTTGTTTTTTTCTCAGAAAATTGTTTGTTTTAAATTTTTGTTTTAATCAGACCTGCGATTTCATTGAAATTGGCAACTCTAAATCTAGTAAAGAAACTTCTACCAGTACAGATCAGCAGCTAACCAGTTTAGTCTTAGAGAGACAGTCAGATTACTGAGTAATTAAGTGCATTGACCAGGGTCACACAGCCACTCCATGTCAGGTACTTATATTAAGGTCTTCTTTACTTTTTTAAAACCTACTCTCTATCTACTGCACCATAATGCCTCTTGTTTTTGTTTTTATCTTGAGCATTTTCTTTTGACTATAGCACTAAAACATTAGTTATATAACTGTGGCTAAGTCATATGACTTCTGTGAGACTTGGTTTCTTATCTATAAAATGTGGGAAATGATATTTGCACTAAGTACCTTATAGGGTTGTTGTGAGAAAAGTGTTTTAACCCCTTAACACTATATCAACTATGTAACTATATAAACATATTATCATTAGTATTACTTTTTAAGCTAAACATTTCTAATGTCATTTTTGAACATTTTTTTAGTCTTTGCTTCTGTTCCTATGTAAAAAGTTCCTATGTAAAAGGATATTTTCAGGTATGTAAGAGTCAACAAGGAGCATTTATAAAGTGTCTACTGTGTTCCAGGCACTGTGCTAGATTCTTTCCTTCTCAATTTCTATAGCATTTATCTTTACTATAGCTGTAAACTCCAAATGAATCACCAGCCTCTTAACAATGGAGTGGATTTAAGCAGTGGGAGTTCCCCACACTAAGGAAATCACAATTCTGCATTCTCCCTATTGCTATACAACATCTTGTAGCTGCTGCCACCACCACCACCACCACCACCACCACCACCACCACAACCACCACCACCACCACGACCACCACCACCACCACGACCACCACCACCAAAACCACCTCCACCACCACCACCACCTCCACTACAAAAAACACCCTAAAAATTAACTTTCAGGTATATATTATTTTTTGCTTTTCAATATTGTTTTTTCACCTAGACTATCCTGTCCTTCATGACAAAGACTGTATTCTTTATTTTTGGTCATCCTCAGAACTCAGTACAGTGCTTGTCACATTCAGGACTCAGATGATATATCTTGGTTGATTGGAACAAATGACCTTTTTAGAGTCTGGCCCTTTTGGTTTAGGGGGCCCATCTGGTTATATATGTCCTGCCAGGACACTAGTATGGCATGAATCCACTAGAAAGGTTGTCTCTAGTTTGCTCATGTTCAGAGTTAAACCAGACACAGGATTGTCATCAGTACAAAAGGCAATCAGCCATCTGTAACAACTGATTAGACTGACAAAATTTATTGAGCGACTGTTGTGTTAAACTCTGTGTGTAAGCACAACCCAAGCTATAGTTGCAGTTTTTAAGCTTCTTGCAAACCAGTTAAAAAGATGAGTAGATAACATCTAACTTTCTCACTTTAAAAAAAGAAAAAACAAAAAGTTTTATTGAAAGTTGCTAATCCTCGTGTTGCTTTGTTAAGTCATTTTTCAGTCATGCCCAACTCTCTGTGACCCTCTGGCGTTTTCTTGGCAAAGATACTGGATTGGTTTGTCATTTCCTTCCCCAGCTCATTTTCCGGTGAAGTGATCAGGTTAGAGTCACCGAGCTATGAAGTGTCTGAGGATAGATTTGAACTCATGAAATGAGCCTTCCTGATTCCAAGCATGGTGCTCTCTACACTGTACCACCTCACTGCTCTTCCTCATGCTTCCTCTAATGTAAATCTTAGTATCTAGATTGTACAGTGAAAGCCGTTATTATGGTCATATTCTCCATTTTCAACAGTCCAATTCAACATTTATTAAGTGCTTATTAGGTTCAAGGATGCTAAGGGCTGGGAATGATAATACCTACCATTTATATAGCACTTTAAGGTTTATAGAGAGCTTTACCAATATTAGCTCATTTGATCCTGACAAGAATCCTTTGAGGCAGGTGCCATTATCATTCCTATTTTACAGATGAAAAAACTGAGGCAAGCAGAGGTTGTGACTTTCCCAGGGTTACACAGATAGGGAAGTATCTGAGTTAGGACTGGTCTTCCTGACCCCAGGTCTAGTGGTCTATTAACTTTAGTTACAAGAGGAAAGTGAGATAGAGGGAGAAAAAGGGAGATAGGGAGAGAAAAGTTCCTACCTAGAAGGCATTTACATTCTAATGGAGGGAAACCAATATATTCTCAAGTAAATAAATACAAAGTAGATGCAAAATAATTTTTGAGCGCTAATAACTGGTCCCAGCAGGAGGTGGGACCTAAGCTATGATTTTATATGATGTAATAGTTCATAAATGATTATTTAATTGAATCATACCTAAGGGTCTTAAATCTGTAAAATATGTCTTTCCCTCATGGGAATAGGTCAAAAACTGCTGAGGTGAATATCATGGATGACAAGATCCTTGTATTTGAAAGGAGTCTAGAGCTCATCTTGTCCAACCCATCTCATTTTATAGACAAGAACTAGATAGATATGACAAAGAAATGTTATAAGGTACCCTTGCTATATTCAGAAAGAAACATGAAAATTCGCTGCAACAACTTTTAACATAATCATAACTGGCATAACACAGATATGTAAATATAAGGCACTTGCAAAGTCTTAATGTAGTTTTAAATTCTGATAGATTAAAATTTAATTATACAATGAAAGCCATTATTATGGTCATATTCTCCATTTTCAGCAGTCCAATTCAACATTTATTAAGTGCTTATTAGGTTCAAGGATGCTAAGGGCTGGGAATGATAATACCTAGCTTATAGTTTAATAACAGTTTTAAGCTTTAGTAGCTTAAAATAGCATTAAGATTTTGAGGGGGATAGTGTATATATATATATATATATATATAAATTTGTATGTAAAAAAATATATATATCTACAAATATGTTCACACATCACTTTATAGGAGTTCTTAACCATGGTTCTATGAAATTTGGTTTTAAATATTTTGATAAACTTATTTCAGTATAATTGGTTTTCCTTGCCATCCTTTTATGCATTTAAAAAACACCATTCTGAGAAGGGGTTCATAGGTTGCCAGAAGAGTCCATGACATAAAAAAGATTACCAAACTCTTTCTTCACATTCACATTTGAGCATTACCACACCCTTGTGAGGCAAGTACCATGTGATATTCTCACAATATCCTCTCTGGCAGATGATGACCAAAGTTAGGGACTTTTTTTTTTTTTTGGCTTAATACAGTTCAACTCTAAATTCAGGCAATAGAGCTTCACATCACAATGTGAAAAGGTAGATATAATCTTGGCTTTGGTCAACATAATTGAAGCCTAAGTAATGCCACAACTTTTCAT
The DNA here is from genome assembly GCA_023548195.1 of Bettongia penicillata ogilbyi. Taxonomy (NCBI): domain Eukaryota; kingdom Metazoa; phylum Chordata; class Mammalia; order Diprotodontia; family Potoroidae; genus Bettongia; species Bettongia penicillata. The sequence goes on along the minus strand of JAJHZJ010000047.1, from coordinate 5,903,979 downwards.
TCATCTTTTCTTAATCTATTTCACCAGATCTTCTCCAATGAGGATTTACAGGCAATTTTTTGGTCTCTTTCTCCCTTTTACTAAGACTATGTACCTTGCCTTCAGTAGTTGCTTAATAAATGTTTGCTGAATTTATGTGAATTGAATTGTGGCATCAGTAATGTATCTATCTTTTATGCAAGACACTTTTTTAGGGATTGAAAATACAAAGACATGGTCCTTGTCCTCAGGGAGTTTATAATCAAGTTAGGGAAAGAAGGCATATACATGAAAAAGTAACATAATAATACAAAGCAGCAGATAATTGCCAGATAATTCCTTCAGACTGGAAATTACTACAGGAATACATAGGCTGGAGAGCTCCCTCAGGACTGGAAAAAAGGATAAGACTTGACCTGGTAAACTACCCTTTATATATCATGAGCAATATTTTGTCTTACTGAATAATATTTTCTCTGAAAGCTATTATTATGTTAATATCACTGGAGTTAGAGATGGAAAGAATCTTACAAGTCATCTAGACCAACCCCCTCATTTTACAGATGAGGAAACTGAGGGCAGAGAGGTTTAAATGACTTGCTCTAGATTACACACAGTCAGTTAGTGTCAGAGCCTCCAACTTATGCATAGAGGGGATCTGAGGGATGAATCCCTTCCATTTGACTTGTCTTAGGAAGATTCAGAAGATCAGCTGGCAAGATAAGGTACCAGACCCTGAGGTCCTTTCTCAAGCTAAACTGCCAAGCATTCAAACTGTACTACAGAGAACACTCATACAAGGCAAGGGCTACTATGTAGGTCACAATCAATCCAGTAACATTCCCACAGGCTCTCTAAAGAACTTTGGAATTTTTTGTGAAGGATGGGAGACAGCGGCACAGAATCACCCAGCATGCCATGATCACATCAAAGACATTGTGCTCTAGGAGTAAAGTAGAATTGCCCTAGCTCAAAAGAAACACGAGATGTGTAAATTTCGAGATATCTCCACCCCAAATCTTCATGTGGTCCATCTGTGCCCGACTGGTGGTGGTGCCTCCCAAACTTGTATTGGACAGCCACAGTTGGACACATTACATCGTACCTTGATTCCAACACAGTAACGTCCTCTTGGAGAACCAAGGACAACCATCCACCCACAATCTGTGAATAGAAAGCTCCTCCCAGAGTCTGCATGTCCTAAATTCAGATCTCAACAGCTGAAACAAACAGGGTACGAAAGCCACTTAACATATCAGTGCCCCTAAATACTAAAATGTAGATCAGTTTCTCTTCCACTTTTAAAGACTCCTTGGGCGGCCTCTCCCGAGCTGTTGAAGATTAATAATTTACAAATAAAATAATCAATATCGCTTTTTTTTCTGGCTAGTGGAGTTCCTTCTCAGGGTCTCACGCTGTCCCAGTGTAGCCGCTAGAACAGTCTCCCACTGGCGCAGTCTCACCGCTACTACTACTAGTAGTCAGTCGATGAGCATTTATTAAGCTCCCACAGTATGCCGAGTACGCTGCAAGCAGGGGATGAGCTCTCAAAGAGCTCAGTCTGGTGAGGGGATACAGCAAGCCAAACACTGGTCGTGTGGTCTCAGAGGGAAGGCACCAAGATTAAGGAGGAATGGGTAAGGCTGAGCGCTTTAATACACGTTAGTTGACCGCCTCCTTCAGAGTTTGCGTTTACAAGAGGTGGGGGCGGGGCCTTCGAGAGGGGCCGTGGGGGCGGGGCCTCCGAGAGGCGCCCCGGAGGCAGCGCAATGAGAGCCGCCGGCCTCTAGGGGGAGGTCGACTCCGCGGCCGCCAACGGCGCTGCGGGAGCAGCTTCCCCCCCCCGCCCTGAGCGCGGTGGCGCTGCGCCTGCGCGTTCTGTCTCCTTCCGTGCCTGCCTCCCTCCGCCTGTCAGTCGCTGTGCAGCTGCCGCTGAGAGATGGGCCTGGCTCGGGGAAGCGGGGACGCTGCTGCCGGTGCTCGGCGGAGTTAAAGGTACCAGCCAGGTCTGGGCCCGGGATTACGGTCTCTGCCGTTTCCTCTCCCATGGGAGCGGGACGGCCTGGCCGAGAGCACGGAGGCGGCGCTATGGCCGGTGCCGGCCCAGCCCCGCATTCCCCCTTCGGTCTGTCTGTCAGTGTGTCCCCCACCCCATCCCCCACTCGCACCCCTCCCCCACCCCAGTGTGACCACCGCCCCGCCCCGCCTCGGCCTCAGCGGATCCCCGCGGTGGGTGTCGCGGCCATCCTCACTGCGGACCCCCCACGGAGCGTGGGGGGAGCCTATTCTGGGCTCCAGAGAGGGAGGGGGGTCTCGGCCTCCGGCAGGCGAGGAGCATGTCCCTCTCCTCCTCCCCTCCCCCCGCTCGGACTCCCCCTCGTCCCCCAGGAGATGCGTGCCCCTCCAGCTGCAGAGTGGGAAAGGGGTGAAGCCCGGTGATAGCCTGGGCAGAGCAAGTCAGCCAGGGGTCCTTGAAATATCAGCGGAGAGAGGCTGAATGAGTACATTCTGAGCTAGCCACAAGTCTAGAAATTATGACAGGGACGGAGATTTTCATGAATTGTCTGGACAGGAGAAGGGGACTTGTGGATCGCTGGTTTTCTTTTAAAGTCATTTCCATAGGCTTTCCAGTGAGAGGAACAGATAGATGTTCAATTCCTTCCCAGGAAGGGAGGCTTTTGTTTTTGCTGAAAAACAGGTAAATTCCTCTTCGTTATGGCTGACGTTGTGTAATTACACTCAGTGACTCCCTGATTTCACTAGCACGGATATAATCTTGCCGTCTTCCTCCCCCACTTTGCTAAAACTGTTCTCTCCAAGGTTACCAACGGTTTAATTACCTAAATCTAGTGGCCTTTTCTCAGCGCTCATCCTCCTTGACCTTTCTGCAACTTTTGACTCTGTATCATTCTCTCCTTCTGAATGCTTTTCCCTACCTTGTCTACTCTACTTCTTTTCCTACCTTTACAATCTTTTCGGTTTTCTTTTTTTTTTTCTGAATTGTTTGCTCTTAAGGATGCATGTCCCTAAGGCTCTGTACTGGGTCCTATTTCAACATTTTCTCTCTTAATAATGTCATCAGCTACCATATATGTTCAATTATTTTCTCTGTCCATATAACTTCAAAAGCATAACTCACCAGACTTACAGTCTCTACCTGCTTGGATACCCTGTCAGCATTCCAAACTTCGTTGCTTTTGCTGTGGTTCGGTTGTATCTGACGCTACATGACCCCAGTGGGGTTTTCTTGGCAAAGGTACTGGAGTGGTTTACCATTTCCTTGTCCAATTTTTTTTACAGATGAGGGAACTGAGGCAAGCAGAGTTAAGTGACTTACCCAGGGTTATATAGCTAGTCAGAATCCGAGGCTGGCACTCTATGCACTGCACCACCTAACTGCCTTATTCCAAATTTAGCATGACCCAAACCATATTTGTTATCTTTTGTCTCAAACATTATCCCCCTTCAGATTTCCCTATTTATATTCAGTATATCGCTGTCCTCTTAATCAGCCCAGTCATTGCTTTTTCCCTCTTTTTTCCTCCTACATCTAGTTTGTAAATCTTGTGGCTTTCGCCTTAACCGTATCTCCATTCCCTCTCTTGACCAGCCATGTGACCATTAACCTAGTTCAGGCCCTTTTCTCATCTTCCCCTTATAACTGGTCTTTCCAGACTCCCATTTTGGCCTTCTCCAATTGATTCTCCACATAATCACTGAAATTGTTGTTTTTAAGGCACAGCTCTAACCATAGAACACTCCTGCTCAAAGGCTCTAAGTAGCTAGCTCCTTTTGACTTCAAGAATAAAATGTGAACTACTAAGCCTAGCCTTTCCTATATTGTGGTTCCAACCTACTTTTTCAGCCTCATTTCACAATTTTCCCCATTACTCTGTCTTCTAGCCAAATTGTCCTGCTTTCTGTTCACAGAACTTAGTGTTCTACCTCCCACATCCTTCTATTCACAGATGTATCTCGTGCCTTCAATATGTTTCCTCCTCATCTGTGTCTTGGCCTTCTGAATCCAAATCTTTCTTCTAGGCTCAACTCAGGTGCTATCTCCATGAAGCCATCTTTGGTCCCCCTCAGTTGTGCATATTGTTGTTCACTTGTTCATCTGTATCCTTCCCCCATTTCTGTTAAAGGCACCAGCATTCTTCTAGTGTCCTCAGTGTTTTCCCACTCCCCTTCACCCCACATATCCATTCAGTTGGCTCATCTTACCTTTCTGTTTCCAAAATGTTTCTCGCATCAGGACCTTGTGTCTCTACTCACCTAGTTGTGATTACCTGAGTCTGAGCCCTCATCAACTCTCTTACCTAGACCACTTGAGACCCCAGACGGTTTAAGAAGCTCTGGATCTAGACAACTGTTTCCCTGCCTCATGATTTACTCTCCTACAATCCATCTTCCATAATACTGCCAAAGGGATTTTCCTTAAGTGCAGGGCCAGATGACGGGGAATCCTAAGCCTTTTTTTGTGTGTTATGGGCACCTTTGAAAGTCTAGTGAAACCTAGATTCCTTCTGAAGATAATGTTTTTAAATGTATAAAATATATAGGATTGCAAAGGAAGCCAATTATATTAAAATATAGTTATCAAAATAGATTTAAAAAGTTCACAGACCTCAGGTTAAGAATTCCTGTTTGAGGATAAAAATTATAACCTTCTCTCTTAACTCTCTTTTCAATTTCATTGTATACTACCTTCCATTAGAGTACACTGACCATGTACTCTGCAATTCAAATTGGCCTTTTCTCTGTTTCTCAGACAGGATACTCCATCTGCCTCTTCATGTCATTGCACTGGCAATCCCTCAGGCATGGTATTCATTTCCTCCTCAAGGCCACCTCTCTCCTTTCAAGATTCAACCAAACATGTCTTTCTCCTTGAAGCCTTTCCTGATCCCTCTGCTAGTGCTGTCCCTCCCAAACTGTGTTGTGTTTAATTTCCTTGTTTTTATATTTTATTCTGTACATAGTTTTGTGTAATTGTCCTCTCCCCTGATAGAAGGTGGACTCCTTGAGAGTGGAGATCGTTTCATTCTTTGTGTCCCTAGTACCTAGCACAGTGCTGGCATAACGTAATACTTGCTTGTCGAATGATTGAATGTGAGGGTGTTGAGTACCTGTGAGGTAAAAGGAATTGGAAAGCAAAGTAGGCATAATGAAGCCTATTTTCATTCTGAAATGCCTTCATATAGCAGGTGTTTTTATATGTAATTTTAATTCAGTATTTTAAATTCAGTACTTTTATTGCTAGCTTCAGACTTTTATGAGGGAAACTCCATTCATTTCAAGTGGAGCTCAATTTGAGAAATGCTGGTCCATATGATATTTATAGTCTTTTCCAGTTCTAAAATTCTATGACACTTACGTAACATTTCAAGCTACTCAGGAGCACAGATAACTAAATAAAGTAAGTTTGGGTCAATGGGAGCTCTGGCCACCTGAATACTGTGGTTAATCTCAACCTCAGCCCCAAACCTATAATGATCTTTTCTGCAGAAGTGATTTTGGACAACCTCTCTCCAATCTACAGAGAAAACTTTCAAGTAGAAAGGGACGTTACTCTGTCGCTTAATAAATTAAACGTTGATTGTATCTCTGGAAAATTATTGACATTTGGGACTTATTCTAAATAATCACAAGGTCAAGTTTTGATTTTATCTCTTTGTCAAGATCTACTTTTAACTCTAACTCCATAAATCTCACAACAGCAAGGTTTCTCCAAGATTCTCTGCCCTGGAACTCCTGGACTACCCATGGCTTGGAAATGATAGAGTATATAAGTATATATAAGAAATAACTGATCTTACTTTGGTTTTAAGATTTCTTTGTGTCTAACAATGCCATAAATCTGTTTTCACTTTCCTTGCTTCAGGTATTTCTTGACTACCTGTCTGGTTTGTGATGACAGACTAGTCTTGACTTCTTTGACGGGAAGTAGAGTTTGACTTCATCCCTTGTTAATACATTTCTGTGAATTCAGACCCATATTTTCATCTAATAATAAAATATAATAATTAAAGAGCATGTTAAATGGTGCTTTACAGTACATGAAGTACTTTTGCATAATTTTCCTTTAAGATGTATGTAGTATAAGAATTAATGTCCATCTTACAGATGAAGAAACTGAGGCTTTGAGAGGTTAAGTAACTGACCCAGAATGTTACAACTAGAATGTCAGGACTGAGATTCAAACCAAAGACTTTTGATACCCATGAGTTTCCTGACTTCTTATTTCTGCCATATAGAATCATTATCTTTTTTTAAAGCACAGCCCCAGTGCCACTTCCTACAGGAAGCCTATTCTGTTCTTCCTAGCTGCTAATGCCTCACTCTGGGAAAATTAATTTTATATTTTTGTATTTAATTTTCGGTCTGCAAGTGGTTTGCCTTTAATTGAGTGTGAACTCCTTAAAGGCAGTGATTGTTTCATGTTGTATTGTATTTCCTTTACCTAGCACAGTGCCTGGAACATAGTTGGTACTTAATAAATACTTATTGAATTGAATTTGCCCTCCTCCAGTCCTCCCATATCTCATTTATTCTCCAAGATCTTTAAGGGAACCAGCAACCAATGGTGTGTGGGCTGATTTTTACATGAGCTTGTTGCTGCTACCACATTCTTCTGTGCTGCTTTCAGGAATCGTTATTTTCTTTGCTCCTTTCTCCCACTGAGTATCAATGAGTAATCACCACTATCACTTCATCCATCACTTTTCGTTGTGCCAGAAATATAAGGATTGCCAATTTGGCACCACTTTTCAGAGGCTACCAACCTTTGGCATACACTATTTTTAATTAGGAAATGAAGAAATACATTATAAATATTGTTTTTATATTTTAAAGGATCAATACCTTTCCAAAAAATGGTTATTTTTTTAATTCTTTTGGGATATAGGAATATTTGAAATCATGTATTGTCTTGTCCTCTTATTTTCCAGTTGTAGAACTGTTGTTAATGTATTAAAATTATTTTTTTTGGTGCCATATAGTGTGTTTAGATGCCTTCAGTTGTCTTTAGTAATACTAAGCATGTTTATTGGAAGATTGGTAAGGAGACTATTTGACCTTAAACTCTTTAAAAACAAAAAATTTTTCCTAGATCTAGAGAATAGTCCCTTAAGATGCACATCTTGAGCTAAAGTATCATAGAAAATGTTCATTCTTGCTTGTTTCCTGTGAAGTGGAATCAAGTTTGCATAAATATGCATTGAGATCCCTGGGGAAGACATATTTTATTGAGCAGATAGAAGCTTTCTCCTCTCATATGTACCATTTTATAAGTCCAGAGGAGGCATAGGTAAGGAGGCGTTGTTGAGTAGAACAGCACTTTAGTAGGCATTTTTCTTAGTGTATTCAGTGGCTTCTCAGTATTTTTTAGTTACCATGAGTTAAGTTTTTCTGAATTATCTCTATTGCTAATCCAGTAGATGGAGATAGAATTTAGCATTCAAGTCTATAAAAACAGATTGAAACACATTTGGAAGAATGGAATATGTAAGGTTTTCTGCTGCCATTTTTGCATTTCCACTCTCAAGGATTATCAAACCAGTTACTCTGTTGAAGTATTAAACAGCTTTTTAAAAACTAAAGCAACTACAAAAGAAAAATCACATTTTTAGATCATTCCAGGTAACTTGTGTTTTCTTTTTCATTTTTTTAAAGAATGTTTTTATTTTATTCTCTGTTACAGATGAAAACAATTTTAGCATTTGTTTTTTATAATTTTTGAGTTCCAAATTCCCTTCCTTCCTCTCCTTTCCTCCTCCTTGAGAAGGCAAGCACTTTGATATGGATTATACATGTGCAGTCAGGTAAAACATATTTTTATATTAGCCATGTTACAAAAGAGAACACAGACCAAAACAAAAAAGAAAATTATAGTTTAAAAAAAGTATGCTTCAATCTGTCTTCAGACTCCATCAGTTCTTTCTCTAGAGGTAGAATTTATATTTTCTAATGGACTTATTCCACTAGATTCCTTGCTTCCTTCTTCCCTCTAACCTTAGAAGGTCAGAAAAATCTGAGTTCAAGTCTCATTTCTGATATTGTGTGACCCTGAACAAGCCTTGAAATCTATTCTGATAAGCCCTATTTCAGCTTTATTCAGTCTATCAACTGTGAGTGAAGCACTGTACTAGGTATGGTATTAAGGATATAAAGGCAAAAAGAGTGAAATAGTACCTGTTCTCAATTAGCTTACATTTTCTGAACTGAGACAACATATATACGTATATACACATATACAGAATAAATATAAAAGAATACAGGACAGTTCAATACAAAGTAGGAAATACTAGGGCATTAGTGATTTGGGGGGAGTGAGTAATCAGGAAAAGCTTTGTCTGAAAGGTGGCACTTGAGCTGCATGTGGAATATGGAGAAGACTATGTATATTCCAGTCATGTGGTACAAAGAATAATTCAGGTAGTCTGAGACCTCAACTTCCTCTGAAGTAGGCTGTGAGTTTCACTGCCATCAGCTGTGTGCAGTAGCATGTAAAATAATGCCCTTTACTGACTTAACCTGCTTCCTTTTGTTGCCTATTCTCTCCTACCCCCTTATTCCCCCCACTTACTGCTGTCTATGAGGGAAGCATCAGCTACTCCTGATCATTTGTTTACAGTGGTAACTGATCAGTTTCCAAAAAGCTATTCCTCAGCTATATACTTCCATGTTAATTTCATATTAGGCCCATGTCAGGCACACAACAATCCCTAGGTCATTGAAGAGAGATAGACTCCTTCTCATTTATTCTGGAGAGCCTGGTGGACATAGAAATCAACCCATTTTTCATTACTAATTAACGGACTTTGAGCTCTATATAAAAAAGAGAGGCTTTATATATTATACCAATATATCAGTAAAAGTTCACTGACCTCTTCGTAGCTGGGCAAGAAGTGCCTGTAAATATATCTTCAGCCTAAGTGTATGATTTATCTATTTATCTACTTATACCTCTTGAAAAAGGGTTTAAAGGTATCCCCTAGAGAGAGTGATATGGTAGGAGCTGTGGGGAAGAGATACATATTTGAAAACTTCTCGGAGTTTTGAGCAGGAACTAGGGGAAGCAGGTTTACATTATTTCAGAGTTGGAAGGAACCTTAACATCAATCTAGTTCAACTCCTGTCTAAAAAAGACTTCCCACTAAAATATACATGACAAGAAGCTATCCAGTCTTTGTAATTGTTCTTCCTGGGACCTCCATTTTTAGGGAGGGGTCCAGGCAGGCTATCTTTCATTCTCTTGGCTCTGCTTCTGACTCCAGAGTGGACAGCTCAGTGGTAGAATAATGGATAGAACATTGGGTCTGGAGTTAAGAAGACCTTTGAATTCAGTGCAGCCTCAGATATTTTCTAGTTGTGTGACCTCTGGGCAAGTCACTTACACTGTTTGCCTCAGTTTCCTCCACTGTAAAATTATGGTAATAACTGAATTTACCTCCCAAGTTGGTTGTGAGGATCAACCGAGTTAATAATTATAAAATGCTCAGCATAGTACCTGGCACATAGTAGACACTATTTAAATGCACATTCTTTTCCACTTGTCTTACCTCTCCACTTCCAAACTTCACCACTTCTCCCCCATGTTCCCTTTCTTTCCCTTTCCATCTCCCTTTTGTGTCTTCCCCCATTAAAATGTAAGCTCCTTGAGCAAGGACTTCTTTCTTTTGGTTTGAATTTTCTTAATAAGCACTTTATAAATGCTTATTACCTGTCTGCTTAGATGTCATAAAAACCAAACCTCTCATTTTACTGATGAGGAAACTAAGAATGACAGATTGTGTGGCTTCCCTAGTCATATGAGGAGTAAGTAGCAAAGTTGGAGATTTGAAGTGAAGTCTTTTGATTTCAAATGCAGTACTTTTCCCATAATAGGACTATCATGTAGGTAATCAATGGGCTTAGTAATAACCACCTTTTACCCTAGGTTCTAATTAGTTTTGGCACTGATTACTATAGAAATGTGGAAGAATGTTTAATAAATTGAATTGAGAATCTTAGATATTTATGAAAATGTCCAAGGATGGCTGGGACCCAAGTAGATGCTCAAATCGTTTTCCTTTCCTTCTCATATCATGGTTTGAACGAAGGGGATAGTTATTAGAGAAAATAAAGTTCATTCCGTAACTACAGTGAACAGTGGCCAGTCTTTCATAATCATAGCTGTCAACCTAGTTAAATAAGTTGCCTTAATCATCCTAGAGAAGGAGTAATATGAGATTGCTATAAATACAGAGCATGAGAAAAAGAGCAAGTAATAATTTGCAACTATGTAGCACCTCAAAATTTAAGTACTTCAACGTCATTTATTTTATTTTGCCTTTACAGATTCCCTTTGAGGTAGGTAGGACCAGTATTAATTGAATTTTACAGGTAAGAGAGCCCAGAAAGTTTTATGTTCTAAATCATTCAGCAGGGTAGTGGCAGGCTAGATGTAGAGCCCAAATCTTCTAGCACCTTGAACAGAAGGATATTTGAGTGCCTTTTATAAGCAGAGTGCTGTATTGTTGAAATTAAACTTTTTGACAAAAGTTCATCTAAGATCTTTAAAATATGGATTGGAAAGAAGTGGAGAGTAAAAGCACAGAGACTAGTTAAAAGCCAAGAAGTCCCAGCATGAGATATTAAGAGCCACAGTTAAGGTAGTACCAAAGCAAATGAAAAAATGCCTGGCATAAGGACAAATGGTGGGGAGAAAGTGTAGTCAAATGATGACCCCAAAATTTGGGTTTTGGTTAATCAGGAAAATAAAGGCACCACTGCCAGCTTGGAAAGTCTGGAGAGGGAGCTGGTTTTGAGGGAAAGATGATGATTTATTGTAATCATAATTTTTGTTCAGTTACAAGTTGAACTTTACATTTGTAAGATTTTGTGATTCTGAGATACAAGAGAGTAGGAGAGGTAAAAGAAAAGGTGAATTAGGGTTTTTAGAAGAAGAGTTCTGATTTCAAAACTTAAAGGGGCAGCAGTACCCAGGATTTATTCTGTAAAACTTGGACTTAGTCAAAAGACTGCACCCGAGGACTTAGAATGCCACATGTGGCCTTAAAGCTGCAAGTTCCCTACCCCTGGAGGTAGCCAAGCATGAAGGTAAATAGAAGTAGTGCTTTTTGCATGCACTTAATTCATTTTTGTTGAATTGAGTGGCAACATGGGTGAGGGGCCAGAAAAATTCCAAGATCATTAGGATTTTCACAGGGAAAGAAATGTGGTAAATTAACAGGTATCTTGAGAACCACAATTAAATTGCATTTAATGTACTCACATCTTCTCATTTCTTTTTTTAAGTTAATTTATTTTTAGTTTTCAACATTCACTTTTACAAGATTTTGATTTCTCAATTTTTCCCCTCCCTTCTCTCCCCCTTCCCCAAGATAGCATACAATCCATAATCTCTACGTGTACAATCATATTAAACATATTAACAAATTAATCCATTTTCTTATGATGCATTTCTGCAACTTGAGAGGACCAAACATTATAAATTACTGGATAGTTTTCTTAAAAGTAGTTCACTGAGCCTTAGTTTCTGCAGTTGTAAAATAAGAATAGTAATTGTAATATTTGTATTATTTATATCATGTTATTGTGAGAGAAGCACTTTGTAAACCTTAAAGCACTATATAAAATGTAAGAAATTGTTCTGAGAACACAATCCTTCTTACATTTATTTACAAGATGTTTTTGCTATTATTTAAAGACTATTATTTTGATACTAGTAAAAATAATTTCATAGTAAGAATCATATTTTCTTAAAATAGGCTTAGTAAGCTTCTTTAAAATACTATTCTGATAATTTATTAATTTTTAATTCTGTGGGGTTTTTTATGATGCCATATTTTAGTAGTATTGTAAAATCATCCGAACCATTGGCCACTTTTCTAATTCAAGTCTGAAATGAACTCAGTTTTGTTCAACCATTACTATTGCAAATTGAATATAGCAGCCCCGGAAGTCAGTAAGGCTTTAGAGATTTTGAGAAATAAATGGTAAATGAAATTTTATTTCTGCAGATACATTCTAGCAATTATAGGTGACATGAAAAACTGTTCCTACTCACTGGGAAAATTTTGTGGAAAATAAAAAATGAGGGTTAAATAGATACAGAGCTATTAAAACTTGGGTACAGATCCTCTCCATGTGATACTCCCAACTAGCCATTTTTTTTTCCTGTGGTAATCTAGTGCCAGTGGAAGGTCATTGGTCAACTCCTACATCATAGCACCAATGTAGAAATAACAGGGGTTCAGAACAGTTCAGTATGATTTAATGGAAAAAACATTGGGTTTGGAGTGAGATGGATTTGAGTTCAGATTTTTTCTCTGCTACTTATGACTTCTGTTATAAAACAAGTCCCTTGCATTCTCTGGGTCTCTCATAGAAAAACAGACCTTGTTCTTAAAGATTTCACATCCTACTGGGAGACACATATAGTGCACAGATTTACAAAACAGGTGGAATGTGCTCCATTTTCACAGAATCTCTCACTTCTTCCAGAATACAGTTCAACATCAGCTTTTATATCAAGCCTTTTCTGATCCCCATTGCAAATGCCCTTCCTCCTCAACTACCACGTATTTGTTTTGTATTTGTATTTGTATTTTTTGAAGAAAAATATTAATCCTGTGCTCTGCATTGTAGATACAAGCCTAACAGAAACCATTTTTAATAATTTATCTTTATCTCTAAATCAGAGTATTCATCTGCTTAAGTAGATGAATTGAGATGAATTGAGACTGGCAGAGTCCTCTCATGCCTTTGGACATCTTTCTAACACAAAGCTTTTTTTCCTTCTCTTTTTCTTTAGATTAGGTCTCCTTATTTCCCTTGGGATGGAAGGGCTATGGCCACTCAAGGCCTCCACTGATCGAATAGGAGCTTTAACTTGCTTCATTTCTGACCTGACCAGTTTATTCTTCCTTGAGCAGCCCCCAGTCTCACCATATTGGTGCTGAACTTGGTGCTGCTGCATGATTAGTTTACCCACTACAGCTCAGTACTCTTGAGCTAAAGCTGTCCACAACCTACAGCCTTCCCTGGTATCAGGGAATGTATGACTCTACCTGGCTGGCCTACAGGACATTTTTGAAATAACTTTTAATAGAAATCTTCAACAAGTAAAATTCCACAGTAAGATAAAACATAATTATACAACTCAAGTTAAGGTAAAAGTTAACATTTTGCCTATTCAGTCAAGAACAGAAGGACAGCAAGTTTCTCTTGAAATAAAATTAGAAATTTATGAATCATTGTTTCTAAAACAGACTAAGTTGAGATTATTCAAATGAAAATGTAAGTGCGCTGTGTCATTTTTTCAAATCTACTTTTGCATTCAGATTTTGTACTATAGAATCCACTATAGATCTTGTTTAAAAAAATTAACAAATTTTTAATTAAAAAAGTTATTTAGATGATCCAGAACTAGAAGTCTTAAAGATGTTTCACAATATATAAATATGAAGAAAAGATTTTGTGAAAAGTGAATGCTAAATGAAGACAAATGTATTTTTGCAAGTTTCCTGCAAAAATTAAGTTTAATGTTAATGAAGATATGAAAAAAACAGTTTTACCTTTGTCAGCTGTTTGAAACTACTGCTTGAACTGATTATTTGTGAAGTGAAACAATCGGGATTGAAAAAGGACATTTTAGTGGTTTTATACAATTTCCTATTTTTTAAAAGAACTAGAGAAAGGCCTAGCACTTTGGGTGTAAAATCCTTTACAGAGGATTTGTAAAATTAGATGGATAAAAGTCACTCCAAATGAGAAGGGAGAATGGGTTGTCATCTGTTTTGGATGGAGTAAGTACCCACACTGCTAAGATCTCAGATCTATAACTTAGCTAAGTGCTGTTTGCTACAATTGAGCTTGAAGACTGGAAGGCCACAGGGTGGCATCATTAAACCACACAAATCCACTCTTAGTGTGACTGAAAATATTTAGTTTATTAAAGGGTTAAGACAAATCAGTAGCTTAGAGGTAGTTACTCTGTTAAAAAAAAAAAGTTTGCCAAGAAGGAAGAAGAGTTAAATTCTCATCCCCATTATTTAAACAAAATATTGCTAAAAATCTTTGTTTAGTATTTCTGGATTTCCTGGGAGAAGGGGGAAAATGTCAGTAAGTACTGACCAAAATATTCTGTATAGTAAGATACACTTGGGAATAAACAAAACCCAAATCCCAGGAATTTAGTCACTAAAGCAAAAAAACAAATATTTATGAGTTTTGTTTTTAATGTCCACATTGTATAAATCAGTTGCAATAAGTAAAATCTGAAAAATACTGAAGGAATTTTTCTCAGTATTATAAAATCTCAATACTTAAGAACTGTACTGGCCTGGACCTTTCTGTTTTCTGTAATACAAGGGTTTAGTAAGAAACTAATTATGTCAATGAAATTGCTGAAGAAATATTTAAAATAGTTATGAAATTAGACTTTTATTTTTAGGTGCTTTAAAAGCATTTACATAATAGCATTTTACCTTAATATAGGACATTTTTGATTACAAAGTTGCTTGCATATATTATCTAGTGGAAGCCTTACAACGACAGAAGAAACACAGTAGGGTAGGAAATGTATTAGATATGGAGTCGACACCTGAGTTCAAATCACATTTCTGATACCTATTAGTTTGTGACCCTTAGACAAGTTATTTAAAGTTTAAGACCCTCATTTTCCTCATCTGTAAGAGAGATAATAATGCTTGTACTACTTACCTCATCAGGTTATTATGAAGAAAGTGCTTTATAAATTTAAAAATGTTCTCTATATAAATGTGAACTGTTACTCCATAGGTAGTAAAAAAAAAAACCATATGTTTATTTTACAAACAAGGAAGTTAATTTAACTCAGAGGAGTTAATTTGCCCATTTTTTGTACAGCTAGTGTCCAAGATGGAACTGATAGTCATTACAAGTCATTCTTATCTGTCTCCTTTCCCTGATAATCTCTGGTGAGCAATATTTTATTAGTATAGCTCTAGTTACAATGTATACTTCAAAAGTTTCATTAAAAGAATTTTGTAATTGAGACGATTCATTCAAATTGGACTCCTTACTGAGCTGGTGAAGTTTGGGTGTTGAAGTGTTAATTTGCTCAAAACTGAGAACTACAGAGGAAACAGATATTTGCTAAGTCAAAAATGTTAAATAGTAAAAATTAATTAAATGTTGGAAATATTCTCAAATGTAACTTTTTCATAGAAAGGAAAAATAAAAATCCAAGTGTACAAGGTTGGTTTGCTTCTACGATATTCTCTTTGTGAAAAATATATTTCCTTTTTTTGGTTGAAAGAGGTCAAATTCAGAAGAATCCACTTAGTAAACTGCTTTTTCCAGATGTGCTTAGCAGTACCCAAGTACCTTAGAAAATAATTGAAAAAATTGTCCGATAAAGTCACCGTACATATTCAGAATGTTTGTTTTCAACCTGGGCAGATTATTCTATAAGGAAAAAATCTGAAAACTTACCACAAGATAGCTTAGAGCAGGAGTTCTTATCTTTTTTGTGTCATGAACTCCTTTGGCAGTCTAGTGAAGGCTGTTGTCTTCTCAGAAGAGTGCTTTTAAAACCTAAAATAAAACATGTAAGATTATGAATAAAACCAATTATATTGAAATATAGTTATCAATTTTTTAAAAGTACACAAGATCCCAGATTAAGAACATCTGGTTTAGAGTTTTATTTCCCAGATCCTTTTAACCATAGGCAAAACAAAGCAATACGCATTTATTAAAGGTTTACTATATGCCAGCCAAATGTGCTTAGCAACTGGGAATACAAAAAGAGACAAGACAGTCCCTGCTCTCAAGAAGTTTATAATCTAAGTGGGGGAGACAACATACAGCAAAGCAGGATGAATGCAGGATAAATACAAAATATTTAAAAGAAGAAAGGCACTGGAATTAAGAGGGACTGAGGAAGACTTTCAGTAAAAGATGGGATTTTAGGTGGAACCTAAAGGTATCCAAGGAGGTCAGTAGTTTACAGTTGTAAACAAAAAATAAAACAGTCCCTGTCCTCAAGGCGCTTACATGCCAGTGAGGGGAAGACTACGTAAAAGAGAGCTAGCAAGTGTGGTGGAGAGAATGTATATTTGTATGTGAGTATACGTACATATCCTTGCTTATATATACATGTATACTTACATATTCATATAAAAATGTGTGTACATATGTACATATATTGACTTTGAAAACCACTTTGAGAAGAATGCAGTGTATTCTTTTGACAGCCCTGGGACATATCAGTTATCTCATCATACTGTATAATTCTTTGTCCATGGGTGTATGCTGTGTAATGAGCCAAAAGTCCTGATTTTCCTATGCTAAAAATAAGATGTCTGCTCTGTGGCATATGTACTTCAGTCTCCCTGCTGTACCAGTTTCTGTTTCTTAAAGGTCATTCTTTTCTTTTGTGACCTGGTTCTATTCCCCGCTTCCTTTTCCCTGACTTCTCAGTTTCCTAGTCTTTTTTCCACTCCCTCCAAGTTCCTTCTCCTCCCCCCCTCATTTACTGTTTATGACGATACTCTCCTGAACATTCCCCATCATATATGTTCTTGGAAACTAAGCAGGTTTGGACCTGGTTGAGATGTGAAGGGAGATGGGACCAAAATACTAGGGACTTGGCTTCTTAAGAGAAACAGTGAGATAGATGTTACAGGGAAAGAAAGCACCAACTTTAGAGTTAGAGGACATGGCTTCAAAGCAGGGTCTGCTGCTAACTACTTATGTGCCCTGAGGGAAGTCATTTCACCTTTCTGGGCCTCAGTTTCCTCATCTACAAAATGAAGGGATTGAGCTAGATGTTCTCTAACATCTTTTCTGGCTTTAAATATATGATTCTGTTATTTCTGACTGGGCATTTTTTCTTTTTTCAAATTAATTTTTTTTTCAATCAAGCATTCATTTTTACTCTCTCCCTCTGGGGGAAAAAAGAGAAAAAGAAAACCCTTACAACAAATAAGAATAGTCAAGCACAAAAAAAATTTCCCATTTGATGATATCAAAAAATGTGCCTCATTCCACTATTGTCCTATCACCTTTCATTCAGGAGGTGAGTGTCATTTTTCATCATTGGTCCTCTGAAATCATGATTGATCAGAGTTCTCAAATCTTTCTAAGTGATTTGTTTCTATGATGTTGCTGTTACAGTGTAAATTGTTCTGCTGTTTCTGTTCACTTGACTCTGCCTCAGCCTATACAGATCTCAGATTTCTCTGAAACCAAGTTTTGTCTTCCTGTATTTCTTATGGCAGTTAAGTGGTGCTGTAGATACCTATTTTTTTCATTTCATATGGCACAGTAGCACATTAAATTCATTTAGTGTAATGTTCAGTCATTGATAGGGATCCCTTTTGTTTCCAGTTCTTTGCCATCATGAAAAGAGTTGTTCTAAATATTTTTGTAGATATGGGTCCTTTTTTTTCTCCTTGGGATATAGGCCTAGTAATAGTAGGATCAATGTCAAATGTCATGCAGATATTATGTAACTTCTTTGGTGCAATTCTAAATTACTTTCCAGAATAGCTGTACCAATTCACACCTCTACCAACAGGGCATCAGTGTGTCTGTTTTCTAACTGTGGACATTTCTTAACACTTTAGTGTTCTCTATCTCCCTATATACTTCCATACCCAGTGAACTCATCTCTCAGGGCTCTGTGATATAGTATAGATCACATATAGTATGTGATCATAAACTTGGAGTCAGGAGAAACTGAGTTCAGAATCCACTTCTGACAGTTATGTGATCTTGGGTATGTCATTTAATTGCTTTGAGCCTTAGTTTCCTAACATCAATAATAATAGCAGAGGTAATAATAGCATCTCCCTCATAAGAGTCTTGTTAGTAAAAAATGTAAAGGATAATGTATGTAAAATGCTTTGCAAATTTTAGGCCCAACGTTCAATGATAATGATGATAACTAATTATAGTATCACACAATTTAAGAGTTAGAAGGGATCATAGCAGCCATTTAGCCCAGCCCATATAAAAAAAAAAAAGGTCCCTGCTGTATGTAATGTACCAGACAATAGATCATCCAGCTTTTGCTTGAAGACCTCCAACGAGGGGGAATCCATCACCGCGAGAGGCAACCCATTCAACTTTTGGATAACTTGAGTTGTTAAGAAATTTTTCCTGATATTAACTCTAAATTTCCCTCTTTGCAACTTCCACTCCTTGCTCTTGGTTCTGTCCTTTGGAGGTAAACAGAGGACCTTTTCCACATGACAGCCCTTGAAGATGATTATAACTTCCTTCCACCTTTCCCGTATTATCTTCTCCAGGCTAATTAACCCCATTTCTTTTAACTGACTTTCTTATGATATGGACTCAAGGCTTTTCCCTCTCTTAGTTCTCTGAATGTTCTTTTGCTTATCAATGTCTTTCTTAAATTGTGGTACATAGAACTGAGCACAGTATGCCAGATGGAGTTGACAATGACAAAGTCACATGGTAACATTATGTCCCCGTTTCTAGAAGCTATGTGTCTCATTAGCTCTTTTGACTGCCACATCATAGTGGGCTTGCAGCCTACCAATAGCCCCATATCTTTTTTTCAGAATGCTTACTGTCTAAGCCTTGTCTCTCTTGTCTGGTACTTGTGAGATTAATTTTTATTTACTCAAGATTAGACTGTTGACTATTAGACTATTGAATTTCACATTTATTAGATTTATCCCAATGTCCTAGCAAGTCAAGCTGTTTTTTAATCCTGACTTATCTAGTGTGTTAGCTATACTTACCAGATTTCTGTGAGCAAATTTGATGAGTGTGTTTTAGGTCATTGGCAAAAATGACAAATAACCCAGGACCAGACACAAATCTATGAGGTACTCAACTGGTGACTTCCTGCCACATTGAAATTGAGCCATTAACAACTACTCTTAGAATTTGACTATCTAGACAGTTACAAATCCATCTAATTATATTTGTCTAGTTCACACCTCTTCATCACAGTAGTATAAATTACTTTATCAAAAGTCTTGTTTTTTTATTCAAGCAAAAAAAGTAACAGGATAAGTAAAATTCTTTTTAGTATTATTAAGTCACCTTATGTGTATGTGTGTATGTGTGACATTGTACATTAAGAAGGACATTTAATCTTAGGATTAAACATAGTAACCAGTGGTGATGCATGACAGGGTATCTGAAGATTAAATGATAAATGAAAGTGATTTTGTTCCGTGAAGTTTGGGTTCAGTCAGAGGGCTGCACTTGAGGACGTAGAGGGCCACACGTAGCCCCAAGGCCATAGGTTCTCCACCCCTGCAGGTGGGGAACAGAAGAAGGAAATGAGGAGTTTAGCATAGAGGTGGGATATAGTTGTGATGAAGGATTTTGATTATCCAGGCATCTGCTAGAGTTCTCTCTGTCAAAAGGAGAGTACCTAATAACTTCTTGACCTGCTTTACTAATGATAAGAATCATATATTTATTTGTGAATGAATTCAACTCCAGTCACATATTTTCAGTGTCCTATAGGGCATCTCTAATTATACCAATCAGTTCTATCTTAGCGTGCCCAAAAAATGATAGTGTAGTTAAAGAAACCACTTAGGGGAAGGAAGTTGCTTCATTCAATTTTTGATTAGTATAAGGAATCTGTATTAATCTACACAGGGGGTCATATAGCTGCACATTCTTAATTCCCCCTCTGTGAGAAAAAGGCACAAGATCAAAGAGCAAAATGAGATCACGAAACTGAACATAATTAAAAAATAAGTTTCAGGGCAATTGCTGGGGCCATTACATGTTCAGCTGTATATTCCATACAATCTACATTTCGGTCTATAAGTATATAGGATAATAAAATGATAGATGTAGAAATGGGAAGGATTTTTATAGGCCACCTAGTCTAACCCCTTCCTTTTATGAAACTGAGGTGCCAGGAGGTTGTGATTTGTGCGAAGTCATCAAGGTGACTGACTTAATAATACTAAGAAGCATTTGAATCCCAAATCTCCTAGTGTTGATCCAGTAATCCTGAGTTAAGATTTCTAATCCTGATTCCTCATTTTATATATAAAGGAACTGAAACTCAGAAGTGACTTTCCCAAGGTCCCATAGCTGGTAAGTATTACATATGAGATTTGAACAGAAATTTGTCTCCTGATTTCAAATCTAGACTCTTCCTAGCATACCATATTGATGAGTAAGTATGCAGCCAGTGATTGAGTGCTTGATACAGCAGTGTTGAAAATAGGAACAAAATTTATTGATTTGCAGAAAAAAGTTACCAACTTATAAGGTTGTAAGTCTTTTCCATACTCAGGTTATAAGACTGATACTACAGCAAACTAATTAGAAGTAAAAAAAAAAAAAGAGTATATTTAAAATGCTCTGGGGAATATTTTATCTTTCATCTTTGGAACCAAATCCACAATAATGGACATCCAAGTCTAGTGACTAGGGTAGTGGGGGAGGAAGGAGCAAGAAAAAATCTAGTTAATTCAGGTAGCTTTTTTATGGTGAACTGAGCCAACTAGATGGATCAGTGAACCTGGAGTTCAAAAAACATTAGTTCAGATCTAGCCTCAGAAATTTACTACCTGTGTTGTGGCTGTAGGCAAATCACTTAATCACCCTCAGCCTCAATTTCCTCATCTGTAAGATAGAGATAATAATAGCACCTACCTCGCAGGGTGTTGTGAGGATAAAATAAGACAACGTTTGTAAAGTGCTTTGTAAACCTTAAAGCACTATATAATTGCTAGCTGTTATTATTTAGAAAAGGTTATCACAGAACAATCAAATTAGACACTTTAAAGGCTTAAATATCTAAAACATTTGTGCAGTGCAATAGACGGCTGGGATACAATTGCAGAGAGAGAAGTTGCTTGCATACTGTTAGTGTTTGCTATCAAATGACATCATCATGATGAACATTTTATATTGCTTTTTAAAGTCAGTTTTCATGCATAATTGGTCTATTAAATATTAGTTCATCAATTTATGCTAATAAATGCATGCAGAATAGAGATATCCAATTCAATTCTACTGTATATAGGCAGTCTCATAAAAGCAACCAGTTTAGGAATACGAATGCTGGTGGCAGTTATCTACCAGCCCTCAGGTCCTCATCCTTTTTGTCTTTAGCTGTTCAATATGAAGTCTTCCTGCTTACCTCAGCCCCTGCTAGTACTCTGAGAGACCCCCCCCCCCCTATACACACACACACACACACATAACATTTCATCCCCCTGCTTGCTTATTTTTTTTAAATAAATTTTTCTTGATATCTTTTGTTTTGGCATTGCCTGCATTTCCCCCTGTATCCCTCTTTCTCCCTCCCAGAAACCCTATCCTTTATAACAAAGAATTAAGGGAAAAAAGAACAAAAAATTGGCAAACCTAATCAACTCATTGAAAAAAATCAGGTAGTATATGTGATGTTTCACACCCATGAATCCCTCCATCTACAAAGGATAGAGGATGATATCTTCTTTTATCTCATAACTGGGGGCAAGTTTAGTCTTTATAATATTGAGTCGTTGTTGTGGTAGTTCTTAAGATTTATATTGTTGTAGTCATGTATGTTGTTTCCCTCCCTTTACTTTGCATCAATTCATATAAGGCTCTCCAGGCTTCTCTTGAATTTGTGAGATTCATGATGATTTACATTCTGTTATATTTATATATCACAATTTTTTTAGCCATTCTCAAATCTTCCTTGCTTCCAGTTCTTTGCTACTGCAAAAAGTTCTGCAATAAATATTTGTTGAATATAGCATTTCTTTATGCCAATGACCTTAGTATATATGCCTAACTATGGAAGGCATAAATACTTTAGTCACTTAATTTGCATAATAACAAATTACTTTCCACAACCATTCAAGCAATTCATAGCTTCACTAATAATGCACTCTTGTGCTTATCTTTGTATAGCCTTTCCAACACTGACTATTCCTATATTTTGTCACTTTTACCAATTTGCTGAGTGTGAAGTGAAGCTTCAGAGTTTTAATCTTCATTTATATCTATTAATGATGGCACTTTCATATGGTAGTGAATAGTTTACAGTTTTTCTCTTGAGGACTTTTGAGAATAGCTTTGACCACCATCTGTTGGGGGCCTCAGTTTTCCTAACCCCTATGAACTTCTCCTTCACAACCACAAACAGACACAATAACACCCTTGATCTCACTGTCATCCATAAGTGTTACTATTCTGTGATCAAGAATATTCTTTTTTTTTTTGTCTCAACAAGCATTTGTTTAGTGCCATCTGTATGGCAGACACTACATTGCTGGGCGCTGGGAATACAAAAGCCCTTAAACCAGTTCTTTATCCTCATGTGCCCTCCAGTTCCTTTATTCTTCAGTATTCTACCAGTTTATCACTTCTACTCTGGCTTCATTTTCTTCCTTTCTCAGACTTTACCTTGTGGTTTATCATATATCACACAGTGGCAGCTAGGTCATGCAGTGGATAGAGCACCAGTGCAGGAGTCAGGAGGACCTGAGTTCAAATCTCACCTCAGACACTTGACTCTCCCTAGCAGTGTGACTTTGCACAAGTCACTTAACCCCAATTGCCTCATCCTGGGTCATCTCCAGTCATCCTGAGGAATATCTGGTCACTGGATTCAGATGGCTCTGGAGGAGAAGTGAGGTTGGTGACCTGCACAGTCCTCCCTCACTCAAAAGAAAGTCAAGTGCAAGTCATGTCATTATTTCTCGGATGGAATGGTCTTCTTTGGCAACAAAGGATGAACACACATATCACATAGTCCTCTACTCTGAAATCCCTTGTCCCCTTATCTTCTTACCCCTCATGTTTTGCCAGACCACAGTCCTGGATTACTCCCATCATCTACCTTCATGGTGGCTACTTACTTGCTGGAGAGTCATAAGACTGCTGACTGAATCTACTATACATTAATGCAATTCAATCTCAGTTGTACCCTCACTATAGTTAGGTAATTCATTTCTCCCTAATTGATTTTCTTTTTCACTCAAACCTCAAAGAGCATACATTCTATAGGTGAAGGTAACACACACACACATATATATATATATATATGGGGAAGCACCTATGTATAGAATGTATTCCTTCCTTATCTCTGCCTCTGAGTCCCCAGTTTCCTTCCAAGCTCATCACAAGCTCCCCTCAACAGCGTTTCTCCCAATTATCTTTTATTTTACATATATTTTGTATGTACCCATATATGTATGTGTCATCTCTCCCTATAGAATGTAAGTTCTTGAGACTAACTACTATTTCATTTTGTCTTTGTCTCCCTATCACCTAGCTCAGTACCTGGAATGCTGTAGGTGCTTAACAAATGCTTATAGATTGATTGAAGACCTATACAAATACAATTTCCTAAAATAGCATTAATGCATTCACTACATAATTTGAAGGCAGACATAGTAAGAGGTCTTATAGAATATAGATATTTTATCAAGGGTTAATTTGTAACCAAGGCTCCACAGTTGTTTCCCTTCCCAGACATAAAGCAGCCATTTTGTCCATCAACATTCAGGCATCTGGAATATTGTCTTTCTTTTCCTTTCTTTATTACTTTGTGGATGACCTCCTTCCCTAAATATTCCCTTCTTCAAGCCAGCACTAAATTTGCCACTACCAGAACAACTAAGTCTAGCCAGAAACCTGTACTCTATTTTGTCCACTAATTTCTGATGTTGCTATGTTCACTTCAATACTCTACTATCCTAATCTACCTTTCTCTACCCTTCTTACTCCCCCCAGGGAAAAAAAAGTTGAATTAACTGAGATTCCTCTTATCTCCCAGACAATCACTATAATACAACAGTTGAAGCCTAAATTCAAACAAGCATGGAGTTACAGAGTGGTTTGGAGTAGAGGTTCCAAGCAAGAGTTAATTTTGGTTGGAGAAACAAGCAAACAGATCTGGTGTTAGTGAAAAGTGAGCCTTGGCTTGCTTGTATTCTCAAACACTAGTAGAGTTGAAGCACTTGGCTAGATTTTGAAAATTATTTAAATCAATTTTCTTATTTTCTGGCATGTAATTATTAGTATTACAAGTATTTTGGTTATATTATGGGTTAAATAGGCTTTTGTGGGACAATCTGGGAACTTAACCATCATTTATGACACTGTTTCTATGGGAAAATGCATTTGGAGATCCAAACAACTGACTTAACAGATGATTTTTTGGAACGTGTATGTTGGGGACTGCTTGTACTTTCCTAATGGCCCGTATTTTTGGTTCATCTTTTAGTCAACATTTTTCCATTTGTGCATAGCACAATAATAGTTTATTGAACCCTCTTTCCAATTCCTGTCTCCTTTTTTCACTGCTTTTCCTGCATGTCAGTTATCTATGTACTAACTTTATTATCATGTTTTACTCCCAGACTTTCTGGAAAACTCCTATAGCCCTCACCAAATTTCCTGGACTTAATAGAATATCATATTTATTTTCAGGCCACACCTTTCTTCTAAATGAGTTGTCTATTTATTGTGGATCTGGACTGGCATACTACGGGACGTTTTGTTAATAACAGTTTTAACAATTCAGACAGGCTACACAGTGACCACTGAAAGACCTAATTTTCTTAAATACAAGTGAGTATTTTATACTGTTGACTTCCTTCTAATACTTGAAACTTCAAATAAATTCTGACTTTACTTTAGGAATTACTCAGTTCTATAGTTGAGCTGAAAGATGTTACCTCTCTTTGGATCTATTAGACTTAGGAGTAAAATTAGAAACATCTTAAAGTGCAAAAAGAAACACATAAGATATGTTTTAAATACATTTATTCTGGATGCAAAACAGACCAAAAAAAGACTTTTTCTTTCAAGTGAGCCAACAGCCAGCAGGCTCCCAGTCTGTAAACCACAAGCATTCTTGCTGCATTTCAAATAGAAATGTCATTTGTTTTTCCTTCTCTACTCTTGGTATGCTTTTACCCAACGAAATTTGCCTCACTAAGACACACCTGACAATGCTCTATATTTGTTTCTTATTTTTTTAAAGAACAGTTTTAGGCCTATATTATTCTCCAGTTTAGTGTATATTGGAGTGGGGAAGAAAGTTGAGAAAATAAGGCCAGCTTAGCATTTAAAGCCCTTCACAGTTTAACACCAGCCCACCTTTGACTTACTTCACATTATTCCTCTTCACACATACTACATTATAGCTCCATTGCTCTACTTGCATTCCACCTCTAGCTGCTGTGCCTTTGTGTATATTCCCCCCTACACCCAGACTGTCTTCTGTCCTGGCTACTTCATCTCAGAATGCCTTGTCTCCTTCAAGGCTTAATTCAGGAACCACCTGCTATAGTGAGACTTTCCTGATTTCCCCTGGATTTTAGTTCTCTCTTGCTCCTCCGTATCATCATGTACACACTCACCTTATCTTGTTTGTATGTGATAATCCGCTGTAGAAGGTAAGCTCGTAGGGGCAGAGACAGCTTTTTGGTTGTTTTTTTCTGTGTAAATACCTGTTGAATTGCATTAGATTGAGGTGAGGAAGAGAGGGGTTGTCCTCATAGCAGCTCACAAAAAAAAATAATATAGAACAGTAAAGTCTTGAGTATTTTACTTTCAGTAGGTAGAAAATTGTTTTAAAACATTAACAGGATATAAAATTAAATCCCTACTGCTTAAGGTTCATTTTCCCCCTTTGGTTTTAAACACAGTGTATAGTATAAAGAACACTAAACTAGGAATGAAGAAGACTGTTAGAGTCTGGTGCCAGCCCCACCACTCTGTCTTGAGCACATTGCCTCTTGGGCCTCTACTTCCTTACCACACAGTTGAGGACCACGGTCCTTTCCACTGATTTTTTATTCTAATTCTTAGAAGCCACCTGTTCCTGTTGGTTGTAGCTCTAGTCTTTTAAATAAACCTGCTATGGTAGAAAAACTATTATTCAAATCCCTTCCTTGCATTTATTTCACACTTTAAGTCAGTGGCATTAGGTATTGCTTGTACAAAAGGTTAGAATGGGGAAAATAACCAAAGACATAAAATTAGCTTTGAATTTAGTAAAGTAGAAGAGGTCGTGCTGAGAAGCAGTGTGGTCTCATGATGTAATTCAGAATCATGTTTGCAAAGTACCAGAAATGTAATCTTGGCTGAAAGCACTTCATGTTCATCAGAGGGGGTTAGGACGAAGGCGTTCCCCACAAGGTTATTGATGTATCTTATTTTTTCTTAAATTACAATTAAGAATTACAGGCTTGGAGAGAACATGAAGAATTCTCTTCGTATTTTCACATATGGGCAAAACTGTACCCAGACAACTCTAAAGGGATGGATCTTTTTTCTCCTTAAAATAGTTAATGACTGAGATTCTACACTTTTCCCTTACTAACTTTTAAAATTATTCATTGACATATACAACCAGAAAATATGCATTTAAAAAAATCTTACCTAATTCTTTCACTATATTTTAAAATGATTCCCTAAAAATTCCCCTTAGAGATCTAATCTGCCTTCTTTTTCAGTGGCGTAATAGAAGGAATACTGGACCTGGTTTTGAATTCTAGTTCTGCTGTTTCTGATCCTTGTGGCTTAGAAGAGCCAAGGTCCCAAACAGCTCAAAATTTTATGTTCCTTTTTTGTATTTGAAGATAGTTACCAAAGCACTTCTCCAGTTGTTCTCTGAAGTTTTCTTTTCTCAGATTTAATATTTTTCCATTTTAAATCATTAGAACATGCTCTAACAAGTCCTTATTAGGCATCACCCTCCTCCAGAATGAAGGGCAAACCCCTTTAACACTAAATATATGAATCCCTTCAGTCTTGAGTGCTGCACTCTTAACTTTGAGATAGTCACTCTTTTTATTATATAAAGTAGTTCAAATGTAAATAAGGAATAGATAAATGAGAGGAAATCCCATTAGATTCTTATTCCATTAAATAAGAGCTGCTGTTCAGCGTTAGTATTTTTATTACATTAATGAAGGAGTCTCACAAGGTAGCTCTTTGAATTTTAAAGGTGATCTTTTCCATTCTGCAAATTTCTAATACAATCTCACATCATAAACATTTAACATCTGGAGCCTCATTTAAAATGATCACCTTTTAGTGTGATGGTGGTAGCTGAAAACAGACCTTCAAAGTAGTTTTAATTTTGTGTATGAAGATGTTGAAAAGAAAGTATTATTTTATTAAAGCACTAAAAAATTTTATGCTAGTCTTCTGTACTTTTTTTGCTTGATAAGATACTAAATTAGAAACAAAGGGCAAAGTTGAGAAGAAATGGAACTCCATAAATATTTGTCTGCTTTGACTTAGTTCAGCTCTGCAAGTCTCACCTGCTTCATTTATAATTGCAGGTTGCCTATCACCTCCACCCATTCAGAGCAATGTCCTATGTTTTTGTAAATGATTCTTCTCAAACGAACGTGCCTCTGCTACAAGCTTGTATTGATGGGGATTTTAACTATTCCAAGAGGCTATTAGAAAGTGGCTTTGATCCAAACATTCGTGATAGCAGAGGCCGAACAGGCCTTCATCTTGCTGCAGCTCGAGGAAATGTAGACATCTGCCAACTGTTGCATAAATTTGGTGCTGATCTCCTGGCCACAGATTATCAAGGAAACACAGCCCTTCACCTCTGTGGTCACGTGGATACTATACAATTCCTTGTTTCCAATGGACTCAAAATTGACATTTGGTAAGTACATTGTTGCTTTTAAAGATCCCTCTTTTTTAAAAGCTTACTCTCATAGGAATTGGCTCAGAGAGAGAATAACCCAACTTGGTTGGGTATAGAAATCTTTTACCGTACAGGAAAGCAGGATATGAAGAGGATAAAGGAGTGGGGTAGGGTTTGAGGCTGATAGGAGGGAAGGTGGATGGGGATAGGTAAAAGAAAAAAACACTTTTGAGAATGGACAGAGTAAAAGGAGAGAGTAGGATGAATGGGGACAAGTAATATAACTATGAAAAAATTTTTACATCACATTTCTCTGATAAAGACCTTATTTCTCAGATTTATAGAGAACTCAGTAAAATCTGTAGAAATAAGAACCATTTCTCAGTTGATAAATGGTCAAAGGATATAAACAAGCAGCTTTTAGATGAAGTAATCAAAACTATCTATAGTCCTATGAAAAAGTGCCCTAAATTACTATTGATTAGAGAAATGCAAATTAGAATAAGTCTGAGCTACCACCCTGCACCTATCAGATTAGCTGATGTGGTAGAAAAGGAAAATGACCAATATTGAAAGGCATATGGGAAAATTGAGACACTGACTCACAGTTGGTGAAATGGTGTACTGATTCAACCATTCTATACAGTGATTTGGAACTATGCCCAAAGGGCATATACTGTATACCCAAAGGGCTATAACTGTATACCTTTGCAGATATGACTACTAGGTCTGTATTCCAAAGAGATACAAAAGGAAAAGGACCTATATGTATAAAAATATTTGTAGTAATTCTTTTAGTGGTGGCAAAGAATGGGAAATTGAGGGGGGATGTCCATCAGTGGGGAAATGGCTGAACAAATTGTGGTATATGACTATGATGAAATATTATTTTGCTGTAAGAAGTGATGAGCAGGATGCTTTCAGAAAGACTTACATGAACTGATGCAAAGTGAAGTGAGGAGAACATTGTATATGGAAACTGCCATATTGTATGATGATCAACTGTGAATGACTTAGCTATTCTCAGCAGGATGGTGAACCAAGACAACTCCAAAGGACTTAATGTTGAACAATGCTATCTATTTCCAGAGAAAGCACTGATGGAGTCTGAATGTAGATCAAAGCATACTTTTTCTTTACTTTCTTTTCCCTGTTTTGTCTTTGTTTACAACATGACTAATATGGAAATATGTTTAGCGTGACTAGTCACATATAACTTATATCAAATTGCTTGCCTTCTCAATGAAGGGAGTAGGGAGGAATGGAGGGAGAGAATTTGGAACTCAAATTTTTTTTAAAATAAACATTAAAGATTTTTTTGTATGTAATTGGGAGAAAATGAAATATTTAATTTAAAAAATAAATAAAAGAACACACACATACACAAGATCCTTTTCCCCACCATTACTTATCCAAGCCTATTTGTTTTATCATTTGATTTAATTACCAAAATTAAGGCATAGACAGTAGAATTATTCTGATAGAAAATTTTAGGAGCCAGTGGTCTTATATCTAGGTGGGTTATAAAGTTTTTTGTGTGAAAATATCAAGACATGTTAATGAGATTTGTTTTCTTCTGATTCAGATAATATGGCACAGCCTTTTAGAGATGAAAGAAACCTTAGTGATATCTCATTCAACCCCCTAATTTTATAATGGAGGAAACCAAGGGTCCTAGAAGTAAAGAGATTTGTGCAAGGTCTCACAGCCAGGGAATGGCACAACTGGGACTCAAAGTCACATTCTCTGACTAGTTGGTGCTCTGCTGTCAATGGACTTTGTGACTGGGCAAATATCTCAGCCTTTGGACTTTCAATTTCCTCATTTGATTGTGAGATAATTAGATTAGGTGAACTCCAATATTTCTTCTAGCTCTAAACATTCTGTGCTTCTGAGGTGATTCCTTAATGTTCGGCTTATCTCAGGGTGTGATAGGTGTCAGACTACATTTAGATTGAGCTTGAATTTTAAGTTTCGTCTCTGTGCAAGTTTATTTTTGTAACAGTTGCATTGTCTTCTATTTTAATATTTTAAATCAGAGAAAAGCTGTAAGTGGTTCTTTTTCCATCAGAGCAATGTACAAGAAGTGAAGGGAATTATCTGTGATTGTCTCTCTGGTTGTTTCTGTCCTGTTGACATTGTTTTTCTTGGTTTGACTGGCCATATGGTGGGGACATGTACTAAATAAATCACTAACCACTTCCACATCTAGTCTTCTAGCCCAGAATCATGCCTTGCTCACCACTGTTATAAGAATGCTATAAATGCTTTCTTTTTTTAGTTCCTTCATATTACATTCTCTTCCAGTGGTCCCTTTCAGTTATCTGAAGTGGTATTTTGTTTTTCTTTTCAATGGGAAGTGGGGGCATCTTTAAGAACAGTGGGCTACAGTGGGCTTTGCTTGGTAGTGATGTTTTCAAGTACTCTTTGCTTTTCATTTAGAAGCAAAAGAGATCAGTCTTTAGACAGGTCCGTTGGATACCAAATCAACAATTGATTGAACTGAAACAATTCTATTTGCCTGAATTATTTTATTTGTAAACTTTTTAATATAGCATAAATATCCCTGTAAAATGATAATTATAAATATGAAAGAATTTAAGATTTTTTAGGTTTTTTTTTAAATTCCTAAAAAAAAGGAATTATCTTTTTGCTTTATTTACTGGTGTTTATTCACAGACTTACCAGACTTTATATGTTTATCACATTGTTCAGTCATTCAGTTGTGTCCAACTCTTCATAATCCCATATGGGGTTTTCTTGGCCAAGATACTGGAATGGTTTTCCATTTCGTTCTCTAGTGGATTAAGGCAAAGGTTAAATAACTTGTCCAGGGTCAAACAGCTAGTGAGTTTTATATAAACTTAGGTCTTCCTGACTATAGGCCCAGTGCTCTATCCACTGAACCACCTTATATCCTCCTTATTTTGTCACAATGGTTTCCATATACTGACAGAATTTCATTTAGGAGCACTATTGGATAATTCATTACCAAGGTTGAAGCTGGTCATGGAATATGCAGTAGAAAGTTTTAAGTGGCTACTCAGTGTCTACAGAATAATATCCTTATTCCTGAATTTAGTATAAAACCATTTCTCTGAACTTTCTTTCAAACCTTACCTGTCACTTACTTCCCTTCATGCATCTTTTATTACAGTTAAACTGAACAGTCTGTAAATAACCCTTTGCTTTACAAACTCCATGCCTTTTCATACACTGTATTATCTACCATTAATGCATTTTACCCTGGCTTCCTTAGCCAAAATCTTACCCATATTTCAAAAATTAAATACCCACTCCTCTTTGATTCTCCTAGCCAGAAATAATCTCTCTCCTACTTTTGTACTCCCAGAACACTTTGTAACTCTCTTGTGCCACTTATTTCGTTCTGCATAATATTATGATTATTTGTTGACCTGCTTTTTCAACCCTTACTAGATTATAAGCTCCTTGAGGAAAAGAAGCATGTTTCTCTTTTAACACTAACCTGCAATAAGTACTCAATAAATATTGTTGAATGAATTGAAACCAATTAATTAAATTGGTGAAGTAGGAATGTTCTATTAGATCTTTATCAAAATGTAGCAATAGAATCAAGCTTCTGACCATTTATTATTCTTATTCTGAGGCTTTTGTTTTTTTGACCTTTTTTTTCTTCCTAATTAAAGCAATCACCAAGGTGCAACACCCCTCGTACTGGCAAAGCGAAGGGGAGTGAATAAAGATGTCATCCGATTGCTGGAGTCATTGGAAGAGCAAGAGGTGAAAGGTTTTAATAGAGGAGCCCATTCTAAACTGGAGACCATGCAGACTGCTGAGAGTGAAAGGTATTTGGAATAATGCTGGAGTAACTTTAAAAATAAGAAAAAAAATTAGCGTCAGCCTGTCGATCATTTGGAGTTTATCATTTTGTGAACTCTTGTATTTGATTTCTGAAACCTAGCTCTGATTGCTTTGTTTCTCATCCCCATCTTTTTTTACCCAGTTACAATTTTCCTGTTAACAAAAAGGAAATAAGATTAGTCTGACGTGAGCTATTCTGATGAAGCTGTTTCAGCTCTTTGTTATGACTTTTTCTAGGTGCTTGCCAACCATCTTTTAAATAATCTACTCTAGAATCTTCCCAGGAATGGAAGTCAAGATTGCTGGTCTATAGTTTGCAAACCGTTGTTTTCATTTTTTGAAAATAGGACAACTTTTGCCTTTCTTCACTCTGCAGCACCTCTCCTCTTTTCCATGATCTTTCATGTATCACTGGCAGTAGCTTAGAAGTGAAATCTGCCAGCTCTTTTAAGATCTGAGGATGTAGTTGAGTGCCAAGTGACTTGAATTCATCCAGGGTGCAGCCTTACCTTCTCCGTACTTAGCTTGGGTATTAACTTCCCATTTTGATATGTCAGCTGAGGTTAGACTAGATGATGTCTAAGACTTTTTTCAGCTTTAATATTTCATGATTCTTTGATGATTTCAAGAGAAGGAAGAAGTATGTGCTTTTCAAAAAGCCTGGTTACTTTAAGTTGACTTTCAGTGTCTTGAGGCAACAGAGGCATTGAGGTAGTGAGTTACAAGACTTAGGAACAACTCATGGAATATGGTAATTGATGAAAACAGGTCAGGAGATAGGGCAAAGGCATAAGGAGAGTTTGCCCTTTCTTCCATCTTCACTGGCTTCACTGATTCCATGAGAAGAATCTAGCCAAAACCTGTTAAATTTCAGTAGTCTTTTTCAGTAATTTAAAGTATACTTCAAGGCAAAAAGGAATGTTCTCCACATTTTCTTCCCAAATTTTCAGTAGAATTATATCCAGAATTTAGGCTTATTGCCATTTGGTCTAATCATTAGACCTGTTAAAATCCTTTCCTGAAAATAGGGACTATTTCCATTTCTCTCTTTAGAAGTTTTCTCTAAATAATGCTGTTTTCTACAAATTATCCATCACTTCTACTTTTACTGTATTTCCTCTATACTTTGCTTCCTATTCTCCATCTCCAGGTTGGCCGGTGTGTTCCCTCAGGGGACCATTAACACCACCCCCAAACATTAGTTTGTTTCATTTAGATACTTTCAGAGCACTCAGAACCTTACCCTCAGAGTGCTCTTACAAAGAAATTAAAGGTTAGTTTTCTAAAAGGAAATCCCCACTGAGTAATCACTGAAAACTGACACCTCACAAATGATAGAAAACAAAGAAGTCAAGGCCAACTAGAAATATAAAATACTTCTTTACTCTGTACTTTCTGAATTGAAAGACTCCCTTGTCTTCTTTTTCTTTGCCAGCTTCAAAGTAAATAATCATACTGGTCACTTTTTCCTCTGTCTTCTTTTCTTGGTGATATAGAATTGAGTTTGGGTTGGGATTTTTCTTAAATCTCTTTAAAGAGGCCCTAGTCTCTTTATCTCTCAAAAATAGGAAGTATAAAAATCAAATAGCGAAAATAGAGCTTCCTTCCAATGGGAGGTGAGGAAGGAGCTTCCCCTATTTAGAGCCTGAGTGATTCTGCCACTGGCCTTTGGCACCAGAGAAGGGTGCCAAGAAACAGTCATCTTTGGTACCCTTTTCAACTCTTAATTGGTTTGAAAACAAAAGATCACATATTCCTCTCACCTTAATTTGAGGATGATAACTATTTTACCTTTGCCTTGAAGTCTCAGCCTACTTATGCCTTTGTCGTTAACTACCCATATGATCTTGGGTAAAAATCATAATCAGATTAGTTTACTTACCTAGGCTTCAACTTCTTCATTAGGAAAAGAAGAAAGATGACTAGATTATTGTTTCCTCACTAAAACTACATTAAAACTAACAACAGCAAATATACCTTCAGCCTGTATATTGTATATTGCTTCTCCTATTCTGAATTCCTTTCTTGTCTCCAAATTTGTGAATCCCACCCCCAACCCACTTTTCTAAAACGAAAGAGAAGGGCAATTATAAAATTGAGGACTTTGTTAGTTTATCGTTTAGGTTGAAAAATGTAGACTAGATGATCTCTAAAGGTCCCTTTCAGTTCTAAAATTCTGTGACTCTCCTACAGCATACTGACTTAAATCTGTCTTGTACATAAAATAATGTCAGTGAGCTATATATGATGGCATTGATCTATATTTTATGGCCAGAATGCCATATAAGTGAATTAGTAACATTATGTCATGTCTTCATTATTTGTTAGAAATGGTGATACCTGAGAACTGTGATAATCTCCTTCTGAAATAATTCAAAGGCAGTATTCTAACTTTGTTTAATATTAGATTACTCTATAATAGAAGGTAACCAAAGTATGGTTTGTTTAGTGGGCTTTGGGAACTTTTTATTTGTTCCATTAAGGGCCACTTAGGACCTCTTTATCTTGAACTTTATTTTAACTCATTTGTGATTATTTATTAACCAGAAGGTGATTAGTTGGTTTGAGTAGCAGTTTGATGTATTGACTCCTGTTCTTTTATATACCTTTTAATAAAATCTCCCACTAGCTTCAAAGTGAGAATTTGTTCTCCCCTACTTGTAGATATGTACGTTGCTAAGGTAATATATTAACATTTTTAAAAAATTAAATCAATACCTGTGTTATCTGACTTTCCCACTTCATCCTTCCCCTTTATGGTAATATTGCAACAGTTGAAACTTAATCTTATTACTATGCAGTACTTAATGGAAAAAAAAAAAGATTTGTAATTTTAAAAATTCTGCTTATTATAAGGCATATGTTTTTACCTCACTTTATTCTTAGCAACAGCGGTATTTGAACTCTGCTTTTCATAATTTCTTTTTAAAAATCAATGGATTTTTAAGCCCTTGATTTTCTTCTTAAATTAAAAATAAAGCTCAAGGGGACTGGCTAACATGAGGGATTAACAATACAATGTTGCCACAGAGGTGTCATGAAGGTATGAAAGATTAACTTGTTTCTTTGAAGTAGTGTGAGCTAATTTTCCAAACTCTTTTTATACAACATATTTCATTACCTCCAAAAATATGGTAGCTAATAGCATCTTACAAGGGTCTAAAAACCTAGTACAGATTGTCATATTTCAACATTTTTAATATAGCCAGCATTGTAATCGTACAGTTTATTTTTGGATCTTATATGGGTGATTTGAGAAAATATAACAGACATTAAAAATTTTCAGCCTTGAAGTATAGCTGAATGTACCGTGGAAACTGTAAAATATTTTTGATGGAAAGCCAACTTCTGAAAATGCTTGTCTAAGGGTATCCTGAAGGAATCAGAGCCCCATTTCTTCATGGAAACAGTTCAGCAGAATCTTTACTTTTCGTACCTAATTCTTAACTTAGAATCTGATGCATTAAATGAAATTTATCTGGCCCCAGAATTACTCTGTCCTCTTAAAACTTTATATTGAGGTTTAACAGAGTTCTCCTTTGTAAATTTCCTTATCCATTTGTTTTTAGAGCTTTTCTGGAGGTGGAATTTAATTTTGAACTTTTAAAAATTTCTATGTAGATTTTCATTAAAAATGTGGAGGGATTGCACATCTTTAGTTCCAGGATCATCACCATAGGACCTCCTATGCTGTGTTAATAGATGCTTAGAATCCAAAGCAAAGAGATGATAACTACCCTCTGCCTTGGCCTGGTCAGATTATATCTGGAGTCTTGTGTTCAGGTTTGTGTGCCACATTTTTAAGAAGGACATTAGCAGATTTCTGACCTGTGATTTCACACACAGGTTAGAATGTGAATATTCATGAGTTAACATTTCACTGAAATATCTTTTCATTGAAAATTAAATTTTATTTTTGGTTTAGAGTCTGTTAGGAAACTCCTTAAAATTGTATTTTATTATAAATGTAATAACCATTAATAAAACATAATCATATAAATGTGAAATCATTATTAAAATTATACATAAAACAGAGGAGCTAAATATGTCTTTGCTTAGTGTCTTTGTTGGATTGCACTTCTTTGGTTTGTTCCAGTATGTCTGATTGTGACTCCTTCATCCAAAATGTATTTTTGATTATTGTGCTGGGTTAGGCACTGAATCAAGAATCTCTGTCCTGTAACAATTTGCCATCCAGTGTAGACTTTGCTGGTGCCAATACACGTGCTGGATCCGCAGATGGAAGATTAAAAATAGTACATCCATACATGGGTGGAAAGTAATTATAGATACAAGTGGTGTGTGTCTGTTTGTCTGGGTGTGTGTGTGTGTCTGTGTGTGTGTGTGTGTCTGTCTGCGTGTCTGGGTGTGTGTCTGTGTATCTGTATTTGTTTTAGCATGTTGGATTGCTGATGTTTTCACAGGAGTTGTCGTGTGGGAAAAATAGAAATTCTTGCTATTTGAGGTATTTGAAATAACTAAAGAATGCATTGTCTTATCTTTTATAACTCTCATTTATGTTTTTATCCCTTTTTAAGTGCCATGGAAAGCCATTCTCTCCTTAATCCCAATTTACAACAAGGTGAAGGAGTCCTCTCAAGCTTCAGAACCACATGGCAGGAGTTTGTGGAGGATCTGGGCTTCTGGCGAGTGCTGCTTCTGATAATCGTCATTGCACTACTTTCCCTTGGAATTGCATACTATGTCAGTGGTGTTCTTCCCTTTGTGGAAAATCAGCCTGAACTGGTACATTAGTCATGGAAGAAGGCAGGTGCCCTTGCCTGTTTCTCAACTGTGTTCTAAAAGTTTCCCAAGATGCTTCTCCTAGTGCAGAGCTAGTACCATATTATTTGGCTTTTATACTATTAAATGTATCATTACTCTATAGGAAGGGAGATTTACTAATTTGAATTAACTGTTCTAAAGTCTAAAGTCTTTTAAAGCTACCTCTGACATGTTCTAACATTTTAGTACAGGCTAGGACTAGCAGCAACCAATTCTGGTAAATATAAAGATTAATAAAGAATGAAAATAAGATGGTCAATAATTGTTAATCCAGAAATCTTATTTTGTCACAAGGACCAATTAAATGCAGTTTTTTTCCAAAAAAAAAAGAGTTGATATGATATAAGATATTCTTATTGAGGCATTTTCTCCCTTTGTAACAAAGAAGGATGAAAAACTCATATTTTAAACTGATAGCATTGATATATACTATCCCTTACAACACATTGAAAGATAACATGGGCAGTGAGGCAGCTAGGTGGTACAGTGGATGGAGTGCCCAACCTGAAGCCAAGAACACTTAAGTTTGAATCCTGCCTCAGAAGCTAGCTGTGTGGCCCTGGGAAGATCATCTAACTTCGTTGGGCCTCAGTTTACCCATCTGTAAAATGAAGGGGTTAGATTCAGTGACCTCTAAAATCCCTTCCAGCTCTGAATCTATGACCCTAGTAGACCAACATTTCAGGTGAGGAAGACTTTGGTTCAAGTCTTTAATCTAACATTTATTGACTGGGTGACTATGGGCAAGCTACTTAGCTTCTTGCTACCCCAGGTAACTAAAACTGTACATTATAGATAAATTGCTGATCTGTGCTCTTAGACTACCAGGAGTTCCCCACAGCTATGAAGCCGCATGTCTGGACCCACTCAGATATTTTCTTGTTCAGTCACGAACTAAACAAAGCTTTGGGAATGAGCTACACTTCAATCCTTACTTTTGTTTCCTTTAGAAGTGATTGAGTCAATCTTATGTTTATTTATTTGTTTTCCAGTTAATATTGTGTTAATGGTGTTATAGTGTCTCTGAGGGGGTGGTTATGCTGTTGAGTTTGTTTTTTTATTTTCAGGCTGCTTTGGTATCTATGCAAAACAAGCTTGAAAAGTTCAGTTTTCCCTGTTTGATTTCCCATTTCTTCTCTAGTGTTTCATTTCAAAAACCTCCTTTTCATCAAACATATGTCAGAAAACCCATTTTCTTCTTAATGGTTGGAGGAAAAAAAGATTGTGGTGCAAAATATTTGGCTGTCACTTTAATTCTGCAGTGCTATTATTTTAGGGATAAACTTCATCATGTAAGACAGTTACATTTTCACAATGGCACCATATAATGTTTTCATCTTCTTGTTTATGATCTTGTTTGGAGGCCTTGTTATTATTTTCGTAACAATCCCTTCAATGTCAGTAGTTCTCTGCTGGCACATACTGATGGGATATTTCTGAGTTAGCATTGCTGAACAGTATTGTCCTGGGTATTGTAAACACTTTGTGGATGGCTATGATATGTAAATTCATATTTGGCCCCCAAACCATATTGCAGCTTCAGCAGTAAGGCTGACAGCCTCATTTGTTAATAATTCTGGAATGTTATAAATCTTATTATTAGGTTATTAAGAAAAGGAATCTGAAGGTTTGAAAATTATTCGTTGGAAGAAATGAGAAAATTGTTTTGAGCAAACTAGTGACTTTATGTCTTAGAACAGAAGTACCTAAGCTACTGCTAATTGAAGTGTTTCTGGAATTAGAAATTGTAGAATAAAATTATGTATTTTGTTTCTCTTATTCTTTTCATGTCTTCATATGGTTTTTGGTTTTATATTTCTGTATCCAGATTAAGGCTTCTTTATATGATTTTATCTTTACTAAAAGATCTGTTCTGAATTTCTTGACAAAATTACTGCTTCACAAAGGCTTGTACATAGGCTTATTTTTAAGTTAGATGCAAACAAAACTAATCCTAGTTGGCATAAATACAGAAAAACTAGAAATAACCCTAAAATGGAATCCTCTAAAACCTAATTAGAAAGATATTCAGGATGAATGCTTTGCAAATCAGCAAAGATGTGCACAGCTGGTACATAGATATGTCGCATTTTTAACTTACAGATTGATTAATGTTTCCTTCTAAGTGCTATGCTCTTTGTAGACCTTATTCTGTGTATTGACTAATACCAC
This sequence comes from Bettongia penicillata ogilbyi, assembly GCA_023548195.1. Lineage (NCBI taxonomy): Eukaryota > Metazoa > Chordata > Mammalia > Diprotodontia > Potoroidae > Bettongia > Bettongia penicillata. Next base: position 5,865,578 of record JAJHZJ010000047.1, on the reverse strand, counting down.
CAATAAACATGTTTGCGTTTTCCAGACTTTGGTGGTGGTGGTTTTTTGGGTTTTATTTTTGTTTTTTAGTTTATTTCTATATCATTGTAGTCACTTTCCTTGCTTGTATTGGCTCTTTTCTTTTAAATTGAATTTTACAGTGGGTTGATGATGCAGAATTAGAATGGGCTAAGGAGCCTAAGACATGTTTTCACACATACTTAGATGGAATACATACAGTCTGGGACCGTCATTATCTGACTGATAATCGCTATGAATTTTCTCTGTGCAAGAACACCAGAATTTGTACAGTTGAATTGTTTGCTAGTTGAGCATTTAAGGCCCTTACAGCTACCTCTGCGCCCAGCCCCACATTGTGCCACATTATTTCCTTCATCAGTCTTCCTTCCACACAAGCCAAAGCTATCTGATTTTCATTCCTACACCTTCCTCCACGCCCCCATCTCCCAGATCACCAGTTTTTCACTATCTTTCCCTCCAGTAATTTACCTCTACCAACCTATGTGCTGGAGCTTGCAAAGTCCAGTTTAAACTCATCATCTTCAAGGAAATTTTCCTCAACTAATCAAAAACCTGACTTTTTCTTTTACATTTCCTCTGCATTTACATACAGTGAACACATGAAATTGCATTCAATTTAACAGACAGATCCCAAGTACTTAACAGTGTACAAGCTACTGTGTTCTATCTAATTTGCATTCATGGCTCTGTTGCTCTGTAAAAATACTTTTTGTTGATTTTATGGGAATATGTTTGCCTTTTACTAGATTATAAACTCTTTGAGAACAAGGATCGTACCCTCTTTCTTTTGCATCCTCCTCACAATCCCCCCAAACATGCTGTAGTTAATTAAACAATTAATGCTTATTGAATAATGTTGAAAGATTTTCCCTTTAGGTGTGATGCATTGTTCTCTTCACTTGTACACAAGCTTTTTTTTGACATGTGATTTATTTTTTTCTGTATGTGTAAACTCTCCTAGTCACCTTCCTCATAGAATGGCCAGAATGTTTTATCTTTTTTAAAATTAAATTTTTATCAGTTTTCTTCTCTCTCTTTTTTTTTTTTAACAAAGGGTTGTCTGGATTTCCTGAGATAGTTAGATAGTGTCTAACTCATGAAAATCATGTCCAAGATTATCCTAATCTAGGATTCTGGTAAAAATCATTTGAATAGGGGTTTAAGAATGTACTTAAAATATTTACATCTAGTCTTTTATGTCTCCCTATACCAACAGTTTAAATTAAGCAAAATTATGTCAAACGATATAATTATCAATCCTTCCTTTTGTTCTATTCCATGTTCTTTCAATAGGAACAAAATACTGACATTCTAACCAAGTCAATATTTGGTACTGCTTTTTGGTATAAATTTAGATGGCTGCTCAAGTTTCTATAACCTAATTCTTACTTCTTTGGATAGGGAGGTAGAAAGGAGGTGTTATAAAGCTACATATTTTTCTCTTGAGTTATATTTTAAATAAACCTTTTTACTACTTGAAAAGCTGTTATGCTTTTTTCTTTCTAAAATAAAATTCTATTCATCTTCATGCCTGAATATATGAAGTATTGTTATTATAGGTTGCTCTTGCCCAAATACTTTGAGCAAATTCTTCGAAAGGTTAATTAGGTACTCTGGTGTTTTCAGCAGTGTTACCACATTTTCTAATCTCCAGTGACCATTTCTCCAAGCTCATTGTCTCCCACGTTGTTTTATTACAAGTTAAGAGATGGATGGTTGCAGGAACATTTGTAAAGTTCTCTCTAGGGTTATAAAACGTCCTGCCTGATGTTGTTAATAAAAACTCATTCATTTCTGGTGTTTACAAATGTGCCAGTGATATCAGTGGGCTGAAGCCTTTCAGATCGCAATTCTTGAAAATTATTTTATCTTATGTTCAATGGGACCCTGGCTATTTCTCAAAAAAAAAAAAAGCCATTTATAAAAATATGCAATGATTATGCTATGTTGCTTGGCCATGATGAAATTATCATTGTCCTGATTGGAAATTGCTTTTTAAAGAATTTTTGGAGATTCTATTTCCACAGAATTCTTGAAATGTTTTTCCTAGGAAGCTCATAGAGCATCAACTTGAAACAGTATAATAGAATGAAAAGAGCAATAGGCTTGGTGGTAGTAGACTTGAGGTTTGAATCCTGACTTGGACACTTCCTGGTTGTGTTATCACAGACAAGTCACTTAATTTTCTTGACTCTCAGTTTCCTCATTTGTAAAAATGGGAATAAAAATATTTGTTTTGCCTTTCTCACAGGGCTTTTAGGAGCAAAATGCTGTGTAAGCTTTCAAATACTTCATAAGTTAATCTATTAGATTTAATTCCAACCTCATAATTTCAGAGATGAAAAAATTGAAACCCAAAGATATTAAATTATTGATTTAGAGCTGAAAGAGGTCTTAGAGGTCATCTAATCCAACCTCTTCACTTTACAGAGTCCCCAAAGCTCACCTGCTATTTCTCAGGATTCTAGGAATTAATCCAGAGGGGCTGGGAGTGCATCTTTCTAGGCTTATGAATCCCTACTCCTTGGGGGAATATGCTTTCCCCATGATTATCAATTGATATCAATTAGCCAGATTTAATTCACTTTTAGAAAATTTAGGAATTTATTCTGTCTAGTAAGGAGATATGGTAAGAACAGTTAGTATAAAACATCCCACCATGAGTCTATGACAGTATGCTATTAGTACATTCAGAGTCCAGGATAATATGGGCTCAAGCTGAGACCACATATGACCAAAGTTGAACTCACAGGTCTTGGATGTTCAGAGTCTATTTCTCTCTTTTGTGGGTTATTCATGAGGTTTCCATTAGCGATAGTGTAGCTTTTCTGCCAGGTTTTTTGTAGAGAGTCTTGAAGCTGCCCTTCTTCAGCACATTTAGTCTGTATTCAGTTCATGATGCAGACTCTGCTGTCAAGTACTGTTGTGCTAGGGGACGTTGCTCAGAAACCAATGAAAAGTCCAAAGAAAGCCCTGCAAAGTTCAGAAGCTCCTCTTTTTAAAATGACCAGGAGGAGGAGGCCAAGGTGTTCTCCCCTTCACCTCCCAGATTCATTCTCATTGGCTTTCACCCTAAGCTGTCAGATGCTCAGATCTCCAATTTGATATGATAAACATTTTTAACCAAAAAAACCCTCTTACTATCAAGCAATAAACATTTATTGTCTACTACGTTGCAAATACTAGGGTGATGCCATTTTTTACCTTATCTTCATGAGGCATGGCTGAGTCTCTTCACCCAATTCCAATAGACCTCCTCCCAGCACCTAGGTGAAATGCCTTTGCTTATTGAATTGAATTGGGGATGTCTACCCTTGTTCACACCTAGTTCATGCCTGTGATTGATTGGCTTAGTAGAGTTATTGAAGGAGTTGAATCAGCTTATTAGCTTAAGTGGGGGTGATTTGAGTCAATTGACCTCCACCTATGGATGATGCCCAGAGCAATCAGGGACTTGCTCTCATGCAAAGTTTCAACCCTGTGAAACTGGGTCCTCTGACTCCAAATACACTGCTTTTCTTCCACAAGGAAAAGGCCACAAGGCCACCTAGCTTTGAGTCTCAGCTTAAACTGATACTGATAAATTATGTAACTATGAGCAAATCATTTAATATCAACCTCAACTTTTTCTTCTGTAAAATAGGTATAATAAACTCTGCCTTCCATATATCAAACCTGGCATGAGGCCAATGCATAGTAGTTTGTAAAATACTTTATAATTTCTAGCTATCATTATTGCCTACAATCTTGAAGTGGATGTCCCATAAGCATATTAGATTAATATATTCAAAACAGAACTCATTTCATTTCTCTCAAGGCCATTCCTCTTCTGAATTTCCGTAAAGATAACCACAATGTTAACCAGTTACCCAGTTTCACAACCTCTATGTCAACCTCAGCTCCTTTCCCTTACTCCATTTATCCAGTCAGGTTCCAAATCTTTTTGTGTCTACTACTTCAACATTATCCACATCTGTTCTCTTTTCACTTATGTAGCCACTAACCAAGATAGGCCCTCACCCTTTCTCATCTGAACAGTTAAGCATACTCCTAATGTGTCTTCTGGACTCAACTCTCAACCTATACTAATCCAGCCTTCCCAGAATTGTCAAGGTGATTTTCCTTAAGTGCAAGTCCCATTATGCCATTCTCTGAATAAATTCCAGGGCCTCCCTATTGCCTTTTGAATCCTAGGATCCTAATTTGGAACTGTTGTGTTTTTTCAGTCGTGTCTGACTTTCTGTGGACCCCATTTGGGGTTTTCTTGGCAAAGATACTAGAATGGTTTGTCATTTCCTTCTCTGGCTCATTTTACAGATGAGGCAAATAAAGTTGTGACCTGCCCAGGGTACACAGCTAGTAAGTATATGAGGTTGAATTTCAACTCACAAAAACAAGTCTTCCTGACTCTTGGCCCAGGACTCTATCCACTGCACCCACCTAGCTACTCAGTTCGGAGCTAGAAGGGATGTTAGAGGCCATAAAGTCTAACTCTCATAGATGAGAAACCCAGTGTACTGAAAAATTAAGTGATATTACCCAGAGTCACCCAGCCAATAAGTGTTTATGGTGAGATTTGAATCCAGGTCTTCCTGACTCCCAATCCTGCATTTTATCTACTATGCCATTCAAATATAAACTCTAATGTCTGGCAGTTGAAGCCTCTTATAACCTAGCTCCAAACCTACCTTTGTTACCTAATTCTCTCCTCACATACTCTATAATTGAGCCAATCTGAATTTCTTGCAGTTTCTCATGAGTGACAATCTCTAGATTTCATGCCTTTGCGCTGGATGTTCCCTATGTCTGGAAAGCACTCCCTCCTCACCTCCACTTAGAAACCCTCCCTTTGATTCAGGTCAAGTGTCACCTTCTACATGAAGTGTTTCCTGATTTCCTGTCAACTACTGGCTCCTTTCCTGATAGAATGTGAACTCCTTGAGGACAGGAAGGTTTTACTTTTTGTCCTTGTATCCCTAGTTCCTGACACATAGTAGATAAGGGATGTTTGTTGACTGATACCAGTTTTTTTTTGATCAAAAGATTATCTTAAATATCTCTTTGAAAACCTAAGGGCATTGATTGTTAGCAGATTAACAACCTTGGATAATGAGAAACCTCAGTTTGATGAGTGAGAGTGGATTTGCTGCTGAGATGAAAAGAACTGAATTCTTTTATCTGCTACAGTCACCTGAAATTAATGTGGGCCTGACTTAAGCCTTGTACTTTAAGTCTTACAAACATGTATATACATATATACAGATTATTATCTATAGATATATTGTCAGTTGTCTTGCTTTTGTCCTCCCACTGGACTCCAGTGAGTCTGGAAGAGAGAGCGAGGCTGGTCAGACTTTGTGTAACTCTGCCTCACTTAAATGCAATTGACATGAGAATCATGACATCACCCTCCAGTTAATTGCAACTTGTTTGTGTATATATGGGTATTTAATGACTTAAAATATGTATGTATGTATACATGTTGTTGTTCATCCTTTTTCAGAAAGGACCAGTGATATTTAACTAACTGTAAACATGGAGTTTTGGCTACGAGCCTGGATTACTAGATTTTATTTTCATTTTTTTCACATTGCTCCTCAATGTTCCATCACCCCTCTCCCTCAAAGTATTACATATATACGTCTTTACAAAATTAATCTCAAATTAAGTTTCCACACACCAAAATATTATCTGGATAGGGTTACCTCAAAGAGACCTTTGTTTCTGTAAGTTAAAAATCTTTCAGAAGTACAGTGTCTGTATCTAGCAGGTGCTTACTAAAAGCTTGTTGATGTTGGAATATAGCACGGCAGAGTGGTTATTCTTTCCTGGTAGTTAAAATGAAAAGGTTAATCACAACCCATATAAAAGTTCATATTCTTTTGCCACAGAGTTTTTCATTTCTAAACTTGAAGGTTCTGCATCAGAGTAGGCTGGACTGTGTTAGCCTGAAATACCAGACTCTAAGAAACAAAAATAGGTTTTGAAATAGATTCCAGGTCACTGGCAGACAGTTTGCAGAAAATTAAAGCCTGCTTTGTATGGTTCCATCTGCCCAAACTCTATTTACTTAGACTGTGATTCAATTTTAAGAGAAAACTGAAAAATACAGGCATCTTCAGATATTAACCCGGCCCACAGATGTGTTTTGACTCAGATCTTTACCCTGCAAGCGTCAATGGGGATAGTTCCCTTTATCTCTTAATGATAACTTAGTGATCATCTGGCAAGCTTAATCATATATAATTTCTGTTATTTCCCTTCAGTGATCAAACCACATTCATTTGCTATCCTAGGTTAAGGGACTGTTTGGGATCAGATTGTGTACTTAGCTAAGTAAGTGATGTGTTTTACTGGGTTGGCTCCAGCTTTCTTAGACCCAATTAACCCCATACTCTCACTCCATTTCCCAAATGTGAATAAACTCTGATGGGGACTTTCTAGGAGTTAAATGCAAGCTTGTAGTACTTTACTTTTCAGAACTACTGTCTTATAATAACTTACCACCTCAGCAGCACATATGCAATGATGACTGTTGTTCAATTATTCATTTGTGTCCAACTCTGCATAACTCCATAGACTTCTGGAGTCTCTGTGCAGTAGACCATCTCTTTATACCAAAAGGAAAATTAATATAAGCAAGAAGGGGTCTAATGACATCTATCCTCAATATATTAAGAAAGAAGTGCTTCTAGCCACTCTAGTGAATGCAGCTTATCTTTGGAGTGAGTAGAAAACAAAATGTGAGACTTGGAAGCCATTTATAAAGCACTGGATATCAAATGTCTTTTCTCTGGAAATCAAAAGGGTGATACTCACAGAACTCCATTAAAATATAATGAGATACCTGTTTCTTCAGTCTGGTTAGTATCTCTTAGAATTTCTCCAACTGAACCCTTCTTGAAGTTTTAAGAGATATTAAGCCAGTAATACAGGAACTTAAATTTACTGGAGGGTGGCTCAATTTCTCAATGAAATTAACAACCCAGCAACTCTTCTTTTCTTAAAGCTAGTAGCACATTTTTTTTTAAGTTGCTATTGTGATGATCTCTTTTTTCCTAAATGAACATCTAATCATCAAAATGCTCCTTTATCGGCTGACCTTAGAAAGCCACTCTGTTGACATTTGTCATTGTTGAGTCGTTTCAGTTGTGTTCAATTTTTCATGTCCCCATTTGAGGTTTTCTTGGATAGTTTGCCATTTTCTTCTCCAGCTTGGTTTATAGGTGAGGAAACTGAGGAAAACATGGTTAAGTGGTCTTGCCTAGGGTCACACAGCTATTGAGTGTCTGAGGCCAGATTCGAACTCAGGAAGATGAGTCTTCCTGACTGCAGGCACAGCACTCTCTATCCACTGAGCTACCTAGCAGCCCATAATGTTTACATCCTTTAAAAACTTGTCCCACCTTGTAAGAATCGTTGGTACTTCTACAACCTTGAGGACAGTCTTCAGCTCCTGAGTTTGCCTGTAGTTGTAGAGACTTGAATCTACCCTGTCACTATGAGTCTGCTGTTCTGCATCCTACAGTGGAGAAATGAGAAACCTGAAAGGGTGCAGGAGGCAGGGTGGGACAGTGATTGACTTGGCCCAGAGGACCTGGATTCAAGTCCCACTTTGAAATTTACCAACTGGATAACCTTGTGCAAGTAAGTTAGGTTTCAGTTTCTTCATCTGTAAAATGGTGGCATTTGACTAGATCTCTTCCAGCTTGAAAGCTGTGTTCTCCTTTCCCCTCCCACAAGCACATGTACTGCTCTACAGATTAAACTCTGCCATTCCCCTGGGGCTACAGAACAGAGAGAGACAAGATAAGTAGTTAGCTTATTACCTGCCCACATGTTTCTCCTGGCTTCTAACTTCCCATTCCAGAAAGCCCTCAGAAATATGATGAATTAGCGATTGAGTACCTACTTCTGATTAGAAACACTCTAATGATAGTAACTTACATTTAGCTTACACTTCGAGCTTCACAAAGTCCCTTGCTCACCACCATTAATATCCTCATTTTACAGGCCAGGTAATTGAGACTCTGAACCAGGGTTCTTAACATTTTTTGTGTATGTCATGAAACCCTCTGGCAGTCTGGTGAAACATGTGGACCTTTCCTTAAAATAATATTTGTTGCCTACATTCACTATTGAAGGAAATATTAAATTACAGTTTGAGGTTAGTAAAAATAAAGATGTATTCTCCCCCCCCCCATCTATGTTCATGGACCCCATTAAGTAAGGATCATAATGAGACACTGCAGTGTTATTTTAGAAAGGAAATAATTCATGTTGATGTCAGCCAGGAGATGGGGGAGTTTCACATGCATATGTGATTTCTTTATGGAGAGTAAGCAATTTAGGTAGACTGCGTTTTTAATAAAGCCTTTCTTTCTTTCTGGACTGGTCTATAGAAAGGCTTCCTATAGAAAGTGGGATTATGACAATCATTAAATTTGCCAGGCATAGCCAGCACTGTGTAAGGTTCTGGGAGAAGGATACAGGGTATTAAAAAAAAAGACCAAAAGATAGCCTTTGCCCTCAAGTTGCATATGTTCTCTACTTCTCTACTCTCCCAGTTAAATCACTTGTGAAAATGCTGAGAGAAATACAAACTGCTCACATTTACAAGGCACTTTTAAGTTTAAAAAGGACTTTACATCCATTTACTTTACATGCAATAAGTTGGGTAGTTTAAATATTTGGGGCAGCTAAGTGGTACAGTGGATAGAGCATTGGGCCTGGAGTCAGAAAGACTTGAATTCAAATTTGACCTCAGGTACTTACTAACTGTGTGACCCTGGGTAAGTCACTTCACCTTGTTTACCTGTTTCCTCATCTGTAAAATGAGCTGGAGAAAGAAATGGAAAACTACTCTAGTATCTTTGCCAAGAAAATCCCAAATGGGGTCACTAAGAGTCAGGCACTTCTGAAATGTCTAACAACAACAAGTTTTAAGTTATTTTCATCTCCTTTTCACAAGAATTATCACCCCCATTTTGGAGGTAAGGACACTGAGGCACAGAACAGTTAAGTGAGTTGCCTGTGTCCATACAGTCTGTAAGTGGTGTCAGGACTTGAGCCCATGCCTCGTGAATTGGATCACTCTCCACCGTGTCACAGTGGTTACCTTTCAGTGTCAGCATCTATGACTGACTGGCTGTTGGCTGTTTCCCTTTTAAAAAGGTCTGTTTACCTACCTCTCTAGTTGCCAGAATTACCTAGCATAGCTGGCATTCATATAACACTTTGAGATTTGCAAAATTCTTTACAAATATTACCTCATTTTATCTTTACAGTCCTGTGAGGCAAGTGCTCCAGGTAGTACCATCCTCATTTTATAACCATGGCTTAGAGAGTTTAAATGACTTGCCCATGGTTACATAGCTATTAGATGTCAGAGGCAGGATCTGAACCCAGCTCTTTCTGATTCCTGGTCTAGCATTCACTCTACCTACTACAGTAAGCAGCCTCTCTATAATAGTCAGCCCCCTGACTCATTCTAATACTGCAGTCAGTGCTAGTTAGCTGCAAGAAGGCAGTATGTGTTTTCAGGTGGTTTGTCTATCACTTATGACATCTGCTGGTTCCATTTTATGGGGCATCTAGCCCTGACACAAGCCCTTATAAAAAGGCAGTTAATTAAACATTAGTTTATGAGGGTGTTGAGTTTAAAATGCCCTCTGCCAGTCTCACCTATTTTTTCCTTGTAAAGGTCTTGGATATTTGAATTAACCCAGACTACTTCCCTGTATATTTCTGCCAGAGGATGGGAAATGGAGGTTAGAAACAGAATAGCCTATAATAATGCCTGGTGTTTTATAATCCTTTATAAATGTCAAATCTGTTTCTGTCTTTGACTCTAACACCAGCCTTGAGGGGTCAATGGGATGGGATCTATTCCCTTGTTACAAAGGAGAAAACTGAGGCAGAGAGAGGAGTTCAGTGACTTTCTGAAAGTCACATAGTTGATGCCAAAATGTGACCAATGTTTAGGTCTCAATCCCTATTCCAGGTTCTTTTTCCCTTCTCCTATACAGCTAATGCCTGTGATCAGTGATGGAAGAAAAGGAAAGAGCATAGCATCCGGTTTCCTGTATATGAATCTCTTTGTGATCCTGACCGTCCACAGTTACTTCTGCCTATCTGAGTTTGCCCTACAGGAATGTCCTCCCTGACAGGTTGTCAGGCCAACAGAATCAGGTGGAATGGGCTGCCTTGGGAAGCAATGGGTTTCCCTACTTCCCCACTCCCAACCACTTGAGGTGCAAGTGGGACTAGAGAGTCCCCTCCAACTTTGAGATTTTGATTCTGGGATTCCAGTTCTTCTGCTGGCTTCACAGAATCACACAGGATTGCAGGGAATTTAGAGGGCCATTCAGTTTTGCAGAAGAAGAAACTGAGGGCCAGAGAGTCAGTTGGTCAGTAAACATTTATTAAATGTGCCAGGTATGTGCTAAACACTTATTTCATTCGAATTTCACAACAACCTTGTGAGGTAGGTGTTATTATTCACCCTATTGTACAGTTTAGGAAACTGAGGTTGACAGAGGTTAAATGACTTGCCCAGGGTCACAAAGCTATTAAGTGTCTGAAGTTCCTCACTCCCCATCTAGAGCTCTATTAAACACAATATGCTGTCTCCCACACTACTTACTAAATCCTGCCTTTTGGTGTGCACAGAACTCCTCCTATTCTCCCTTACACCATAGTTATAAAAATGGAGTGCAAGTAGAGAGAGGTGAGGGAGAGAGCTGGGAGCCATAATCCCTTCTCCCATCTACCCCCAAACATCATCACTCAACCATCCTGGCCTTATCCTGCCTGTTAGATCACAAGAAGCACTGATCTGTAAGGGCCGGATGTAAGCCTGGCAAGGCAGATCCTAACTATCTGATCTGTAACAAAAGGCTGATGCTGTTGTCTCAAAAGTACAAATCCCTGGGTGGGTGATGTCATGTTTTGTTTGTCTCTGTATGCAGTTGTGAAGGGAGTGGTGTGGTGGGGAGGGGGGTGGGGGGTGGAGTTACTTGGTTCAGAGGAAATTCCAGGAAGTCATAAATAGTTGTTTGCAGCTGATGAAAGCAAATTTTCAAGGAAGACAGAAAAGGTGCTTCCTTGCCCCTGCTGTTTTCCTTCATGAGTAATAGTTAGCATATACAAGGATATGAACAGGCAGGTTTTAGAAGATGAAATCCAAGCTATCAATTGCCATATGAAAAAATACTTCAAATGTTTCTGATGGTTTGAGGAATGCACATTATAGAACAACTCTGACGTTTCCCCTGGCAAACTTGACCCAAAAATAACCAGAAAAAGAAAATGACAGGTACTTGAAGGGTTATAGGAAAATAGGTATGTTAATGCACTGTTGGTGAAACTGTGACCTGGTCCATCTACTCTAGAATTTGGAACTGTGTGTCAAAAGATGCTACTGCTAAAGGTTTATACCCTAAAGAGATCATAGAGGAAAAGGAGGGGCATATGTACAAAAATATTTAAAGCAGTTCTTTTTGTGTGTGTGGTGGTAATGAAGTGGAAATTAAGGGAGAGTTCATCAGTTAGGGGATGCCTGAATCAACTATGGAAGGTCGATATAATGGAATACTCATGCTGTAAGAAAGGATGGAAGTAACTGTTTCAAAAAAAAAAAAACAAAATCGTAGGAAGACTTGGATGAAATGATGCAGATTGAAGTGAGCTGAACCAGGAAAGTTGTTTGTGTAACAACAACATTGTAGAAGCAAACAACTTTGAAAGACCCGAGAACTGTGATCAATACAGAAAACAATTGCAGTTCTAGGGAACTTCTGGTGAAAGATGCTGCCCTCTTTGACAGATGAATTTGGAGTGTAGACTAATGTGAAGACTTATTGGACATGGCCAATTTCAGAGTTTGTGCTTTATTTATTTATTGCTTAATTATGAATATTTGTTATGAGAGCTTTGTTTTTCTTCCTTTTACAACGGGGGAGGTAGAAGAGGAAAAGAAAATAAGTTATTTTCTTAATTAAAACAATTAAGTAGGACCATAAGACTTGGTAAGCCCTTTACATATGTTTTCACACTTGATCTTCACCACAATCCATGAGGTAGGTGTTATTATTATTCTTGTTTTTCCAATCAGGAAACTGAGGCACAGACATTCAGATACTTGCTCAGTGTCATACAATGTTATAGTCTGATTTTGTATCTAAGTCTTCCAGGCTCCATGACCATTTCTTCATAATGGCAGCCCCATGGTTCTCATTTTAGCATTATAAAAAGGCCAATTAATTGCAGGAATGAAGGAAGGTCTTGTAACATAGCATCATAGGTGGGGAGGAACCACCAGTTCTCTGGTCCTGCTCCATGGCCCTGCCTTCCCTAGCCTAGAACAATATATGACTACTTCCTGGGGCAGGTTTGTTTGTAAATAGTTTTATCCATGATTTGGACAATTCCTTTCTTCCATTGGGCGACTAATCTTCCGCTCAAAAGACTTAGCTGTCTACGTATTTTTTTACTGGTATTCACGCCAAATCACACCCTGGTCAATCCATCTTACTCTCATCTGTATGATTCTCTACAATATCTCTCCATTTCCTTTCCCTTGGGTGGCTTTCAAAGATTTACAAATGGTTGCCTCCCTCTCTCCCCCCACCCCAATCTTGCTCATTGCTTCATTGGATTAAAGTTATTAGGTAAAGTTATTTTTTAAAAAATTTTCTCATCTTTGACTTGTGCTGCTCCTTGCTAAATTCTAAATTCTAACATCTTCCCTGCTTTGTGGTACTGAAGCACCAACTCATACCCTGAGCTCTAGGAGAAGAGAATCCACATGAATGGAACAGCAAAGTGATCTGAGAATTAGTTGCCTCTTGGCAGCAGGAAAGAGATTTCTTTCATTCTTTCTTTTCCTTTCTTCCTACAATATACACAATGCGCTTTTTAAATCTGCCCCACCCCCCAAAGAGGGATTCTATTCTGCTTTCACGAGTTTCCCAGAATCATCAACCTCGGACCTCTCGTTTCCTGGGATGATGCAGGAAGTATTTTGAGCAGGGTATTGAAGGATTCTCCTTCCTTCCAGTTGGTCTGGATAGTGTGAACCCTTCCCTGAACAGTTCTGTCCTTCCCCTGTCCTTCTCCCCCTCTTTCCTCCCTCCCTTGTATCCAACATTGCTTTTGGCTGCTTCTCTTTCCCTGGCCTTGGACTCCAGGAAGTCACATTACCTCTTAGAAGGCTTGGTGGAGTCTCTCCAAAGCTGAGGCAAGCAAACTGTTCCCCATAGCTTTGCTAACAGTCTCCTACAGCCCCTTTACTCTATCCCTCTTCAGTCCCCCAGGAAAAGACTGCTTCTTGCTTTGTGTCCTAAAGATTGGGTCATCCATGTGTAGTGTGTATTGAAGGCTTTTATTCCCCTCAGGGGAGCTTTTCATGACACTTTAATCCAGAAATAAAAATCATATCCAATCTTTACTAAACCAAACCCTCATTATACAGGTCAGATCCTGGTCCAGTAAACTCCAAGGGATTTTTTTTTGTACTGGAAATGGGTTGCATTAACTTTTTTTGAAATTAGTGGGCCATCCGTGTACAGAGACTGGGAAAGCTTTCTGTTGTGCAGAAATATTTGTGGTAATAAGACTGATTTTGGGCATCAGTGGCATCTGAGTATCCAATCGATCAACAAGCATTATTACAAAAAGCAACCTAGTTCTCAGGGACCCAGACAGAAGCACAGCTATTCCTTTCCCTCAAGGACCTTACTTTCTAATGGGGGAGACAACATGTCTGTAAGTATGTACATACAAGATATGGACAGAGCAGATGGAAAGTCATATTAAAGGGGAAGTCTCTAGAAGCTGAAGATCCCTGGAAAGGCCTCCAGGAAGAAGAAAGAAGCATTTGAACTGAATCTTGAAGGAAGTCAGTAAAGCAAAGAAGCAGAGTATTCCAGGCATGAGAGAGAACTAAGGAAATCGTAGTCTGAACATATGTGAGGAGCAGCTATGAGACCAGGCTGTGTGCAGAGAAGAGTCCAGATTGTGAAGGGATTTGAATTCCCAACAGATGACTTTATATTTAGTTTTGGAAGTAATAGGAAACCCTTGAAGTTTATTGAGGAGAGGGGATGACATGGTTTGGACCAGTCACTGGGGTAAATATTGAGATTTCCTCTGGTCTTCTCAGCAAGTGTTAGATTTTGTCTTCTTGATCTGAAAAGATTTTCCAATAATATCCATTCTCTGCTTTTATTGTAATTTACCTTACCCATAATGAAGTTTCTCATAGATCTTAAAGGTCAGATTTGGTTTGCCAAGGGCCACTTGAGTGTTGTTATCATCCTAATTGGGAACTCAAGGGAGCTTTGCCCTGGGATTAGTCAATGAGTGTAATCCCTCTGGGTTCCAAATGAACAGAATGTGGAAGAGCTCAGGGTTGGGCACGGAATTCCAGTGCTGGTGAGAAGCCACCATCTTTCTTGTGGGACATCTGCTGTTAGAAACCTTGTGAAATCACATCCCAAGTAGAGTTGCCTGGAGGAGCCAGTAACTCTTGGGAAGGGGGTTCTTAAGCAAGTCGGAATTACTTGGCTTAGAGTCAAATGGCTGTTGAATTCACTATCCCCCTCCTTTCTGCAGACATGAACCTCAGAACCAGAGGAAACTGAGAGCCCTTATTGTTCTTCGAAGAGAAGAAAACCTCATCACATAGGCAGGAATGGGGACAGGAACTTGATGGCATATTATCCAGTATAGGGAATAAGAGAACAGAAATATGAGAAAAAGGAAAAGAGCAAATGGAAGCAGAGAGGACAAGTAAGAAACTCATGACAGCCCCAGTCTTGGCTCTTTTAACCCTGCCTAACTCTTCCCATTTGTTTGATAGAATAAATGACCTTCCCCTGCTTTAAGGGGACTTTTTTCCCCTCCTATTTTGGCCTTGGAACCCTGGGAAACTTTCAGCCCACACTTGGTCTCTGTAGGGCTCAGGGGGTGGCAGAGAAAGTACAGTTGTGGCAAAGGTGACACATCCTGGACAAGGGAAACAATTACTAAGCATGTACTTTACAGTCAGATAGATAAATGTGCATCAGTAAATGTACAGCTGCATATAGAAATGCATACATTCCCCTCCCCTCCAGGAAGAAAAAAATGGTGTCACCATTAAAAGAAAGGGGGTGAATTCGCTCATTCAATGAATATATTTCTCTTCTCATGAAGCTGCCCACGGGTTTCCCATCAAGATAGTAATTCATTGTACAGGGAAGGGAACTTCCCATATGGAAATTCCCACTTCTTCCTGAGAACACAACATACAGTGTTAACCTTGATGAGTAAGACTTTCCCTCCTTCCACCAATGTTAGCTGTGAATTGGTCTTTCTCTTTGGAGATTGGCTGCCCTGCTAGGTCTGGTTTAACTTTTGACCCGAGTCTTTACAAAGTGACAGTGCCAACAGTAGGATGAGAACGTATATCTCAATTCATCCTCTAGGATCCTTTTCTGTGCTCCACCCAGCTAATACAGTCATTGGCTGGAGCAAGGCAAAAAGAATGCCATCCCGCTTGATGTGAACTGATCTGTCCCAGGAACACAGATTTGGGTTTGGCTATCTTATGGTAGTTTGTTTGTCCCACAAGTAGGACAGGCCTGGACATTTGGCCTCCAAAGGCAAACAAAAGCAGGAACAATGAATGGAAGCTGAAATTTAGATTTAATGTATATTACATCAATAAAAAATGAAAATTCTAGTGGTTGTAGAAAGCTCCAAGTTGAATGATTGTCTTGAGTAGTGCTGTCCCTCTCATTGGAGGTCTTCAAACAAAGGCATGGTGATCACTCACTGGGAATATGGTGGAGGGAATTATTATTTGAGTAGGTATGGATGAACCTAGAGAACCTCTGAGATCTCTTCTGACTAAGATTCTGGGATTTTGACTACTCTGGGCTTCTTAAACTTTATTCACTCACAACCCTTTCAGCGCTTCTTAAACTGTGGGTTAAGACTCCATATGTCCTCAGAGGACAGTGGCCAAATCTAAAGCCGCCTGTTTTCACAGTGCTCAGCAAAAGTCCCATCTGCACAGTACCCTCACTGATGATAATGACCCTCTCATCACATGCATCTTACTTCTACTACTTAGGAGAAGCCACAAGCTCCCATTTCTGGGCTACCTTCATAGTTATGGTTATGAAGGTATGAATGGTAGCTTATAAGATGGCAGAGACTTTAGAATTCATTTAGCTTAACCTTTCATTTTACTGAGGCAGAAATTCAGCAATGTGCAATGACTTGTCTAAGGTCACAAAGGCAGTAAGTGGCAGAGCTGAGATTTGAATCTAAATCCTTCAATTCTAAATCCAACATACAACTTCATCCATCTTCTTAGCTTTTTATGTAATAGTAAAAATTCTTTGCTCCTTCCGAATGCCAGTGGAAGAACCAGCTTTTATT
The DNA here is from genome assembly GCA_023548195.1 of Bettongia penicillata ogilbyi. Taxonomy (NCBI): domain Eukaryota; kingdom Metazoa; phylum Chordata; class Mammalia; order Diprotodontia; family Potoroidae; genus Bettongia; species Bettongia penicillata. The sequence goes on along the minus strand of JAJHZJ010000047.1, from coordinate 5,849,126 downwards.
TTTAATGTAATGGAAAAAACAGAGGGCTAACAGGCAAAAGAACTGGACATTATTCATTTCTGCCACTTATGAACTGGGGGACCTTAGGCAAGACTTGTCCACTTCATTTCCCAGTCAAATGGGGACAAGAGCGCCTTTTCTGCTTGCCCCTCAGGGTTTCTGTTGAAGATCGAGTGAGTTTACAGGTTTGCATTAAAGCGTGAATGGCTCCCAGAAAATTCATTTGCCTGTGAACAGAAGCCTTCCATGAGTAACTAATGTGGGAATTTCAGGCTTAGGGTAAGGTTGCCGGAAAGAAATTTTGAAAGTATTTTTTCTCCCTTCAAATTATAGTGGCATTACTAAACACTACCTACTACTATGAGTTGATTTTACTTAATTTCAAAGCTCATTAGTTTAGACTAACTGGAGAAAGGAAGAGCCTGAACTGGGAACAGGGAATATCATATAATGAAAAGGACTCACAGTCAGGAGACTTAGCTTTGAGGAGCAGAGTTAAAACACAGTAGCTCTGTGACCCTGGGCAAATCACTTAACTTTCATGAACCCTCTTTATCGTTGTTAAGTCATTTATTTCAGTTATGTTTGACTCTTTGTGACCCTGTCTGGGGTTTTTGTGGCAGAGAAACTGGAATGCCACTTCCTTCTCCAGATCATTTTACAGATGAGGAAACTGAGGCAAACAGTTAAATGGGTCACAAAACTCGTAAGGGCCTGAGTCTAGATTTAAATTCATGGAGATGAGTCTTCCTGATTCCAAAGCCCAGCGCTCTATCCACTGCTGCAGCTAGCTGCCCTTTTATGAACCCCTAGCTCCTTTAACTCTCAGAGGTAGATAATAATCCTCATGCTACATACCACATGAAGTTGTTGTGAGGAAAGCAGTTTGTAAACCAAATAGCACTGTATAAATGTAAGTTGTCGTCATTATCCCCATCATCATCATCATCATTATCATTTCCAACCCTGCCATCAGTTGTATCTTTGAGTATATCACTTCAACTTTGCCTGGTCCTCCGTTCCCTCACCTTCAGAGTAGGAAAGTTGGATACACTGATTTCTAAAATCCTTCTAAGCACTAACCTGATTCTACAGGAAAGATCTTTGAAAAATTAAAAAGTTCTCTAAATGTATAGTACTCTCATAGTAGTATTAATCAACTCAAATAAAACAGATAAATTCAGGTCTTTTCCTTTACCATCAAAAATGTCACACAATGGAGACTGGAAACAAACACAGAAATTCAAACTCTAAATGAGATCAGTGCCTCTGACCACCATATCTTTGCTATCTTAAGAATTCAGGACTCTTCTCCCTCCTCCTCTGGAGCCCATAAGTGGAGGTGTCTCCAATGAAATGATGTGACTAGTTCCGGATTTTCAGCTGACTCAAATTTCTAGTCCCTGACTTGACAGGACAGGTCCTGTATCTGGTGAGGCTTATGGGCTCCTCAAGAAAGCTGTTGGATGGGTGGACTATAAAAGGTAATTATCATCATGTACAGATATGTACATATTTTCCCCATTGATTTTGAGAAGCAGTCTGGTAAAGTGGATAGAATGCTGGTCATAAAGTCAGGAAGACCTCAAATCCTTCTCTGAAATTTACCAGTTGTATGACTACACACAAGTCACTTAACCTATTTGAGTCTCAGGCTACCCCTGTAAGACTTGAAGCTCTAGTTGACTTAGATGACTTAGATGAAGTAGATGGAGAGAGTTCCCAATATGATGAAATGAGACTGATTCTAATCTGACTTTCCTAGTGGTTCCCAACTTTACACATCCTCATATGGTCACAGGTGAGTAATGAGTTTCCTATGTCAACCTGAATAAAGAGTTCTACAGAAGTAGCAAAAACTAGGGTCTTTAATGAGGGCAAGAGAATTGCAATTCAGGGCACCCACACAGCACCAAAGTATTGGAGTGCCCAAGGGGGCAGAGGTGGCAGGGTTTAAATACATTTCAAAAGGGAGGGAATCTCATGGAAGGAACAGACTAGCAAGCTGTTGAATGTTGTTTTGCACAACAACTGAACGTCCATAGAGAGGGCTAGGGAGCTGGGGAGTGGTGACATCTGGTCAGAACAGCAGGCTCCTTTCATAAGACTGGCCTCAACCAGTTTGAACCTGCTCCAACCATGGGATCAGGGTCAGGTAGCCCCTCTGATTCAGCACCTTCACTGATGTTCATTGAATCCACTCTTCTTGTCTGTTTGATGGGTGCTTCCATTGCATGACTTGAGAAGTGTGATGCTTCCTTTAGATGGGATAAGAATGATCTGGAGGGCTGGGATGCCAACCTATTGTTAGAAGGCTTTTCCTCTAACTTGAGGCATAATAACAAACCATTCGTATGTTTCATAACTATGTTTCAAAGAACAGAATTACTGTTATAACCCAAGCCCCAAAACCCATTGATATGAGACTCTTGAGTGAGGGGTGGGATGAAGTTGGCGATAGCAAGACAGAAGAGAGATCTAATCTCTCCAGGCTCTTCTGGCATCAAGAATGAAGATAGGGGATGCCAATCTCTCTCTAGATTGCTGAAGGGAGAAAAATACTCTGGGAAGAAACTGACATGAAGAACTTCAATCATGTCTCTATTTCTAGCTTAAACACTAGAAACTTCAGGGAATTTCCCTGTGGGTGAGATCTGGTACTCTCAGTTGAGCCGAGTTGCATTTTTTCCATTGAGAGGCTCTTTTAATCTGTTTTATCTGGTATTTATTCTCACATGTATACTTTCTCTTATTTCTGTTTTGCTACTGACTTGGTTAAATGTATTTCTTTGCTATTTCCTATGTGTGTTCATTGTGAAACTGGCATTTGGTTGGGAAGAGAGTCAAGCTTTGGATATAAAGTTTGGGGTCTGCCTTTTGAATTACAAAATAGTGATCAGGAACTTAGCTTGAATCTGAAAATTATATTCCCAAGACTAACAATATTTAAGGGATCAAATAATATAACTCTAGCCTAGTATACCCTCTGTTTGAGTAGAACAGAGTGACAAACTCTGGCTCCATCATCCTGCTTATCCTCCTGGCAGGAATTAAAGTCTTCCTTGAAGAAGGTGAGGGGGAGGAAATGCTGGAGATATATCAGTTCTGGCCTTCTTGTGACCCACTTGTGATACCTCATTTTACATGTGGGAGCTCTTTCCATAGAAATATAATTTCTAGTCTCTTATTTTATAAGATATTGTGGGTTTTGCTAGAATTTCTAAAAGCAATAGACATTTTTTCTATCTTTCTTATGATTCTTTAGTATTTTTCCCCAAGAATATTATTTTCTGAATGGGGCTATTAACAGAATATACCTTTTAACCCAAATTGCTTACAGTTTTTATTAAATGACCACTAAAGACTCCAGCCTTCAATTCTATAAAGCCCATTGTTTTAGGTTTGCTTACTGGAATGAGTTTTGATAGGAATTGTTTTCCATAAACAGTCTGGTTTATAGTTTATAAACTAACAATTTTTTTATGAGAAACTTTGGAGGAAAGACTTTTTCCCAGACTGATATTTTTTTGTGATGATGAAATGTGAGGTCATCTCCTTTGCCTAGCTCTTTGCCATTAAATGGGTGTTGTCTCAGGCAAGAAGTCTGAGTCTGGGAAACTTCTTTGACTTAGAAAGTTTGTGTAAATTTTTTTTTGCTTTGATCAAGGGAATTTTGTCTTCCCATTCTGAAAAAATACTTTTTATTTGCATTCTTTCTTTATAGGAAGTAGGGTTTTTTTTAAAGAGCACAGATAATTTTATTTTTTCTTGATTATATCCTGGAATTTCATTGTTGTTGTTGTTGTAACAAATGGAAAGGCTTATCCTGACTTGGCTTCATCCTGGTGCTATACAACTGCTATGTTTATTGGTATGATATATTTCTTAAATACCTGAATGCAACTTTATGTATAACTAATTACTACATGTTTTCCTGATCTGAATATATGTTTTTGTTATATTGTTTAAGCACAGGATATTAATCCAATAGATTTTGTTGCTATATTGCACATTTGTTAATTGCATTAATATTTGGGTGTTAATATGGACACACATGGAGCAATATCTAAAAAAGATAGAAACTAAGATAATTAAGAGGTGTTGTCTTTCTTTTGCAATTTAAAAACACTGGGGCATCCTAACATTAGGGATGGATCCAGACTTTAAAAATGAGGATATTTTTAGGATTGGACAGAAAAGTGAAAGAATTACAAGAGTCTATGATGAAGGCCACTGATATTAAGGCAGGAGAGAAAAATCAGGGACTTTTTCTAATATTGCTTAAGAATTTTCATTATGGAGATGTACCTGAGAAATTGATAGTACGGAGTCATTCCTGGTAGTTTCAGACTTGTCCACCCTCTAAGAATGAGGAATTGCTAAAAGTGGTAAGAGCCATTCTAAATCAGAGGAGGCATTCCTACAGAGAGACAAAATGTCAATTAAGCCAAGGAATTCTACTCCATCTATGAGTAAGATTGAGTATAGTAGACAGATTCCCAGAGGCCCCAGATCATTTTCTCTGGACATAAAACATGTTCCCTAAAACAATCCTGGAAGATTTTGGTTGGGCAGAATGTGCCTGAGATACACTCTGGACACTGGAAAGCCCCAGAACCAAAATGATGAGACTTAGATTGCCTAAGGAGACAGCTGCAATGGTAGTAGACAACCTCATAGAGGCAAGGTCAGATGTAACTTGGCATGAATATATCCAAATATTAGCAGTGATATTTAAGGGGAGGAGATCAGAAGATTCCAGTGCTAACCTTGTCTCTTTGTTCAGTACAAAGGAGAAAATTTTGCTGAGGTCTTCCTCAGGGTAGAGCAATGAGTGCAGAGACTAATACAGATAGGGCCAATAAATCCTGAGAATACAGGGAAAATTGCCCTGCAGAGACTGAGCCAGAGGTTGGTACAAGATCCTCGTGTATCTGATGTCATCAGGTCTATGTAGACACAGAAACCATTGTCAACAAAGTCTGAGTTGAGACAGATACTTTTGAACAACAAGGATCAATAAAACCTATAGGGATCATTCTCAGCAGGCTCCACACCTTTTTGAGTGTAAGCCATAGAAGCAAAGCAGGACTGCAGCCCCATAGTACTGAACTGCAGTCATAGGATCTGACACAATGAGGGGAGAGTTGTGGACTGATTTTCTATCCCTGGAAAGAAAGGATTAAAAAATATGAGGCCCTATCTTAGTTAGATAGAGTGCAGGGCCTGGAGGATAAATCTACTCTCGGACAACTCCTAGCTGTGTGATCCTGGACAAGTCATTTAATCTTGATTGCCTCCGTTTCCTCATCTGTAAAATGAGCTGGAGAAGGACATGGCAAACTACTCCAGTATCTCTGCCAAAAAAACCCTAAATGGGGTCACGAGATTCGGATATGACTGAAACAACTCGACAACAACAATCTTGGTCTAGGTATGCACAAGAAACCAAAAAACATCTATTTTTGCTAAAATATTCTGGGGAAAGTATTTTTTTTTAGTATATGAATCTTCTGTCAGGGATCACTCTGACCATAGTAGAGACTTGGAAAACAAGCTACTTGAGGAAATATTAGCCTTGGCAAGTATAAAAAAAAATCTAGGATTGCTCATCCTTAAGGAGAGCCACAGCCTGAACAACGGGCTCAGTGGAGTCACCTATCTCTTCTAGTATGTGCATGCAATTGTACCAGGAATGATGCTACAGGCTTTATACCATGCCTTCTCCTATTTGGGCAACAACCATTGACCTCAGATGAAGGAGGTGATGCAACTATTTCAAACTCAGTCTATCTTTCAGATGAAAAAGAAGTTGAGAGATGCCTCCCAATTAACCACAGCTTCAACTTAGATCAGTGAAAGAAAAAAAATATTATCATGCTAGAGTTTGCTATTAAGGGGGCAGCTAGGTGGTGCACTGGATAGAGCACTTGTCTTAGAATCAGGAAGATCTGAGTTAAATCTGACCTCAGAGACTTACTAGTTGTGAAAGCTCTGGGTGAGTCCCTTAACCCTTATCAGCCTCAGTCCCTTGTTTGTAAAATGGGGGCACAGTGAAGGAAACAGCAAATAACTCTAGTATCTTTGTCAAGAAAAACCCATGATCCTTGTCCATGGGATCACATAGAGTTGGACACAATGAAACAACAATGATGCCAAGGTCTTCTACAAACAGCCAAAGTTCTATTGAGAAACCTGGATACTCATTAGCTGACTAATGGCAAGCTAATCCATACAAGGTAATTGAGAGACTTGACAACTTGCCTGTTTACAATGAGGGGTAGGGGGTGAAGAGTGTATCAAGACTATATACTGCAACCATCTATTGTTCGTAGGAGAGTTAGTTGTACTTTCTAAGAGAGAATTGATAAGACACTCACCTTGTCCATAGCTAAGGAAAAGAGATTGCCCACCAGCGATACAAAGGATATACAGTGAAGGAGACTGTGTGTATTATTACATAGTGGGGGAATTAAAGCCAGAGACAATTCCTTTATTGCCCAAAACTGCTACAGACACACAGGGTATAGATTCAACTCAAAGAGAGAGCATGAACATATTGACAGCCAACCTGGCATGGCTACCAGCTCAGATATAGACAAAAAAGCCTACAGTGATCCCAATGGTCAGTCCATACCAATTACTAATTCTAGTGTAGGAGCTGAGAGGTCAGTCAGAAACAAGAAATCTAGATCTACATAGACCAGTTACTAGACTGAATTATTATATTGAAGGTAAACCTAAAGATATAGTAATACATGTATTGAGGCAACAACACTAGAGAGTGCCTGTGTGAAAGGTACCTTGAAGTATAATTGTATGTTTTTACTGCTATAGATGTGAATTACTGCATATTTGGGCAGCTTTTTTATTTTGCTGTTAGGTTCATTTGACTATGTTTCATGTTATGTTCATGCTATAGCAATGTCTGTTCATTATTGGCATATATGATACTGTTTATAGTTAAGTTGTATTTTATATTGCCTATTGACAATGTTGTTGCCACTAACCAGCTTTTGCTTTGTTGATTTGCCATGCTTGTTGCTTTGGATTGATTACAGGTTACTATAGATATGCACTCACTGTTGAAATGACCATGTGTTATATCCTATATGTAAGAAGGTATGTTGTCACTCTAGTATCCTCCCAAGTGGTTCTCTGTATAGTGCCATGTCCATTACATGTTAATGTTCAATTGTTTTATTTCAGTTTCAGTGGTACTGAAGGCTCATTACCTGGAACACCAGGAAAACCATCCTTGTTTCAAAGCACTGAAGCCTGTGTTTATACTGCATAGTTATAGATATTAGACTTGCCCCCACTTGATATTTGCAAGGGATTGCAAATAATTTTGGTGTAGGGGAGGAATGTAACCTAAACCCCAAAGCCTGTTGTGGTGAGACTCTCTCTCATTGGGGAGATCAATGTCCCACTCCTGTATGAGAGGTGGGACAAAGTTGGTAAGAGTAGGAGAAATGAGAACTTTAGCCTCTTCAGTTCCTTTGGGCTCTTCTGGCTTCCAGATTTGAGAAAGAAGATGGATGATGCTCACCTCTCTTTAGGTCACTAAAAGGAGAAAAACACTCTGGGAAGAAGTTGACATGTAGAACTTCTGTCATGTCCTCATTCTCATCTTACTACACTTGAGACATTTGGGAATTTCCCTTTGAGCAATATCCTGAACTCTCACTCTTGGTTGAGCTGAGTTAAGGGAGAGCTCCTTCACTGTATTTTCTGCTATGAATTCTGATCTGCATGCTTTCTCTGATTTCTGTTTTGTTATTGACTTGAATAAATGAATTTCTTTACTTTTTGTTTTAGATGTTTATTGTGGAACTGTCATTTGGCAGGAAAGAAGTCAAGCCTCAGATATAAAACTTGAAGTTATCCTTTCCCCACTAAGAAACAGCAGTCAGGAATTTAGTTTGAACCTAAAAATTATATCCCCTAAACTAATAAATAATATTTAAGGGAGCAAATATATATAATTCTACCTCAGTATGTCCTCTCAGGAGATAAGAGGGATCAACTACTGGTTCCAACTTTCTTAAAGTCTCCCTTGTAGAAGGATGGGAGAAGATGATAGACTAGATGTCTTTTTTTGTCTTCCTTTGAGCCACACATGATATTTCTCATTACACTATGAACTTAGAACTTTAAATCTGTTACATCAGATCATGCACTTAACCTGGTGACCGTTAGGGTGATAGCAGTATATGAAAGTATACTTAGCTAGTAAGAGCATAAAGCAGGGCTGTCTATCACATCTATTCTGACCATCACTTGATTCCACCAAGGTCATCAATATCAATCTTGCAAGAGGGTCCATTCCTACCCCATTCTTTCCAAGACCTTGAAAGAGGTCTTGAAAGAGCAGCCTTCCTAGAATATATGTATATGTATGTGTGTGTGTGTGTGTGTGTGTGTGTATATACATAGATATATATGTATATATTTGTGTATATATATATTAGTTATGAGAAATTTCCATATTTTTTAGAAATTTCTATATTTTCCATATCTTCTCTCATCTTTTCTGTATCACAGTTGGCCTAAGACTCTATGTGAAAAGATGAGATTGTTCTGGTGCCTTGTTCTCAGTGAGTATTCCTGAAGAGGCAAGATTTGCTTCTAAAATTTTCTCATATCACTGACCGGGCACAGTTGTAAAGGGCAAATCACAAGCTGCCTTTGTTTTCGCTTATATTTGTAACTCCGGGACTTTACAGAGTGCTTGGCATACAGTAAATGTTTAATAAATGCTTGTTGGCTTCTTGTCAATTTGGCTTGACCCATGCCATGGAGCTACATTGTCGTGGTTGAAGCATTCCCTGGAAAGGGAAAGAAGGTTTTAGATTAATATAGGGTAGGAAGGGAACTAGGGGAAAGAGGAAGAAGAAAGTCTTTTATAATACCCTCTCCCCACTCTGTCATCCCTGGAATCCATAGATTCATATCTAGAAGGGACCTCAGAGGTCACTTAGCTTAACCACCTGAAAGACCTCTTTTTCTTTTCTTTTAAAAAAATTGTTAACCACATTTAAAAATTCCACAAAAATTCAAAAATAATAACTATGAAAATCAAAAAAGAGATGAAATTAGAATGAAAAACATTGAATTAATAGAACTGGTTTGTTTTTATAAAGGTCAATAGACAAAGCATTAGCTGAACATGAAAATAGAAGAAAAAACAAACATGAAGGTTTCAGTATACAAAGAGTAACGAAAGGATTATATATGAAACTGTACATTATGTTACATACAGTTTGCTATTTTTAAAGATAACCTTCTTTTCTACCCCACTTCAGTCATATACCCCTGTGGTTACCCCACAGAGATCACCATCTCAGAAAGTAAGATTACCTCTAAGATTTTGAAGTTTTAAATTCTACTCCTTGACCACAATCTCTCATCAATAAATGTAATTTATTAAGCTCTCACTATGTACAAGGCACTAGCTATAGGCAGCTAGGTGGAGCAGTGGCTAGAGTACTATGTGACCTTGGGGAAATCATCTAACATCTTTCTGCCTCAATTTCCTCAACTGTAAAATAAGGATAATAATATCACCTACCTCTTAGGGTGGTTGTGAGGATCAAATGAGATACTAGTTGGAAAACAGATAACACAGTGCCTGACATATAGTAGGGACTAAATAAATACTTCTTGCCCCTAGCCTAGGGAGATACAAAGACAAAAATGAAGTCGTGCCTGCCTTCAAGGTGCTTACATGCTATTGAGGGAAACATGTTCTATCCAGACTTAATCTGCCTTTGACCCAAGTTCACTGACCTGCAGTCCCTTTAATTCTTCCCTATTCCCCAAGGCCAGGAATCCTTTTTTTGTTAATCATGTCTTCTCAGAGTAATGTCTTTAAATGAATAAATAAAATGCATAGGGTTACAAAGGAAACCAATTATATTTGAAATTCACTTATCAAAATATATAAATGGCAAATTAATTGGACCCAGGCTAGGAATCCCTGTCCTGGTCTATCCTTTACTCTTCAACCTTGACCCTGTGTGTAGTGGACCACTTTCACAATTAACTAACCATCCCTCAAGAAACCCTGGAAGCTGATGTGAAAAAGATGTAAAAAAAAGGCTGCCTCTGTGGGTAGTGGATTTCCTGTCACTGGAAGTTTTCAAGCAGAGGCCCTATGACCCTGTGTCAGAATGTTGTAGAAGAGGGATTCCTGACTATGTTTGTGTGATGGACTCCTTTGACAGTCTGGTGAAGTTTATGCTCCCCTTCTCAGAATAATGTTTTTAAAATGTACAAATAAGATGACAAAGGAAATGAATTGCATTTGAAATACTATTATCAAAATATTTTAAAAGCAAGTTCCTGGGTTAAAGATGCCATCTCGGGGAGGGAGAGGGAGAAAATTTAAAACTTATGGTAGTGATGGTTGAAAACTGAAAACAAATACATTTTTAAAAAAAAGGATGCCTGTAGTTGAACTTCATGGTCTCAGCCATCTAGTCAAAAAAAGTTGTTGCTTTTTTGATGAGGCATGAACAAAGAATCAAAATCTGTCATTTGATATGACTCACTTTGAGCCTACAGATGGAGACACACAGAACAGAGGGGAGAATGAGATTAGGAAGAAGGCTGGGCTTTGGGGGTAAGGGGGATAGAGGGGAGCCAGGAGGCTTGTATGAAACTCCCCCTACACATCTGCTTCACGCTAGCCCTGAAAACCTCCTCCTCATGCTATGAATGATATAAACCAAACCAAATGCAGAAGGCTGCCCAGATGAGAAATGGAGTAAAAGGAGGAAATTAAGTATTGCCTTACTTGGGGGAAGGAGGGAGGGGGAAGGGGGGAGGGGCTGGGAAGCAAGGCCATTGGCCTATTTAAGAGCCAGATGAGAAGAAGCCTGGAGATCTAATAATTCTGAAATCCAATGGCAGGTTCCCATGGTGCTCTGACCGCCATGTTTACAATATCCCCTTTCAGTTTACAAGGTATGACAATTCAAACTACAAAGAGTGAATCCAGCAGACTGTGGAGGTGGGGGTGGGGAGCATTGGCCTCATCTGATGTCTTTGTCCATATGAAGCCAGTAGGAAGTTTCAGAACCTGAGCTGTGTCCTTACCCAGACAATTACCAACTTCTTTCTTCTCCTGGGGAAATTTTAAAAAATTACTAGTCAGAGCTCTAAGTTTCAATCTTGCACCCACCAATACTTGGTACTCCTTTGCACTCCTCTAATGTGCTGGGATACCAGAATGTGAAGGCCTGAAACTTGGAGCTCTGGCTAACAGGGCAAAGAGGCACAAGACAGTAAATGAGCCCTGACTCAGAAGTCAGAGGAACTGGGTTCAAATTCTACCTCTGATGCTTGCTCTCTGTATGACTTTGGGAAACTCATTTGCCTTCACTAAGTCTCAGTTTCCTCATTTGTAAAACAAAGGAGTTGAACTAGATGACCCCTAAAGCCCCTTCCCAGTCCTATGATATTTCTTCAAATCCTGGTTCTGTTATTTAATGTTAGTTCAATTCATTTGGGCAGCTAGGTGGTACAGTGGGTGGTACACTGGGCCTAGAGACAGGAAGAGTTGAATTCAAATCCAACCTCAGACACTTAATCACTCTGTGACCCTGGGCAAGTCACTTAAACTCTATTTACCTCAGTTTCTTTATCTGTAAAACAGGAATAATAATAGCACCTAATTCCCAGGGTTGTTGTGAGAATAAAATAATATTTGGAAAGCTGTTAGTATAGTACATGAAACACAGTGAGCACTATATAAATGTTAGCTATTTAGTTGCAATCTCCTGGTCAAAAGCACTCATCTGTCCACCGTGCTTTAAGGAGCATTATAATAAACAATGATGGCCCAGCCTTAGATGTATCAGCAAAACAGTTTCCTAACAGCTCAGAACATGTGTTTACTCTCATGCTCTCAAACCCTAGAGATGGGGCACAGCCAAGCTCACTGGAGAGAACAGGGCCAAAACTTAAGATATCCATCCCTCTCCTAAGCAAACCACAAGTCCCTTTTGTCAAACACATAAAAGACAAGGATTTAGTTGGTACCACGGATACAGCACTGGGCTTGGAGTCCTCAATTTAAGTCTGGCCCTCAACATTTACTAGCTGCGTGACCTTAGGCAAATCACTTAAGTTCTGTAGGCCTCAGGTTCCTCAACTGAAAAATGTAGATCATAATAGGACCTACTTCCTAAGGTTTTTGTGAGTATCAAATAAAATAATATTTGTAAAGTGCTTAATGTAGTGTCTGGTATGTAGTAGGCATGTACTCATGAGATGCCTAGTCCCTTCCTTTCCCCTTAATTGATAAATTTGGGTTTTTTGTTTTTTGTTTTTTTTTACTAATTACTCAAGCTACTGTGGGGGCCCTATGAGGAAGGGCTAACACTTCCTTTTGAGAAAATACAGACTTGAGTAGAATCCTCCCTCCCTTCTCTGCCCCTGCCATAACAAGCTTCCTTTCCTTTCCTTTACTTCATATTTGCTAACTCATACTGCTCTCCCTCTCATTATTTCTCACCCACAAGGCTCTACTGCTCATTTTCATGCGTCTGCACTATCTGTTCCCCCTGCCTGGAGTGCACTCTCTCCTCACCCCGTTTTTGGAAAGTCTCTAATGTCTTTCAAAGCTCAGCCCAGATCTCACTTCCTACATGAGACCTTTCCAGATCCTCCTAAGCTACCAGTACCTTTCCTTCTGCCCTGCAAATGATCTTCTAGTAATCTTGTAAATTGTTTTCAGGAAGTTTTCGCATCTGGAGTCTCTGGGCCAAAATAATTATATGCTTAAATAATTGTAAACTATTAGTTAATAATCATATTGCTAAAAGGTATTGGGAGACCTGCGGGTAAAAGTAGCCTTCCAGAAGGTCCCCTGAGGTCTAGGTTCTTGTACACTCTTTACCCAAAGGGTCCCCAATGGGGTTTCAGGTCAATCCACCCAAAGGTGAAGTTAATTCAAACCACTAATAGTCTGTTTCTTGCTCAGAAGGGCAATAGGTGACCCAACTGCCCTGAGTCTACCTCATAACATCCTGGACAGATTTTGCTAATGGGGAGGAGGGGGATGGAAGAGAGTGAAATGCAAAGCCAATAGGTATGATAGCCAATGAATTCATGTAATGTAAAGTTAGTAGAACTGGGGAATCATAGACACAAAGACTATGGCAAAATAAATGGCAAGAGCAACAAAAAAGTGAAACTGAATGCGGTGTCATTATAATGACTAAATTTGACTTTGGAGAAGTAAGAAAATGAACTTCCCTCTCTTCTATGCAGAGGTAGGGAACTATAGAAGTGGAACACTGCATACATTCTCAGACTTGATATTATGTTTATTAATTTTGCTAAATTGCCTTCTTTCTCTTTTATTTCTATTCTTTCTTTCAATGGAAGAGTCTCTGAGTATGAGAGCAGGAAAGATATTCAGAAATGAAAGTGATGTAAAAATGGAATACATCAATACAAATTTGAAAAATTGAAAAATTTGTAACTGTTTACATTTCTATGCTTTACGTGCTTTACGTGCTTTACGATTTATAGGCTACCTCTTATGAGGGAGGCACAATTCTGTGAGGTAGGAAAAAGTATTAATATCCATGTTTTCCAGATAAGGAAAATGAGTCTTGGAGAAGTTAAGTGACTTGCCCAGGATGATAGCAAGTATTAGAGCCAAGGATTCCCAGACTCAAGTTTCAGGATTTTGCCTCAAAGTAGATTCAGAAATTCAGGGCATTTCGAGCTGAAATCACTTGGTCTAAACTGAGGCATTTTATAAATAGGAAAACTGAGGCTCCTACATGTTCACAGATGGTAGGGAAGACAGCTGGGGTTCAAAGGTGCAACCTCAGAATCTAATCTAATCCAGTTCTTTCCAAAGGTCAGAGAAGTACAAAGAAAGCTAGAGAGGGAGAACTGAGAGGATCAGAGAAAATTCATCACTGCTATTGGAAAAACAAGGAAAAATGGGTGTCCTACAGATAGGGAAGTAACAGTAAGCGGTATAGGGGATAGAGTGCCAGGGTCTGGAGTCAGGAGAGTTCAAATCTGACCTCAGACACTTAGTAGCTGTGTGATACTGGGCAAGTCACTTAACCCTATTTGCCTCAGTTTACTCATCTGTAAAATGAGCTGGAGAAGGAAATGACAAACCACTTCAGTGTCTTTGTCAAGAAAACCCCAAAGTGGGGTCACGAGTGTAAAACACACTAAACAGCAATGCTGATGTGGAGGCAACATCCCTGAATTTTAAAAGATGATTCATTCTCTCAGCTCCGCTAGTTCAGAATATCATAAATACAGAACTGGAATTGTTTTTAGAGACCATCTAAGCCAACCCACTCACTTTACAGATGAGGAAACAACCTTGAGAGGTTGAATAATTTATCCAAGATCATACAACTAATCCAGTGACAGAAGGAAGATGTTAACCAAGGTCCATCCTCTGACTCCTTTTCCACTCTGTTCATTTGTGGGCTTGCTAAATGTTTACTCAACCAACTGGAAGACCCAGAAGTCTATCTACCTGGCTTGTGAGCTCTTGGCAGTCGGGTAGCATATGGAGTGGCCGTCTCAATGTGCACAAAGCTTCTGGATGGACCTAGCCATAGGCATTTGGTATTGTAGCCAGTGGGTAACGGGTTCAAATGATTATAAAGAGTCTTTTGTTACTCGGTCATGTTTGATTTTTCATGACTCATGGACTATACTGTCCATGGGGCTTTCTTGGCAAGGGTACTGGAAAGGTTCACCATTTCTTTCTCTAGTGGATTAAGAAAACAGGGGTTAAGTGACTTGTCCAAGGTCTAATAACTAGTGTCTGAGGCCACATTTAAACTCAGGGCTTCCTGAGTCCAGGTCCAGCTCTCTATCCATTGAGCTATCTAGCTGCCCCACAAAGAAGCTATCTGTCCTCCATTCTCCCCTAGGCAACTTAAGGTCAAATATCTTTCTTCCATCTCTCTGCTTACTGGGAAAACACAGAGGAAATTTAAGGAGGTGAACAGTATTGACTGTGTGATCCCAGGAGATGTTGCCTGTGTGAAGCCCTGATCTGTAAAACGGATATCAATAATAAGAGTGTGGGGAGGAGGGGGTTGAGGAGGGTGCTGGGGGGAGGGGTAAGTTATTTTTCCATGAAAGTACTTGACAAATATTATTCAACATGTCAGCAAAAAAGGCCATTTTGCTAAGTGGTCAGGAGGTGGGACATCCATTTGCTGCATGACACTTGCCAACATGTGCCTGTTCCACTGGGTAACTGCCTTCCTCCTGAAGCTCTGAGGAAATGATTTTTTTTAGCATGATCAAGTCATAGAAGAGATCAACTGGGCAAAGATTCCTTTTGTTTCCTGTCTGCAGTGTTAATTGGGAAGGGAAATGGAAAAGGCTCGCGTGATTCATTGTTTGTGACACCTGTCCATGAAAACAAGTTTTTAAAATTATTTTTTGCCCTCAAGATATTGCACATTAGTGTTCTGTTCCTTCTTTAAAGCCTGCATCACTCTCGAGAGGGTCAGGTTGCTGCCCCAGAGGAGGGGTGTGGGCACTGCTTTGGATTTCACAGTAAAAAGCATTGTCCTCTCTCAAAGATGGTCCCACTACACACACACACACACACACACACACACACACACACACACACACACACACCACACACACAAGGGAAAAGAGAGGGGGGGAGGGAGGGAGGGAGGGAGAGAGAGCAAAAGTAGCAGTAATAACAGCAAAGATTTATGTGACTCTTTAAGATTTGCAAAACATTTTCTTCTAAGTAGTGTTAGGGCATAGATGGAGTATTATTTTCCCCAGTTACAGATGTTTCAAAGGGCATCCCTCTTTTAAGAGGAGAGCCTCAAATAGCAAGGCCCCACCTTGATATCTAGCCCTTTGCAGTTACAAAAGATTTCATACTCATTTGGATCAAATGAGATAATATTTGGAAGGTGTTTTGGCAGTCCTTGGCATAGAGCATATGCTTAATAAATCTTTC
Organism: Bettongia penicillata ogilbyi; assembly: GCA_023548195.1. NCBI lineage: Eukaryota > Metazoa > Chordata > Mammalia > Diprotodontia > Potoroidae > Bettongia > Bettongia penicillata. The sequence continues at coordinate 5,833,132 of JAJHZJ010000047.1, read as the reverse complement.
CTTCCTCTCCCTTCCCTCCTTCCCTTACTTACCTCTTTCCTCCCTCTCTCCTTTCCTTCTTTCCTTCATTCTTTCTTTCCTTCTTTCCTTCCTTCCTTTTTTCCTCCTTCCCTTTACTTCCTTCCTTTCTCCTTTCCTTTTTCCGTTCCTTCCTCCCTCCCTTTCAATATTCACTACATTGCTATAAGTTACATAGGTAATCATAATGAAAATAATAACAGACATTTGTCCAGTGTTATAGAGTTTGCAAAGTGCCCTGCAAACATGATTCAGGATTATGGATTTAGAGAAGGAAGAAACCTTAGAGATCATTGGGTCCAACCCTCTTCTTACATATTTGAGGAAACATAGGCTTAGAAAGTGACTTTCCCAAGGTCACCTGTGTTACAAAGTTACAAGGCAGTATTTGGATCCATGTCCTCTGATCCCCAGCACTCTGAGCTTATCCCAAAGCAATTGTATCAAAGGGCAGAACTCAGGGACGGGGTGGGGTATACACAGTGAGCTCCTGAAGTTACAAGTTTGGGCCCAAAATGGAAACACATAGAAGTTGTTGCTGTGTTCGTCCTTCATTGCTGAAGAAGACGTAGCGTTGCTTGGTAGAGAGCTGACCTCTATTCACAGCAGCAACTTAGAGTCTTGGGGAATTGCCTAAAGTACTGAAAACTTAAGTGATTTACCCAGTATCACACAGTCAAATGTGTATCAGAGGTGGGGCTTGAAGTCAGGTCAGCCCTGCTCAAGGGCCAGCTCTCTACCCACCATGCCACACTGTTCCTTGTGTTTATATGTTTTATATGTATATTTAGACCAGGCCTGTAACTCAGGAATGTTACATATACCGAAGACTCCACTCCGTCCCTGGGAAGGAAGGAAGAAGTGAGAGGAAGGAAGGAAGGAAGGAAGGAAGGAAGGAAGGAAGGAAGGAAGGAAGGAAGGAAGGAAGGAAGGAAGGAAGGAAGGAAGAAAGGAAGGAAGGAAAGAAGGAAGGAAGGAAAGAAGGAAGGGGAAAGAGAGAGGGAGGGAGAAAAGAAGAATTTATTAAGTTCTTATTACATTCCAGGCACCATGCCAGGCACTGGGAAAGGAAAGACAGTCTCTTCAAAAGGGGAGCTGAAAAGCTGAGAAGTGGGGTTGGGTGGGGGAGTAAAGAATGAAGGTGTTGGTGTAGAGACATGGCTTTGCAGTCTAGAGAAGGTCAGTAACAGGGCCAGGAGGGAATTAGTCTATTTTACACATGAGGCAACTGAGGCCCCCAAAATTAATTATCTTGAGTGAGACCAAGCAACTAGTAAATAGCAGAATTGGTACTTGAACCAAGGCTTTCTAACTCTAAGTCTGTTGCTCTTTCTGGTATAAACAGTATGAAAACGAAAGAAAAAAAAGACCTGAGGGTTTTAGTGAACCACAAGCTCAATATAAGTCAACAGTGTGGCAGCCAATAAGAGCTACCACCACCACCTGACATCACCTCCACCATCACCATTGCCACCATCTCCATTGTCATTACCATCACCACTGTAATCACCACCATGGCCACCACCATTGCTGCCATCACCATTGTCATCACCATCACCATTACCAACACCGCTATTGTCACCACTGCCACCTCTGCTACTGTGATCTGAGGCTACTGAGAGGTGAGTGTCCAGCACACAGGAGGCAGTAGTCCCCCTATATCTTCCCTAGTCAGATTTCCTCTAGAGCCCTGTTTTCTGTTCCAGGCATTACATTTTAGAAAAGTCTGGAGCAGGTCCAGAGATTATTCAGGCTAGTGAGGGGCCTTCAGGATATGCTATTTGAAGACAAATAGAAGGAACTGGGGACATTTAGTCAAGCATAGCAGCTACTCCAAATATTTGAAGGGATAGTTTAGGGAAGAGGGCTTAGCTTTATTTTTTTTTCCTGCAGGGCAGCACTAGCAAGAATGGATGGAACATGCTGAGAAGCAGCTTTGGGCCCGATGAAAGGAAACATTTCCCAATGACTAGATCTAACTGAAGGTGCTTCAGGAGATGTTTACTGTGTTCCCTTTGCTGGAAGGCCTCCAGATGGAGACTGGATGACTGCTCTGGGGAGAGCCTGCACAGGGCTGGCCAGGATCCGATGGCCCCTGAGGTCCTTTCCCACTCTGATATTCCACAATTCTGTGCATCCGATGACTCCTTGACGGGTCAACTGAACGACAGCTGATAATAAGGGCTGTGTGAGCAACTCCTTTGGGCACATCTCATGGCAGCAATAGCAACTACAAAATGATAGTGAAAATTCACATTGCAAACACTCAGCCTTCTACCCTTAGGGGTCTCTCTTGGTAAAAATCTAAGTTATGTTCTTGATATCAGACAATCCTTGAAACTCTATGTGGTTTTCCAGTCTACATTTCCCACAGACTGGCTGCCTGAACCCTGAAGAATGTCTCTGCCTTGAACTCTGGATCCTAGTTTCTTCAGCAAGATCTTAAAAAATAATAACTACTTGCCTGATTTTTGATCATAGAAAGTCATTTAAAGTCAAAAAAGAAGTGGGGAGGAAGACCAGTAGCCTCCCATATTGCAGGAATGAAAGAATTCACATGGGTGGCATAGTAGATAAAATGCCAAGGCATTTTTAATTCAAATTCAACCTTAGACTAAGGTCACAACTATGTGACCTTAGGCAAGTCACATAACCTCTGATTGCCTCAAGGTTCCTCATCCATGAGGATAATACTAGCATTTATCTTCCTTAACATAGTGTCTGGCACATAGTAAGTGTTTTATAAATGTTAACTGTTACTATAAAGTCCTCAGGCCTGAGGCCAGAACCAGATTTTGTTCATAGGACACAATGGTCTTTTTTTTTTTTTTAAAGCAACTCAATATTTCTTCAAGTGTCAATCTCTGTTTTAAAATATAGATGAAAAGTCCATTCAAGCTTTTGTCTTAGGAGTTTTCGTCTTGCTCTGGGAAAAGAAACTCTGACCTCTTAACTCATGGCTTTTGTGATTTGGCCTATACTCTTATCCTGAAGCATTCTGGCCAATTGTTCCCTTACCATGAATATTCCTGGTTTAATTCAACTAACATTTATAAGTGCCTACTGTGTTCCATGACACTGTATGAGGTGCTAGAGATAAAAGTAAAACTAAAATAAATTCAGTCCCTGTATGCTCAGGAAGCTTACATTCTACTGAGAAAATAGTATGATTCCTTCTCTTGGCTTCTTCTATGACTCAGCTCAGATCTCGTCCTCTGTAAAAGGCCTTCCCTTCTCATTCTCCCCATCCCCTACTGCTAGTGCCTTTTCCTCTCAGATTACCTTCTATTTACACTATGTATCTTTTATATGCACAATTCTTTTGGCCATGTTGTCTCCACCATTAGAATGGGTGTTCCTTGAGGTCAGGGGCCATGTTGTTGCCCATTTTTTGTGTTTCTGGGGTCATCACAGAGCCTGGCACACAGCAAATGCTTAATAAATGTTTGTCAACTGACTGACCTCTCTTTGGACACTGGGGGTTATTAAAAGTGAGAGTCATCAGTAGATAGCTTTTGGGGTTGGATGATGTCAAACACCCACAGTCAACACTCCATATCAGTAAGAGGCATGGTAGATGGCTTGGACTTCACTGGCCCTGAAGTCAGATGACCTGGGTTCAAATCACTCTTCTGATTCTCCCTACATATGTGATCTTGGACAGCTCAAACTACCAAACTCAATTGTTCCCTCTGTAAATTAAGGGAGTTGGACTAAATGACCAACTCCAAAGTCCATTTCAGTTTTGAATCTGTGAGTTTATGAGCGCGTAGTTGGCTCTTAATAAATGCTTGTTAGCTGATTGGCCCATTGTTGTCTGGCTTTGAATGAAATTTCTGAACTCTCCAAATAAGGCTAGCAATGCCTGATTCACTGGACTGATGCAAAACCCAATGACTTACTTGGGGCTCACAAAAAGAACCAAGGCATTGTTTGGGTAGAACTCACTGAAAGTTAAGAGATATCGCTGCTGTCTTCTTGGACCCACTTAAGCCATACAAGGGCAGTTAAGGCACAGTGAATAGAGTGCCCATCCTGAAGTCAGGAAAACTCATCTTTCGAAGTTCAAATCTGGTCTCACTAGGCGTGTGACCCTAGACGATTCATTTAACCCTGTTTGCTTCAATTTCCTCATCTGTAAAATGAGCTGGAGAAAGAAATGGCAAACCACTCCAGTATCTCTACCAAGAAAACCCCAAATGGAGTCACAAGGAGTCAGACATGACTGAAAATGAACAACAAAGCCTTATAATCTGACCTCTAACTCAGTCCACTTATCAGAAGGGACTTGTAGTGACAGGTCAAATTGGTGAGAATATGGAGGAGATTTTACACACACACACACACACACACACACACACACACACACATACATATAGTTTTCTTCTCTCCCTCCCATCCATCAACCCATTGGGAAAAAAAAAGAAACAGAAAACTCTTGTAACAAACTTATATAGTCAAGCAAAATCAATTTCCCCATTGATCATGCCCAAAGGAATATATGCCTCATTCTGCGCCCTGAATCCACCAGCTCCTCATCATTGATCCATTGGAATCAAGGGTGCTCATTGTATTGATACAGATTTCAAAATTATTGGTGTCTACAGTGTTGTTATTATTCTATATAAACTGTTCTCCAGGTTTGATCATTAAATTTTTTGTCAATTCAGACAAGTCTTCAAGATTGTTTATTGTTATAATATTGATGCCAAAGGATAAATTCTTCTGGCTCTTCTCACTTCACTTTGCATCAGTTCACAAAAGTCTTTCCATGTCTCTTTGGAACCATCTATTTCCTCACTTCTTATAGCATGGTAGTATTTCATCACATTCATCTACTATATTTTGTTCAGCCATTCTCAATCGATTGATACCCTAATAATAATAACTAGCATTTATGTAGAATTTTATGGTTGATAAAGCACTTTACAAATGTTATCTCATTATTTTCACAACAAATCTGGGAGATAGATACCATTATCAATCTCCATTTTATAGATAAGGAAACAGAAGCACAGATAAAGTTAAGGGATTTGCTGAGGGTGACAGACTTAGTAAGTGACTGAGTCTGCATTTGAACTCAGAACTTCCTTATTCCAAAGCCAAACTAGCTGTAGGCTATTTAGCTGCCTCAGTTAAGTTCTTAGTTTCCAGTTTTTAATGCTTTTTTTAAAGTTCCATTTCTCAGAATCCCTCCATTTTTTGTCACATACTGGGATAAATACTTACCATTTGACAAAAACTGCTAGGAATATTAAACAACATAATGGAAGAATTCCGATTTATGCCAATACCATACCTTAAGCCAATGTAAAAAAAAAAAAATCCAAATGGGTGAATGACCTAGATTGAAAAAAATCACATCATAAACAAAAACGGAGAAGTTTGTAAAACATTACTTATCAAATATGTGGAGAGGAGAAAAGTTCAGGACAAAACAAGGAATAGAGAGGAACATAGAACTTAATATGGATAATTTTGATTGCATAAAATTTAAACAAACAACTTTGAAATCTCTAAGAATTATGATTATGTCCAGTGGAACAATTATGAAACATCTCTATTTGTTACAGAGAGATGATAGCTATATGAAGCAGTATGAGACATATTTTTGTAGACAGCTATTAAGGGAATTTGTTTTGCTTGACTGTGCATATTTGTTGCAAGAAATTTGTCTTTCATATATTTTTTTTTCCAGTCATATGGGAAGTAGGAAGGAGAGAAAATATTTTTTTAATGAAGAGGTTATGGTTGCTACAGATGTGAAATGTTGCATTCACTTTCTGATAAAGTCGTATTATTAGTTTTACTTAACTGTTTCATTTTGTTATGAGACTTCTCATGAAGTTGGAATGATCTGTAAATGTAACATAAAAACAAAATACAACAATAAAGCTAAAAAAGAAAGAAAAGGACAAGATTCACTTGCAGGGAACTCTGGTAGAATCTGACTAGTGAAAAGGAAGTAATTGTGCCTCAAAACTGAAAACATCCAGGACTCCTTCAAGGCGGCCCTTGTGCTGAATTGTAAAAGTCACAGCATAGAGTATGATACCAAATGGGATTTTATCATAATGACTTTCTAGTGGATGGCTTACAGTAATGAACTTGAAAATTGTTTAAGTTAAAACCGTGTAAGAGTATAACCTGCATGGACAGAAAAATAAATAACCTTGGTACTTATAGCATCAGCTTTGGTCGTTTGCTGTGATTCTCCCCTAGGGCAGCTAGATAACATAAGGGATAGAGCATCTGACCTGGAATCAGGAAGACTTGAGTTCAGATTTGGCCTCAGACACTTAGTAGATGTGTAACTCTGGGCAAGTCACTTAACCCTGTTTGCCTCAGTTTCCTCATCTGTAAAAATGAGCTGGAGAAGGAAATGGCAAAAGCACTCCAGTATCTTTGACAAGAAAGCCCCAAATGGGGTCTTGAAGTGTAAGTCATGACTGAAACAACACATGATTCTCTCCAATTAAAATATCTCTTGCCCCTAGGAGAGGGTATAAAGGTTGAAAGGGGAACTAATGGCAGAAGGGTGGGTACATTAAACGTTTGGTTGGAGTGGCAAACTGCTGATGTTTAAGGTAGTGAGGTCATTAATTTCAAACTGAGAAGATCTTAGGAATCACCAAATCAAACCTCATACTTTTACAGATAAAGAAAGTAAGGCCCAGAGAAGGTTAAGTGATTTAACCAAAGTAACAAAAAAAATAAATGACAGAGCAAAGATTGAGCTCAGCTCTTCTGACTCTAAACTCAGTGGTCTGTACACTGAATCACACTATCTTAGATACTCTTCAAAATATAATGAACCATTGATTTTTCTCTGTGTATGTGCAGTTGTTTTTCAGTTGTGTCCAACTCTTCATGATCTCATTGGAGGTTTTCTTGGCAGAGATACTGGAGTGGTTGCCATTTCCTTCTCCAGCTCATTTTACAGATGAGGAAACTGATGAGGTAAATGGGGTAAAGTGACTTGCCCAGAGTCACACAGCTAGCTAGTAAGTGCCTGAGGTTGGATGTGCACTGAGGAAATGAGCCTTCCTGATTCCAGGTCAGACACTCTAGCCACCGTGTCACCTAGCTGCCCTGTGATTCTCTGTAGCACATTTTAATCCTTAGTCATCTTGCTCTCAGTAACCAGATGCTTCCAAACCCACTTCTTGTCCCTGAATGCTCAGTGCTCATGCTGGTTTTGACTTTGGCCCAAGCAAAATGTCAAGTTTACCATGATTGTCATCAAATCTATATAATTAACTCTTATAATTGATTACATTAATTATTGAATCATAGATTTTAGAGCTAAATGAAGGATGTATTCCAAAACACAGTTAATAATTCCTCAAATGGTTTCTATTGGGCTTTCATATGATTTTTTTTTTTGCACCCTCATTTCAATGTTATTCTTCGAACTGTTAACCCTTAAAACAAAAAGAAGAAATCACCAAGCAAAAGGCCCCCCTATCTCCTCCATCTTGGCCCCCCCCATTTAATCCCTCCACCCCACCCCCCCATTCTGGGTTAGAAATAGCACTCCTTGGATGGGCCAGAGATGTGGAGGCAGACTTTCTGGCACTTCTTTAGTTTAAGAAATATAATTCTATTAAATGTAAACAAAAACTTTATTTGCACCTAATTAAGCAAAGTAAGCAGTAATATCAATAACATTTTTGAAAATGATTCAAAAACACAATCCTGGGAGAATATTTCAAAGTTGATTTATCAGAGAATTAAGATCACTGGCAAATTATTCTTATTAGAGTCTTAACGATTTAAATTCCTTCAACTTTCTTCCCAATGCATTTTTTCTTTCTTGAAAAAGTGCTTCTCTTCTGCCATTTTTCACGTAACATTCCCCCTTCTCTGTGTTTACGTACTGACTGTTCCCCAGGCCCACAATGTTCTCCTTCCCCACGTTTTGACCAGCTCGTTTTCTTCAAAGTTTATCCCGAGTCAGTTTGTCAGTCAACAAACCATTTGTAAGCGCTATGTGGCAGGCAGGCACCGTGTTAAATTCTGGGGAACAAATATGTAAGTAACCATGTGCATATAAGGTGTAGGCAATATAAACATAAGGTCATTTCAGAGGGAAAGACTTGGGAGGGAGGAGAGGCCTCCAGTAAGCAGATGGTGGAATCTGAGCTGTCTGGAAGGAAAAGGGGGGATAAGGGGGAGCGGAGAGGGGGACAGGGCAGGAGAGAGTACTTCTGGTCTGGAGGACAGAGTTTAAAGGCACAGAATTAGGAGAATTGTAGGAGGCACTTCAAGAAAGTCAGTGTAGCTAGATTGTGGAGGGAGCAGAGCGAAGTAAAGTGTGATAAGACTAGCAAGGTAGGAAGGGGCCAGATGGAGCAGGTATTTAAATGCCAAGCAGAGGATTTTATATTTGATCTGAAGTAAGAAGAAGCCATTTGAGTTTTCGAGTGGGGGTGAGGCAATGATAGGATCAGCCCTGAGCTTTTGAAAGGAGCTAAAAAAGGGAGACAGAATGAAGGGGAAAGAGATGAGGCAGGGCAGTCCATTCAAATGATGTTGCAAGGACCCTGGTGAAAGGTGGGGAGGGCCTGTGCTGGGGTGGGGAGTGGCTATTGCGATTTCCTATGTAGGATCATGGGACTTTCCTGATCTCTCCAACTGCTATTTCTCCTTCCCTTTCCAAAAGAGATTTGTAGTTGCTATGGTATTTACCCTTTTTGCACTCCTATATGTACAGTATGCGATGTACCCTCTTGATCCTGTTGTGTCTTTACATCAGTTCAGGCCCTGGCACGTAGTAGGTGCTTCAGAAATGCTCACTTATTGACTGATTCTCCATATGATTAACTCTCATTTGGAAAAATGATTTTTATTATATTGTTTTAATTGGCATCTTTAAGGAAGCAAGTTTTGTACTTCCCCTGGCAAATAGCGGGCTGGCTGCCCACAAAACCCCCTGGGATTTGCAGCTCTTTCCAGTTTAGGAAGAAAGTAAATGAACACAATATCACGTCTTGAACAGCAATGTGGTGGAGGGTTTGTTTTTCATAGCCAATAGTGGGAGTTTCTTAGGGGACTCAATAGTAGAGAAGCACCAGAGGGAGGTGTCTGTCATCTCATGGTCACAGTGTGGACAACTCTAGCAGCCTGGTGTCTGCCACATCAGCAGTTCCCTTCTATAAGACCATGAGAGATGACCTTTATTTAAGTGAACAAGTTTGGAGGTACATGTGACTTTGTACGTTTTATTGTGGTCACTCACCCGGGAACAGGATCAGGGAGGGAAATAATCCGGCCGCAAGAATGGGAGGGCCTTATTTTTCCTAAATTTATTCTGTTAAAAGAATGTATTTGCTGGATTTAATATTATTGATCATAAATACCTGTGGTTAACCTTGCCCTTATGTTGTGGGGTGTGATGTTTAAAAAGTTTGAGAGTCATAGTTTCTGGGTAATTACAGATCCCTCACTTGGAGGTGGGCTCACAGCTTATTTGTCCTTGGAAGAGTGGATGTTCCTGAAGGTGGTAATCAGCTCTGATTGGTTAACAATTAATGAGAATGAATGTTATAACGAGAGGTGAATTATATTTCAGTGAGAGTCTGGAGGATATGTTACTTGGATCATCCAAGTTTTGATCAGAGACTTAATCAATTTCCATATCATCTATCTGACAAAAGGTAGAATCCACAGTTTTCACAGACCTGTCTGAGTAAACACAATGGGCAAGAATTCACTCATTAGAGTAAACTTAGAATTTCTTTTACTGTCCTATTAGATCTTAGCCTGGACGAGTCTTTGCCTAGGATTTCCCATACTGTTTGGTTTCTTGATGAGCAAGTAGAAGAGGGGAAAAAACTTTGGTCCTGACTCAGTAATTAGTCAACAGAGATATAATAATTTCTCTAATGGGATATCCCTTTGTTTGTGGCATGAGGGTACTGCAATGTGATCCAGGAAGGAGAGAAGGACCTCTCCTAGCATCCAGGCAGGGCATCCTGCCACTGTTAGAAACTTATATTGTCTGACTGGGGGAACAGGCACAAGTCATTTCATAACTAGCCTTCTAAGTGCAGAATTATTATGAATTAAAATCCTGTTTTATTAACCTACTACATAGACATGAGTCAAGGTTACAAAGACACTAAGAAAGTTTTTCTATTCAAACATATAGAGATAGAAAAAGGGAGAAAGAGACAGAGAACAAAATTAAAATTTATTCTATTTCTTGCTTTAGCAGGAATCACTGATTTAAAATATTGGTAATTTCATAATTTCAGAATGAATAGAAACCAAACGCAGCCACCTACTACTTCTAAGGAGTCTGCTCCACCAGAGAATAATCAATACAAGCATCGGCTCCATGAACCTTTTCCTTCTGCCTGCCAGCTTGTCTTTTCCTTGATGTTTTCTTTGAGTTTTAATTGTATTTGTCTTTAAATTTATTGTACATGTTATTATTCATTATCTCTTAGCTTCACTGATATGTACCAGGAACTAGAGAAAAAGCATTAGCAAACGTCTCTCTTGATGATAAAAGTATTCCAAGGCCTGAGATCCATCTATCCTGAAATATTTATCCTTGGGCAGATTATTTGGTTACCATTCAGTTCAATTCAACAAACATGGAAGACTTTTTACTCAGCATTCGGAATACAAAGACCAAGAAACAGAAAACAACCTTTGCCTTTGAGGAGCTTCTAGTTCACGGGTGGGGAACCTGTGGCCTTCTAGGCGCTTGGGTGCGATCTTTTGACTGAGTGCACTCAGTTTTAAACTGAGTTATACAGAACAAATCCTTTTATTAAGGGGATTTGTTCTGTGAAGTTTGGATTCAGTCAAAGGGCTGCACTTGAGGACCTGGAGGGCCATGTGTGGCTTCACAGATTCCCCACCCCCCTGTCTAGTCTATTTTGATGAAGAGAGGGGTCACTGACATTTGTTTCCTGGGCTAATGTCTTTTTACTCCAAGCTTCCAAGTCTTCTTGGAAAATAGGATTTCAACCTCAGATTAAAGTTGAGTCTTTCTGTATCATCATCATCATCATCATCAGTAAAGCAGCAGCTTACAAGTGTAAGGGCCAAAAGAGATAATATGTTAGTTACAAGTTAGATAATATAAGTTAACAAAAGAAGTGCTACTATTATCCTCATTTTGCAGAGGAGGAAACTGAGGCAGGCATCCAGTAAGTGACTTGCTCTGAGTCACACAGGTAGTACGAGTTTGAGGAAGGATCTGTACTCAGGTTTTCCTAGCTTCAAGTCCAGAACCATGTAGCTGACTATCAATAGATAGAAGGAAAAAGTGGGGTGGGGTGATTGAGACAATATTTTCCAGGAAGTCTGTAGCATTTTGGGGTAATATGAAAGAAAGAAAAGAGCCTGCCACTCCAACTCTATGGATATACCTCGCATTGTGGGAAGGTGCCCACAATGCTTTGGGGCAGTCCTCTATTTGGTAAGCCTCGCTCCTTTTCCTTCTCATTTGTGTTAGAGATTCTCATTCATTGTCTTTGTCTCCTAGATTGGGAAACTTGGGCTCATTTTGGTAGAGGTGGCTCATAATTAGAGCTCAAATAATGCAGACTTCTATTTAGTATGAATTATAAAATACTAGATCTCATTTAATGCAAGTCAAAATTTAACATGACATGTACCAGCTAGTCAAGGGTTTGAATACGCCTCCATGTCATCAGTCTGCACTTGCCTATAAAATATGGATGTGATGTGCTGCTGAGGACCACTGTATAACTGACAGTTGTGTGGATTTTGTTTTAAAGAGCTCTTAACAACATGGACAAGGGGGGAATGCTTCAGATGGAAACACTGTGATGGCAGAAAAATGAAAAAAGAAAGAAGAGACTTGTTATTATATTAGAACAAAATTGGATATAATTGAACAATATGAACATGGTCATATTCACTAAAATAAAATGAGATGTAGGAATGTGTGAACCTATGGTTCAAAACAGTATAAAAATGTAGAAGAGAAAGAAAAATTTACATCAACTTTTTTTTTTTGTGGTTTGCCAATAACTGTAAAGAACAGAAGTGTTACAGTGATAGAAATGAAAGCCTCTTTTAGTTATGTGGATGGAAGATACAATAAGAAATAAATTTCTCATAGCAGAATAGCCATTCAGGCAAACGCTTCAAGTTTACTTAGAGCAGTGAAAAAAATGGAAATGGATTGGGTAGGGGAGAAGTTTTTATTGCAAGTGTGTTGGTTGGTTTGATAACTTTAAAAAGAAAATTCAACTGCATAATGTTAAAATTACCAGAGAGGTAGCTGGCCAGAGGAGGATGTAGCAGCAAAATATCTTGATGTTTTGGAGAAAATAATCAAACACTGACAACAAATTTTTAATGTGGATGAAAGGGAAAGTTCTGGAAAAGGATATTTTCTAAAACTTACATTTCTCTGAAAGAAAATAGCTTGAGCTAGATTTAAAGTGCTGTGCTGTTGTTCAATCACTTTTCAGTCATGCTTGATATTTTGTGACCCCTTTTGGGGTTTTCTTGGCAAAGATACTGGAGTGGTTTGCCATTTCCCTCTCCAACTCATTTTACAGATGAAGAAACTGAGGCAAGCAGGGTTCAGTGACTTGCCCAGGATCATACAAATAATAAGTGTCTGAGGCCAGATTTGATCTCTTCCTGATTCCAGGCTCAGAGTCCTGTGCATGATGGCACCATTTAACTGCCCCTTAAAATGTCCAAGGATAGCCTGATTGTTTTACAGGGAGGTAATTCAGAAAGAGAATTTAAATTGAAATCAATGCTTGTTTATCATTCTGGAAATCCTCTGAGAGGCTACAACCATTGATCTTTTCCAGTTCTTTGGTGGCCAAATAAGAAAGCATGGGCTACTGAAGGTGTTTTCAAATACTCTTTTGCAAGTTATTTTAGCCGAGTTGTTGAAAAACAGACCAATATCACATTCACAGCATTAATGATTTTAGATAAAGCCCCAGGTTGTCCAGCTACACTGGGCTCATTGCATGAGAATGTGTTCATGCAAATTTGCTTCTATAGAGGTGAAACTTTCTGTACCCAAGTATGAAGATTTAGAGAAAGATATTTGCTCTCTGAGGCTAAAATACTGCTTTATAAGTGACATTAATGATGGATTTTCATCAAATTTCCGGTATAGGCTTATCTTTAGGTATGATACCAAGTAATTTTTTATTTTTTAATTTAAAACTTACTTTCTATAGCTACTCTACTACTTTGTAATAAACATGGATGAGATACACAGTTTTCTTATGTTCTGTATTATATTATGCTAATAAACACATAAATGTATTTTTAAAATTTCTGTTACATATTTCCATTGGGCTAGAGCCAATAATCATATTTTACATGTACTTGTAAATCAAAATTTGAGAATTTGAATAAAGCACTTCATGGGGTTCATTATTGGACCTGGTTGTATAATGGAAAGAGTTTAGCTAAGGGTTTCAAGAGTTAGTCCCAAGCTAGTCTCCATCACATCAAACATTACTTACAAGACCTTGGAAATCATTTACCCTCTCTAAGCCCTATTCTGCCTACCTCAAGGATTGATGTGAGGAATCAGTTAATCAAGAAGCATTTACCATGTGCCAAGCACTGTGCTAAGTCCTGGGGAAAGAAACAAACAAAAAACCCAAAATGTTTCCTGTCCTCAAGGAACCTATGATTCTACTGGGAGAGATAACACGCAAACAGCTACATACATGCAAGATATAAATAGAGGTGATGAAAGGTCCTCTGAGAGGGGAAAGCACAGGGATGGTAGAAGGTAGGTGGATGGGGAAAGGCTTCTTGCAGAAAGCAGGATTGGAGCTGACTCTTGAGTGAAGCTAGAAAAGTCAGGAGGCAGAGGTGAGGAGGGAGAGCATTGTATGTATGGGAGAGACAGTTCCCATGATGAAAGGCACCAAATTTCACACATGAGGAACAGGAAATTGCAGGTGTTATTTGAAAGTTGCTGGAGGGGGAGTAAATTATAAGGGTTAAAGGAAATAATACTTGTGAAAGTACTTTGCAAACTGGAAAACCTATACAAAAGTAAGGCCAGGTGGTATTATAATCTTCTATCCCTCCTGTTTCCCATTTCATAGTCACTAAGTCACCAAGTCACCTCAATTCTTCTTTCATATTGTCTTTCAGATTTATTCCATCCTCTCCATTCCTTCTGTCAACACCCTAGGATAGCATCTTGGTACTTACGTCACCTCTGAAGTCAGGCTTCCCACTCTTGCAAGGTCAAATTAATTACCATCTTCTACCATGGCTTACACCCTTCCACCTGCAGGTGCCCTAGGATTGCCCCTCGAACATCTCCTCTCATTACAAAATGCACTAGCTTAGACACACAAACAAAAATGAAAACTGCCCCAACCCTCAAAAAGGTGACATTCTACTGATCCAGTCAGTTATGTTTTATTCCCCTCTGTTCTAAGGAGACTAGTCTTATTAACCTACTCCTCTCCCCACCCCATGCCTACATCACTCCCATATATGCAGACACAAAACCTGCAGATCTTTTCTACTTCTGTGTCTTTGCTAGTGCTATATTCTCAGTTTAGGGTGCCTTCCTTCCCAGTTCATCTGTATCCTACGTTCCTTTATAGGCTAAAAAAAAAAAAAAAAGAAAACCTACCTCCTATGGAAAACCTTCATTGATGACTTTCTAAAATACTATCTCTCCCTCCTAGCATGTTGATATAGACTGTCTTGTTCTCTAGTTGTGTTTTAGTTTTGTCTTTTCAACTATATTGTAAACTTCCTCAGGGCAGGATCCATCCCACGTGTTTTTTCTCTAGAGTACTGAATATTTTTAGGCATTTAATAATTATTTGCTGACATATTAATTGATAAAATGAGATATTTTTAAAGCACTTTGCAAACCTTAAGGCACTATATAAGTAATTATTATCATTGTTAGTATTATAATTACAATTTTATTATTTAATATTTTATGTATTTATTGGTGATTATTAATTAATATAATACAATTAAATGATGGACATACATTCAATCAATAAATATTTACTAAGCACCAAGTAGATGCCAGGCTTTGTGTTGAACACTGGAATAGAAGAAAGGTATGAGATAATCCCTGCTTTTAAAGTGCTCACAGGTCCAGACTCTTCTATGAAGAAGAAGAGAAAGAGGCGTGAGCAAGCATCTGACCTCACATTTGTCTGGCTGTCACCACAGAGACGGTTTTGTTAATACTCCCAATTCAGAGCTTCTCAGTGGCACATAGAGAAATTCTGCATGACTCAGGAAAGACAAGCATCAGTGCTTGAGACATTTCTAAGAAAGGGCCTATATTGGTAACCAAACAAAACCACCCACAGAGGGCCTTGAAAATAGAAGAGCTGGATTGTATATCACCGTAAAACAATATTAAGTATATATATATATATATAATTTTTTTTTAAGTACACCTTAGTGATACTTGACACAGCCTTCCTAGAGTACTGGGAAAGGTCAGTGAAGTCCTGTGCACTTGCATGACATGCCATCTGACATACAGGGTCAAGGCCAAGTTCCATTTAGCCACAGGTTTAGCAGTGTTAAATCAGTCTGGCATGAATTTGAACTCCCTCTGAGACACTCCATCTCTGCCCAGTTGTGGGTTATATGGAAACAGCTTAAGCACTGTCTTCCATATGAATCCTTTCCTAATTCTCTTATCTACTGACTCTTCCCCTCTTCCCCACCCACTAAATTACCTTGTACTTATTTTGCATATATTTCACAAATGATACATGCTTATGGAGCTGGTACTCTAGCCTCACTTTGCCAGACTAAGACTATCTATATCTCCCCTTCCTTATTCTAAGGGCATTCTTAAGGGATGAGTGCACCTCTTCTCCAGTGCCATTGAATAGTACTCCAGTTCTACTTAACTAGTCAACCTCAGTTAGATCTTACAAAGGGATATTTACTTTGAAAATATACAAGAACAGGAATACAAACATTTTCCATTCTCTCTCAACCCAATACATCTGAAAGAAACTCTCCCCCATATTACCTTGGTGCCTAGGAAGAGTGTGTTCAGATTCAACACAGTTTCTACATAGTATTGGTTCTATCAAGTACATTTCCAAATATGGCATCACAGATAGATGAGTCTTCATTTCAGCTACTCCTGGAGTGGGTCCTTTATGCTACTTCTTGATCCTCAGGGTCTCCAAGCTAGACTGGGTGGCTGAGAATCTAGGTACTGAGAATCTAGGTACTGACTCCTCTCTCTGACCTCCTGGTGGCTCATTCTCTTGACCTTTGGACAAAATGGACAAGGTCTTAGCCTCAAATTTCCTTTACCCAAAATGGAGGAACAAATATTGAGGCAAAGAACTGAAGCCTGTATTCATGGAATACATGCTGGCTTCCAACTGATAGGGGCAAGTTCTCTTCCTTTACACCACTGTTTCTTCTCTCACCAGAACACTGCCAGGTAGAAAGAAACCACACTAAAAGAAGGGCTAGGCTTTCGACAACTTGTGTCTTTTAAATGCACTCTCAGTTCCAGTTATGTAGATAATTAAAGAACCTCCTTTTCTACCATATGGAACCAGCTACCACAGGTCCAGATGGGGATTGCATCAGTTGAACACTCTATCCATGTTCATAAGGCCTGGACTTACTGACTATCCCACTATTTCTCTTGCCAGGCACTCTTGGCTTCATGCCAGCTCAACGTAGAAGAGGACAGTTTTCTATTACATAGATAGATAGATAGATAGATAGATAGATAGATAGATAGATAGATAGATAGATAGATAGATAGATGTATATATACACACATACATATATAAATAGAGATAGGAATGCTTTATCTCTATCTATACATATAAACTTGCATATATAGATAGATCTATATATAATTATCAAAGTAGCGAGGTGGTGCAGTAGAGAGAGTTCTGGGCCTTGAACAGGGAAGATTTATCCTCCTGAGTTTGCATCTGGCCTCAGACACTTACTAGTTGTATGACCCTAGGCAAGTCACTGAACCCTGTTTGCGTCAGTTTCCTCATGGGTAAAATGAGCTGGAGAAGGAAATGGTAGATCAGTCCTGTATCTTTGCCAAGAAAACCCCAAATGCAGTCATGAAGGGTCAGACATGACTGAAAATGACTGAACAAAAATAATATATATATAATATACATATATATGTATATATGTATGCACATCTATCTATTTATCTATCTCTCTATCATCTATCCATCCATCCATGTCTATCTATCCATCCGTTCATCCATGTCTATCTATGTATCTATGTATCTGTCTATCTCTACAGATACACAAACACATACACACGTTGTTTACCCCAGCAAAATGTAAGTTCCTTGAGGTCAGGGACTGTTTTACTTTTGTCTTTCCTTTATGCCTGGCCTAATGCTTGGCATGTAATTGGTTATTAAAAGATGTTTATTGGTTGATTGATTGAAACATCATACCATTTGTGAGTATAGACATGTTTGACTAAGACTGCTGCCAGGAATAAATCGTTCTGGTTAGTTGAATTCATTTTTTAAAGTAAATGTTTATTTATCTTTTATTTTTATAGCACCTATATTTCCCAATGTGTCCCTTTCCATCTCCATTCCAGACAGCCATTCCTTATAATGAAAAGAAAAACAAAAACAAAATTCATGAAAATTATGAAAAAGTTTGAAGAACATGGAGTATATTACTTATCACACTTATGAATAAACAAGATAGAGAACAGTGTGAGGAATAAAATGGATAATTTCAATTATATTAGATTTCAAAAGTTTTATACAAATAAAATAGATATAATCAAGATTATAGTCAAGATCAGAAGGAAAACAAAATTTGGGGGGGATATTTATAGACAGTCTTGCAGATAAAGGTTGCACATCTCAAATATATAAAGAATTTTGTAAAAATCTTTAAGAATACAAGTCACTCCCCAACTGATAAAAAGTCAAAGGATAAAAACAAGCAGTTTTCCAGTGAAGAAATCAAAACAGTTTGTAGTCATATGAAAAACATGCTGTAAATCATTATTGATTAGAGAAATGCCAGTTAAAATAACATTGAGATATTATTTTATACTTATCAGATTGGCTATAATGATTGAAGAGGAAAGTGACAAATGCTGGAGGGGATGGAAAAATTGGGACACTAACTCATTGTTGGTGGAGCTGCGAACTGATCCAAACATTTTGGAGAGCAATCTGAGATTATGCTCAAAGAGTTTTGAAACAGCTTATACTCTTTTGACCCAGCAATACCACTGCTACGTCTATTTCTAAAGATGATTAGGGGAAAAGGAAAAAAAACCTCTATGTTCTAAAATATTTATAGCAGCTTTCCTTGTGGTGGCAAGGAACTGGAAACTGAGGGGATGCCCATATGCTGGGCTATAAGAAATGATGAGCTTGTTGATTTTAGAAAAACCTGAATAAACTTACATAAAATAATGAAGAGAAAAATTAGCAAAGTACACACACACACATGCACACACATGCACATATACAGGTATTTAACCTATTAAAGTTTAAAACTGCACTAAGACTTTGGGGAGTATATGTATATTCACATATATAGTTTCACACACATATTTATTTATATCCATGTGTGTTTTTATATCCCAAATATACAGTTAATCCTCAACTTTTGCAGGAGTAATGGCACAAAAATAAAAAGCACAAATATTGACACATTGGGCTATGGGAAATTGGTGTTAGGTTCCTTGAGACTGCTGAAAATATATACTTTTCTGCACACAATTCTTTAAGATAAAACAATAATTCTGATAATATGCACTTTCTGGAGTGAATTCACTTTACAAATACTTTCTTCCTTTTTGTAGATACAACAAATCACTGATTCATTAATGCCAAACTCTCTGCCACTTAGCCACAGACATTCTGGCACAGAGTTTATCTAACATCTTTATTTCCTTACAAAGTTGCATCACTGACTTTACACACTTGGACTTAAAGCCCAAAGGGTTTGCACTATATTTGGGGGCATAACTGCAATGCAAAACTTGAGTTTTAAAGGCAAACAATGAAAATATGCCATGACTATACTGTGAAGCACCTAGAAGGATACCAATCATGACACAGACAGGTGAATATCCTGCCTTGCAATTTTTTCTCTGCTGCACGTAGCAATGAATGTGGGTGAAATTGAAAATTAGGTTACTAATAGAATCACACAAAAGTTTGAAGTCATGAAATTAAATGCAGGAATGTTGAAGATTGACAATATATAATCCTATCAATCAATCTATCTATCTATCTACACTCACATATATAGTCATATATGTGTATATATCTCCCAGATGCACGGTCCCATATATATTTACTTATCCCATATGTGTGTGTGATAGATATAGCATAGCCCCAAATACATATAGTCACTATGAGGATAGCTGAGGCATGTTCTGTAAAACATTTAGAGCTTGATCAGGCCCTGAAGACATCAAGGTCACCCACTTACTTCATCCAGGGCCATCTCTGGATGTCTTGGCTTTTGTCCTGCCCGTGGACTTCAATGACTCTGGAGGAAATAGTGAGGCTGATGACTGTGCAACTCTGTCTCACTTAAATCCAATTCACATGCAAGGAACATCACCTATGATGTTATTGTCTTCTTCCAAAACAAAGGACTAACAACACTATATCCATATATACATACACACACATATATACATGCATATACACACATGTGTATGCATGTATATGTGTATATGTACACATATAAGTATATATCCCAAATATAATTTATATTCCAAATATGTAGTCTCAAATATGTGTTTGTGTATATGTATATATGTGTATTATACATATATACATATATGTGTGTATACATATATATGTATATATGTTGACAGAGAAACCTAAAAAATCTTAAGCTTTAATAGGTTAAATAGTTTTAATGGGTTTAAGCTGCCCTAAGATTTTTGGGACGTCTAATATGGAGAGAAAAATAAATTTGTGGTGAAACTCCAGATCATGATTACCTCCCCTTTAAAAAAAGTTTTTTATGCTGAGTTCAATGCATTGAGCAAGGGAGACCCTGTATATATCATGTTAAATCTTTATTAAATAGAGACATTCTGTTATGAAGTTTTTCTTATTTTCTGTTTATTTTTGAGGTACCATAGCATTGCTTTAACCTCAAGAAACAATCCGTGTTCTCATAAATACCTTTCTACTTGGGCCTTTAACCACAACCCAACTTCAAGTTCATCCTCTTAATCAACTTGCTCTAATAACCTAATGATTAACTGTTTTCCACAAACTTCCGTTAAATTTTGCTGAATGTGACTGAAGATAAGTCTGGAGCTGGGAGAAGAAACGAGGAATGATAATTCCCAGCTCTGAGATTTGCAGTTCTCCTGTGCGAAAACTGGGCAGCAGTTGATGGTGGGAGTGTTCAGTGATGTTTGGAATAAGCTTTCAAAGGTCATAAGGCAAGAAAGTAGAACAGGACAGCGAAAAAAACGAAACAAAAGCGTCACTCCAGGTCCAGTCGTGGTTTGTCTTGGGCAGCTCATCGTGGATGGGTGGGGACAGGAGTGCGTATTACTGGCTTCCCTGCTCAGATTGACTGACTGACATTTCCTGGGGAGGCAGGAAATGTCAATGGGTAGGATGTTAACATCCTGAAGTGGACATCTTGATATGGAACAGAATAAGGAACAACAACTTCCTGTTGACTTCAGGAGCCCGCTAGCATTTCCCACTCCACCAAGGGCATGAACATGACCACCTTCTGTATTTCAGCATGAAAGTGCCAGTCTTTCAGCCATCTTTTTCTTGATACTCTGGCCTCTTGAGCACAAATTTTAAGTTGGAAAAAACTCACCAAAAGAGAAATATTCATTGTTCTTATATAACATTTAATAGTATATATGTATACATACATATACATATATACACACACCTATAAATATATATATATATATATATTAAATTATTCAACAACCAAGCTTTAAAAATCCTTACTGATTGGATTGAAGCCTAATTTGAATACAGAAAAATCTGGATAGTACAGAAGGATGTCTCAGGCATCTATATTCATAAGACCATAGATTTAGAGCAGGGGTTCTTAATCTGTTGTTCACGAACTTATTTTTTTAAAAATTTGAAAGCTATATTTCAATAGGATTGGTTTCCTTTGTAAGCCTGTGTATTTTATTTTATTTTATTCATCTTAAAACCTTATTCCAAGAAGGGCATCTGTAGGCTTCACTAGACTGCTGAAAGGGTCTATGATACAAAAAAGGTTATGAACCCTTGATCCAGGACTAACAGAGAACTGAGAGTGACCTAATCCAACCTCTTCACTTTATAGATGAGAAAACTTTAGCCTGTGAAACTTGGAGGACTTGTCCAAGGTAATACAGGTAGTATCTGACAGTGATAGGATTTGAACACAAACCTTTTGATTCTGGAACCAGTCTCACTGTATAAGTTTTTTTCTTATATTCAATAAAGCTCTATGCCCTGTTGCAAAGAGTAGAGGGGTGTTCCATATTCACAGTAATTAAATGTTCTGGAGAAGCCAGAGCTTTAGCTAGGCAGTCTGGCAAAGGAAGTTCCTCTTCTTGACTTCTGGTGTTCCCCAGGCTAGTCATCACTAACTGATTTATAAGTGAGACCATGTGCTTCCTGCTACTTCCAAGGGCAAAGCTCTCTATGACTTTTCTATGTGATCTTGGTTCCTGGGGACACAGCCGTGGTGTGTAAGGGACCAGAGTCCAAGACCGCTGCTCCTCAGTAGTTACTCTGTGAATGGTTCCCTGTTGACCCTGGTTCTCTTGTCAGACACATTCAGTCAACAAACAACTTTTATTATCTACTTCCATGGAAGATAAAAGCTCAGTCAACATTAACCTGGACGCTGTCTTGGTGGTGGTCAAATCTGGCTGGGGGTTTACACTCAGGTGCTAAAGCCATGATGCTCCAGTCATGCCAGATGTGCTTGGACCTCGAGGCTTGGTTAAAGGGACGAACCTCTTTGTGTGGCTATTTACTCTAAGGTGAATAGCCATGAAGCTTGTCTCTGAAATTTGGACTTGATGTGAACTGCCAAGGTTTGTGAATCAGCAAGAAAACATGTGCTCCTGCGCAAGCCTATTTACACACACTCCCCTGAAGGCTATTATATCATGGGCTATACCCTGGTTCTTTAATTCTGACAAGGCTGGTTTAGTGTTAATTATTTATGGTGGTACTTTATAACCCACTGAAAAATGTTCTGCAGGATGGTACCCGGAGGTAATAGTCTTAGTAACATGAAACCTCTCTGCAGTAAGCGCTCTGCTGTTAACTCTTCCAGCACAATAGATTAAAATTCAGGGGTTTTCTGTTTGGAATGCTTAGATCACTGGCATAACCAGCAACAGAACAGGGTTGGCATTAGGGTGTCGCAGAATTGTACCCAATGGCCTCATGGGGCTTGGGGAATCTATGCCCCACTCAGAGAGGGTCCCACTAAGAATCTGAACTCTGAGAGGACTAGGACAGCTTTCCATCATGAAGACCATTGCTAATAAGGCTTATCCTTAGGGAGGGACAATGAGATTTTGTCCCAGAGGATACTAATAGTCTTTGCTGTTCTTTAGCAGTGTCACTACCACAGAGCTAAATTCCTGATTAACAAGCAGAATGAGTTAAAATAAGAAGCTACTAGAAAACAGTAAGGTACAAGATCCTCCCTATTTCTTCTTCTTTCCCTTGCCCCCACATTGGACAACTCGGCAGCAGCCTAGTGTCATCGTGCTGGTATCTCTGTCTCTCATCCCACCCATCTGCGCAGCTTTATACTGCTTGACTTGATGTAGTTTGGGCTATTAGCCCAAGGCAAAGAAACTCTTAGTTTTAGCCGTAGTGGCTGGATACTCTTCGATGCTTAGCTATAGCGTTGGTTTTTTTGGACACATGGTCAACTTGGTTTTACATCATCTGATGTGGAGGTTTTACATCATCTGCACAGTTTGGGGTCCTTTTGCATAGTCCCATGTTGCTTTTTGAGCCATATTTCTGCTCTGATACTTTCCTTCTCATCAGTCCTTCTTTCCTTCCATATTTTTTTCCTTCCTCTCATCTTCTGCCCTTCTCTTTGGAATCTAAAGTTCCTTCATATTTTGAAATACGTCTTTTGAAATACCTATAAACACTCAGTCTAGTCTTTTCTGGACAACTTGGAAAGATTAAAACAATTCTAGGATGCAATAAGAGTTTGCACTTAACCCTAGAGCTTTATATTGGGGTACACTTAGGGGTAGGGGTGGGGAGACATCCTCCTGATAAATATGGCAGATGCCTATCTTAGAAACACCAAATACCTCCAGGCGCCCAGACTGAGCTGCAGATGCTCAGGCCAGTCATCCCTGCATGCTCCTTCTAGCCTACCATAGGCAAACAGAGTCCTGCTCCAATATAATGTCCAAAGTCAAGAAATAGCCTGGGAAAATGAGTGAACCAACTCCTTTCTTTATAATTACTCTAGTAGAAAGAGTACTGCAGTCAGAGGACGCAGGTTCAAATCTTGCCTCTGATGCTTACTACCTATGCAATTTTGAGCAAATCATTTAACCTCCCTAGGCCTCAGTTTCCTCATCTGTAAAATGAGGTGGTTGGACTCAATGGCTTTGCAATCCCTTCCAGCTCTGAATCTGTGCCCTTATAGGTAGAGGAAGAAGCTAAGGTACTAAGTGACTTGGCAGCTAGGTGGTGCAATGGATAAAGTTCTTGGCCTGGAATGGGGAAAATCTGAGTTCAGATTTAGCCTCAGATGCTTACTGGTGTGAGGCAAATCTGCCTCAGTTTTCTGAACTGTAAAATATGGGATAATAATAAGCACCTACCTCACAGGGTTTCTGTGAGGATGAAATAATATTTATAACGCACAGCACTTAATACAGTTTATTTCCTCAGGTTCCCAAGTTATAGAGGCCAACTTCAACCCCAGATCCTCAGACCCCAAATCCAGTCGTCCTTCTACCATCCCAAGTTAAGCCCACATCCCTGATGCTCACTCCAAGACGCTGTCCACCAAACCACATCTCACAGCTAAAAAATAAAAACAAATTGTGCTATAAAAAATGATGCTCTCTGAAAGCATGGAAAGACTTATAGAACTGATGCAAAGTGAAATAAGCAAAACCAGGAGAACACTGTACACAGCAACAGCAACGCTGTATGATGATCCACTGTGATTCACTTAGCTATTCTCAGCACCACAATGATCTAAGACCATTCCAAAGGACTTAAGATGAAAAATGCTATCCATCTCCAGAGAAAGAATTGATGGGGTCTGAATGCAGATGGAAGCATACGTTTTCTTTACTTTATTTTTCTTGGGGTTTTTTATGTCTTTGTTTTCTTTCATAATATGACTAACATGGAAATGTTTTGCATGACTACACATGAATAACCTATATCAAATTGCTTGCCTTCTTAGTGAGGGGGAAAAGGAGAGAGGGAGAGAATTTGGAACTCAAAAAAATTTTTAAAAAATGTATGTTAAAAATTGTTTTTTACATATAATTGGGGACAAATAAAATACTAAATTAAAAATGAACCCACCCCTCAAATAACAATAGTCAATGTTGGAGGGGTTGTGGAAGGATAGGGACGCTAAAATATTGTTGACAGAGCTATGAAATGGTAGAACCATTTTGGAAAGCAATTAAGAATTATGAAAATAGTGACGAAAATGTCAAATAAGCAAACATCTTTGCATCTCAAGCCTTATAAGTGGAATCAGCTTTTGATCCCGCACAGCCTGAGTTGGGTCTCTGGCCAGAATGAAGACATTCCAAACAGAAACTGTCACAAATCATTCTTGCTCTTGCTCCAGTGGGTGAAGGCCTGGCATGCAGTTTCTCTAAGGAGTGGCTGGGTAATACATATTCATATTACAGGCTGGAGAAAAAGAAGCATATTGAGGAGTAACTTTAATCCACCAAAGCTGTAATCTGATGGGGTCAAGAGTTGTTCCCAGTGGGTATCAGGCTAAAATTGTTGAAAGAGGAAACCAGCTGCTACTCAAAAGGGGATGTAGGCAGATTCAACATAGTTTAAAAGCTGATTATCAGTGCTTAATGATAGTTTGATTTGTAGTAAGAT
The DNA here is from genome assembly GCA_023548195.1 of Bettongia penicillata ogilbyi. Classification (NCBI taxonomy): domain Eukaryota; kingdom Metazoa; phylum Chordata; class Mammalia; order Diprotodontia; family Potoroidae; genus Bettongia; species Bettongia penicillata. The sequence continues at coordinate 5,808,017 of JAJHZJ010000047.1, read as the reverse complement.
CAGGAAAGGGGTTAAGAGATGTTCATCCCCCTCATCAAAAGTGTTTATGCAGCTCTGAGCTGAGCATCTCAGAGGCTGGGATAAATCGAGTTAAAAGCCGAAACAGAGGCCCCACCCTTGAAAGAGCGGGAGTGAAAGCCAGATTTCATAAATGCAGAGAATCTGGGGGAGGGGGGAGGGAGAGAGAATCACATGAGTAAGAATTAGGACTGGCCCAATATGGAGAGACTTCTGCCAACTCAAATAGGAGCATTAAGTCTGAAACACGGCAAAACAATTATAGGCCTGAGTAAGGCCCAGTTTCCTAGGTGAGGCTGGGACAAGGAGAGTGCCACCTAACTGGAAATATTTGGCTGACTCTGTAGCCAGGCAATCGGTGCCATGTTCTGCTTAGCAACTGCCTCTCAAGTGTGGGAAATAAACCCTACCCTGAAAACTGGCTGCACTCTGGGGCTACTTCTTCTGTCCTACTTTTCACTGGCCCTTTGACCAAACTCAAGCAACATCATCTTCTATCTGGAGGCAACATCTTGTCCTGGCCTGAGGAATAACTCGGGTTTTAATGGGTTTGTTGTGTGGGTTTTTTTCTCCCCCAATGCTGGCTATGACCTTAAGTTTTTATTTTTAGGTATGACTTTGGGGAGCAAACCGGAATTCAATAGGAAATGCATCTGGCCACAGCCAGAAATTGCAGTGTGGGATCAGCTCAGTTGAACATTTGTTTTCACTCCTGGGGTTTGCTGTCAGTGCATTGTTCTAAGAGGGGAAAATTTTCCAAGGGCTTCTTTCTTAGGAAAACAAGAAGGACATAAAGATAAGAAATTTCCATACGGTAGCAGTCAATTGAAGACATGTTCCCAATAGAAACCAACCTGACCTCTGAATTACCCCCAACAGGAAGTGATCTCTCCTTGTTCTATTTCTCTTAGCCTTCTGTCCTACCTTCCCATCACATTCTTTGATTTGTACAAAGTAAGCCATTGGTAAGTTTTAGATGGGTTGGATTCCATGGAGTTGAACACAAATAAACTGTTTAAAAGACCCCAGAATAAACCAGGCCTCAGCATGACACCAATGATGAAAATATCAATTATTAAAATATCAGGATAGTTACACAAAAACCACTGCTTCAACCAGAGGGAGATGGGAGCGGGGAACTTGATCCCTAGGAAATCAGATTTTTTTCTAAATTTCACTGTATCGAAGTGGATCAAGTGCTGGATTTGGCATCAAATAATACCTGGGGTCAAATCCTGCCCTTGTTGCTGCTGCTACTGCTGCCGCTGTCAGCAATTACTAGTGAAATCAGAGGTAAAGTACTTAACCTCCTGGGGGTCGGTTTTCTTAATTGTAAAGTGAAGGAGTTGGATTAGATGATCTAGAAGGTGCCGTCCATCTCCAGTTCTATGATCTGGTAATGGCAGCATCCTCCCAAACCTGACTCCACCTATCCCACTTCATACATACACTACCAACTCTGCTTCTGGCCTTGCCTCACCATTTAAGGGAGCAAATCCTATGGAGAAGGAGCCCATAGTTACCGCCACCACCACTACCACCACCACCAAGTAGTAAGGAAACCCAAAGGAGAGACAGGAGTGGCATGTATCAGGTAGGTCAAAGAGCCACCAGTTGCTCAATTACCACATCCCTCTCCAAAATACCTTCGGGTACCAGAGACCTTCCACTAAAATCTCTCATGCCTTTTGTCTTCCCCTGTAGGATGTGAGCTCCTTGAAGAATAAAGGCTATTTGGTGGTTCTATTTATACCCCCAACCTTTAGTACAGAACTATGGACGTAAAAAGTGCTCAATAATTCATTTATTCACTCATTATTGAGAAAGGGGTGAAGAGGTTTGGAATTGGAAGGTGGGACCCACTTATTCCCTTTCCAGCCCTGCCTGTTATTAAATTCCTGTATCTAAGGAGTTTTCGGATAAGATTGAAAGAACTTCAATGACTTCAATTGAAGTTATTTTTGCTAGTTAATTGAAGCTGTCAAAAATGAACCCCTGGGAATAATTTCAGGCTTGGGGAATCCATGAGGAAATAAACCTTCCTCTTAGGAGAGAGGTGGGGGGCTACAGATGTGGAATGCAGCATATGCTACCCAATAAACACTATGTGTTCTCTGAATTTACTTAAATGCTTTTCTTTGCTAATATGAAGCAAGGCTGGCCCTTTGACCAAACTCAAGTGTTAAGAGTCCCTTTCTGGAAATGACATCTTGTCCTGGCCAAGGGAACAACTAGCAGGGGTGGGGAACCTACCGCCTCAAGGCCACATATGGCCTTCTAGGTCGTTGGGTGCAGCCTTTTGACTGAGTCCAAGTTTTACAGAACAAATCCTTTTATTAAGGAAACCTGTTCTGTGAAGTTTGGATTTAGTCAAAGGGTTGTACTTGAGGACTTAGGGGCCATGTGTGGCCTCGAGGCTGCGGGTTCCTCATCCCTGATAGGGTTACTACTCAAAGGGAGCCAATGCTGTCCACCTCTGCCTCTTCTTGTACTGTCAGAGTTGAGAGGTTTTTACATTTTTAAATATTATACTATAAAACTTTATTTAAAATGGTAAAAAGCTATTCTTTGCTCACCAGCTAGTAAAAAAAGCAAAAACACCGGCCATCCTGGGCCTATAGAAGTCATTTGGCTGCCCCTGCTAAGTAGTTCAGTGAGATGAGCAGAGGTAGTTAAGGGGGAAAAGGTAACTTTAAAACTTTTTAAAAAATACCCATTGAAACCATTGGGCAATACACAGACTCCTTAGAGTAATTCTGGAAGTTTTTTGATCTACATCTCTCTTTTTGTCATTGAGTAAAAGAAAAAATAAATTCCCAAGTAGATCTAAGTGTACAGCAATAAGGGGTGGGGACAGACTTTTAAGAACCCAGAGCATTTAAACTATGAGATGGAATATAACAATGAGGCTATGGTTAGAAGGACACATGGAGCATTTCCTAGAGAGAGGTGGTAAAAGTAATTTGATGAAACAATAAACAATTACTGAATAGAACCATAGAACTGTGGCATGTCAGAACTAGGAGGGATCTTTGAAGGTCCAACCTTCTCCCTACCTTTGTAGGATTGTGGATGAGTAAAATGAGTGGATTTGTGTGGATGAGTAAAATGAGTCCCAGAACAGGGCAAAATGTAAGATCTTGATCTTATAAATGCCTCAGCACTGGGGCCTAGATTTTTATAAGATAACTGAAAAACATTTTCTTCCATGTAGATTCCATAAATACTAAAAAAAAACAAAAAAAAACTTTAGAGGATTTTCTCAAGGGAAATACATGAGTAAGAAAACAGTTGGAAGGAGAAATAGGCATGAGTAGATTTGCATATATTTTGCAGATTTGAGTCTAATTTACATCGTCCCAAAATAATCTTCACAGCCTATTTTTCAGAGCTAAGAGGTCAATATTTTGAGCACCAAGGCTATCATTCCTCAGTTGGGGGGGTGGGGAAGTAACTTCAAAAAGATTATAGTTGTGGGGCATTTTATTTTGCCTTTCATTTCATGGGTTGATGGGAGGATATTTTATACACAATGTGATTTTCTGGGATTGAAAAGAAGGAGGATGTTACAAAGGCCAAGAGTCTAATTATTGGGGTGGTATCCAAGATGTCATGCAGGGCTCACCTGCTCTCCCCTCTGAGAGAGTGCCTAACAACTCATGGACCCTATGGTCATTCTCACCAGTTATGCTGCTTAGAGCAAAGAGAGAAGAGGCGATAAAGCCTTCATGATGTGTCATGAAAAGTTTACTGTTCACTAATACCACAGATATTTTTAGATCACTATCTGAAAGTATGATTATAGGATAAATAAACACATGAAGTTATAAATATTTGTGTATATATATGTATATATATACCTATATGTGTGTGAATACATATATGTATGCATACACACATACAAACACACACGCACATGCACATACACACACACTGGCCAATACTATCTGATGCAGTTTTGAAATAACTAAGCCTGTCTCTCCCCTGTCCCTTCCCCCCAGATGTCAGGAACCAAGGGACCATCCAGGATTCCCTGCATCATTCTAAGTTCTTCTAATGTAAGCACAATTCCCCAGAAGTATCCAGTGCAACTCATTTACATTCATATATATGCATAATGTCCATGTATTCATACAGTTATCCCTTCCACATCTTGGGGGCAAGGGACATGGTGCTCCTTGATTTGAAAAATCCACGTGAAATTTTTTGGTTTTCTCTTTGTACTAGAGAAAAAGTCTGAATTTTCCCCTTTTTCTTTTATGAGGCATGTACAGTACCTTATTGTAAAATCTGGGTTACATATTTATTTGGTCACAGGCTCTGTAGTGTCTCTGCTAGCCTTTGAATGTCATCTTCACCTTCCACAAAACTCTGAAATAATTCTCATTTAACTTCTTATGAGTATCCACTATATATCAAAACTGTGATGGGGTAAGTGGTAATGTGGAAGGGATAAGTGCACATACACTGGCAATACATAGGAGAGTGCCAGGGGCTACTAAGGATTTAGATGAATTCCATGATGAGAAGGCATTTCCTTGGCTCTGGACCTAATAACAGTTGACTTTTATACAATACAGTAGGATTTGAAGAGTGCTTTAGATACATAACCTCATTTGATCCTTACAATAGTGTTGTGAGGTAGGTACCATTATTTCATTCCCATTTTACAGATGAGGAAACTGAGAGTTATTTGTCCAAGATCACCCAGCTAATAAAAGCACCTGAGGAAGGATTCCAACCTGGGTCTTTCAGACTTCAAGTCAAGTCTTCTACCCATTACTCTTCCCTGGCTTTGTAATGATGTTATAACACCATCAACACTATAAAGGGCTGAGTAAATAGTATGACCAGTTCTACCTTCTCCTCCAGAAAAAAAAATAATCTTGAATTTCTTTTGTAGATACTAGTATGTGTACCTGTTATTTTCCTCAATAGAGTGTATACTCCCTGTGGGGAGGGATTGGGTTCCATATCACTATCACTTAGCATATGGAATGCAGTAGGTGCTTAATGCATGCTTTTGACCAATTAATAAAGCCTCTACAGAAAGGGAATTGGGGAGAAAAAGGTCTGAGTAAGAGCCCTTACAGAAAGTGACCCACATACACAACGAACTTTTTGCTTCTCCCTGAAATAGTGTACTAGCCTTAATGTTATATCTAAGGGTGTTCTTTGTATGTAAATGTAGTGAGAAAAAGTTTGCTCCTCTGTTTCTGGCCAGGAGTCTCTGGTCCCAGAATGTAAAAGTGTAACAGCAGAGAATAGAAACTTCAGAGTGTGAGAAGCCTTAAGGACAATGGGCATGCTCATTTTGGAATGTCTGCTTTGCTTTACTGCAATTTGGAAATGCAAGGAAGTAGGTTTGGCCTTGGACTGGGTTCAGACAAAAAGCATCAGAGACTTGGGGCCTGGGGATTGCCTCCAGAATTAGGAGCAAGCTTTGGAGGGAAGGGCTGAGACAGATTGCTACTGTAGCTGTGTGTTGCAACCCTTCTGAAGGTTATGCAATTAAGCTTCCATAGATAAAGGCAGCAACCATCGGTAACCTCCATCCATGGGCAGAGTAAGGTGGCTGAGGAATCAAATGTCTCAAGATTATGTACAGTCTCCTCACCTTTAGTGAAAGGAAAGTAGAGCATGGTGTTTATGGTAGAAAATCTCAGTCAGTTTTTTGTGATGAGTCCATACATAGTGGGGAAAAATATTTTTGTTATTAACCCTTTTATAAATCAAGCAGTATTTGCTTTGAAGGAGTTTACATTACAGGGGGTGAGAAAGAACTAATCAAGTATAACATAATATAATCAAATATAGTTACAAAATAAAACAAATATAATTTTCTTGAAGGAGAACATGAACAACTGGGAGAATTATAGAGGTCTCTTGTAGGAGACGGTACTTGAGCTGATTTTTGAACACTGAGGGAAGAGGAGCATCCCAAGTGAGCTCTCTGTCCTTTTAGTAAAGGACAGAGTTCTCTCTGAAGTCTGTTGCTCTTCTTCAATCCATCTTCTGCTTGATTGTCAAAGTGATTTTCCTAAAACACAGATCTGACCATATCCCATTGACCTTTCCCTTCATTACTCAATAAACTCTCCTGAGTGCTCAGTAAGTCCATCAGTAAACATTTATTAAGTACCTACTATTGTGCCAGGCACTGTGTTAAGTACTGGGCATACAAAGAAAGGCAAAAGAGTCTATGTTCTCCAGGAGCCCATAGTGAAATGGGGGAGACAACATAAAAAAAAAACAACTATGTACAGAAAAGTTATACATGTGATAAATCAGGATACTCAAGAGGAAGAAGGCACTAGAAAATGGAAGTTTAGCTGTGTAATGTTAATGTAAGTTTAATGCTGGGTGGGGGGAAGAGTTAAAGATCTCCCCTCTCCCCATTAATAGGTCTCAATATCTTCTATTGATTTTCATTGAGGCATTGAGAGAGAGGGTTGTGCCCTTCAGCTCTGAAAAGTGTATAAATACTCTGAGCTGAGATTTTGCTTTGGGGCTTACTCATTGGCAATGTTTGTCTGGCCAGATATGACTCTGGGTAGCCTCCACTTTGAAAACCCAGATGTTAGTGCCTCTCTCTGCTAACTATGTATGTATGTAATGGATCTGTCTGTTGATCTGTGATGTATGTATTGCTTATAGTCAGACAGTTGGAAGCCCTGTCTGTTGGTCTTTATTTCTCTGCTTGTATTTTCTCTGTTGGTATATGTGTTTGATTAAAGTGATTGTTGACTCCTCAAAAGTTGCTTTCCTTTTAGAAAAGCAGATCTAAGAACCTATGTAACAGGTCCTCCTTTGTATGCTAGGGTCTTTGCTGTTACAAATTGGGACTTGAAGAAAACAAGGAAAGCTGAGAGGTAGAAATGAAGAGGGAAGACATTCCAGGCATGGAGGACAGTTAGTGAAAATGCTCAGAGTGAGGTGATAGAGAGTCTTGTTCAAAAAACGGCAAAAAGACCAGTGTCACTGGATCACAGAGTATGTGAATGAGAATGAGATGTAAAAAGACTTGGAGGGAGGGCTGTCCTCTACATGTAGCATAGATGTGTTCTGTGCCTTAAAAAAAGGCAGAATATATATGTATCACTAGCCTCTTCTTCCTCCCTTCTCCCCACATCCCCCATTCTTTCCCTAAGAGAGACTTTAATTCCTGCCAGGAAGGGAAGCAGGAGGTTGAGGTCAGAAGCTTGGTCATTCTGCTCTCCTCAGAGACAGAAGTATCAGGCTAGAACTATATCTGTTTCTTTAAATATTGTCTAGGGGTACAATTTTGGATTCAAGTTAAACTTTAGATTTCTGTTTCCTATTCAGGGAAGGAGAACACCAAAATTTATATCCAAGAAATGGCTTCCTTCCCATCAAATTCCAGTTTCACAATGAACATGCAAAAAGCAGATAACAAAGAAACCTCATTCATTCAAGTCTAAAGGAAAACAGAAATCAGAGAAAATATACACAGGGGAATATATACTAGGCAATAAAGAATGAAGGAATTGTCCTATTGAAAGTAAGAGAGCCCCAGATCTCACCCAAAGGGAAATTCCCCCAAGTGTCTGCTAAAGCAAGATGGGGAAAGAGGCATGGTGGAAACTGCCAGCTTCTCTCCTATTGTCTTCTTCTCAGAGCCTTATTCTCCCCTCAGCAGCAATGTGAAGTAAGGTTGTCTGTCTTCTCTCTTGAAGATGGAAACCAGATGCACCCGAAGAGCCTGCTGAGCCCAAAGAAACTCAAGAGACCAGTAGATACCTGAAGAACCCCCAAGTTCTCCCTGCCTTGCTCCTTATGCAGGCTCCACCAATGAGGAGAGAATTCCATACCAACGGGCATTGGAACTCAGGACTGGAAAGGTAGAAGTGGCATAGGTTAGGAAGGGTTTTGAACACCAAACAAGATTTTATATTTGATCCTGGAGGTCAGAGGGAGTTACTGGTACCAGATTTATTAATGAAGGATGGTGGTTGTGATATGACTAGACTTACATTTTAGGAAGATCTGTTTGGTGGCTGAGTGGAGGATGGGAAAAGATGGGAGTCAGGGAGACTCATCAGTAGGCTATTATAATAGCCAAGGCTTAAGATAATGAGGGTCAGCACCAGGGTGATGGTAGTTCAAAAGAGAAAAGGGAGACAAATATGAGAGATATTATAAAGATAAGAATGTCTAGAGCTTTTCTGAAATTCTGATCATTCGGAGGCAGTCATCCATCAGAACATCAGAATTCCTATTAAGGCAGACATTTCTTCAAGATATCAAGATAGAGACAGCCAGAGACAAGGGAGAGATTGAAGAGGAGGAGGAGATGGGTGATTTCAATTTTCCAGGGTCTTGCAGGTAGTATAACTCTGAGAGACGATAAAGTCTAATGTGTGAATAAGATGGTGTTATTTCAAAGTAATTCAATTCAACAAACTTTACTAAGTAGCCAATATTATGCTAGGCAGTGGAGAGAGGAAGAAAAAAATCCAACCGTCCCTATCCTCAAAGAATTTACACTTTATTGGGGGGGGAATAAGTAATCAGATAAGTAAATAAAAAGGGATATAATATACATTATTTTTAGAGGAAATATGAAAAACTGGGGAAATTAAGGAAGCTCTCTTGTAGAAGAAAACCCTTGAACTGACTTTTGAATAGAATTCAGGATTTCAAGAAGTAAAAGTATATCCCATTTCTCCAGCATAGAGCCTGGCACAGAGCTGATGCTTAATAAATGGTTTTTGATTTATTCCTGTCCCTCTTAGAATGTGTTTTTTGAGGAAGGAAGGAAATCCAGGAGGAAGGAAGGAAGGAAGGTAGGAAAGATGAAGGGAGGAACGGGGGAAGGAAGGAAGGAGAATAGAAGGAAAAAAATAAGCATTTATTGAGCACCTACTCTGTTCCAGGAACTGTGATAAAAACTTTACTAACATTATCTCATTTGATCTTCACAATGGCCTGGGAGGTGAGTGATGTTATTATGCCCATTTTACAGTCAAGGAAACTAAGATTAAGTGATTTACCCAGACCTACACAGCTAGGGAATACCTGAAAGTTGGTTTGAACTCAGGTTTTCCTGACTGCAGACTCAGTGGTCTATCTATTGTGCCATCTAGCTGCCTTAAGGCAGACTTTTTTTTTTTGATTGTATCCTAGCACAGTGCCTGGCACACAGTGGGTGTTTAATAAGTGCTTGTGGAATTATATTGAATAATAAATTCATTTGGGGATGTTCTACTGGAATCTCAATGCAACATCTGGGCTGAGATGTCCAGCAGACAGTTGACAATGTGGGTGTGTTCATCCTTCGTTGCCGAAGAAGACCTTGCATTTGATTTTGTTTTGAGTGAGGGAGGGCTGTGCAGGTCACAAGGCTCACTTCTCCTCCAGAGCCATATGAATCCAGTGACCAGATATTCATCAGGAATCCTGAAGATGACTCAAGATGAGGCAATTGGGGTTAAGTGACTTGCCCAAAGTGACACAGCTAATGAGTGTCAAGTGTCTGGGGTGATATTTGAACTCAGGTCCTACTAACTCCTGCACTGGTGCTCTATCCACCACACCACCTAGCTGCCCCAATATGACAATATGGACTCAAGCGTTAGAAGAAAGATTAAAGTTTAATGTGTAGATTTAGGAGTTATATGTGCAGATGTCATCGTTGAATTAATAGGAGCTAATAAAGTCACTGTGGAAGAGAATGTAGAGAGAAAAGAGATGAAAGTTCAGGACAGAACTTTGGGCAACACCCACACCAGATGAGGAGCTCTTAACCTGTGGAATTTCAAATATTTATATGGTAGAGCAAGGGTGGAGGGGAGAGAGTTATGGAAGGGAAACCTTTTTGGTACCTGCGAAAACACACTTCACATTCCATCTAATTATAAAACCAAGCTTTCTATTGTGTCTTCACCTTCCCAACACCCTCCCCCAACCACCAAAAAAAAAAAATCTCGCAGATGCCAAAGGAACAGGTTCACAGCATTTACAATTACTTGAGAAGATAAATGTTCCAATGTGTTTTAACTAGACATAGTTTAGTTCCCCGCCCTGAAATTCCTGAGAAAATGTTTTCTATTTTTTACATTTATTTAACATCACATCTGGGTGCAAAGATGACAGAGTGTCCCTTTCAGCTTGTTACTTACATATCAATATTTGCCCTGTACCCAGCTCAGAGGCCCTGCCTTGGGTGGTCAAAGTAGGTAGCTACTGCTTCCAAAAGTCTGCATGGAAGTTTATATCAAACAAACCTTGAACAGAGAGTGGAAGCACATTCGCAGTCAGTGTGGGTGGGTGTTTTTTATGAGTCTGTGAGTTTATGAGTTGTTCCTAACTCCCCAAAATCCTGGAACCTAGAGATCTCATGGAATGCTTCCTGCCAAGCTCCCCCCTCCTCCCATTCTCCCTGCCCCTTCCCTGGGTGCTGGCTAAGCCAAGTAGCATTCTGCAGGAACAGAAAATGGGAAAAGGTCATCCTGGAGAGAAGTCATCATTTCATTAACTAAGGCTAAATTGTTCTTGAATGTTAAAAGAGATGGCAAATTGCCTGCCAACTTTTCTCCAGAGGACTTAGTGCAGGCTTCCCAGACCAAACAGCAGGAAGTTAGTATTTGCATTTTAATTGCATTTAACCAAGGATGATGATAAGAGCGGGGCATCTAGGTGGTACAGTGGATAGAGCAACTGACCTAAAGTCAAGAAGTACTGAGTTCAAATCCTACATTGGACACTTACTCTAGCTGTGTGACCCTGGGCAAGCCACTTAACCCTGTTTGCCTCAGTTTCCTCATCTGTAAAATGAACCAGAGAAGGAAATAGCAAACCAGTTCAGTATTGCCAAGAAAACCCCAAATAGGGCCATTACTCAGCAACAACAAATCGTAATAGTACCTTCATCGTTATCATCATCATTACTACTAAAGAGAACACTTATTACTAATACTAGCAGTAATAATTAGTATTATTACTATTATCCAGTAGAAGAAGAATTAAAATGAAATTACAAGAAAGATAATCATTGGGGAAAATTTTGTTGAGAAAATGGGAAAGAGATTGAAAATGAGTCTGGGGTTTCTGATTCATAGTTTAAGATATTAAGGGATAATAGACTTGACTATAGAGTATGCCTAACAGGGCTGGCATAATTTTTTTTTGGTCTGAAGTCTTTGAATATGATCAGTTAGCCAATCAATGAACATTTATTAACTACTATATGTCAGACATTCTATTAAGTAGGAAGTAAGGACAGATGACCGCCTACATATATCTGACAAATCAGCATCTTTTCTACAACAAAGGAGGCAGAGCAGTAGAGAAGACTTGTAATTCCAAAATCTGAGAAAGGAGCCAACTATAAAAAGCACTGCTTCAGATGTCTCCGGACAGAAGCACAAAACACAGATAGTGAATAGGGTGAACTAAAGATCCGATCACGAAGAGGCAAATCCATCCTCATCAGGCAGCCTGGCATAATGGAGAACTGGCCTCAGAATCAGAATGACCCAGGTTTACACCTTCCCTGTTACACATCCTGACTACGTGATGAATCAAGTCACTTGGCTTCTCAGAGCTCTAGACCACTCTGTGAGACTATCAGAAAAGGTGCTGACCTACACTGACTGAGGGAGAAAGGACAGTAAGAAGGGAAATTAGTGAGCAAACCCCACTCTGCCATGACTTGTAAGGTCCCTTCAAGTTCTAAAATATGACAAATGACTGTTATACCTGTTCCCCATAGGAATCCATGACTAGCTCTTTGAACTGAACCAAAAGACATGCCTTTTCTTCCATGTCACCGTGTCATGCCCACAAATTGGTCTTAGCTATATCTCAAGGTGACTTAGCAAAGAAATTGCCAACCTTTTGCTTTCTGTAGTAATACTTTTTTTTTTAAATCTTAATTTGTAGGGAAAAGATGTAGAGATTGGAAGACCAAGCTGAGAAGAGAGTTCCCACAGCCTTTGCAGAATACTGGCCATTCATTACAATTATCCCTCCTTTGAGGTAGGCTAGCAGAATTGCCCTCAGTTTCCCCGATGGAAAAAAAAAAGATTGAAAAGTTAGTAATTTTTCCTCAAGCATCAGAGAAAACTCATGACTAGAACTTCAAAGTTCCTGATCCTGCAGACAACTCCTCTGATTTCTGTTGCCTTTCATTTTTCTATTTTTCCAACCAGATTAAAATTATCCAAAAGTACCCATAGTTTTGTACCATCACAACTTGGGTGACATATCAATCTGAGGGAAGGGAAATATGATGACCCCTCTCTACTCCCATCCCTATTCAAAACATAGCCACAGATAATGAGATGCAAATTAGCCTCTTGAGTAAAAAAGAAAGGAAGCAATATAGTAGGCTGAGCAGAAAATGAGGCATCTCTGAGGACTATTAAAAAGTTTAGAGCCTTATAGTTGATAGCCCTATAAAAGTCTCTTAGCTGGGAACCAGATGTGGAGTAAGAACCAGCCCTCCAAAGGAAATAATTCTTGGGAAGAGAAGGGAAGAAATGATCTCTCTCCTCCCTACCACAGTTCCCTACTGTGCAGCCCTGGTATAGGACACACTGTATCCAACAGGAAACAAACACAAATACAGAGAAGCAGTCATTTGAACAAGGAGGCAACTTTAAGGAATGAGACCCCTGGCAGCAGAAAAGAGAGCCAGATATGGAATGAGACAGACCACAGGAATCCAGAGGAACAACACCTCCACAAAGATGCTGCACTCATGACCAGCTGGGTGAAAATTCTATGAAGAAAGAAAGGACTTTCAGGCCCTACAGTATCAGAATCATAGGATTATAGAAATAGATTGTAAAGATATCTTAGAGATCATCTAAGTCAATTCACCAATTTTATGGATAAAGAACTGAGACCCAGAGAGGTTAAATGATTTGCCTAAGGTCACACAGGTAATAAGTCGTAGAGGCAGAATTTGAATCAAGGATCTATGACTCTTTCCACAGAACCATTATGTCTCTCAATGCAACACTTTTTTTTACTAATGCCTATTTTGTGTAAGGCACTATGGAGAAGTTATTTCTATATGATAATTATTAATTATAACTATAATAGCTATAAACTAATTTATATTATATGAATTATAAATGGTATTATATTAATTGTAAATAATAAATATAATTATATTAATATATTATTTCTATATGATAATAATTTTCCCTTTTTTAACTACATAGGTTGGAAACATTTCTAAAATACATTTCATACTTCCCTGACTTCTAAAACAGAACAAATCAATCGACAAGCCATTTATTTAATACCTAACAGGTGGTAGGTGCTGTAACTACACAGATAAAATGAAAGTTCTCAGTTGCTTTTGCCACCTGTGTATCTTACCTCTGCTCCTCATTACTCTAAGTCTGGGCTCACTCTTCTCATGGATATTATATTTGTGGGAAAGTGTGACCCAGGTTTGTTTTTTAACTTCTGTTCTTGCCATGCCGTTTAAGTAAATGCCTTTATTAAGGGCTGGTTGAGCCGATTATTTGATCATATAGGGAGCTCACAGACACACTAGGAAATCTGTAAAATGTGAAGGAGCAGCCAGCCATCTTCTGGAGACCCAGCCAGAGAGTGTTATAGCCTAGAGGAGATACTGGTTTATAATTTTAGATTCAGAGCTAAAGTTCATTAATTCTAACACTTTATTTTATCAATGAGAAAACTGAGGCCCAGAGGGGAGTGATTTTTCCAAATGTCACATTGGGAGTAAGTGGAAAGGCCAGGGGATTTTAGTAGAGTAACATCCTATGACTGTGTAGACTGATGTGAGGAAATTTAGATCAATTTAGGGAACATCTATTTTGAAACTAGTCCTCTAAGCTCTATCATGTTATAAATTGTTCCATTCAAAGCCTTCCCCAAAGCAATCTATTATCTTCTCTTGCATGCTTTTAGCTTCCAGCTCATCTTCATTATTTATGCCCCTCTCTACAGTAGGAGCAGCACCGTTTTTTATGTAAGCTGCTCTGGTCCTTTAAGAGGGCAGAGAGGCTATTTGTATTCCTTGGCACCTGAGGCATAAAAGGGGAGGAGTCAGAGGTTTTGTCAGAATTTGCCTTTTCGTCCTTACCTGACTGGATGTCTGTTGTCATGGTGAATGGGGCATAGGGGAATAGTGTTTTACTTGGATTTAGCTAGCATTCTCCTTTTAAATTTTATTATTAGTAGGCACTGATTTTATTGAATTTTATAATCTTGCTGTTGTTCAATTGTTTCAGTCACATCCAACTCTTCATGAACTCATTTGGGATTTTCTTGGCAAAGATACTGGCGTCGTTTGCCATTTCCTTCTCCAGCTCCTTTTTCAGATGAAGAACTGAAGAAAACAGGATTAAGTGACTTGCCCAGGGTCACACAGCTAGTAAGTATCTAAGGCCATATTTGAATTAAGGTCTTCCTGACTCCCGGCCTGGTTTTCTATCCACTGAACCACTTAGCTACCCACTTTACAATCTATTAGTGTCAGATTGCATCCTAACCCTAACAGGGATCATTGGACTAGTCTGAAATAGGCCTGGCCCAGAATACTTTCCATTCACCATTGTTTTTCCTTTTTCATCACGATTCCCTTCACATTCTTTCTGACCAGTATTTCCAATGAGGTTTCTTCTTGGTACCTATTCTTATTCACTTTCTCTGTTTCTTGCCAGGGTTCCACATGGCTTTGGTCAGTCTATCTTCCACACACTCTAGGCTGTCTATGTCCATATCTGCCAGAGTATGTTTTTGAAAATGTGTGACCTAGTGTTTTCATTTTGTTTTTTAATCAAAGATATTTAATATAATAGTAAAATAAGAAAAGTAGCATTAGAACATTCTCCCCTAAGCCTAGAACGTGTTCTAGAATATAGCCTGACCATCATAGAGAAGAATCAATACTCAGGAGATAACGGAGGGGTAGACATCATAGGGTCTGAAGATGATAGATTTAGGGCTGAGAGGAACCTCAGATGTGATTTACATTAATGCCTTTTTTTTTTCAGATGAGGGAATCAAAGTCCAGAGACTTACCCAAGCTCATACTGATAGCAACTGGTTGAGAAAATATGAACGGAGGTTGTCTCTCTAGTGCTCACATATGTGGCCAGGAAACATGTAAGGAACATATGCCCTGAGGATCAAGACATACTCTGATGCTACAGTGCCACCTGAGGCCTTCTGGTGATGTCATAATGACTTTCTTAATGGGCCAGTTCCTTGCTGGACATCATGCTCTGTTCATCCCTATTGTTCTCACTCTCTTTTTACAGTGGGGGCTTCCCTGATTGTAACCTGGTTTGAGAGAGTAACAGACAGACTCCAAACTTCTGCACATGCTGGTGCCAGGCATAAGCAATAGCAAAAATAGAATGGGCCGTGTGGAAGCTTCCAGATGGGGTGTGGAGAGCAATGCAGCACATACGGTAGGAGGTCATAGTCAGAGAAGCAGATAGCTTAGAGAAAGGTGTGTGTGGGCATGATCAATCCAAAGGGCAAGGACAAGGGCAAGATCCAGATGTCAAGGCAAAGCAGAAGGAAGAGGTAAAGTAGGGAGTCTGAGTAGGTGAGCCAGGATCAATGTATACAGATCCAGAATGGGAAGGAGGAGGTAGATTGAATCAGTCTGTCAGGGTCTGAATACAAAAGCAGGGTTTAAACTAATACGAGGGAACATGGAAAGCTTAGAGCTCATACAGGCAGACCAGAAATAGTATCTTAGGTACTGATACAGAGAAGTGGGTAAACGTAATCATGCTAATGAACTCTACACATTCATCTGTGAGTAGGAGCTGTCTGCCCTCCGCTGTGATTTTAATTACCTTTTGGGGAGTGGGTTAAGGACAAATAGGAAACACCCTCAGAATTAGCTGGGATCCTCAGGGTTATAATAGCAGACTGTCATGTAGGCAGACGAGTAGGTCCTCTGCCAGTTCTAACAGGGGCTCTGCCGGCATACCCACACGCTCATGCATGCACAGAACACCCTCAGTGTGGTTCCCTGATGGAGGGAGATAGTTCCAGGACAAACACATACCTGTGCTTTCCTATTCCTTGAAGTAGCCCCATAGGGAGTTCACACAGAGAGAAGTAGCTAAAATGACAGAGGTTTTAACATGTTTGCCTGAAGCTGTGGATATGAATAAAGTTCTGAGCATGGTAGAGAGGGAAGAGATTTGAATTTTGTCAGAGAACTTGGGTAGAAATCCTGACTCTTGTCACTTACTGGTTAACTAATCTTGGACAAGACACTGCTTCTCTGATCCAGTTCCCTCATATATAAAATAAAACAGAGGGTCTCTAAGATCTCCAGTTCTAAATTTGTTATCTAGTGATCCCTCCAAAGTCACCACAGGTCTCATAAATAGAAATGTCCTAAAGAAGTCTTACAGAATGTCACCACTATTGAACCAAGATCTTCCTCAGCAATGATTTAAAACTCAGACTTTTGTTCTGCAAAATCACAGAATCTCAGAGTTGGAAGGGACAATAGAAGCAACTAACCCATTACCTGACTGGGTAGACACATAGGAATATTCTCTGCAACATATGTCAGAAGAGATCACCCTAGGCTTAGGAAAGACAACCTGGCAAAAAGAACTCCCTGCAGACCCTTCCCATTTCAACATATCAATTCAATAAATTTACTGTTGATGCCCTACTATGCAAAATGTGGAGTGAACAAATGAATGGATGAATGAATTAGTGTCCATATTATTTGACCCAGAGGTCCCAAGGCTAGGCATATATCCCAAGGAGATCAATGACATAAAGAAATATCTTGCATGCCATATAGCAGTACTTTTTATAAAGGTTAAAAACTGGGTGGAGAGCGAAGGAGGGAGCAGATGACTGTCTATTAGGGAATAGCTAAAGAAATGGTGACACATGAAAGTAATAGAATGCCTCTGTGCTGTAAGCAATGATAAAGATGATGCATATAGAAAAGCATAAGAAGACTTATATGAACTGATACAGGATGAAGGAAGCAGAAACAGGAAGATACTATATACAATAACTACAATAATGCAAAGAGAAAGAATAAGAAAATAATTAAAACTGAATGCTTCAAAATTATGACTAAAGTAGGTCCCAAAGAAGAGATAGAAGACATTTCAGATCTTTCCCTCTATCTTTCAGCATCTTTGCAGAGATGGAAGACAATAGGCATGGACCACTATAAGTAACTATAATCAGATTTTTAAAAATACATTAGTGAGTATTTTACGAACTTTTTTCTTTCTCCTTTTTTATTCTTATTATAAGGGATAGCTCTCTAAGAGGAAGTAGAAAGAGGGATACAGAGGGAAATATAAGTAAGAAAAAACCAAAACAATATCAATGAAAATTATTTTTAAAAAATATTATGTAAATGTTAACTAAAGGTTCAGGCCTTACCTTGGGTAAGTTACTTAGCCCTGTTTGCCTACATCTGTTTGTTCTTCATCTATAAAATGAGCTGGAGAAAGAAAAACCATTCCAGTATCTTGGCAGAGAAAAACCCAAATGGGGCCATGAATAAATAACACTGAAATGACTCAACAAGAACAACCAAAAGGTCAACCTGACAATGCTATCCTGGTCAGTTTTAGCAAGTGGACTGGCAAGTTAAGTGCTTCTTTGCCTAATTACAGCTTTATAGCCTTATGTATAACTTTATATATATTGTGTGTGTGTATGCATACAGAGATAGCTTGTATATCTATCCTATATTTATGTAACATGTATAGCTTTTATATATGTATGTATGTATATATCTTTATAGCCCTGATAGAAACTAAAAATTGAAACTATAAATAGTATCTACTTCCATGATCTGACACAGATTTTATACATGGTGCCAACACTTCCTACATCTTGACCTATGTGTTAATGGCTTGAGCAATGTGACCTATTTCTAAGAAGCTTTGCCAAGGAGAGGTCATGAGGAGAGTCATCACATTCACTCTTGATGATGATTCGGTTAGTCCATGGGACTAACATAGTCTTTGGGCAACTGTTGGAGGAGCCAAGATTAACCCCTAGGAAATAGAGAATCACCACTCAATTTGGGTCTAAATTCCTCTGTGCTACCAGGAACTCTAGAATTTAGCTGAAGACACACTAAGAAAACTCTCCTACATGGTAAGAGAGGGAAAGGATTTATAGACTAGGAAGGGTATGACTGAGGCAGCGAGGTGGCACAGTGGATAGAGCACTGAGTTTGGAATCAGGAAAACTCATCTTTAAAAGTTCAAATCTGGTTGCAGACATTTACTAGCTTTGTGTGACCCTGGGTAAGTTCCTGAGCTCTGTTTACCTCAGTTTCCTCATCTGTAAAATGATCTGGAGAAGAAAATGGCAAATCACTCCAGTATCATTGCAAGAAAACCACAAATGGGGGAACAAAGTGACATCGACAGAAATGATTCAACTACAGCAACAGAAAGGATGTGACTGAAGATGATGAAGACAAAAGGACAGTAATTATCCCAAGACTGGGTGAAGACACTAGGCCTCATGGTGTGTCTTGTTGGGAAAGGAACCTAAAATTAGAAATAGTTTCAATGGAGAAAGTTATTTCCTCATATTTTGGCCCAATATAAGGCAGAGCTATCAGCTGATGTAAGTGGGAAGATCACTAGCTCTGCAGTTCAAGGACCTGATTCAAATCCTGCATCTCATGTTATAGCCCGGACAAATCCCTTAACCTTCCTGAGAATCCATTTGTAAATCTGTCAAAAGACAGGCTTGAACTAGATGTCTGAGGTCCCTTCTCACTCTACATTTATGATCTTCAGCCATTAATATAATCAGTCAATAAGCATTAAGTGCCTAGTGTTGTCTAGGAACCATGCTAAATGTTGTGGCTGTTGTTATTGCTCAGTCATGCCTGACTCTTGATGACCCCATGGACCATAGCATGCCAGTCCCTTCTATCCTCTAGTATCTGTTAAAGTCTGTCCAAGTTCATTCTTGTTGTTTCCATGACATGTTTATCCATCTTATCTTCTGGATCAACTTCTCCTTTTGCCTTCAATCTTACCCAAAATCAGGTCTTTTCCAGTGAGTTCTGTCTTCTCATTATATGGCCAAAGGAATTAAGCTTCAGCTTCAGTATTTGACCTTTCAGTAAATAACCTGAATTAATTTCTTTTAATACTGACTGATTTGACCTACTTACTACTCTTAAAAGTCTTCTATAGCATCACAATTTGAAAGTGTTGATTCTATAGTGCTTAGCTTTCCTTATAGTCCAACTGTCATAGCCATGTATTGCTACTAGATCAATGATAGCTTTGACTATATGGACTTCTGTCAGCAAGGTGATGTCTTTGAGTTTTAGTTTTCCATCCAGATTTTCCATAACTTTCTTTCCAAGGAGCAAGAATCTTCATTGCATGGCTGCAGTTGCCATCTGCAGTGATTTTTGAAGCCAAGAATATAGAGTGATTGGACCAATTGCCATGATCTTAGTTTTGTTTTCTTTTAAGTTAAGCATCAAGCCAGCTCTTACACTCTCCTCTTCCACCCTTAACAAAAGGCTTCTTAATTCCTCTTTACTTTCTGCTATCAGTCATGGTCTGCAGTGATCTTTGAACCCAAGAATATAAAATCTGCATTGCTTGCATTTCTTTTCCTTCTATCTGCTAGGAAATGATAAGCCCAGTTGCCATGATCTTAGGTTGGTTTTGGTTTTTTTTTTTTTTGATGTTAAGTTTCAAGGCAGTTTTTACACTCTCCTCTTTTACCTTCATGATAAAACTTCTTAAGTCTTCATTTTCAGAGTGGTATTGTCTGCATATCCGACATTGCTGGTATTTCTCTTGGCAACTTTAGTTCTGGTTTTCAATTTATCCAGCCTGGCATTTCACCTGATGCACTCTACATATAAATTAAATAATAAGGTGACAATATAAAGGCTTGTCAGATTCTTTTTCCCATCTTAAACCAACCAGTTGTTCCATATTTGGTTCTCACTGTTGTTTCTTGTCCTGAATACAGGTTCTCAGGAGATAAGGAAGATGATCTGGAACTCCCATCTCTTTGAGGACCTGCCACATTTTGTTGTGACTCATACAGTCAAAGCCTTTAGTGTACTCAATGAAGCAGAAGTAGATATTTTTTCTGGAACTCCCTTGCTTTCTCCATAAACTAGCAAATGTTGGCAGTTTGGTCTCCAGTTCTTCTGCCTCTTCAAAAACCAGCCTGCTCTTCTGGTGATTCTCGGTTCACATATTACTAAAGCCTAGTTTGCAGAATCTTAAACATAAGCTGGCTGGTGTGTGAAATGAGCACAATTGCTCAGTAACTTTGAGCATTCATTGGCATTGATCATCTTTAGGACTGGGATGTAAGCTGATCTTTACCAATTTAGTGGTCACTCTTGAATTCTTCAAATTTGCTAGCATATTGAGTACAGCCCTTTAGCAGCATCATCTTTTAGGTTTTTAAATAACTCATCTAAAATTCTGTCACTTCCGTTAGTCTTATTTTTAGCAGTACTAAGACCTAAAGACACCAAAAGAGGCAAAATGTAGCCCTTGCCTTTGAGGAGCTCACAATCTAATAGAAGAGACAACAAGCAAACAAATAAATACAATACAAACAAGCTATACACAGAAAAAATAGGAAATAATTAGTAGAGGGGAGGTACTAGAATTAAAAGAGATTGGAAAACACTTCCTGAGATGGGATTTTACTTGGGACTTAAAGGAAGTCAGAAAAGTCAGGAGGCAGAGATGAATGAAGAGGAAGATCATTCCAGACATGGGGCACAACCAGAGAAAATGCCTGGAGTCCGAAGATGGGGTTTCTTGTTCAAGGATCAGTCAGGAGGCCAGCATCGCTGGATCAAAGAGTATGTGATGGGGAGCAAGGTGTAAGAAGACTGGAAACATAGGCGGGAGATAGGTAATAAAGAGTTTTTTAACACCAAACAGAAGACTTTACTTTTGATACCTGATGTGATAGGGAGCCACTGGAGTTTGTTAAGCTGGGCAGGGTAGGGAGTGGAGTGTGACATGATCCAACTTGTATTTTTTTGTAGAGATGGGCACAGGTCTAACACAATTGTCCCACATTACATAAAACATCCCATTTTGTTCAAGTTGTTGATTGGTTTTGCTGATTTTTTTTTGGTCTTAAAAATTCTTTTTTAAGACATGGCTAGGAGTGAGGGAGGGGAGAGAAATTCAGGCAATGTCAAAACAACAGACATCAACAAAACTCTATTTTTATAAAATAATTTGATAAATTATATTAATTGTATAAATTATGTTAACATATAGAATAAAACATAAATTATCTTAACATATAAATATGTCAAATGATTGCCCAGAGCTGAACTCTATAGAAATGAAAGTGGGAAAGAAAGAAGGCAAGAGGTTGGGGGAGGGGAGGCTTCAACCATGGTTTGGCCACTGGGTGCAGGAGCCCTCCTGCCCATGGCTGCTGTAGCAAGAATGTTTAAGAGAGCGCTCAACAGGGTCCTTCCTTGTATCTTTGGACAGAACTGCCCATAACCACTCTATGATTTTCAGAGGGTCTATGTGTGAGGACAGAGCAAGGGGCAGGAGAAAAGAAGAGCGGCTGTGTAAGGGCTTAGGTTGAGAAGTGTCAGAACTATGTTCTATGCCCTTTGTGGATGTATTCCTCTAGGGTGTATTTATATGTTCAGCAAATTACCTTCCCCTTGGGAAAGTATCCTGGGGAATTGCGGTGTCCATCCTGATGGTGTGGTGTGTAGCTGTTTACTCCATTATTTTTGCATATGGGTACAGGAGTGATGAAAGATGCAATGTCCTGCCTATTCCCCCCTTTCCCATTCCCCTCTCCCTGGACAGGGCTGGGGGCTGCCCCCCTGACAGGGAGGCAATCTTGAGTTGTATGAAAAGAGGGGCAACTTCCTGTTGATAGCACCAGATGGATGGGAGACAAGAAACTTGGCCATGTGAGGCCAAGAGTTTAAAACAAGCAGAGATTAATCAGTTTCCTTAGGAGACAGAAAGATTTGTCCATTGAGACAGCAGAGAAGTAGTTGAACCAGAAAACCCCAGGTGAGAAGGGCTGTCCAGGTGTAAAGTTATGGGTCAACAATAGGAAGTAGTGGGAAGCAGGAACAAAGAGCAGGCATTCTGGAGTTTCTGCAGTCTTTGGAATATGACTTCTAGCTGCCTACCGGGCCTTTTAGAGATGCTGGGTGTGGTATTAGCCATGCTCCACTCCTCCCATCCCATGATGAGCCCCAGCTGCTAGCACAGGCACCAGTGAACGTACCTACCCATAACTAGGGAAGAACAAACTTTGAGCCATTCCTTTACCTAAGAGCATGCTTACATAGAGGTAATGTGAATTCTGTGGTAAATTTTGAAAGGGCAGCGGAGAAAAGGCTAGGTTCAGGATGATGCCCAGGGAGAGAAGCGATAAGGCAGGGGTGGGGAAACTGTGGCCTTGAGGTCACATGTGTCCTCTAGGTCTTCAAGTGCAGTTAATCCAAATTTGGATTGGGACAAAGGGCCGCACTTGAGAACCTAGAGGACCACATGTGACCTCAAGGCCACAGGTTTCCCTACCACTGGACTAAGAGAAACTCTGTGGTGGGAAACGAGGCAGTTAGATGGCATAGTGATAGAGGGCTAGATCTGGAGTCAGAAAGATCTCAATAAAAGTCCTTTCTCATACATCTATTGGCTCTGAAACTCTGAGCAAGTCATTTATCTTCTGCATACTTCAGTTTCTGTAAAATGAGGGTGATGAAAGCACAGACCTCCTAGGGTTGTGAGGATGAAATGAGATTATATTTGTAAAGGCCTTTGCCCTCATAGTGCTATATAAATGCTATTATTTGTTATTATTATATTATTATTATAAGATAAATTATGTCTATGGGAGGTTAGCTGGCACAGTAAGTAGAGTACTAGACTTGAAGTCAGGAAGACTCCTTTTCCTGAGTTCAAATCTAGTCTTAGACATTTACCAGCTGTGTGACCTTGGGCAAGTCCCTTAACCTTGTTTGCCTCAGTTTCTTCATGTAAAATGAGCTAAAGAAGGAAATGGCAAACCACTCCAGGATCTTTGCCAAGAAAATCCCAAAAGGGATCAAGAAGAGTCAGACATGACTGAAAAATGACTGAAAAACGACAACCAAGGCAGACACTTTAAATTCAGGTCAAATATCATATAACAGCAAATTATATAACCTTAAAAATACATTTGGGGGAAAAACTTTTGTTTTTGTATCTCCTAGATTCTCCTACATATTCTTTCTCCCCCAGCTCCACCCATGTCTCATAACAAAGAAATTTAAAAAGAAAATGAGACAGAAGAAAAGAAAGTCGATAAAACTGATGAACACACTAAGGAAATTTGACATCATAAAATCTTCCACCCACTTCGGACTCTTCTGCAAGGGAACGGGGGAGGTGCCTTCTCATATCTCTTCTTTGGAACGACTCTGTCATTCTTAAATCTTTCACAGGTTTGGAAATTTGAGAACAGTCCTATGGTGACTAATTATTTCCTCTAGTCTAGGGAAGACGCCTATGATTCTTAGGCATGATGCCACCAGTGGGGCAATGGTACCTGTTATTGGGTCATAGAACTAAAAGAGAGGATCTAATTCAATCTACCCCATTTTGCTGATAAATAAACTGAGGCCTAGGGAAATTAAATGACTCACCAAAGCTGACACAAGGGAATAAGGATTGGGTGGGGGATTTGAAGCCAAGCCCTCTGAATACCAACTCAGTGCTCCTTGAGTGGTACTATATCAGAGCATAGGGCCAGGGGCAGGCTCTTCTCAGGAATAAATAACTAAGAAACAGTAGAGAACTTTTGTAATCAACATTTTTTTTAAAATTTAAAAATAGAACTCCATTATAAATTATTAACAAATTCCCAGCTATTGCCCTTACCAAAGGTAAAATTGTTTCTTACAGACTTCTCTTCTAGATAAAAAGAGAAACAGTGGGACCCAGTGGGAGGTGCACCGGTCTGGGCGTCAGAAGACCTGGTTCCCAGTTCTGGCTCCGTCATGTACTGACTGGCAAGCTACTGAAATGCTCAGAAGCTGAGTTTACTAATATATAAAACAAGTATAATCACTCATGCCCTGCCTACACCAAAGAGTTGTGAAGATCACATGAGGTATCTGAAAGGGCTTTGTAAATCATAAAGGACCATAAGGAAGAAAAGGATTTTCTGAACCTTTTAAAACCATATTTAATGGATTGAAAAATACTGAACATGATGAGAACATTAGGTTGGGGGAAAAAAATCACAAAAGTTATAAGAGGACTCAGAAGCCAGCTAGAGAGGATAATGGCCTGAAGTCAAAAGGAACTGAGTTTAAATCTTGCCTCTGACATTAGCTGTGTGACCCTGTGCAAGTCACTTAACCTCTGTTTGTCTCAGTTTCCTTCTTCATAAAAATAGGGACAATAATGGCATCTGCCTCCCAAGATTTTTGAGAGGACCAAATGAGATAATATTTGTAAAGCACTTAGCAAATTCTGTTGTCCAGTCATTCCAGTCATGTCTGACTCTCATAACCCCAAAGATACTGGAGTGGTTGGCCAATTTTTCTTCTTTAGCTCATTTTACAGATGAGGAAATTGAGGTAATCAGGGTTAAGTGACTTGCCCAGGATCACACCTAGGCCAGATTTGAAATCAGGAAGAGGAGTCTTCCTAGTTGACTGTCCTCTGTTCACTGCTCCAACTAGCAAATAGTAGGTGCTTAATAAATGCTTGTTCTTCATTCATCCTTTCCCTTAACTTTGTGACCCTGGGCAAGTTATTTAACCTTTCTGGGTCTCTAGTTTCCTATTCCATGAAAATAATTACAGCCAGCATCTATATAGTATTTTAAGATTTACAAAGTCCTTTACATATGTTAACTCATTTGATCTTCACAATGACTCTGGGAGGTAGGGGCTGTTATTATTCCCATTTTACAGATGAGGAAACTAAGGCAGTGAGAGGTAAAATGGTCCAGGGTCCTTTGGCGAGGGCAGGGTTTAAACTCTAGTTTTCTTGACTCTTAAGTGTTGCAACTCTGTCTACTGCACCACCACCTAGATGGACTCAATGATCTTTAAGAATTCTTCAGTCAGTCAATGAACAATTATGAAGCACCTACTCATAGGGCAAGGTATTGTGCCTAAGTACTAGAGATATAAAAAAATAAAGGCAAAAAACTAGTCACTGCCCTCAAGAGGATCAAAGTCTAATGGGAGATGGGAGGGGAACACACAACATGAAAACATCCATGTTCAATCCTATGATCCAATTAGTATAACCTGGGACTGAGCAAGAATCTCCTGTCCCACAAATCTGACAGGTGGTCATCTAGCCTTGGTTTACACTTCAGGCGAGTTGGAACTCAGTTGCCTTAGACAAACTGAGACCTGGGAAAGACTTTAGCTTAAAAAGGCCATGGTCTCCTACTGCATCCAGGGCCATTTCCAGTAGTCCTGACCTATGTCTTGCCACTAAACCCAGATGGCTCTGGAGGAGAAAGTGAGGCTGGTAACTTTGCTCAGCCTCACCTCACTTAAATCCAATTCACTTGCAAGGCAAGAATCACACCCTTCTGATGTCACTGGTCCTCTTTGACAGCAAAGGAAAAGCAACACCTCTGATGGCAGCCCACTCACTGTACTGGGGCAGCTTTGCTGGTCATGAAATTTCTCCCAGCATTAAGCCAAAATTAATGTCTTTGGAGCCTCCAACCAAACACTCTTAAACCGGAGGTGGGGGAAACAGAATAATATTTGCCTGCTTTCACACTGTTCCCTGGGGAGCCCTCGCCTTGTTCAGTCTTGCAACCCATGTAACGACAATCATGAGAATGATGCAAAATATTGAGGGTTTTCACTAGCACATAAGCTATGAGATTGCTAGTGTAGCCCCAACCTGAGCTAGAGATTTCAAAACCCCAACTTCCTCTTCTCTGTGGCTCAAGCAAAGAGAGACAGCTCACAAAGCATAATGCAGTGGGAAGTTCAGTAACGTGGGGTGGATAAAAAAACTAGCATTTCATTGGTTGAGGGAACTCCCAGAGGAGGAAATTCCCCCATCAGTACAGGTCAGCATCTTCTCTGCAATTTATAGTCTTAGAGCAGGAGCTTGTAACCTGGGGTCAATGATTTTGTGTTTTAAAAATGAAGATAACTGAGAAAAAAATAAAATAAAAAACACACAGCAAAGAACAAAAGAAAACCTAGAAGGAAGTAGAAAAGGTGGGTTGTGTTGAAAACAATGTGTAGCATTTATTATGTGTAGTTTTCATGAAATGGAAATTTATTACTTTATATTGAATTCTCTCTTGTGTTCTGCTGTGTATGCAAAAATGTTCTATTTTCTCTTGTATTTAAGTTTAAAATGAATAAAATTTTTAAAAAATAAAAATAAGGTAACGATTTCAGCATAATTGGTTTCCTTTGTAATCTTGTGAATTTTATTTTATGCATTTAAAACCACTATTCTGAGGATTCTGTAGGCTTTACCAGACTGCCCAAGGAGTACAGGGTACAAACAAAGGTTAAGAGTCTGTGTCTTAGAGAACTGTCCAGGTTACCGAACAGTTCAGTGGTTAGCCCAAGGTCACAGAACTAAGTATGTGGCATGGGTGGGACTCGAACCCTGGTTTTTCTCTCTCTAAGCCCATCTCTCTATCCACAACTACACCATGCCGATGCTGTCATGACTAAATGGCAGGACAGTGTCATGCGTGCAGTGACTTGACTGTAGAAAATTCCGGGTGGTGTAGGAAAAAACAGCAAAGGTAGGGAAACATTCTGTATCTGTTGTCTGTGAGCAGTGTGAACTTGTGGGTGGCTCAGGAGACTGACCTGGCCCAACTTCAGTTGCCCTCAGTGACTTACCCCGCCTCTGCTGGGCTTGCCAGAAGAAAAGGAGGTCAGTACAAAAGTCAGAGATGAGCAAGCAGAAGGGACAGGCTTTGAGGGAAGAAAATAAAAGAGTCACCTGGAGTTCAGAGAAGACTGACCACCCAAATGCAATTGGCAATTAGTGTGGACATGCTTAGCCCAGTTTCCAGGGAAATTACAATTCCATCTGGTTTGTGGAAAATAAAATCTATAGTGCTTAATGACTGTGTTTCCATAATAACATTAGATGAGCAAACAACAGCTTCCGTTCTGCTTGAGGGAAAAAAAAGAAAGAAAAAGAAAGAAAGGAAGAAAGAAAATGTCAAGCAGCCTAATAGAATGATGTTTAAATATGAAACTCAGCCACAGATTCACCCCTCGCCTGCTTCCCCCAGATTTGCCTCTCGGATGCGTATTGACATAACAAATGTTCAATCATTAATCTTTTCATATTATGCTCTGGGGCTTCTCGGTTACCTCGACCACGTGATGTTTGTGTCTGTTCCCTCCGAGGCCTGGTCTGCCACACGCGGCCGAGTTCTTTGGACAGCAGCTTAGGGCCAGGGAAGAGTGCTTGCATATGGTTTTTCTTTTTTCCATGCTGAATGTAAAACTAGACCAAACGCTAAAATTTTCAGATAGTTCCTTACTTAAAGTCATTCAGAGTGTAATCTGGCAACATTTTTTCCTCCTGGTTGTCAGGTTATGTCTAGTACTGTGGGTCCAAGACTGAAAGAACCGATTGAGGATGGATTGTTAGGATTGGGTAGGATGCTATTGTGGTGTTTTAGCTAAGGTACTAGCTACAGGTACTCTTAAGTATGATTTACATGTTAAAGAGAATGAAGGAACTGTGTTATTTCTGTTTGGTAATCAATTTCATAATGGGACAGCTCAAGAAAACCTTTTGTTACATGGCAAAACCCTCTCCACTTTTGTTTTGTTTTTAAATAAAGCTATGAGAAGCTATATTTGGTTTCTACTGAAATCACTTTGGGGAATTTATTGTAGGTGATGTATTTTAGAACAAATGATGAATAATAATCCTAAAATTCTGGTCCTAGAATTTCCTCAGAAAGACCCAAAGATCACATAGTGTACTATGAAATATGAACCCAACCCAGACACGGGCCAGAGTCAACCTAAATGTACATGAGATACTGCTACTTCCTTACCTTGGAAAAAGAATGATAGAATTTTAGAGCTAGACCAGATCTTTAGATAGCACTTAATCCAACACCTCATTTGTTCTGATTTATCCAGATTTCTACTTACTAATGCTAAGTTGTGGCCCAAACCTTTCACTTTTTATGAAATACGTTTTTTTTTTTTTTGTTTCTTCCTCTCTGCTCTCAAAGTCACATACTAATCAGATATTGGCAAACTAATCTCAACATTAACCAAAATGACTGGCTATGATCTGAAACGATTCATTTCAAGTGTTAACCAGATAACATTACCATTAGCCAGCTAAATATAGAACTGCTGACTTCCCCAGCAATGTCAGAAACAGCCAACAAATGTTGCCATAGCTAAGATTAACTGGCTGATGTTAGCCACAGTTCTAATTTTAAATACTATGTTTATGTCATCATCATCACTACTACCACCAAAAAAAAATTATGGGCCTGTTGTATATAGCCTTGTGACAGTTATTATAGAAAGCATGGTGAATAAATGTAGGTCACAAAATGTTAAAGTCAAAGGGGACCTTAGAGATTATGTTTCATGGCTTCCAAGAACCTATAATTTAAGAGATGATATTATTACATACTTCCACTGAAGTTCTACTCTAGTGTTTCATAATGGCATGGAAGTGACCCTTGGCTCTTGAAGGTTATGCCACCAAAACAGATAGCTTAGAAGGTCTCAATAAGCTCAAAAACCTTTGTGCATGTACATGTGCATGTGCAAAAACCTTTGCCCATCAAAAGCCTCTGAGCATGGACTCTTCATCCGAAGATGAGTCTAGCTGTGTTCAGAATGGTTCATCGTCAACATCAGGTGAAGCAATTTTTGAGATTCAGCAAGGTTTGGGATCTTCATTACAAGGAAGAGTAACTATGCCAATTAAATCATATATTCTTTGAAGTGCTTTGTATAGGTTGTGACTAAGGTTGCTTAAACTGACCTCATTGTAGTATTATAGACTTAGAGCTAAAAGGAACCTTAGAAACCATCTGGTCCAACTTCCTCATTTTACAGATGTGGAAACTGAGTCCATGCAGGTTAAATGAAGTGCCCAATGTCACACAAGTAGTGAGGAACAGGGCAAGGATTTGAACTTAGGTGGTCTGACTCCAAATCTGGCAGTGTTTTCATTATACATGATGTCTCTCAATCCTATTATTAATTATGAGTGGGTAAGGACAAAAAAAATGAGGGAATCAGATTTGGTCCTAACTAACCTATACCTCAACTGAATTTTAAATTTAAATGCCTTACATACCAAGTTACTAATTACATGATGGACCTAAGCCAACAATGGCACCCAATGTAAAGATTAACTGGCTAAATGATAATGGTAGATGTAGTTCAAACTCTGACTGTAGTGTATAGTGATATCTCAATTAACTAGTTCCTTGGGAATGAATCTACTTCGTAATAAAATCAACCATGTTAGCACAAGTCATCCAAATCAGCACTGCTTTATATCATGTGACACTGGCAATTTACTGAAGTTACACAAAATTACCTCTGTCCACAGATCCTATCTGTCTAGTTGTTTAGTATAGTGAAAGAAAAACCGGGTAATCCCAAGGCAACTGGGAAGCTTGCAAAATTGGTCTTCAACCATTAGAATGGTAAAGAGGGGAGAACAGCAGCTGCAGGTGAGAGCCCGGAGAGCCACACCAACCTTTTTTGGTGCACAAGGTTGACTGCCCATGGAAGGGAACTGGAGTTTCCCATTGCTTTTTATGATTATTCCTCAAAGCAGACCCTATCCCACTGGATTAGGAAGAGAGGAGATAGGACCTTCCTTTCGCAGAGCAATATAGCTCGAGTATGTTCTTTAGGATCTTTTCTGGTATGTCTGTATGTACCCAAATTTCTGAACAATGTGTGTCCCACTGGGGGCTTTTATGAGACAGGACATGCTGCCAAGATACCTGTTTGAGGCAGTGATGTCAAATTCAAACAGAAACAGGGGCTACTAAATCATATATAAGGATCTCTGTAGTCAACATTGACCTGGAAATCACATTAACATTATTTATGTCTTGTTGTTTTCAAATTTTATTTTGTTAAATATTTTTATCTGGTTTGGGCTACACGGGGGAGTGTTGTAGACTGCATACACATGTTTGGCATCTCTGGTCTAAGGTGGAAAAAAATAAACACAAAAGAGATTGGAAGGGATGAATCTATGTCAAGAGGTTAGCAAGAGTTTCATCCTTCTATGTACCTTTTAAGCCGCCTCTCCTTCCCTGCACTGTCAGTGTCAGAAGTGAGAGGACCCCTGATTTTGACATCCCTAAGCTCCCCTTTCTGTGCCCCCACCAGTGGAGACCCTTTCTATACTTCATATTCTTAGTGCTCTCTCATTCTCTAGTTTTTTCCACCTACCAAAAAAGGAGAATTTCTGATATCTGTCACTTTGCTTGCTTTCAGCATGCTCATTCTCTACTTTCTGTCCTCCTTCTCCTCACTCCCCATCAATGGTCTAATCAATGGTCCCTATTTAGGTATCCGGTTCTTAGTTTCACTCTAACGCTACTCTACTCAAAACAAGACTGGCATTGATTCTGACTGATTGACTACAGATAGTGGAGGTTACACAGACTGAAACTCACATTCAAGTGCAATTCACGACTTTAAAAAAAAACCCAACAACTCTGTGCAATGACAGACTTTATTCATCAAAACATAGTCAACTAGCATTTCCAAGCAAGTGAATAGAAAACGGGGGACCTAAAGGTAAAGCAGATAAGTCTTTTTTTCTAGGGTTATTTATGGTGTTGGGTTGCAGGTACCAGCAAGTAAAACCACCCGCTGAGTTTTCTCCTAAAGTAAAGGTGATGGCCAGACACTGTGGGGGCCAAATGGTGATGTTAGGTTGCTGTGATTGGGCTAATTAACTCTTTCTATACTTCATGTTCCTGGTTCCCTTCTACTCTCTCCCACCTATAAAATTTGGAAAGTCTCTGATAGTAGACTAGTGATTATCTTCAGCAAACCTATCTTCTATTTTAGATGCTAAGACTTTACCTGTGATTCATGTCTAGGCTTAATTAGAGATATCTTAGGATAGAGTTGCTGTGTTCTGTAATTAATTCCTTGGCTCTGGGCTTTGGAAATTTGTTTGATTTTATCTTCTAACTGCTGCTCACTCTTGGGTCTCCTCCCACCTGTCTGATTGCTCCTTCTCTGTCTCCTTTGTTGACTCATCATTGCCATTACACTTTCAAATATACCCCACAAATTGGTCATGAGCCCTCTCTTTTTCTCTCTCTCCATTTCCTCTCTTGGTGATCTCCTCAGTTCCTATAGGTTCAATTACTTTCTCCATGCAGTCAAATCTCAGATGTGAACAACTAGCCCTGGTCTCTCTCCTGAGCTCTGTTCCCATATTATAAACTGCTGCTGAATAATTCCATCTGGATGTTCCACAGGAAACTCAAACTCAGCATGCTCCAAAGAGAATCTCTTCCCCTCAAACTCACCCCTCTTCCAAATTTTTCTATGACCATCAAGGGCATGGCCACCCTCCTAGTCAGCCAGGTACATAACCTCAGCATTATATCACTCTTAACTCCACATATCCACTTCAAATCTTGGCCTCTTCTGTCTCCACAACATCCTTTCCAACTATTTCCTTTCTACTCATACTGCCACCACCCTAGGCACTGGGGAAAGCCCACTGAAAAGGTATAGAATGTCTTGTACAAGGAACAGCATGTAGTCTGGACTTCAGAAATGGAGAATAAATATAATGTAAAATAAGAGAAAAGGAGCTTGAATTGTGAGGAGGGAGGTTCTTGAATATTCAGAGGTCAAAGATAGACTGGTGGCAGGAAAGGCAAACTTTAAAATGCTTTATAAATGCTTTCTATTGTTATTAACTATTACTAGTAGCAAGGGTTGAGAGCAGGAGTGGGAAACATGTGGCTCTGTAGGTCGTCAAGTGTGGGCCTTTGACTGAATCCAAACTTCACAGAACAAATCCCTTTAATAAAAGGATTTGTTCTGTAAAACTTGGACTCAGTCAAAAAGCTGCACCCAAGGACCTAGAAGGCTCATGTGACCTTGAGACTGCAGGTTACCCATCCCTGGTCTAGAGTCTAGAACTGTTCAGTCATTTTCAGTCCTATCCAACTATAGTATTTTACCACTCCCTTCTCCAGCTCATTTTACAGTTGAGGAGATTGAGGCAAACAGGGTCATGCAGAGAGCAAGTGTCTAAGGTCAGATTTGCAGTCAGGTCTTTCTGGCTCCAGGTCCCCCCACTCTGTCCACTAAGCCACCTAGTTGTCTGGAGACTGTTTATAACATAGGAGCAGAGCTTAGGAGAGAGGCAAGGGCTGGTGGTTCGCATCTGGGATTTGTCTGCATGGAGATAGAAATTGAACCTATAGGAACTGATGAGATCACCAAGAGAGGGAATGGGGTATATTTGAAAGTGTAATCGCAATGATGCGTCAGCAAAGGAGACTGTTTGGAGACCTTGGTTCAAATGCTATCCTTGGTTACACTGGGTGAGTCACTTTTTTTTTTCTCTCCTTTGTGAAATAAAAGGTTGGATTAGGTTATCAAGTACTTTCCAATTATAAATCCTATGACCTGGAGCCCACCCTTCCTAATAAATAAAGCCCAATTAGCTGACTCTTTCTATATTTTTTCCTTTCATGCCTCTCTTCCTTCCCCTAGAACATACGTGATACCTTCTCTGCCTCTGATCCTTGACCCCTCTCCCTGCCCCAAGATTCTCAAGAACTTATTTTATTCTTTGTTATGCCTTTGGCATGATTTTAGTCAGTATTCATAAGTGTTTATATTCTTTTAATCCCTTATATGGCTTCCTAGAATGTATCTCTATAACCCTTATAATATATCTATCTCTGGAACTGAAGTTACTGCCAACAAATTACATCACTATCTTCCTTGATAGAGATTTTGCTGTATGTCTCCTGATGGTATGTTAACTGTCTGGTCATGATGAGGCTGAAACCTTCTCTTGGTAGAAAAAGCCTTCCCTCTAATCTAGATGAAAAGTGTGACCAGAAATAGATGAACAGAGTTTTCCTTAGGGTGTCAACAAGGGAGGTAATTCCTGAGGGGAGGATGCTTCTTCACTGTAGCAACCATAGAGATCCTCACTCCTTCTGGGATCCTGTGGCTATGGTGCCCCTTTCATCGACTGATCTTCCCCCTCCACCACCACCACCAAATTGTGGGTCAGACTTACTAGGGTCAGTCACCTGCTCCTGGCAGGACTACGCCTGTTATCATACTATCAAAGCAAAACCCCTCAAATGAATTTGAAAGGATTCTTAACTATAGCTCCGTCTAGACCAAGGCTTCTTAAGTTTTATGTCAGTTCCCTGTAGTCTGATAAGGCCTAGATTGCTTCTCAGAATGCTGTTCCTAAATGCATAAAATATACTACATAGGATCACAAAGGTTACCAGTTATATTAAAATAGCTGTCAAAATGTAAAAAAAAAAAAAAGATTCATGGCCTCACTGAAATCTCTCCACCAACTCCTTAGATATCTGTAAACCCTAAGTTAAAAGCTCCTGACCTAAACAGCTTATCCATGTAAATCAATGAGCATACACTTACTAAGTGCCTACTTTTTGCCAGACACTGTAGGTACCACAGATATAAATATAACAATCCCTGTTGTCTATCAAATACTGCATCAAACTAAAAAATACGTAAACTGAACTAATGTTTTTAACCAACATTTATTAAGAGCTTCCTCAGGGATTCAAGAATTAGTCTTGCGTCTTTCTGTGACTCAGATTTCAGGAGTACTTGTGATGGCGAGAGGACAAGAATGTAATCTGGAAATCCCCAAAAATGGATACATGTGGCGTTGGAACTCAGTGATAAAGTGTAGCCTGGTTGCTAGGCTACGAGGACTGGAGGACCATGAATCTCTTGCGTGTTTCAGCCCAAATAAACAGCACTGCTGTGTTAAGCACGCAAAGAAGCTGTCAACACAATATTTTCCCTCAGATGCGAAAAACCTACTATTTTAAACCTTTGACAGTGCACTGTACTCTCTAACAGGAAATAGCTAAAGAGAAACATTTAAAAAAAAACAAAACAGATTAATCCATACTCTGTGTGAGATACCCAGGGTCAAATGTTCAGATGTCAAGGTGACAGCTTTGTACCTGAATGTGCTATGTTGTTATTTATTTCTCATTTTAAGCCCAAGGGAAGGGATACAGGATGCAGGCATGGATGATTTACATCTGCACTTCCCTTTTGGTGATGGGCCACTTGGGAAAGGCCAAACCTTTCATTTCTCCTTGAAGGTGAATCTGCCTGTGTAACTGGCAGTTAGTTACGTTAAATAAACTGGATGAAGGATTATTTGAGCTGGCTTGGGCTAATTGAACCATTAAGGAATCTACTTCTGCCAGGCAGGCTTCTCCAGAGATCCAGAACCTATCCTCAGGTCCACAGTTTTCTAAGGGGAACAGGGGAGAAATAAAAGGGTCAGTATCTTCTCTCATCCTAACATGCTGGGGTAGAGAGCATAAAATAGGGCACTCAGTAAGGCAAGAGGCAAAGACTGGTAAGAATCTTCTTCCACTGTTTCTGTGAAGATAGAAACTCTCAAATTTCATCTTCTGTAGATTTTTGCTGTCTATAGGTTTCTATGTTTTCCCTCATGCCCCATACTTTGGTATAATGGAAAGAGCACTGGATTTGGAATCAAGGACCTTGCTTTTCTTAGCTCCAGGTTCCTCTTCTATAAAATGAGATGAGATGTATTATATTAGCCCCCAAATTCCCTTCCAGATCAAAATCCTCTTATTCTAATATTTATTTTGCTTTTTCCTAAACCTTTCCCTGTTTTTTTGGTAGGATTTTTTTGTTTTGTTTTGTTCTTAATCATTTTAATTGTCCTAGTCAAAATGGCTGGATTTTTTGGACTGGTCTCCCTCAATTATATTCACCAATGCCACCAATAAGGTCCATGCATTTCATTTAATGATGAATTCCTCACTCCTTTTTTCCTAATCCATTGCAGACATCTTTTGGTCACTGCTGAATGAGTTTGTAAATTATATCCATGATCCAGGCTCTTGGATTTCTCTAAGAATGTGACTCTGATGAAGAAATAAGAGGTTTAGCATGTTGGGCTTCTGGCATGTGTATATGTAGAACTATTCATGTTTAGACTTGCTCAGGGCCTTCCCAAACAACCTATATTGTGTTTTGCTTTCAGAGACTGAAAGCCATTTATGGGCATCATATTGATAATCTCAACTATATTCTGGCAAGGTGGGTCAGGGAAAAATGATGCCATTATTTACCAGTTACTTTTAAGAAATCTCCCTAACAGCATTTGTTTGGCACCTTAAGGTCCACAGAGCACTTCATGTACATTATCTCATCAGATCTTTACAACAACTTGGTGAGGTCAGCAATTTTATTGTCACCATTTTTACAGATGAAAAAGCTGAGGCTGAGAGAGTATGTGTGACTTGTCCATGGTCACAGAACTAAGAGGTATCTCAGGTGGGATTCAAACTCAGATCTTTCAAACTCTAAATCTAATCAGCCAAATCAACAAGTATTTACTAAGTACCTATTAACATACCAGACTCTGTGCTAGGTACAGGGAACACAAAGAGGAAGGAAAAATCCTTGATTTTTTTTTTAAGGAAATTACGTTCCAATGGAGAGACAACATGTATTTACAAATACAAGTATTTACAAAATAAGTACATAAATACAAGATAGTCTTTTGGTAGGAAAGCACCAGCAGCTGGAGTGACCAGGAAAGGCCATGTAGAAGACAGATTGATCTGAGCTTTGAAGGGAACTAGGGATTCTAGGAGGCAGAGATAAAGAGGGAGAGCATTCTAGGTGTGAGGGACAGTCTGTACAAAGGTATAGACATAGGAAATGGAGTGCTGTACATATGGAACAGTAAGGACTCCTTTGTAGCTAAGTCTTACGTAAAAGAAAAGTAATGTATAATAAACCTGGAAAGTTAGATTAGATCTAGGTTGTGAAGGAATTTAAATGTCACAGCATTTATTATTTGATCCTGAAGGCAATAAGTAGTGCAGTGACATTGTTAGACATGCTTTGGCAGCTGTGTGGAGGATGGATTCAGCAGTCATTTCTGTTTACTACATTGCTTCCATTTCCCCTTCATGTATGAGAGGTCTTGGTATCCAGGGATCAGGGATTAGTGGTCAAGGGGTCTTAAGAAAATGAACTCGTCTTCTATTAAAACTCCTGATGTCTATATTTTGAGAGTCTGTAATTTTGTTGGCATTTCTTGATGCATGTAATAAACTTATAATGCAGTAAATGGTCTCCAGGAATTGCTATGGTAGAGAATTTCATCACCTTGTAGTCAACCAGACAATGACCCTTTCAAACTTAGTTTGTCTCATCCAGAGCAATTTTTGCACTTAGGCCAAGCAGAATAGAGGGATTACTTAGAGTAAGGCCTCTAGGGGCATGAAGGATGGTTGGATCACTGGGAAGTTTTGATCCTACAGAGGGAAGGTAGATCAGTAGTGAAGTTGGTGGGAAGAATGGGTATACCTTAGGATGAATTGCTGCCCTTATTATGGGGAGCAAGGCCAGAAAGGAGAAGAAACCCAGGATGATATTGTCCACACCCTTTAAAATTATAGAAGGGAGGAAGCATGCTTGGGGCCAAAGCTTCTTCTAGGGGAGGCAAGGCCAAGAAAGGAACTAGGATTTGGATAAACATAAGCCTGGAGGATGTTACTGGCACACTCTAAATTTTCCAGCCTGAGGAAAAAGCCCTGATGGCTCAGATCTAGTTACAGCTCTAAGCAGGTCCTCAGACAACATCCATCCCCAGACCTATACTTGATACATTTCCAGCTTGGGAGGACCTGCTCGAGCATGCACTCTACCAATGTATCCTTCAAGAAGCCAGGATTTTGTGCAGGGCATCAGGGTACAAGAAGGCAACTGAATATCATTTTAGTTGAGGTTTTGCCACTACATTAAGAGTTAAATAAGCTTTTGTGGGCTGGTCTGGAAACTTAATCATTTATAATGTGGTTTCTATGGGAAAATGCAGTTTTGAGCTCCAAGGAACAGACTTAACAAAATGCAGCCATATGTGATGCTGGAACGGGGAGTAACAGAGCCCTTTGTAATGAGGTCAATGGGGGCATCAGTTTCATTACTTCTTAATCTCTACCTCACCCCCCAGGTATTCAGTATGGGGAGTCTTAGTTCCAATTTCCTTGATCTTACTGTGCCCCTGAATGCCATCCTCATTCCCACTTCTCTGCTTTCACTGCTGCTTCTGACCCTGCCTGCGATACCTTTCTTCTCTGCCTAGATAAGATCTATCCACACTCTAAGGTTCATTTCAAGACCCACATCCTGACCATCTCCAAAAACACTCATCCCTCCCTTCTCTGAACTCCTATTTTCCACAATATAGAATTTAACATTTAGTAAGACAGCTAAATGGTGCAGTGGATAGAGCACTGGGGTTGGAATCAGAAAGACTCATCTTTCTGAGTTCAAATCTGACCTCAGACATTTACCAGCTGTGTGACCCTGGGCAAGTCATTTCATCCTATTTGCCTCAATTGCCTCATCTGTAAAATGAACTTTCCCAACAAAACCCCAATTGCAGTCATAGAGAATTGGACTTGACTGAATAATGGCAGCATTTAGTAACTGTGTTGTATTATTTTCTGATTGTATCACAAGTATCTCTGGCTTAATTATAAGTTCCTTGAGGGCAAGGGCATAATGTGTTTTACCCTTCTTCTGTTTTTGTGCCCCTTTCCTGAAAGCTAACACAGAGCTGAGTACAATGAATCAAAGGCACACTAACATCTCTCCTCTGTTTGGGTTACTACTCTGCTGTCAAGGCAATGTAGGCAGCTCTCAGGTATGAGGTTTCTTCAACTTCCTGGGAACCAGAAGAGCAAGGACCAGTCAAGAAATTTGTGGCTGAGTCGTTCAGTAGTGTCTGACTTTTTTGTGACCCAATGGACCATAGCACATGAGGCCCTTCTATTCTCCACTGTCTTCCAAAGTCTGTCGAAACTCATGTTCATTACTCCCATGACAATATCCGTATCAGCTTCTGTCATTCCCTCTCCTTTTGCCTTCAATCTTTTCAGCATCAGGGTTTTTTCCAATGAGTTCCATCTTCTCAATATGTAGTCAAAGTATTTCAGCTTCTGCTTCAGTATTTGACCTTACAGTGAAGAGCTTGGATTAATTTCTTTAAATATTGACTGGTTTGATCTCCTTGTTGTCCAAGGGTCTCTCAAAAGTCTTCTCCAGCACCACAGTTTGAAAGTGTAAATTCTGTGGCACTCAGCTTTCCTTGTAGTCTAACTCTCACAGTCATCAGTAGCCATTGCTACTGGAAAACCCAAAGCTTTGACTATAGACCGTTGTCAGCAAGGTGATATCTCTACTTTGTAGGATGCTGTCCAGATTTACCATAGCTCTCCCTCCAAGGAACAAGTGTCTTTTAATTTCATGACTGCAGTCATGGTCTGCAGTGATCTTTGAGCTCTAAAATGTAGTCTGATACTGCTCCCAGTTCTTTTCCCTCTGTTTTCCAGGAAGTGATGGGACCAGTTACCATGATCTTAGTTTTTTATCTTAAACTTCAAGCCTGCTTTTACACTCTTCTTTTACCTTTTATCAAGAGGCTTCTTAATTCTTCCTCACTTTCTGCCATCAGATTAGTGTTGTCTGTGTATCTGAGATTGTTAGTATTTCTCCTGGCAGTCTTAATTCCAGTTTTTGACTCATCCAGCCTGGCATTTTGTATGATGTACTTTACATATAAATTAAATAAACAAGGTGACAATATAGAGGCTTGCCATACTCCTTTCCCAATTTCAAACCAATCAGTTGTTCCATGTTTGGTTCTCACTTTTGCTGCTTGACCCACATACAACTTCATCAGATGATCTGGTACTCCCATCTCTTTGAGGACTGGCCACATATTTTTGTGATCAATACTCAAAAGCTTTAGTGTAGAGAAGTAGATGTTTTTTCCTAGAACTCCCTTGCTTTCTCCATAATCCCAAAAATGTTGGCAGTTTGGTCTGTAGTGCCACTGTCTCTTTGAAAACTAGCCTACTCTTCTGGTAATTCTTTTTTTTCAATAAAGATAAGATATCCCTTGAACAAAAACTTTTATTTTCAGTATTACCAGTGTTTCAATCAGTCCAGTAGATGCCAGAAACTGTATTAATGTTAGGTGATAGTGTGTGGCTCTTTTGACTGTTACAGAAGGGATGCATGACGGTCACCTTTGTTGTGTGAGGCTAGTGCTGGCTCTTCAATGTTTCTACTAACCATCCCATTGCCTCATCAAGGTCAGTGCCTTTCACTGTGGATGTTTTGAAAATCTGCCATTTTCGGTTCTTCAAGGCTAGAAGCCGGAGTGAATTAGCCATCTCCATAGGGGTCATGGCCTGTTCCATGTCCTGCTTGTTTGCAAACTAAAATTGCTTTCCTTATCTCTTTTTCCTCCAACATGGCAACTGACTCTAACTTGGAAACTCCAGTGCGGTCTCGATCACAGCTGTCTACGACATAAATGACTGCATTGGTGTTTGAATAATAATATCGCCAATATGGCCTAATACTTGTCTGTCCTCCTAAATACTTGACTTTATTTAAGGTTTTTCTATGTTACCATCTCAACATTGAAACCAGTGGTGGAAATAGTAGTAACAACTTCTCCGACTTGTAATCCATACAAAATTGTTGTTTTTCCAGCTCCATCTAATCCCAAAATTAAAATCCTCATCTCCCAAGTTCCAAACAGATTGGAAAAAGTAGTTGAGAAGAGCCACCCATGGCTACGCTGGTTCCCCGCTGCGTGGTGTGTGGCCCCCAAGTCCTACAACGTCTTCTCGGGCCTCAGTGCCACCATGGACAATCGGCCTCTTCAGGCTTCCAGACCTCCTTTGCACCAATGAGGTCCACATCAGACTCCCAGTAGAAGCGGGGATGGGGAGAAAAGGCCCTTCTGGTAATTTTTGGTTCTCACATAACTGAAGCCTAGCTTGCATAATCTTAAGCATGACCTTGCTGGTATGTGAAATGAACACAACTGTTTAATAGTTTGAACTCTCTTTGGCACTGCCCTTCTTTAGGATTTGGGACTTAAATGATCTTTTCCAGTGCAGTAGTCACTGTTGAGTTTCCCAAATTTGCAGGCACTTTGAGTGCATCACTTTAACAGCATCATCTTTTAAGATTTTAAATGGATCAATTGGAATTCCATCACCTCCACTTGCCTTATTGTTAGCAATACTTCCTAAGACCCACTTGAATCTATTCTCCAGGAAGTCTGGCTCTAGATCAGTAGCCATATGATTGTGGTTATCGACAACGTTAAAACAAAGATAATTGCCATGGAGGTAGGGTATTTTCACCTATTAGCATAACTTCCCAGAACTGAACCTGTCCATATGTTTCAGAACAGGCACAAAAAGAACCAGTTAATGGTTCTAACCCATTTCTGGTTATCATAGGATTTAGAGTTGGAAAGAACCTTGGAGATCATTTACTTCAGCTTCTTCATTTGGCAAATGAAAAGGAAGGAAAGAATAATGGAAAGAAGAAAAGGAAGGAGGGATAGAAGGAAAAAATAAAAAGATGAAGAAAAGGGAGGGAAGAAGGACACAAACTTACAAAATATCTACTATATACCAGGCAATGTGCTAAGTGCTCTATAAATATTATTTTAAAATGACATCTAGAAAGATTGAATGCCTTGTTTAATATCATATAGGACAGTGGGTAGCCAAGACAGGATTCAGTTCCAGGTTGTCTGATTTAAACTACAGTGCTCTTTACATGATCCCATTTTTGTCAGTTCAACTATTCATTACAATTATCCAGTATAGTGACACTGAACCTGGACTGTAATTGACATGTGACTGTTTGGCAGTACCACTGGACTCAAGTGATTCCATCTCTGGGAATGAAGGTGAGCTGTCTCTTCTTCCCTTGAGGGGTGAGTTTCCTATGTCTTTCCCAAAGTAAAGACTTTTAATTACTGTCCCAAGCAATATTGGCTAGTCATCTGTGAACTCCAGAGGACAAGGTCCTATGCCCCACTGGCCCAACCGTATTTGTTAATGATTGGTGGTCCTACAGCCTGACCTTGTTTTAGCAGAGTCAGTTGTTTGGACTTGTCTCAGAGACTCTTGCCAAACTCTCAGTGATTTGTATTCTTTATTCGATATTAGGTAGAGTTAGAGCAAGGGGATAAGTCCAGCTGTCCCTGATTCTGTACACCTCAGTTTCTTCCACTACAAAAAAAAATGACCATATCTCTTGCCCTGAACTCATCTCATAGGGAAATGGCAAGGACAGTTCCGGCTAGTCCAGCCTTCTGAAACCTCTTGGTGAAAGTTATGGCCGAAGGAGACCCCCCCAAACCAAAACAAAATTGTTTCTCTTGTCATTGCCTGTGGTCTGGGAGACCTCTTGGAATGCTAAGAATTCACATTGTTCAAGCAAGTTGGGGTGGTGGTCAGCTGGACAGCACCCTGGTGGCTCAGGGACTGAGGAAGAATACAGCATTTTAGATCACAGCCTTCCTGCCTTTTCTCCTAGGGAGCCAAGTGATTTGAAAGCAAGCTTATTGACTTTCCATAAGAGCTTTCAGCCGCACCCTGTGGGCTGTGAATCGAGTGCTCATGGTCGTAATTAAGTTTGAGAAACTGGAGCTCACAGCCAACAGCAACAGCTTGTGATTTGTGGGTGTCAAGTGTACTAGAAAGTGGTCAGTGTGCTGGTGACAGATGGGAACGGCAGATATTATTGAGCTCTCTCTGACTGAGGTGGGAAGACTGAGAACCATTTCCGTTCTGGCTTAACTGGCCTAAAAAGAGCTATCCAAATAGGGGAGGCTCAGCCCAGGAGGATCTGGTTTTGTAATCCCTCAGAGTCATACCATTATGCTTTGTTGGTAGATGAACTTTCTTTGTGTAAAAATAAACTCCTTTCACCATGATCTCTGCTCATGTGTATGCTGCCCAGGATGAAAGGGAAGGCCCACCAAGGTATTCATTCCTTCACCAGAATTTATCTCATTAGCACATAGGTAGGGGTTTGAAATAACTCCAAGTTTTATTTTGACTTTAATGCTGCCCTTCAATATGGAACCATTCAGATCCTATAACCCATTGAGGCTGCAGAAATATAGCACAGTGGAGAAGGAGCTGAATTTATGGCCAGAGGACCTGGGTTCAAATGCTGGCTCTTCAGCTTACTTAGGCAAGTCATAACTCCTCTGGGAACCAGCTTCCTCATCTGTAAATTGAAGAAGTTGCACTCAATTAATTTCAAAGGTCTGAGTGCCTGGCACGTAGTAGGCACAAAATAAATACTTGTTTTCTTCTTCTTCCCCCTTTCCACCCTAGATTTATGATTCCACAATCCTGGGTTCAGAGGCAGCAAGTGAAGGTGGCAAGTCACTTCACTGAGACCATTTCCTCATCTTTAAAATGGGTAATCCCTATCCCATAGGGTGGTCATGAAGTTCAAATGATGAAGGGTTTTGCAAACTTTAAAGAGCCAGTTACTGTTATTTCACAAAGTGAAGAGGTTCTGTTCATTTTCATGAAAAGTCTGGGATGCAGGTTCTAAACCTGTAGCAGTCTAGCAACAGAGTGATGCAGTCTGACTTCTGGCAAAGATGGCAATGTGAAAGTTCCCGCCAAACCCAGATTCCTTGAGAAAATCACCAGCATAGATTTAGCATGCTGCATGAAGCAATGATTGAATAAAACTGCAGAGAAATACAAGTTCTTCTAGCTAGTCCAGTGCTAGAGGAGCAGATGTCTGGAAACCTGTGGTCTTTCTGGTTGAGGGGACTCTCTGGTGCCTGAAACGAGCAAATGGGGCCTGAAGTCATCAGGATCTCCACTCCATCCTGTTGGAGCCACAGCAGGGAACAAAATCACCTCCCAGTTGGTGACTGACTGTACAAAGAAAATGAAGGGGTGCCCAGAAAGTGTGTACTCCATGATCCTTGAAGAGTCCTGAATGCAACACAATTCCTAAATTTAGTTAAGAGCTATATTGCAAAGGACAAAGCCAGCTCTTGATAGATGACTATATAAAGGATGCAGATAGGGCAAAGTTCAGCAAGCAGTCTATGTCATGGTGCCCACAGGATACATGAACCTGGTATAATCTCCAATGCCTTGTAGGAGACTCTTCAAGATTCAAAACCAACTCCCAGTAGGTGGACCACTCAAACAAAGGTACCAGAGAAGCCCACACATAGGGGCTCCCCTAGATCCTAAAACCAAGACAATTTCCATTATTCTGTCAGTGCCTATAAAGGCTATAGCAGAGGACAAAGTCAATTCTCAACTGGTGACTGAGCAAAGAGAAGGAGAGGGAGACTAAGTCAAAGTCAGCAACCATATTGGGCCACCAGATTATGGGGGTAGATACTAGGTATTGAAGTAAAGAATGAGACCTGGTCCCAGCTCTGAGGCAAATAAACCTGAGAATCACTAGCACAGAGATGATAATTGAATACATGGGTACTTTTTTACCAGGTGAAATAGTATAGAGGGAGAAGAGAAAAGTGTCTAGGACAAAACCTCAGGGGCACCCACAGTTTATTTAGGTATGACTGTGACCAAGCATCAGGAAAGGAGCTTGAGAAAGAGTGGCCAGATGGGCAGGAGGAAAACCAGAAGAGAGCAGTGTCACAGAAGCCTAGAGAGGGGAGAGTATTAAGGAGAAGAGTGACAATCAAAGACTTCAGAGAGGTCAAGAAGGAGTGAGAAAAGGTCGTTGGATTTGGCAATCGAGTAACCATTATTAACTTTGGAAGAACAGGGTTTTGAGCTCCAAGGTAAAGTGTAAAGCAGAATGACAACAGACTGTGATCAAATACAGAAATTTCAGAGTTCATGATCATGGAAATGGTGCATTGTGGGTGATGGCAAGATTAAGGGTATGACCATCTTGTGTGTGGCTGATGTGGGGTGGAAGAGTAGGTCATGGGAAATGAGTAAGCTCAGTAACTGGGAAGTTAGAGTGTTTGAGGGAATATCGATATGTAGAGCCCCTATTTTGAGGGCAGGAGTTGGCGAGGAGAGAAAGACTGTGAATCAGGTGCTCAATTTGTTGAAGGGTGAAGGGGAGTCCGCTGGAGATCAGGAGACAATAGCTAGTAGACAGACATTTGATTGAGTGGTAGGTATGGACTGAGTGAATCTCAAAGGAGGAAAGGTTACCAGTAATGAGAGAAGAGGGTTAGCTTAGAAGTGGCAATGGGGAGCAAGGAATATTTTTTAAAATTTTATTTATTTTATTCTGATCTTAAGAAATAAAATAAGTATTTCCATAATATAATAGAATGGAAAAAAAATGATTGTACAT
The DNA here is from genome assembly GCA_023548195.1 of Bettongia penicillata ogilbyi. Classification (NCBI taxonomy): domain Eukaryota; kingdom Metazoa; phylum Chordata; class Mammalia; order Diprotodontia; family Potoroidae; genus Bettongia; species Bettongia penicillata. The sequence continues at coordinate 5,763,544 of JAJHZJ010000047.1, read as the reverse complement.
GAAACTGCAAATCTGTACAACTTGCTAGTCCTTTTAAATATATGATAAAGTTATCATGTAACTTCCTTTTTTCTTTTTTCTTCCCTTTCCTCCCCTCCCTATAGATGGCTCCCATTAGACCCAAATATATATATATATATATATATATATATATATATATATATATATATATATATATATATATATATATATATGTGTGTGTGTGTGTGTGTGTGTGTGTGTGTGTGTGTGTGTGTGTGTGTAAAATCTTTCTACACTTACTTCTTCTGAAATATTTATGGCAACAAGGAATATTTTAACTCCTTCACTTTGATCATTGAGCCTGGGGAATGAGCAAAAGTATAACCAGTGCTGGAAAGGCTGTCCAGGGAGGCCACACCATTCAAAGGGAACCAGGTCTCAGTGACAGCCAGAAGATAGAACCAGGAAAGGAAAAGAGTTGAGATGAAAGCACATTTGCTCCCTATAGAGCCAGTATTCCAAAGAGCACAGTGGAAGGAGTGGATAGTTTTAGAGTGGATCATGTAGGGGAGGGGAGGGATTGTTAAGAATGATGGGAATAAGGGATTGGATGGTGGGTGGGGATGGAGAATAGGGTTTTAATGACAGCTAGGGCTTTAGAACCACTGGAATGGGGAGAGTATGAGTAGGTGGGAGTTTGTTAATCATAAAAGGAAAAGAGTTCAGGTAGGTTATCAACATCACTAACGGTTTGGCCTTAGAGTGCAGTACTCTCAGTGCTTTAGACAACTCAAGTGAGGGGAAGCAATGGAATATTTCTCTCTTTATCCTACAGGGAGGCCAGACCAGGACAGGAGACCAGTGGAGAGAGCACAACAGAATGACATTTTTGTCCTTTCCAGGAAGGCAGGAACAGGCCAGACCAGGAGATAGGTAGAGGGAACACGATGGAATGGAATTTCTCTCTGTGTCCCTTACACTAAGGCAAGATCCCCTTCAAGAAGGAAGAGGTCACCCAAAGAGACCAATTCAGAATGAAATAAGGATATATTCATAAGATCAGCATAGGATGGAATAAAAACTAGTTCCTAGCTTCAAAGAACTTACAATCTAGTTGAAAAGATGAGGCATATGCATATGAGAAGATAAGTAATGGTACCAAGCAAGTGAATTACATATTAAAACAATTTTTAACATTTTTTTAAAAGTTTTTAATTCCAAATTTTATCCCTCCTTCAGATCCTCCCTTCCCCTTCCTTGAGATATGAAGCAATACAATATGGGCAATCATGTAAAACATTTCCATATTAGTCATTATATGCAAGAAGGCTCAAAAAAAAGAAAAAGAATGAAAGAAAGAGAAAAATAGCATGTTTCAGTCTGTCTTCAAACTATATGAGTTCTTTCTCTGGAGGCAGATAATATGCTTCATTATTAGTCCTTTGGGATTGTCTTGGGTCATTGTATTACCGAGAATAGCTAAGTCATTCACAATTCTTCATCATACAATATTGCTCTTACTGTGTACATTTCTCCTGGTTCACTTTGCATCAATTCATGTAAGTCTTCCCAGGTTTTCTGAAATCATCCTGCTTGTCATTTCTTATAGCACAATAATATTCTATCATTACACAGCTTGCTTAGCCATTCTCCAATTGATGGGCATCTCAATTTCCAATTCTTAGCCACCATAAAGAGAACTACTATTAATACTTTTGTACAAATACATCCTTTTCCTTTTTTTTTTTTATATGTTTGGGATATGGACCTAGCAATGGAATTCCTGGATCAAAGTATATGCAGATTTATAGCCCTTTGAGCATAGTTCCAAACTTAGGGAGTGAATTTCTAAAGCATAAAATAGATAAATGGGAGGTTTTCCATCAACAGCGCTGTAGAACATCATGCCTCCCTCAGGATAAGTTGATTAGCTGAAATCTCGTCATCATCTGAACTGACTTATTTTTTGGATATTCACTACCTCAGCTCCCTCAGTTTCCTCTTCCTTCTACTTGGAGGCCTGGAAGGTGGAGGAATAAGCTCTTCCCAAAGTCTTCCTTTCAATCAATCAATCAATCAATTAACATTTATTATTCCCTCCTTTATAGAGGGCTCAGAACTTTGCAGGTAACTATTTTCCATCAGCAGCTCTGTTTAATTTCTACTCTGTGGAACATCATTTCCTGGTACTATTTCCTTCACTCTTTTTCAGCTTCCTTACATATGTTGTCCCCTCTACCCCTCATTAGATTGTAAACTCCTTGAAGGCTATCTTTCTTATTCTTTTTTGTATTCCCAGCACTTAGTACAGTGCCTGGCACATAGAAGCCATTTAGTAGATGTTTATTGAGTTGAGAGATCAACTTTGCTTCAATCTTAGCCTTCTTCCCCTTGTTTCAATGGCTTCTCCCTATCCCAGCTTTAGGCTCTCCTCCGCTATCATTCTAGGCCCAAGATGCACAGATAGAAAGGGAGGGAGGAGAAAGGAAGACTTTATACTACTCACCAGCAGATCAGAATAATTTTTCCCTAACATCCACAACCCTGGGTATACCCCACTCCTATCTGACCCCAAAGGTTGTAGATGCCTCAGATAGAATACCTTCATTTTCTCATCTAAAAATCTTTCTGTCAATCTGTTGTTTTGGGCCATTGTCAATGTACTAAATTCATTATTTATACTAAGAAGAAATCTACTCAGACATCAACAATGCACTAGGCTTTATTCCAAATATCAAATGAAGTAGCACCCGACAGATCAACTTTCAAGTTTCCACTGGAGTATAGATCCATAACACAGCCTATATTGACCTCTGTCCAGGTCAGTCATATCATGATATAAATGTGGTAACAATTCCTTTTTATTTGAATTCTGCTTCCCTCCACTAAACTCTTTCTTTGATGCATGGTCTTGGTATGAGGTGATCCTGGGTTATTGAAGGCTGTTCTAGAGAGCGTGAGTTGTGGCTGGCTCAACCAAACTCGGAAAGACTTCAAGTATAGACCTGGTGATACACTACATGTCTGTTATCTGGGGACTAGTCTAGCTAAGTTTGGAGAGGCTCAATCCTAAAGAACTGGGATGACCACCAAGTGATGGATTGTCTTTTGGCCATAGAAATTCAGAAGGATCATTTACTAAGGTTATTCTGAAACAGGCCTGACTCGAGTCAGTCCCCTGGTAGTTTAGGTTCAATATGGGAATTAAATGAGCCCTTCATCAGTCATATAAGAATTATTTGAACTACTTGAGGTGAGGGCCATCAAAAAAAAAATAATAGTATTCTGGAACGAAAAGACCCTGGTTTACGTAGACTCTCCAACCAGCCTGTTCAAGCTCAGAATAACTGAACGTGTTCAATAAACTCAGGTGTCCCAGGGTTGGAAACCAACCAGGGAACTCTGCTACCATAGAGCAGGAATCTAATCGTTAGAATATGTTAGAACCTAAACAAGTAGTTTAGGCTAAATATTGGAAGTGAAATGAAATATCCATAGGTCATTCAACAAATCTAACAAACAGAGATTTATTCAGTCTTATCAGGGGAAGAATATTCAACAAGTATATGATAGGGGGTATAGTAGATAGAGCATAGGACCTAGAGTCAGGAAGATCTGAGTTTGAATCCTTCTTCATACACTAATGTAGCTATGCGACCCTTGGTAAATGATAACTTCTATCTACCTCAATTTCTTCATCTGTAAAATAGGGATAATAATAGCAACTACTTCCTAGGGTTATTGCAAGAACAAAATGAGATATGTATAAAGCATGTTACAAACTTTAAAGTGCTATATAAATGCTAGTTATTATTATTATATACATCAAGGACACCTTGATTCAGCTGAGCAAAACTTTCCTCGTTCTGAAATGCCAGGAATGATCTGTCAGACAATCCTCAGAGAAAGACTGGAGCTCCTTATGGCTGTTTTGTATTTGGGCATCCAGAAAGTAAAGTCACTAGGTTGAACCTTTAGTCTCCTGAACCAATCAAATCTCAAGGGAGGTTTCAATACTTTAAAAAAAATTTTTTTTTCAGTTACATGTAAAATATTTTTAACAATTGTTTTTAAAATTTTTGAATTCTAAATTCTCTTCCTATCTTTCCTCACCCTTCATTGAGAAGGCAAGCAATCTGATACAGCTTATACATGTACAGTTATGCAAAACATATTTCCATATTAGTTATAGTGTGAAATAAACAGACCAAAAGAATAAAAACTCAAGAAAAATGTAGTTTGTTTTTTAAAAGTGTGCTTTCATTTGCATTTAGACTCCATCAGGTCTTTATTCGGAGACAGCATTTTTCATCATCAATTCTTCAGAGTTGTCTTAGATCATTACATTGTTAAGAATAGCTGTCATTCTCAGCTGATCAGTGCACAATGTTCTCCTGGTCCTGTTCATTTCAGTCTGAATCAACTCACGTAAGTCATGTAACTGTTCTTCAATTTGCCCAGCAGGATCTTTGCATTTATCAAACACTAGATTACTGTGCTCACACTTTTAAATTTGATCTGCATTATTAACATTTTATCCATCACTTTCTTAAGTCTAGACAATCGACAAAACAATAAACCAACCCCAGATTTATAGCTTTGCTGATTTCTGAGGCATAAATAACCTGACTGAAAATTTAACAATTGACTCTCCTGAGCTGAGATGAACCGGCTCTAGGAAACCATTGAGAGGAAATGTCTTAGGATCATAGATCTAGAGGTGAAAGGGCCTGCAGAGGCCATCTAGTCAAGCCCTCTCATTTTACAGATGAGGAAACTGAGGACTAGAGAGATAGAGCAATTTTCCTGAAGTCACACTAGTAATTATACCCACACTGAATCAAACAATGGTTCCTCGATATTTAAAAAATAATATGCATTTGGGTCGTGCTTTAAATTTTTCAAATTACTTTCTTCACCATAACCTCCTCTTATGCTCACAACATTCAATAAATGAAGAAGAGCAGGAATTCTCATTGTTATTTTACAGATGAGGAAACTGTAGACCATTCAGCTATGATGACTCACTAAAAGTCACCCAGTCAAGGACAGAGATGGTACTGAAACCACTGGGCTCTGTTCACTGCACCACACTGTCAGGCTACTGAAATAACTCAGTTTAGCAAAATACTGAATTTTGTAAAAAAAAAAAAAAAAAAAAAAAGATATTTCACTACTTTCTTCTACCATCCTGGTGAGGAAAGTGTCAGGGGAACCAAACCATAATTCCATATCTCTAACTTGACCCTATATTTTCATTTATCATGGGGTCACAAAATCTATATATCTATAGTCTTCCCTAAGGGGAAGAGATGAAATTCTAGGAATATATTCTGACAGTGATTCTAATAAAAAAAAAAAGCCAGATATACTGTTATGCTTCTCTGACTTGGAATGAGTGGTCTGGATAGCATTAGGCTTATAAGAGGGAAAAGAAAAGGATCCTCCCTGCTGCTGATCACTTCCTTAAGATGAGAGAACAAAGACAGAACAGGCTGAAATGCATTAGAATAACAACATTCCTATGTTGTGGCTGCAGAGAGAAGTGGGTCTTTCTTGGCCCAGTTTCAATGCTGGGGGGCCTGAGTTTGTCCAATGTATTCAGTTACTCTGAGCTTTGGGCAGCCTGGCTTTAGAGGAGTCTCCACCAGTGCCTTTTTATTCTAAAATGCCATTATTTACTTTTTGTTGGTTTTTACTTCAAAGCTGAGGTGCCCCTTTTTCATTTTTTTTAAACTTCCTTCTTTCCCCCCCTTGTTTATTCCCTTCTGTTTGAGATGGGTCATCAGGTCTGCATGTGGAAGTATGGGTGAAAAGATGGGTGCAATATGGGGCAGTCAAGTGAGATTGTCCCTGTTTTCCTGGGTTGCCCACATTTTTCTAGGGGTTCCAGTTTCCCTGGAAAGGTCTAGTTGCCATGGTGATGGAGGAAGGGCACATCAAGCTATGCAGGGAACAAGAAAAGGTTTATTGACATTGTTTAAGATGCTAGAACTTCACACTGGAATGTCAAAGTCAGTCAAATGTATTTATATTCCGGTATGGATGTGTGCATGGTTATATGTATATGCTGGTAAAAGGACTGTAGATACACACATTAGTACCACAGCTATACATCAGTACCACAGAAGTTCTAGATTCTGGTTAGTATCCCTTAATAGGTTTTATGGGACAGGTCATTTACCTTCTGACACAGAGGTGATAAATTTAAAATGTAAAAATTGTACATTGGGGAGGGAATATATATAGACAGAAGACACAGGGTGAGTTGAATATGAAGGGATGATATCTAAAAATAAAATTAAGGGGTTAGAGAGAAGGAGAAACTGAGAGGCTGAATGGAGTAAATTATCTCACATAAAAGAAGGAAGGAAAAAGCTTTTACAGTGGAGAGGAAGGCAAGAAGGAATGAGTGAACCCTAGTCTTACCAGATTTGACTTAAGACGGGTATAATATACACACTCAATTAGGTATAGAAATCTATTTTACTCTACAGGAAAGTAAGGCGAAGAGTAAGGTGGGGGGGTAAAAGAAGGTATGGCAGATGGGGGAGGGCGTATTCAAAAGTAAACACTTTTGAGGAGGGATATTCTCAAAGGAGAGAATGGAATAAAAGGGAGGTTGGGATAAGATGGAGGGAAATATAGTCTTTCACAACATGACTATTATGGAAATGTGTTGCATGACCACATGTATACTCTATATCGAATTGCTTGCCCTCACAATGAGGGTGGATGCGGAGGGAGGAAGGGAGAGAATTTGGAACTCCAAGTTTTAAAAAAACAAATGTTAAAAATTGTTTTTACATGCAACTGGGAAATAAGCAATGCAGGCAATAGGGTATAGAAATCTAGCTTACCCTATAAGAAAACAGAAGGGGAGGGGGAATAAGAGAAAAGGGGGTGGTGATAGAAGGGAAGGCAGAATGAGGGAAGAGGCAATCAGAATGCATACCATCATAGGGTGGGGAGAGGAGAGAGACAGAGAGAAAGCTTGGAGCTCAAAATCTTGTGGAAGTGAATGTTGAAACTAAAATAAATAAGTAAGTTGAAGTGTGTGTGTGTGTAATTGCACATTGCCTAATGTTTGGATACGGATGTGGGAATTTGTTTTGCCAGACTATGTAGACCAGTATTGAGGAATTTGGTTTTATTCTTATTATTGTTATTAAATTTACTCAGTGGGGAAAAGGATAATAATGGAAAGGAAAGGTTAATTTTAAAAATGTTTGTTACTTGAAAAATAAAAATAATAACCGAAAAGAAAAAAGTCTTTAAAGCCCCAAGGTCCCAAAAGGCAATTCATCTAGCCTGAAAGGAAAAAGACATCTGCCTGAAGTAAAAGTAAGTTAGTTGAGTGCTCAGTCTCCAACTGCACACCTTATTATGAGACTCCCCAAAGGTTTTTCTCACAATTAATAATAGTAATTGATGGCACTGATTTGAGGAATTATGGCTTCAAAGGATGAGATTCAGTAGCAAAGAGCAAGGTAGCAGCATTGTCCTCGTACTAGGGGCCCTCTGCATGGTCTCCTTGTCTAACCTCTCCCCTCTTTAATGCATCCTTTGCACAACTGCCAAAACGTTTTTTTGAAAGCAGAGGACTGGCCATGTCATATCTCCTGCTCAATAACCTCCAGAGGCTCCCTATTATTTCTAGGATCAAACTAAACTTTTCTCTTGGCATTTAAAGCCCTTCCTACTTTTCTAGGCTTCTTTCCCATGACTACTCTTGAATTACTTTATAGACCAGTGATCCTGGTCAGCTTGCTCTGGTCCTCATACCTGGTGCTTCATCTCCTTTGAGCTGTGACTGGCTCCCATACTTCCTCATATCTATATCTAAGAATGGTTTTCCTTCAAGATGCAACTCAAATGCCATCTTCTTCAGGGAGCCTTTCCTATGACCCCTAATCCCATAGATTGGAGTCTACCTGTGTGAGGTTCCCTTCCATCTACTATGTATACATCTTACATTTACCTATATTTATGTTGTCTCCCTCTCTTAGAATATAAGCTCCTTCAAGGCAGGACTTTCACATTTATCTTGGTGTCCCTAGAGTTTAGCAAAATGCCTGGCCCCTAGTTCCCAACTGATTTATTGATGGGGCTATTTATTCAGTCCACCTGAAACACTGAAAAAAAAGAGAGACATTAATAATGGTAGCAATTAAAATGTCAAAATGCCTTTCAAATAAAGTCAAGAAGCATTTTTTAAAAGTTTACTATGTGCCAGGCACTGGTACCTGAAATACAAAGACCAAAAAATGAAGTTTTTACATAAAAAGAGTATCAATTTATTAAATTTTATTTCACAAATATAATTTACTTTAGAAGAATTTATTTTATAAAAATAAAAGTTTTTTCCATAAAAAAATATATCTCTACTCAATTTTATTTCCTTGTTTGCAAGAGAAACAATTTTAAAAAACAAAACTGAACAAGAATCCTTAACTATGCACATAACGTGACCCAATCATTTTGAAAGCATTTCTCTTAGTAGGAAATCTTTGTTTTTGACTTGATCTTATTAGAATTAAATTATCACAGCTACTTAAAAACTCTTGAGCTCTCTTACCTATTAGAGCTTTTTAGAATGAAATTTATCTCTTGTCATCCTCTTTCAAATACCATAGTAAGTTCTTTTTTAAAGTTGTATTGGAGATTTCTACAGCCCTCCCCCCGCGCCCCCCCCATGAGTTTACATTCTATGCTTAGCTAGCTGGTAGTTAAATAGTACTTTAAGGTTTGCAAAACACTTTAAATTCTTTATCTTATTTGATCCAAACTATTAAACAAAGTAAAAACAGTTAATCTCATCTCCATTTACAGATATTGAAATCAGGACTAGAAGGGATTAAATGACTTGCCCAGGGTCACATAGATAGTAGTAACTGAAGAAGAATTTGAACTCAGACCTTTCTGAATCCAAGTCCTAAACTCTTCATTAAAAATCACAAGACCTTCCTTTTACTGGAGGCAGAGTACAATGGAGACAGGCACAGTCAAGTTTCAAGGATAGGCAAAGGAAAGACCGAGAGAAAGTTGCTAAAGATGAGAAACATGGTGGGAGGGACATCAATTTCAAATATTTGAAGGACTGTTACATAGAAGATGAATTAGATTTATTCTGTTTGGCCACAAAGGGCAAAACTAGAGACCTTGGAAGGAGTTATAGAGAATGGTTCCATATAAGGAAACATGTCCTAATCCTTGAAGCTACCTGAGAAGGCTATACACTCCCCTTCATTGAAAATCTTCAAGCAGTAACTAATTATCTCTCATTTGGGATGCTCTAGAAGTGATTTCTGATCAAACTTGGGTTGGACTAAATGGCCTTCCTCTAACAGGAAATCTTTCCCACCTCAGAGATTGTTATAAGAAAATGAAAAGTACACTTCCTGGTATAGACCACATGAAACCTACTTGTCGAGGCATCAAGGAATGAAAATGAAAAACTACCAAAAGAAAGGTTGATTTATCAGCTGTGAGATGGTGAGGAAGAGAGTGCTGGAGACAAAGGAACCCAGCCTCACAATCCCCATTACTACCTTGTCTTTCTTTCATTTTTTAAATAGTTTATTTTTTCCAATTATATATAAAAATAACATTGGTTATTTTTTGAATTTTTGAATTCTAATTTCTCCCCACCTTCCCTCCCCTCCGCCTTAATTAGAAGGCAAGCAGTTTGGTATAGGTAATACACGTGCAGTCATACAAAACATGTTTCTATATTAGTCACATTGTGAAAAAACAGACCAAAACAGAAACCCCTCAGGAAAATGAAGTCTTGTAAAAGTATGTTTCTATTTGCATTTAGATTCCATTGACTCTTTCTCTGGAAGTGGATAGCATTTTTCATCATAAATCCTTGAGAATTGTCTAAGATCATTGTATTGCTGAGAAAACAGCTAAGTCATTCACAGTTGATCATGGTATTGCTGTTACTGTGTACAGTGTTCTCCTGGTTCTTCTCATTTCCACTTTGCATCAGTTCATATAAGCCTTTCCGGTTTTTTCTGAGAACATCCTGCTCATCATTTCTTACAGCACAATAGTATTCCATCACAATCATATATCACAACTTGTTCAGCCACTCCCCAGTTGATGGGCATCCACAACAAAAAGAGCTGCTATAAATATTTTTGGTACAAGTAGGTCCTTTTCCTTTTTTAAAAAAATCTCTTTGAGATGCAGACCTAGTAGTGTTATTGCTGAGTCAAAGGGTATGCCTACTTTGATAGCCCTTTGGGCATAGTTCCAAACTGCTCTCCAGAATGGTTGGATCAATTCATAACTCCATCAACAGTGCATTAGTGTCCCAATATTCCCACATTCCTGTCTAACATTTGTCATTTTCCTTTTCTATCATATTAGTCAATCGGATAGGAATGAGATGGTACCTCATTGTTATTTTAATTTGCATTTCTCTAATTAATAGTTATTTGGAACATTTTTTTCATATGACTATTTGATTTCTTCTTCTAAAACCTGCTTGTTTCTATCCTTTGATCATTTATCAATTGGGGAATAACCTATATTCTTACAAATTTGACTCGATTCTCTACATATTTGAGAAATGAGACCTTTATCAGAGAGACTTGCTGTAAAAAAATTTTCTCCCAGTTTTTTGTTTTCCTTCTAATTTTGGCTGCATTTGTTTTGTTATGCAAAACCTTTTTAATTTAATGTAATCAAAATTATCCATTTTATATCCCATAAAAGTTATCACTTATTTGGTCATAAATTCTTCCCTTTTCCATAGATCTGATAGGTAAACCATTCCATGCTCCCCTAATTTGCTTATTGACCTTATACAGTGTGAGATGTTGATCTATATTCAGTTTTTGCCAAACTGCTCTCTAGTTTTCCCAGATGTTTTTGTTCACATAGTAAGTTCTTGTCCCAAAAGCTTGGATCTTTGGGGTTACCAAATGCTAGATGGTTATGGTTCTTTACTACTGTATATTACATACCCACTCTGTTTCACTGATCCACTACTCTATTTCTTAACCAGTACCAATTTGTTTTGATGATTACTGCATTGTAATACACTTTAAGACCTGGCACTACTAGGCGACCTTCCTCCACATTGTTTTTTTCCTTAATTTCCTTGAAATTCTTGACTTTTTTGTGCTTCTGGATGAATTTTATTTATTTTTTTCTAGAGCTATAAAATAATTTTTGGTAGTCTGATTGACAGGGGACCATCACTATCTTTTTTTGTTAACTTCATTTAAAAAAGTTTTAAACTTTAACACTGAAATAAATTAGCTTCTCCATTACTCAATGGAATATAGAAATAACAAATGGAGAATCTCTATTTCATACCTCTTGTTTTCTTAAAAAAGTTTCTTTTCTAACTCTGAACTTAACCCACACATCCCAGACAACTCTAAAGACAAATGTCAGAGGGTGGCATTTCTATTTTTTGGTTTTTTCCTACATGAAATGAAACATCAGCTGTACCTTGTGTCAGCTGGTGCAGGAGACAAACCAACAAGTACATTTGCTCTAAGGGTACCCTGGTATCAAGTAGGAGCAGATATTCATCCAGGGGTTATATTAAGAGTGTGGGTGTGTATGTATGTAAACACAAGTATGCATACTTAGGCACATGTGTGCCATGTACATATTGGTATTTTCTATGAATGTCATTTTCAGAGATACACCTGTGTCCAGATCTGAATTTGAGAATGCTTCATGCAGGCAGACATTGCCTCATCCTTAGAGAAAGATCAAAGCAACTTTAAAGCATATTAGAAAAAACATCATGATAAGACTTACGTTTTCAAATGACTTGCTCCTTTGTCAGATCTTCCTGGCTCCAAATCTGACTTCAGACACTTACTAGCTGTGTGACCCTGAGCAAGCAGGTAGCTTCTGTCTGCCTCAGTTTCTTTAACTATAAAATGGAAATAATAATAACACCTACCTTCCAGGGTTGTTGTAAAAATCAAATGAGATAATAATTGAAAAAGTCTTAGCACATAATGCTTAGCTATACCTAGCACATAATAGACACTTAATACATGCTTATTTCCTTCCTTCTTTCCTTTCCAAGGTTTAGATTTATTTAAGAAAAACACATTATACTCTACTAAACTTGAAGTCTCCTAACTTCAAGTAATTTATGGTATACTATCTATTTCTTTTTATAAATTTTATAATATTTTATTTTCCCCCCAATTACATGTTAAAACAATTTTAAAAATCTTTTTTCAGTTTTGAGTTCCAAATTTTACCCTTTCCTCCCTCCACTTCCTCTACCTGAGACAGTAAGCAATCCTATATAATGTATACATGTACAATCATGTAAAATATTACCATAATAATTTTGTATAAGAAGACTAGATTTTTTAAATGAATGAAAAAAGTGGAAAATAGCGTAACAATATGTGTCTGTATTTTGACAGTATCCATTCTTTCTTACCACCTATTTATTATGAGAATTTAATCCAAGGATCACTTATTAAAGACCTACTGCATGCCTAATAACTGTACTTTTGTTGTGGTTCAGTTGTTTTCAGTAGTGTCTGACTCTTTGTGACCTCAGTGGGGGTTTTCTTGGCAAAGCTTCTGGATTAGTTTGCCCTGGCCTTCTCCAGCTCATTTTACAGACAAGGAACCCTGAAGCACATAGGGTTAAATGACTTGCCCAGGGTCACACAGCTACTAATAGTGTTTGAGGCCAGATTTGAACTCAAGAAGACAAGTCTTCCTGACTTCAGGCCCAAAAGTATTCACTGAACCATCTCATCGCACATAGTAATTGTGCAAGGCACTAGAAATTGCAAGACAAAAGCTAAAATATAGATTTAGAGCTGAAAAGGAATCAAAAAAGTCATGTAGTCCAATCCCCTCGTTTTATAGATAAAGAAACTGAAACCCAGTTAGGTGACTTGCCCAAGTTCACTTAAGCAGTGAGTGACAGGTAGAATCAGAACCTATGTTCTCTAATCCCAGATCCAGAGTTCTTTTCACTGGACCAGCTGAGAATATATTCAACTGGAAATTATTCAGAAGTTATTCACCCAGCTTATTGATTATTTATATATGTTATATATTAATTAATTTAAAACATCTACTATGTATATTTGTCCAGTCTTCAACTAGATTATAATCTCCCTTAAGAAACACATTTGTTCTCATGCAAACACACATGTGTATGCATATATAACACAAATGTTGCATCTGTATTCTGTTATATATAAGCATACAATCTCCTTGTCTTATGTTGCTAGCCTAATGCATAGAATGCTTACCTATAGCAGATATTTTGTAAGTATTCTTTGGTGCTGATGAAGATGACGAGGGTAATGTGCAAAGAAGAAGCCAATCAGTCGACAAACCTTTATTCAGCACCTACTGAGTATCAGGAACTGTGCTAAACACTTGGGATACAAAGAAAAGCAAAAAGACAGTCCCTGCCTTGAAGGAGCTCACCGTCTAATGGGGGAGTCAAGATGTGAACAGCTCATAGTCTAATGGGGAGCCAACATGTGAACAGCTCATAGTCTAATGGGGGAGCCAACATGTGAACAGCTCATAGTCTAATGGGGGAGTCAACATGTGAACAGCTCATAGTCTAATGGGGAGCCAACATGTGAACAGCTCATAGTCTAATGGGGGAGCCAACATGTGAACAGCTCATAGTCTAATGGGGAGCCAACATGTGAACAGCTCATAGTCTAATGGGGGAATCAACATGTGAACAGCTCATAGTCTAATGGGGGAGTCAACATGTGAACAGCTCATAGTCTAATGGGGGAGTCAACATGTGAACAGCTCATAGTCTAATGGGGGAGTCAACATGTGAACAGCTCATAGTCTAATGGGGGAGTCAACATGTGAACAGCTCATAGTCTAATGGGGGAGTCAACATGCGAACAGCAATACACAAACAAACTATACTGTAAACTAGAAATAATCAACACAGGGAAGAAACTAGAATGAAGAGGAATCAGGAAAGATTTTCTGTAGAAGGTGGGATTTTAGCTCTTCCTTTTTCATTCAGCTCTCCATTTTAAATAGTATTCTTGGAACAATTTTCTCATATGAACCTCAGGTGCTGGACATGGTGGGGGATAAAATTACATATAGAACATCATCCCAGATGATTTTCAGAATTTCTCAATACAGTAAAGAAGCTTTCTATATTTCTCCCGCAAAATTAATCCAAAGAGAGGTCAGAAAAGAAAAAAAAAGATTTCATTCTGACCACACCTATAATTTTTTCTTCCCCTTTTCCCAGAGAACTCAAGTTGGGATGCTTCTTTATCTGGGAGAGCAACAAGGATCTGTCACGGGTAGGATTAAAGAGACAGTACTGAAAACACTAATAGATCCCACATGTATAACCAGATGAAACATAAGAGGGTCAGAGGAAGGGACATCAGGAGCATCTAGACCAATATCCTTATTTTACAGGTAAGGAAATTGAAGTCAGTGATTAAGTACTGTATACCTATTCAACAAGTAGGTCTATAAGTACATATGAGATACACATAAAGCAGATGTCAGGTAACTTTAAAGGGAAAGGTACTAGCAGAGCAAGGAAATATAAAAGACCTCCTGTAGAAGGTGGTATTTGAGCAGGGTCTTTTTTTTTTTTTTTTTTTATTTTTTGGAGGCAATTGGGGTTGTGTCTTGCCCAGGGTCACACAATTAGTAAAAATCTAATATAAGATTTGAACCCAGGTCCTCCTGACTGCACGGATGTTCTATCTACTTCACAACCTAGCTGCCACTTGAGTAGAATCTTAAAGCAAACCAGAGATTCTAAGATAGGTGAGGGGCATTCTAGGGATAGGGTACAGCCAGTGCAAATATATAGAGGTGGGAAAATGTTCCTGGGAACTATGACATGATTATTATTTTAATTATAAGCTTAACAACCATCAAACAGCAGCAAAACCTCACAAAACAAATCAATGCAAATCTTATTCTGACAAGACAGGCAACATTTTAAAAACAAGCATTTTAAAAACATTAATTGATCAGGATCAGAGAACAGTTTAATATACGCTGAATCCGAAACCAAGGTTTCATAAGGGAATAAACAATAGGAAGAAAGTTTAAGATGAAGATACTTAAATGCTCATAGAGTGTCAAGGAAGGGTGTGTGTGGGGACTGGGAGTAAGTACCTCTCAGGAAAGGGAAGGGCACACAGCCCTGATGCTTGGAATTGCCAAATGTAAAGTTCATCTATTTCATAATTTAGCCCAAGGCCAGATCTCTCCTCTGGTTCCTGGTAGGATCTGGTGTATAGTGTGGGTGGGGTTTCTGTAAAGGACTTTGCTAGATCTCAGCTTCGGTCAGTAAAGGTTGCAAATATTTTATTCATACCTGTAATTAGCCAGCTGTGAGTAAGTACCCAGGATCTACCAAAAAAGAAAAAAAAAAAGGCCTCCTTCTTACCTTACTTTCTGGATATTTAAATAGTATTATTTTTTTATCTTTTGTTTTTGTGCCATAATCGTTTCCCTTTGGTTTTACACCCATTAAACCTTTCTTTGTGACAGAAGCAAAAAAAATATTGAAGCAGAGCCAATAACCATAGAAACCATGTCTGACAACAAACAGTGAATTCTGCATGTATAGTCTCCATCCACCTTTTTAATGAGAGAGGAAATTATGTTTCCTTATCAGTTCTCACAGGATCATAAATTTAGGATTGAAAGGGAGCTTAGGGCCCCTGTAATCTAACCCCCTCATTTTATAGGTGAGGAAGTTGTGTCTATGCCGTTCTCAACTCCTAAAAGGGTATATCTGTCCAAGGAACTGGGGCACCATAATGGAGGTGATTGTGGCTAATGCTGCTCATTATCGTGTCATATTATTTCAGGTTCATCTATTCATTAAAGCTAACTGAAAACAAGGAGATGGATTTCCCCCCCTGAGAGAAATTTCCCTTTCCAGGGACCCCAGAGCCTTTCCCCACTGCAAGAATCTGGGAAGTTAGAGATGAGACCTGTCCCTTGGAATAAGAAAATGTGGAAGCCAGGTCTCTCAGTAGGGCTCCTGCTGAGTTAATGACTCTGAGCAAAGCTTCTCCTATCTCAGAGCAAACTCTATGTTCTCTTGACTGTGCCTGGCAGGGAACCCTAGGTTTCTATATTTTGGGAATCATGTACTAGCTCCCCACATGGTCATTTTCTTTTGGAAAAGCAAACAGAGACCCAGGTGGAGTCTGGCCTGATTTTTCTTTGGTACTGAGGTTCAGGATGTAGGAGAGAATAGACACACCTTCTCAACTTGGAGAACTCTTATTTGACCAGTCAGTTGGAAAAGGACATTCTTTTCATTCACTTATAGTTTGTCAGGTTTTAATCTTCATTGTCCTGGTATACACCCACTTATGTAATACCACCTCCTGCTAACATCAGTGGCTGGCTCACAGATGTAGGCCTTTTTGGCAAACTTTGTGCCCACTGGAGACATCACCTCTACTCCCCCTTCTCTGGGAAACTGGACTCAGCCCCTGCAATCACCTATGTCTCTCAAAGACTCTTGCTTAGTCTTCGGCTTCCACAGCACTTCTAGGACATGCCCACTCATGCTATAGTATATATCATCACCGCCATCCACTTCCCAATTCCCCCATATATGTGGTCTTCCCCCATTTGCATGTAAATTCTTAAGGTCAAGGACTGCTCAGAGAGCTTTTATTTTTATCCCCAGCACTACCTAGAACAAAGTATTGCCTAAGAAGTCTCTCTTTCTCTCTCTCTCTTTCTCTCTCTCTGTCTCTCTCTCTTCTCTCTCTCTCTCTCTCTCTCTCTCTCTCTCTCTCTCTCTCTCTCTCTCTCTCTCTCTCTCTGCCTCTCTCTGTCTCTCTGTCTCTGTCTTTGTCTCTCTCTCTTCCCCTCTTTCACCCTCTCCCTCTTTCTATCTCTGTATGTTTCTGTGTCTGTCTATCGATCTCTATATTTGGGTAGTTTTCTCTGTCTCTCTCTGAATCCCTGTCTCTTTCTGTCTTGGTCTCTGTCTGTTTCTCTATTATTACAAGGAGGGGTTTGTTCTTAACCTTTGTGTGTGTGTGTGTGTGTGTGTGTGTGTGTGTGTGTGTCTATGAGAGAGACAGAGACAGAGAGACAGAGATAATCCAAATGGTGAAGTCTCTGACCCCTTTGAAATAATTGAAGAAAAAGCTAAATGTCAATGATTATTGGAAAATAAAGGTATATATTTTTTCTCACCCAAGTTCATATACACTATTCACAAACACTTTGAAGGGAGGGGTCCATAGACCCCAGGTTAAGAACTTCTGTTTATAGTAATGGTCTTTATGCCTACTGAAGAAATAGGTGGCTTCATTTGGTATCTCCTTATTCCACAATTAATTACATCTCACAAGGGGCCATCTCCAGTTGTCCTGATCTATCTATATCTGGCCACTGGACTCAGATGACTGGAGGAGAAAGTGAGGCTGGTGATTTTGTACAGCCTGCCCTCACTTAAATCCAGTTCACATGCACTTTCTGATGTCATGGTCCTCTTGGAGAATGAAGGACAAATCACAACACCTCACAAACATAAGATGAGGAAGACACGACTGGACAATAGGTTATGTGAAAAAAGATCTAAGGATTTTAGTGGTCTTCGAGCTCAACATGAATTAACAGTGGCATCTCAAAAAGATGATATGACATAAAATTACATTGACGGAAATAAAATGACCAGTTAATAAACATTTTTAAGCACTTACTATGTGCCAGACACCTTGCGAATGTCTAGATTGAAGGAAGTGATGTTTATACTATCTCTGCCCTGATCCATCATTATCTGGAGAATTCAATGTAGTTGTGGGTACCACATTTTAGGAAGAGTATTGACAAACTGGAGCACTTTCAGAAGAGGCTAGCATGTGGAAGGTCCTCCAGACCATGTAATAGAAGGATTGATTAAAGCAATTAGATCTTTAGCTTAAAAAAAAGAAGATTCAGAGAGACATGATCATTGTCTTCAGGTATTTGAATGGCTTTTATGTGAGATGGAAGATGGGTGGAAATTGGTTTGGCTCAAGAGATCAGCACTAGAAGTGATGATTAGAAATTGCTAAGAAGTAAATTTAGGTTCAATATAAGGAAAAATTTCCCAACAATTACCCCACATTGGAAGAGTCTACCTGCAGAGGTACTAGCTAGGTTCCTCTTTACTGGAAGTCTTTTTAAAAAGTTTGATTGATGTGATTTGTGCTTACATTATGAAAGAAATGATTATTTATTTTGTATAGTAATTACTAATTATTGAATCAGGACCAAGACTTCTTCCCCTTTTCTACTTCCAAAAATCAACCAGTGATGGAAATCTTGGGCAGAGACTTACCCAAGCTAAGATCTAATCACAAATAGTGAAGGAATCCTAAGTTTAGAATAATGAATGGTTTCCTACTCATCATCTTTACTCAGACAGATCTGGAAAAATGTGGATTCTCCCTTTTGTCAGACAGGTGATATGGAAATTGATTAGTCTCTTTGACCAAGATTTAGTGCTCAGTGTCATGTACCTCAAGACCCTCATTGGAATATAACCCACCTCTCATTATAATATTCATTCTCTCATTAATTGTTAACCAACTGATGTTGATTGCCACCCTCAGGAACACCTACTCTTCCAAGGGCATATAAACTGTGAGCCCATTATGATAAGGAGTCTTTGGCATTCAAGAGGGTCATTGACTTCCTTCATTAATAATATTCTAGCATTATTAATAAAATAATTAATTACCCAGAAATTATGTCTCTCAAACTTTTTAAAAGTCACAATAATAAACATTTGCAGATGATCCCCTACACATACAAACTCCATGAGAGGTCTCTTGTAACAAGCAAAAGAAGGAAGTCAAACACAACATTCTACATCTATATTACCCTCCTACCTCTTTATATTTTTTAAGCAATGGAAACCTATCATCACTCTCTTCCACCTTCCACTTCATTGAAAAAAAGAGAAAAGAAAAACAAATTCTTTATAACAAATATGAGTAGTTAAGCAAAAACAAAACAAAACAAACCCTTGTTGATTACCTACAAAAATGTATATCGATGTCTCATTTTTTTGCCCTTCTCTGCCAGGGGGAAGGCAGCACAATTTGTCATTGGTCTTCTAGCATCACAGATGGTTATTGTGTTGATCATAGGTCTTACACCTTTCAAAATTGTTTGTCTTTATGATGTTGCTATAATATAATTCATTCAATATAATTCTCGTTTCATTCTTCATCAATTTATAAAAGTCTTCAAAAATCTTTTTTTATAATATTGCTATTACAATATAAATTGTTGATTCTGCTTACTTCTCTCTGTATCAGTTCATATAAGTCTTTTGGGAGTGATCTATTTCCTCATTTTTCTTTTATAGCACAATAGATTTCATCATGCCATTCTTCAATTGATAGACTTCCCTTTAGTTTCCAGGAGCACTATTTTATTTATTACATGATATATTTTTTTATATGGAGGTCTCCAAACAAAGGTGGTTGATCACTTGCCAGGTATGTTGAAAAGAGAATTCTGGGTCAGGTAGGATTTGGGCTAGATGCCACCTTAGATTCTATTTTCTAAAAGTCTCTTTTATTTTACATCATATCAGAGAATGTCAGAGCTGGGAAGAATCTTAGAGATAGACTAGCTCAACTTCCTCAATTTACAGATGAGCAAAATTTAGGCTTAGAATGGCATAGCGATTTGCCCTAGTTAGTGACAAAGTCAAGGTATAGTGACTAGAGCCCAGGTCTCCCAGCTCCCAGGCAGGTTTCTTCTATTGCACTATCCAACATTATGGTGACCTAATGGTTGTGTATTTAACTGTTGGTTGTGTACACAACAAGGTAGTTGGTGAAATAAGGATTTTCAGCAGTAAAGACAGGATCCCTGCCCTCCAGGAATTTTGTGTCTGTATGTTTTCTTTTCCCAAAGGTAGCTTCAGGGATGAAATTATTCACTCCCTTATAATTATGGATATAGCTGAGAAACAAGAGCAACACTGACTGGCCTGAGTCATCAGACAAGATGATTCCTTGATTATCATTATTGTAGTTAATAATGTCCAAAAACAACCGTGGCTTACAAGCAATCCAAAGAGTGCTATGCCTGGAATCAGAAGACTTGGACTTGAATCCCAACTTTGTCACTTATCAAGTGACCTTGGGCAAGTCTATTGACCTCCATAAGCCTCAGTTTCCTCATTTGTAAAATGGGAAAATTCATATTCATATAACGTACCTCACTAGATTGATGTGAAGCTCAAATGATGTGACGTGTAAATTGTCTTGTGAAACTTAAAGCCTTATGGAAATGTAACTTATGATCAATATCATCAAAGCACTTTTATTATCTCAGTTGATAATAATATTATAATTAATAATTCATACTTATTTATCAATATTTAATTGATACTATTTATAATAAACAGCCACCATATAATGAATATTTATTCATATTTAATGGTAACATTAGTTAATACCTACATTTACATTGTGTATTAAGTTTCACTCTACATAGACCATCTCATTTGATCTTCACAGCAACCTCATGGGGGGCTAGCTCAAATGTTATGATCTCCATGTTACGGATGAGGAAACAGACTCACAGAGGTTCAGAGGCTTGCCCAGAGCAGACAGTTAGTAAATGGAACAAAAATGAATCCTACTGAGCAAAAAGTGGGTTGGAGATGCAGAGGAATAGCCGGCTGCAGTCTCTGTAAGTAATGATGACTCCAATCATAAACTGGAGGTCAATCTTCAGGCTCACACTGCAAAAGGGACCCTTGACTGTAGGTCAGCATTTTGGGTCATTCTGCACACAACTCATCTCCAAGGCCATGATCTGTCCGGTGTGCAGCAGTCATTTGATAGGACAGAATTGTATTTTACCCTCAATTACCTCTAAATTCCTACCATCTGCCTAAATCCAAACATTTGTTGCTACAAACAACACTTCCAGTTTGTGTGCTAACAAAAGCACCATGTACCAGATACCCTTTTGGAAAAACTGTTAGCAAACAATAGGTGTTGGTCTATTTCTATGTGAACATGTTTGGAACAGCTGTGCTTGATGAAAATGTGTAACAGTGGAAAACCAATTAAATCACTGATCACATCATTGACTTGCTGCACAGAGCCCTTCAGATCCCACAATTACAAATGTCACATTCCACTCATTCAGGCATATATGTGTTCAGCATTGCCATGTGTATTCAATAGACTCTCACTCATACTGGACCCACTTCCTCTTCTATGCAAGGATTAGTGAGTGAGACCTTAGTTAAAATTCAATTCAACAAACACTTATTAAGCATCTAGTATGTGTAGGGCATGATGTTAGGTGCTGAGAATACAAGAACAAGAAGTAAAATTGTTTCCACCTTCGAGAATCTTATGTTCTACTTTGGACCCACAGAATGCACACAAATAAATTTCAAAGCATATAATGTAAAGGAGTTGCAAAAGGAAAAGTGTTAATAATAGGGCAGACCAGGACAGGTCTTGTGTAGGAAGGGATACCCTAGCTATAGTTTGAAGGAAGTTAGGGATTTATAGTCTGAGGTGAGGAAACAATGCATTACAGACACTGGAGTCTCCACTTGGGCAAAGGGATGGACGAGAGAGATAGAACTCTTCATCCAGGGAATGGATAGCAGACCATTTTGACTAGAATAAAGAAAATGGAGAGAAGATAATATGAAATAAGGCTACTGCCTACCCTTATGGAGGGCTTTCAATTTTAGTTTATCAGGAAAGGGAATTTCTATAGATTTCTAAAACCCTGAGTGAATATATGTGTTAATTTCTGGTGTCCTCTAAATTTTGGTGCCTTGAAGCAAAGCCCTGAAGTCTTTTCCAACTTACTGCTTTAGGGGTGAGGATGTCATGCAGTATATTGGGCACCCCCCCAGCCACTGATTTTTGTTGTTGAGTCATTTCAGTCTTGTCTGACTCTTTGTGACCCATTTGGAGTTTTCTCGACAAAGATACTAGAGTGGTTTGTCATTTCCTTCTCCAGCTCATTTTGCAGATGAGGAAACTGAGGCAAATAGGGTTAAGTGACTTGTGTAGGGTCACTGAGTTAGTAGGCATCTAAGACTCAATTTAAACTCAAATCCTCTTGACTCCGGGGCCAGTACTTTATCCACTTTACCACCTACCTGCCCTTATAGTCAAACGAAAAATTAATAGCTATGTTCGTGTTCTCTCAATATCACTGAATTACATGGAGTTGGAAGATGGGGAGGGAAGGCAGTACTCTGACCCCTCCCACCCCAGTTCTTAAGTCTCCCAAGAAGCACTTCACTCACCACCTTCCCACCAGAAGAGCGCTTGTTCATAGCTGCTTAGAGGAAGGTACTTTTAAACACAGTTGACTCAATTCCCCCATCTTTTATATTATTCTGAGCACACAAAACTCTTTGAGATAAAACTGACAGGAAGCCCTTGTTCTAAGCTGACAGCCTTAGTGTCTGTGCCAAACCGTCACTCCATATATAGGTCTTCTCCTGGCAAGAAGATTTGCATCTAAATAATGCAGGAAGCATCCATCAGTGACTCAAAAATTAAGACCCAAGGTGGATTTTTTTGGTTGCTGTTGTCCAATCTGTACCCTCTCCTGATTTCCATGAAGCTACCTTGTCACTACTGCTTCACAAGTGTGAGTGGCTTATCTTTCCTGGGCCTCCTCACTTCACCTCTGGCCCTTACTAACCCTTGTGCTGGAGGGCAGGCCAGTGGGAAAACATTGCAGGACAGCAGGAAGAGCACTTGCCCCAAAGTCATAGGACTTGAGATCAAATCTCACCTCTGACACTATCCTTGTAATCTTGAGCAGGTCAATCAACTTCTCTAGGTCTTGATTTTCTTATCTGTGAAATGACAGGGGTTGGACCAGATGACCTCTGAAATCTCTTTTGGCTCTGGATTTCTTTTCATTCTAATAAAGAATGTTGGATGTAGAATCAGAGGTCTTGAATTTCAATCCTGGCCTTGCTAGTTACTATACATGTATGACCTTGGATGAGTCGGTTAAACTCCTTGGGTTTCAGTTTCCTCATCTGTAAAAGGAGTGAGTTGGTCTAGCTGGCACCCCAAATCCCTTCCAGATGTAAATCTATGGCATTATCCCTCCCCTCACTCTTTTCTATCATACTAAGCCATGCTTGAGGCAGCTAGAAATTGAGGCAGAAAAGTCTGAGGTAGCTCAGAAACTGGACAAAATTGCAAATTGAGCGACACTCATGCCCATTTTAGGATAGTGTCTGTCAGCAGGACAATCAATAAATCATCATTTGTGCAACATAAAAATAACATAGTCCTTTCCACTAGGGCAAGCGTTTTAATGAAAAGCATGGTCTATGATAGAAAGTTTTTCCATCTAGTCTGATTTCTATTGACACAGGAGAGATAAATTCACCTTACAGAATGGCAGTGAGGGTATTGCAGAGCAGCTAGTGGCAGGCTGGAAGAGGGGAGGGGGAGAGAGAAGAAATTGCCTTAGGGAACATAGGTTTTCATCCTCCCTGGTTTATTTCATGCAAATTTTCCTTCACAAGAGGCCCTTCCATGTGATCATGCATGGAAACTCTAGAATAAACATCAGAGAGAATGTTGGATAAAGGAAATCAGAGGATCATAGATTTAAAGCTAAAAGGGACTTTAGGGACAACTGACTCCAACCCACTCATTTTACAGATGAGGAAACTGAAACTGAAAGAGGTTAAATAACTTGCTAGGTGGCATGTTGAAGAAAGCCCTGGACTTGGAGTCAAAAAGACCTGAGTTAAAATCCTGTCAGACAATTACTGTCAGACCCTTGGTAAGTCACCTAACCTATCTCAGGCTTAGTTTCCTTATCTGAAAAATGGATTGAAGAATACCTCACAGAGTTGTCATGAGATCAAATGATACAACAGATATGTGGTACTTTGCAAACCTTGAAGCTCAGTATGAATGCTTATCCTTATTGTTGATGTTTTTATCCAGGGTTACATAGCTGGAAAACATGAAGTGGGATTCAGCTGTGGTAATTCTGATTCCAAGTCCACAGAACCAGAAAGGTAATGGACATCAACACTCAAAAACTGAGTTCGTTCATTCATTCAATTCAGTTCAATAAATAAACATTTATTAAGTACATACTATATGTCAGGCACTGTGCTGGGGATACAAAAAGGTAAAAAGCAGTCCCTGCGCTCAGAGAGCTCACAATATTGCAGGAGACAATATGCAAAGAAATATATACAAAGCCAGCTATGTACAGGATAAATAGGAAATAATTCAAAGAGGGAAAGCCCTGGAATTAAGAAGTCTTCTTATAGAGGGTGGGATTTTAGTAGAGATTTTTAAAAGAAGCCACTCCCAAAGATATCAAAGTTCAGTTTTGTTCCTCACCAAACCACAGCAACAATGACAAAAACCAAAATAAAGCAATGACCAAAGCTAGCTAGGTGGGGCAAGAGATAGATTGCTGGGTTTGGAGTGAGGAGGATGTCTCCTTGAGTTCAAATCTGGCCACAGACACTTACTATGACCCTGGGCAAGTTACTTATCCCTGTTTGTCTGAGTTTCCTTATCTGTAAAATGAGCTGGAGAAGGAAAGGCCAATCACTCCAGAATCTCTGCTAAGAAAACCCCAAATGGGGTTTTGAAGAACCAGATAAAATTGAAACGACCCATCTCAAACCACCAGATCTGCATCCTGCCCATCACTGAGGAGAGAAATTATTGTGGAGAGTAGGTCTATCTTCCTCAATACCATGAGTAGCAGCTAATGAGATCTGACAGGCAGCACCCTCTAGATCAGAGATATTAGATATACCCCAGGAGGATGCATGCAGCCCACAGCACTTCTGAGTATGGTCTAAACCAGATTAAAATGTAGCTGATTTTAAAGTGTTAATGTATTAATAAAAAAGGAAATATACATATATGGTTTCCTACATCAAAAACAGGAGGACCACAGGGATTCCTATGCACTATGTAGTGGCCTCTGTTTCTTTTTTAAGTTTGACACCATTGCCTTAGACCTCTGGTCTTGTTTCCAGCTCAGCCCTCACAGTTATTATCTGAGGAAGTGGCTCTCTTGGAGAAGAGACCACTTACTCAACAACTGACAACCCACAGTGACCCACAGGGCAGCCACAACAGCCTGAGGGGGAGACAGGAGGTAGCATATATCAGGCAAGTCAAACCACCACCATCTCTCCTCAGGCCCTGATCTTTGTTTGTTTGATCATGTCCAACTCTCTGTGATCCCTTCTCCAGCTCATTTTACAGATGAGGAACTGAGGCCCAGAGAAGCTAATAAGGCAGAATCAGATTTTGAACCCATATCCTCCAACTCCAACTGTAGCCCTCTTTCCTTAGTTCCTAGAGGAACTAAGTTCAAATCCCAGCTGTGGTATTTAGTACCTATTTACCCCTGGGACTTCTAAGCCTTAACCTTTCTTAGCCTCAGTTTCTTTATCTGTGAAATCTCTGTTGACTCATTAAGGATACTTAATGACAGCATGACAGTACAGTAGCACATTTTTCCCCAACATTTTATTCATGAGTCCATTTCAGAACCCTTCTGCCCCATTTTTGTTGTGAGAAAAGATGTGTGGGTGTGGAGGAGGAGGTGAAAACAATTCCACCTAAAAGCTTGGGCACTTTCCTTCCTCTGTGAATAAACTCAGAGAGAAAGTGCAGGGTGAGTAATCCAGAAGTTCTTCCTGACTCAAGAATGCCTGCAGAGAGATATGTTTTTGTATTCAAGAGAAATATGAACAGTGACTCATTCTCATTCTTCTTTCCCTGTTCTGCTGGGGCCCTCCTCCTTTGAACTGGATAAATATATCACAGTAACCTAACTTAAGCATCCTTTCTGCTGTGCATAGTGGTTTCTCCCCACCTGGCCATGTTCACAACAGGTGGTAAGTGGAGCCTCTGATTACAACCCAGTTGAAACAATTGGTTTCTCAGGGGACCTTGGAAACTCATCTTCCTCTTCCTGGTGCTAGCAGAGGAGGTTGTTTTCATCGCTATTATTTCATTCAGTCCTCACAAAAGCCCTGTGAGGTAGGTGCTATTCTTATCCTTATTTTACAGATGAAGAGACAAAGATAAGAAAGGCTGAATGACTTGCCCAGGGTCGCTAGCAAATGTCTAAGGTAGGATTCAAGTTTTAAACTCAGGTGTTCCTGATTCCAGGTTCAAGTTGTCAGGAAAAGAGAAAATGTATACTATAACAGGCTTTTTTTTAAAGCTCATGAGCCTTTTTTCAGGCAAATATTTCCAAAAATGTCAGAATTATTGGTAATTATATTTGTCTGCTTCAGCACTCACAACACTCATGAAATAACTTTGGGATATTTATTCTTAGAAAATTTTTGATTAGTTTCATTTCTTTTTTCTAAAGTTTGTCTTAAGCCTTTTTAAAAAATATACTACAGGCATTTCCCTATAAAATCTTCCATCTCCCTTTTCCATCTCTCTCCGCCACATTTAACTTCTCTAGTCACAAAACCCCTCAAAACAAACCAAAACAACAACAAATCAGTTAAGGAATATGGATGATATCACAACTGGGTCAAAGTATGCAGCATTCTGCTCCCATAGTATTCCACCTCTTTACCAAGAAAAGAGAAGTGTTGCATCTATTCTCTGAGACTGATCGCTGAAAATATTGCATTAATTTGTTTTTGGCTATGTTTTAGCATTGTTTTTGTTTACAATACTGTCATCACTCAGTTCTGCTTACTTTACTTTAGGGTTGAAGTTTTGCCTCTGACACATGTTGGTTCCATGGTGCTGGACAAGTCCCTTAATCTCTGGGTAGCTTTCTAAGGCCACAAGTTGCAGAGGAAGTGACAATCTGCTCTGGTAGAAGGAGCACTTGAAGTGGCAGGAGAGACAGGACCATGATCACAGTTTCAGGGGAGAAAAGAGCACTTGCGGTCTCTTACAGACCAGAGCACAGGCAAGGAAAGCAATAATCAGACCTCTCCTTAGATCACACCACCTGGAAGAACCAAAAACATATAGACTCCCAGAATTGGCTCTGAAAACCACAACACACACACACACAAAAACTGAAATTTGAGATAGTGCTCCCTCTATCCCCAGAATAGAGCACAACTTTAACTAAGTTAAAAGTCAAGAAATGGTCTGGAATAACGAGCAAACAACAAAATAAGAAACTGACCATAGAAAGTGACTGGTGACCGGGAAGAATAAGACACAAACTTAGAAGACAATGAAATTAAAACAGCTTACATGCAAAGCCACAAAGAAAAATGTGAACTGGTGACAACTTCCCCCCACCCCACCCCCAAAAAAAGATTCCTGTAAAAGGTCAAAAATAATTTTTAAAAAATCAAATAAGAGGGGTAGAGGAAAAGTTGGGGGGGAGAACAAGAATGATGCAAGAAAATTATGAAAAGAGAGTCAACAACTGGGGTAAAAGTAGTAAAAAAAAAAAATACTAAATAAAACAACACCTTAAAAAACCAGAATTGGCCAAATGGTAAGAAAAAAAGAACAAAAATTTACTGAAGAGAATATTTCCTTAAAAATCAGAATGTGCCAAATGGAAAAGGAGGTTCAATAGCTTACTGAAGAAAACAACGCCTTAGAAATTGGAATTGAGCAACTGGAAACTAATGATTTCATGAGACATCAAGAAACAAACAAAATCAAAAGAATGAAAAAGTAGAAGAAAATGAAAATATCTCATTAGAAAAACAACTGAACTGAAAAATAGATTGAAGAGAGATAATTTAAAAATTATAGGACTACCTGGAAGGCATGATAAAAAATAGAGCCTAAACATCATATTTCAAGAAATTACAAAGGAACACTGCCCTGATATCTTAGAACAAGAAGGTGAAATTGAAATTGAAAGAATCAACTGGTCACCTTCTGGAAGAGATCCCAAAATAAAAACTCCCAGGAATGTGTTAGCCAAATTTCAGAGCTCCCAAGTCAAGGAGAAAATATTGCAAACAGCCAGAAAAAAACAATATAAATATCATAGAGCCACAGTCAAGATAACACAAGATTTAGTGGCTTCTACGTTGAAGGATTGGAGAACTTAGAAGATGATATTCCAGATGTCAAAGGAATTGGAATTACAATTAAAAATCACCTATCCAGCAAAACTGAGGATAATCTTTCAGGGGGAAAAAATGGTTATTTAAGAAATAGAAGACTTTCAAACATTCCTGATGAAAAGAATAGAGCTGAATAGAAATTTTGGCTTTCAAATAGAAGACTCAAGAAAAGCATTAAAAAGTAAATATGAAAGAGAAATCTTAAGAGATTCAAAAAGGTTAAACTCTTTACATTCCTACATGGGAAGATGATACTTGTAACTCCTAAGGACTTTATCATTTTGAGGATAGTTAGAAGGTACATACATATAAAGAAGGTACAAGCGCGAGTTGCCTATGATGGGATGATATCTAAAAATATAAAATTAAGAGGTAAGAAAGATGGATACACTGTGAGAAGGGGTAAGGGAGAAATAGAATGGAGTAAATTATTTCACATAAAAGAGGCACAAAAGAAAGGGTTTTTGTAGTGGAGAAGAAGATGGGAATGGTGACAGCTGGCAATGCTTGAACTTTACTCTCATCGGAATTGGTTCAAAGAGGTAATAACATACGCACACCATTGGGTATAGAAATCTATCATAACCTACAGGAAAGTAGGAGGGGAGAGGCATAATGGAAGAGGGGAGTGATAGAAGGAAGAGCAAAATGGGGGAGGCAGTGGTCAGAAGCAAAACACTTGTGAGGAGGAACAGGTTGAAGGAAGAGAGAAGGATAAACAGGAGAAAAAATAGAATGCAGGGAAATATACAGTAGTCACAACTATGAATGGGAATGGGATGAGCTCCTCCATAAAACAAAAACAAAGAGCAGAGTGGATTAAATAACAGAATCCTACAATATGTTGTTTACAAGAAACACATTGAAGCAAAGGGACACACAGAGAGTAAATATAAAGGTCTGGAAGAGAATCTATTATCCTTCAGCTAAAGTAAAAAACAAAAATAGATCTAATTAAAAGAGATAAGCAGAGAAAATACATTTTGCTAAAAGGTACCATAGAAAACAAAGTCATAATATCAATCCTAAACACATATGGATCAAATGGCATAGCATCCAAATTGCTTTTTTTAATTAAATTATTTTATTTGTTTTCAGTGTTCTACAATCACTTCCATATATCTTAGATTTTTTCCCCTCCCTCCATCTTCCCTCCCTGAGATGGCATACAATCTTATCACAATACATTCCTATTAAATACATTTTCACCTTAGTCATGTTGCACAGAAGAATTAAAATGAATGGGAGAAACCATAAAACAAAACAAAACATAATACAAAAGAAAATGATCTGCTTTATTCTGATCCAATTCCATAGTTCTTTCTCTGGATGTGGAAGGCATTTTGCCTCAAGAGTCAATTGGGAATTTTTTAAAGTCCTTGCATTGCAATGAAGTACTAAGTCTACCAGAAAAATTCCTCACACGCTGTGGTTGTTGCTGTGTACAAAGTTCTTCTGGTTCTGCTCCTTTCACTCAGCATTAGTTCATATAAGCCTTTCCAGGCCTCTCTGAAGTCTCCCTGTTCATCATTTCTTATAGCACAATAGTATTCCATTACATTCATATACCACAATTTGTTCACAATTTGTTCAATTGATGGGCATCCCCTTGATTTCCAGTTCTTGGTCACCACAAAGAGAGCTGCTATAAATATTTTTGTACATGTGGGACCCTTTTCAATTTCTATGATCTCTTTGGGATACAGTCCTAGAAGTGATATAGCTGGGTCAGAGGGTATGCACATTTTTGTAACCCTTTGGACATAGTTCCAAATTGCTGTCCGGATTAGTTGAATCAGCTCACAGCTCCACCAACAATGAATTAGTGTTCCAGCTCTCCCACACCTTCTCCAACATTTATCATCGTCCTGTCTTGTCATATTAGCCAATCTGATAGGTGTGATGTGGTACCTCAGAATTGTTTTGATTTGCATATCTCTAATCAGTAATCATTTAGAGCATTTTTTATATGACTATAGATAGCTTTAATTTCTTCCTATTAAAACTCCCCGTTCATATGCTTTGACCATTTATCAGTTGGGGAATGACTTATATTCCTGTACTTTTGACTCAGTTCTCTATACGTTTTAGAAATGAGGCCTTTATCACAAACACTAGTTACAAAAATTCTTTCCCAGTTTTCTGCTTCCCTCCAAATCTTGGTTGCATAAAGTTTGTTTGTGCAAAAACTCTTCAATTTAATGTAATCAAAATTATCCATTTTTCACTTCATAATGTTTTCTATCTCTTGTTTAGTCAAAAATTCTTTCCATTCTCCATAAATCTGACAAATACACTATTCCTTGCTCCCCTAATTTGTTGATAATATCAATCTTTATACCTAGATCATGTATACATTTGGATGTTATTCTTGTGTATGGTACCAGGCATTGATCTGTGCCCAGTTTCCGCCACACTGTTATCCTGTTGTCCCAGCAGTCTTTGTCAAATAGTGAGTTCTTATCCCAGAAGCTGGGGTCCTTGGGTTTATCAAACAGTAGATTGCTATATTCATTGACTACTATGTCTTGAGTACCTAACCTATTCCACTGGTGTACCCTCTGTTTCTTAAGCCAGCACCAGGTAGTTTTGATGATTGCTGCTTTATAATACAATTTGAGATCAGTAGGGCTAAGACACCTTCCCTAGCATTTCTTTTCATTAGTTCTCTTGATATTCTGGACCTTTTGTTCTTCCAGATGAATTTTGATATTATTTTTTCTAGCAGTAGAAAATAGTTATCTGGTAGTTTGATTGGTATGGCACTGAATAAGTAAATTAATTTAGGTAGAGTTGTCATTTTTGTTATATTGGCTCAGCCTATCCATGAGCAACTAATGTTTTTCCACTTACTTAGATCTAACTTTATTTGTACGAAAAGTGGTTTGTAATTATGTTCATATAGTCCCTGGGTTTGTTTTGGCAGGCAGAATCCCAGATATTTTATAGTGCCTACTGTAGCTTTAAATGTGATTTCTCTTTCTATCTTTGCTGTTGGGCTTTGTTAGTAATATATAGAAATGCAGATGATTTATGTGGCTTCATTTTGTAACCTGCAACTTTGTCAAAGTAGTTTAGTATTTCAAGTAGTTTTTTACTTGATTCTCTGGGATTCTCTAAGTATATTATCATATCATCTGTAAAGAGCGATAGCTTAGATTCTTGTTTGCCTATTCTAATTCCTTCAATTTCTTTTTTTCTCTTATTGCTACAGCTAACATTTCTAGTACCATACTGGATAACAGTGGTGATAATGGGCATCCTTATTTCACCCCTGATCTTATTGGAAACGCTTCTGGCTTATCCCCATTGTATATAATGCTTGCTGGTGGTTTTAGGTAGATACTACTTATTATTTTATGAAAAATTCCATTTATTCCTATGTTCTTCAGTGTTTTCAATAGGAATGGGTGTTGTATTTTGTCAAAAGCTTTTTCTGCATCTATTGAGATAATCATGTGGTTTCTGTTAGGTTTTCATTGTTATGATCAATAATGCTAACAGTTTTTCTAACATTGAACCAGCCCTGCATTCCTCATATAAATCCTACCTGATCATAATGTATTATTCTTCTGATAAGTTGCTGCATTCTTTTTGCTAATATCTTATTTAAAATTTTTGCATCAGTATTCATTAGAGGAATTAGTCTGTAATTTTCTTTCTCTGTTTTGGCTTTTCCTGGTTTAGGTATCAGAACCATATTTGTATCATAAAAAGAATGTGGTAAGATCTCTTCTTCCTCAATTTTCCCAAATAGTCTATACAGTATTGGAATTAACTGTTCTTTAAATGTTTGATAGAATTCACTTGTAAATTCATCTGGCCCTGGAGATTTTTTTCCTAGGGAGTTCATTGATGGTTTCTTCAATTTCTTTTTCTGAGATGAGGTTATTTAAGTATTCAACTTCCTCTTCTGTTAATCTGAGCAACTTGTATTTTTAAAAATAATCATCCATCTCATTTAGATTGTCTAATTTATGGGCATACAGTTGGGCAAAGTAATTTCTAATTATTGTTTTAATTTCCTCCTCATTGGAGGTTAGTTCACCCTTTTAATTTTTGACATTGGTAATTTGGTTTTCTTCTTTCTTTTCTTTAATCAAATTGACCAAAGGTTTATCAATTTCATTGGTTTTTTCATAAAACCAACTCTTAGTTTTATTTATTAGTTCAATAGTTTTCTTAATTTCAATTTTATTAATCTCTCCTTTGGTTTTTAGTATTTCTAATTTTGTATTTACTTGGGGATTTAAAATTTGTTCTTTTTTGAGCTTTTTCAGTTGCATGCCTAATTCATTGATCTCCTCTTTTTCTATTTTATTCACATAGGCATTCAAAGAAATAAAACTTCCCCTAAGAACTGCTTTTGCATAAGATTCGGTAGGTTGTCTCCTAATCGTCATTTTTTTGAATGAAGTTGTTTATTACTTCTATGATGTTTAGCCCACTCATTCTTTAGGATTAGATTATTTAGTTTCTAATTAATTTTTGGTTTATCTTTCCATGGCCTTTGATTACATACAATTTTTATTGCATTATGATCCAAGAAGTATGCATTGACTATCTCTGCCTTTCTGCACTGGATTGTGAGGTTTTTATGCCCTAGTACATGGTCAATTTTTGTATATGTGCCATGTACCGTTGAAAAAAGGTATATTCCTTTCTATCCCCATTCAATTTTCTCCAGAGATCTATCATATCTACCTTATCCAGAGTTTTATTCACCTCATTAACTTCTTTCTTGTTTATTTTGAGGTTAGATTTATCAAGTTCAGGGAAGGGGAGGTTGAGGTCCCCCACTAGTATAGTTTTGCTGACTATTTCTTCCTGTAACTCCCTTAACTTCTCCTCTAAGAATTTGGATGCTATGCCACTTGGAGCATATATGTTTAGTAATGAAATTGGTTCATTGTCTATGGTGCCTTTTAGCAGGATATAGTTTCCCTCCTTATCTCTTTTGATTAGATCTATTTCTGCTTTTGCTTTGTCTGAGATTAGGATTGTGACCCTTGCACAATATATTCTGCTCCAACCTTTTAGTTTTACCCTGTGTGAATGCCACTGTTTCATATGTGTTTCTTGTAAACAACATATTGTTTTATTATGGTTTTTAATCCATTCTGCTATTCATCTCCATTTTATGGGAGAGTTTATCCCATTCACAATTATGATTACTATCTGTGTGTTTACCTCCATCACCATTCCCCCGTTTATGCTTTTAGTTCTCCCTTCTCCCTTCCCCTCCACAACAGGGTTTTAATTTTTCACCACTGCCTCCCTCATCTTTCTCTCCCTTCTTTCAGCCCCCCTCCCTTTTACTCTCCTTTTCCCTTACTACTTCTTTCCTCCCTTTTCTTTCCCCCTTCCCCTCCTACTGCCTATAGAGCTAGTTATATTTCTATACTTAACTGAGTTTGTTGTTCCCTCCTTGAACCAAATCAGATGAGAGTAAATCTCAAACAATGCTCATCTCCCTCCACTCTTTCCCTCTACTGTTGTATATTTTTGTACCTCTTCCTGTGCTGTAATTTACCTTTTTCTGCCTCCTCTTTTTCAATCTCCTGTCACAATCCCTTTGCATCCTTAAGTCACATTTTTATCATCGCATCACTTACTTTACACCCGCTCCCTCTATCTAGGAATATCCCTTTTCTACATCATAATAAATACACAATTCTCAAGATTAACAACTATCATTTTCCTTTATAGGGATGTAAATAGTTTGCTCATATTGAATAACAAGCTATTTTTCCCCCTGTTCACCTTTTTATGCCTCTTTTGAGACTTGTGTTTAAAGATCAAATTTTCTATTGAGCTCTGGCCTTTTCATCAGGAAAGTCTGGAAATCCCTTATTTCATTGAATATCCATATCTTTGCCTGAAATATTATGCTCAACTTTGCTAGATAATTGATCCTTGATTGTAGTCCCAGCTCCTTTGCCTTATGGAACATCATATTCCAATCCCTTTGATCTATTAATGTAGAAATTGCAAGGTCCTGTGTGATCCTGACTGTAGCTCTTTGATATTTGAATTGTTTCTTCCTGGCTGCCTGCAGTATATTCTCCTTCACTTGATACCTCTGGAATTTTTCAACTATATTCCTTGTTATTTTCAGTTTGGGATCCCTTTCAGGAGGTGAATGGTGGATTCTTTTGATGACTATTTTACCCTCAGGATCTAGGACTTCTGGGCAGTTTTCCTTGATGATTTCTTGGAAGATATTATCCAGGCTCTTTTTTTCATCATGGCTTTCTGGTAGACCAATAATTGTTAGATTTTATTTTTCTCCTGGATCTATTTACCAGGTCAGTTGTTTTTCCATTTAGATAGTTTACATTGTCTTCTATCGTTTCATTCTTTAGATTCTGTTTGACCAATTCTTGATGTCTCATCGAGTCATTAGCTTCTACTTGCCAGATTCTAATTTTTATCAAATTGTTTTCTTCAGTTAGCTTTTGCATCTTCTTTTCCATTTGTCCAATTGTTACTTTTAAGGAGTTATCTTCTCCAATTAGTTTTTGTACTTCTTTTTCCATTTCTCCAGTTTTCCCAGTTGTTTTTTTTGCTTCCTTTTCCATTTGTCCAATTTTCCTTTGCAAGGAGCTGTTTTTTTCAGTGAATTCTTTTTTCATATTTTTAAAATCATCGACCAACTTTTCTTCTATTTCTCTAATTTGGCTTTTAAAATCCTTCTTGACCTCTTCTAAGAATGCTCTTTGAGCTTGAGACCACTTCATATTTCCTTCTGTAGTTCAGATGGGAATACAGTCTCAATGCTGATGTCTTTGGTATAAGTGTTTTGGTCCTTGTCTCCACAGAAAGATTCTATGGTCTTTTCTTTTCTGGCTTGCTTCTTGCTCATGATGATCACCATTTTCCTGGCTTTTAAAGTAGATCTCTGCTTCTGGGGCACAGAGGGTTCTATCCCACAATTCTCGTGCCTTGAATTTGATGCTTTGTGTGTTGTGGCCTCTGGTTCTTTCAGCTAGAAGCTAAAATGCTCCAGTTTATTTGGTGTTGAGCTGGTTAGTGTTTGAAAGAAGAGGACAGGTGAAGTCTTTCTAGATTTCCCCGGAATTACCCTGGAGCTAATTGCATTAAATCTGGGGGAGGGGTGGTCTGGCTATAGGAGGTCTCTACTAAGCTAGAGAATAGGCAAGTTCAGCAGTTGGTGAATCCCTCTGTGCTAGTGTCTTCCTGATTCCCCTGGGTTGCTGATGCATGCCTGGGGTCCTGGTATTGGTGATTGTGGCCTCTATCCCCCTGGAGCTCAGGGTCTCCTCTTGGTTTGCTGAGGTAAGACTTTCTGGGACACCTCTGGTCCTGCACTGGTCCCCTTCAGCCACAGCAAGAGGGCCCTCCTTAGCAATTTTCCTAGCCTCACGGGCTAAGAGACTGGTTAACCCGTCGGCTGATCCCACTGTTCCAAGATTTTTCCTGTGGAATTATTCTCTGGGCTCTTCAAGGTAAACAAGGAGAGGAAGATAGCAATTGCCAATCATTCCACCACCTTGACTCCGAGAAGTTCAAGTAGGTGACTTACAGACATTTAATCTGTATGCTGATAGTGTCAGGAGTGGCTGCTGCAATCACCTGGGGCTCTGCTCTCTCCCTTGGTTTCACTGGACTCCTATCCTGAGCTGATGTGTTTGAGAATCTGCAGTGTGTCTGCAACTTCAGATTTCCTGGGGCTTCCTGCTAGGCCCTGTCACAGTGGGGACCGCACTGGTACAGCCTGTGCTGTGTACTCCTCCAACCCCATACAATAGATCCTTCCAGTTGACCTTCCAGTCTATCCTGGGCCGGAAATCTGCCACAGTCCATCTCCTATTGGATTCTGCCCCTCCAAAATCCATTCAGATTCTCTTTTTAGAGGTATCTGAATGAGTGTCTTAGAGCTTAGATGAGTAGTTGCTCTCACTCCAGTATCTTGGCTCCTTCTTCCATCGAAATTCTTAAAGGAAAAGTTAAATGGGTTATAAGAGGACATAGAGAATAAAACTATACTAGTGGGGGACTAGAATTAGAGAAGTCTAATCAAAAAATAAATGAGAAAGAAGTTAAGGAGACAAATAGAATTTTAGAAAACTTAAATATGATAGACCGATGTAGAAAACTGAGTGAAATAGAAAGAAGTATATCTTTTTTTTTCAGCCATACACAACTCCTACACAAAAACTGATCATATGTTAAGACATAAAAACCTCATAACCAAAGGCAGAAAAGCAGAAGGAGTAAATGCCTCCTTTTCTGATCATATTGCAATAAAAATTATATTCAATAAAGAACCATGGAAACAAATTAAAATTAATTAGAAACTAAATAATCTAATCACGATGAATAAGTGGGTAAATGAACAATTCACAGAAACAACAATTTCATTAAAGAGAATGACCATAATGAGACAACATAAAAAAATTTATGGAATGCAGCCAAAGCTATAGAGGAAAATGTATATCTCTAAACACTTATAGCAATAAAACAGAGAAAGAGAAGATTAATGAAATAGGTAAGTATCTTTAAAAAACTAGAAAAAGAACGAACATAAAACCCCAATTAAACACCAAATTAGAAATCCTGAAAACCAAAAGAGAGATAAATTAAATTGAAAGTAAAAAAGACCATTGAACTAATAAATCAAACCAGGAACTAGTTTTTATGAAGAAACCAATAAAATAAATAATTCACAGGCTAATTTGATTTTTTTAAAAAAGAAGAAAACCAAATTACTAGCGTCAAAAATGAAAAGGGTGAGTTCACCACCAATTATGATGAAATTTAAGCAATTATTAGGAGCTATTTTACCCAATCACATGTCAATAAATCTAACAATCTAAATTAAATAGATGAATATTTACAAAGAATATAAAGTGCTGAGATTAACAGAAGAGAAAATGAAATACTAAAATAATCCTATCTTAGAAAAAGTAATTGATCAAGCCATAAATGAGCTCCCTAAGAAACAAAATACCCAGACCAGATGAATTCACAAATGGATCTTAGCAAAGATCTAAAGAACAATTGATTCCAATACTATATAAAGTATTTGGAAAAATAAACAAAGAAGGAGTTCAACTAAATTCCTTTTATGACATAAATATGATGCTGATATGTAAACCAGGAAGAGCAAAAACAGAGAAAAAAACTATATGTCAATTTGCCTAATGAATATTAATGCAAAAAGATTTAAATACTAGTAAGGAGATTATAGCAATATAGCACAAAAATAATGCACTATGAGCAGGTGGGATTTATATCTAGAAGGTCTCGTTCAATATTAGGAAAATTATTAGCACAATTGATCATATCAATAGCAAAACCAACAAAAATCATATGTTTAACTCAATAGATCCAGAAAAAGGTTTTGACAAAATAAAACACTCATCCTGTTCCTACTAAAACACTAGGAAGCATAGGAATAAATGAAGTTTTCCTTAAAATTATGAGTAGTATCTATTTAAAACCATCAGCAATCATTATCTGTAACGAGGATAAACTAGAAGCCTTTCCAATAAGACCAAGGGAAAAGCAAGGATGATCATT
Organism: Bettongia penicillata ogilbyi; assembly: GCA_023548195.1. Classification (NCBI taxonomy): domain Eukaryota; kingdom Metazoa; phylum Chordata; class Mammalia; order Diprotodontia; family Potoroidae; genus Bettongia; species Bettongia penicillata. Next base: position 5,725,950 of record JAJHZJ010000047.1, on the reverse strand, counting down.
ATCACCACTATTCAATATTGTACTAGAAATGCTAGCTATTGCAATAAGAGAAGAAAAAGAAATTGAAGGCATTAGAATAGGCAATGAAGAAACAAAACTATACTCCTTTGCAGATGATATGTTGGTATACTTATGGTATGATTTTCAAATATATAGAGAAATGAATCCAATTGTTAAAGAACATGAAGAAGAAGCTTTCAGACAAATCAGAGCTATCTGTAAGCACATAAAAAATGCTCTAAATCATTATTGATTAGAAAAATGTAAATTAAAATAGCTCTAAGTTATGACCTCACACCTATCAGATTGGCTAATATGGTGGAAAGAAAAATGACAATTGTTTGAAGAGATATGGGAAAATTAGGACACTAATGTACTGTTGGTAGAATTGTGAACTGACTCAACTATTCTAGAGAGCAATTTGGAACTATGCCCAAAAAGCTATAAAATTGTGTATACTCTTTGACCCAGTAATACCACTACGAGTTCTGTATCCCAAAGCAATTTTTTTTTTTTAAAAAAAGGACAGATGTGTATAAAACATTTATAGCAACTCTTTTTGTGGTGGCTAAGAATTGGAAATTGAGGGGATGCCCATCAATTGGTGAATGACTGAACAAGTTGTAATTTATGATTGTGATAAAGATTGTGCTATAAAAATTAATGAGCAGAATGCTCTCAAAAAAACCTGGCAAGAATTACATGAACTAATGCAAAATAATGTGAGCAGAATCAGGAGAGCATTGTACACAGTAAAAGCAATACTGTAAGATGATCAACTGTGAATGACTTAACTATTCTCAAAAATGCAGTGATCCAAGACAATCCCAAAGGATACATGATGAAAAATGCTGTCTATGACCAGGAAGAAACTGATAGAGTCTCAATGCAGATTGAAGCATAAGTTTTTTAAACTTTTTAAATTTTTCTTGGGTTTTGTTTGGTTTTATTCTGTTTTCTTTCACAACATGGCTAATATGGAAACATTTTGTGTGACTGTACATGTATAGTCAAATTGCTTGCCTTTTCAAGGAGGAGTAGGGAAGGAAGGAAGAGAATTTGGAACTCAAAATTCAAAAAAGGAATGTTAAAACTGTTTTTACATGTAATTGGAAAAAATAAAATATAAAAAATTTTTGCATTGAAAAAAGAAAAGACAAAAACAATTTGTGATAATAGCTGTGAGAAAGATCTTCCAAAAACAGTTTCCAGGTTTGAAAAGATTACTTTCCAATCAGTTTAACACAAGTCAAGTCAATAAGTACCTACTCTGTGCAAGGTCTTATGTTAAGCACTGGAGATACAAACATAAGAATGAAAGTAAAGGAAACAGAAAACTGGGAAAGAATTTTTGCAGTTAGTTTCTGTGATAAAGGCCTCAGATAACTGAGTCAAATTTACAAGAATACAAACCATTCCCCAGCTGGTAAATGGTCAAAGGATATGAACAGGCAGTTTTCAGAGGAAGAAATTAAAGCTAACTATAGTCATATGAAAAAATGCTCTAAATCACTATTGATTAGAGATGCAAATCAAAACAACTCTGAGGTACGACATCACACCTATCGGATTGCCAACATGACAAAACAGGAAAATGATACATATGGGACATTATTCATTGCTGGTGGAGCTGTGAGTTGATCCAACCATTCTAAAAAGCAATTTGGAACTATGCCCAAAGGGCTACAAAAATGTGTATACCTTTTGACCCAGCAATATCACTGCTAGGACTATATCCCAAAGAGATCATAAAAATGGGAAACGGTTCCACATGTACAAAAATATTTATAGCAGCTCTCTTTGTGGTGACAAAGAACTGGGAATTGAGGGGATGGCCATCAACTGGGGAATGGCTGAACAAGTTGTGGTATACGAATGTAATGAAATACTATTTTGCTAAAAGAAATGATGAGCAGGAATACTTCAGAGAGGCCTAGAAGGACTGATATGAAGTGATGCTAAGTGAAATGAGCAGAACCAGGAGAACATTGTACACAGTATCAGCCACAGTGTGCGAGGACTGTTTCTGGCAGAAGCAGCACTTCACAGCAACACAAGGACCTAAAACATTTCCAAAGGACTCTGAGGCAAAATGCCATCCACATCCAGAGGAAGAATTATGAAACTGGAACACAGAATGAAGCAAAATATTTTCTCATGTTATGTTTTGTTTCAATTTGTTTTTTCTCATGGTTTCCCTTCCATTCATTTTGATTCTTCTGTACAACATGACTAATGTGAAAATGTGGTTAGTAAGAATGTATGTATAGAATCCATATAAAATTGCATTCCATCTCAGGGAGAGAGGGAAGAAAATCTAAGACTTATGGAAGTGATTACAAAAATCTGAAAACAAATAAATTGATTTTTAAAAAAGAATGAAAATAGATTCTGTCCTCAAATAGAAGAGAGAAAAAGAGAGGAGAGAAGAGGAAAGATGAGGAAATAAGTCATTTATAATGAAGGCTGTCCTCCCACACACATATACATACACATAGCATGGGGGTATTGTTGTGTGGCTTGAAGGGAGGCAGAACAGACATCTCTCTCCTCTTCTCCTCCTACCTTTCTCGAGGAAACTTTAATCCCTGATAAGAGGAGAAGCAGTAAGTTGGGAACCAGAAACTTGGTTTTCCTCAGAGAGTTAAAGCTTAGGGATATGGTTTTCAGGTTCAAGCTAACTTCTGGTTGCTGTGTCATTAATGAGAGGAGCAGGACTTCAAGATTTATAGCAAAGGCTTGAACCCTTTTCTACCAAATACCAATCAGAGAGAATAGTAAAGAAACCCATTTATCCAAATAGTAAAATAAACATTAAGATGTGTTTGTGTGTATGTGTATATAAACATATATGTATACACACACACACACACACACACACGGCAAGAATCCTGGATCTCACTCAAATGCAGGTTCCCCAAACTCTCTAGCATAGCAAGCTAGGGATAGGGACATGATATAGACTGCCCACTCCTCTCACAGAGGCTTCTTCAATGACCTGAAGTGGGATTGGCATCTTCCATCTTTTCTCTTGAAGCTAGAAACTAAAAGCATCCAAAGTGAATGCAGAAGTGAAGAGATTGGATTTCTCCCACTATCCCCAATTCTACCCTACCCTTAATGCAGACACAAAGCATTGATCTCCATCCACCAGTAAGGAGAAAATCTAATATCAGTGGTCTTTGGGACTGGGATTACATTTTATTATACTTACTCTGTGCTAGACATTGTAGTAAATATTGGGAAACACAAGCAAAATGAAAAACAGTTGCAAGCCTCAAGGAGTTCACAATCTAATAAGAGACAACAGCACAAACACTTTAGAGACCTGAAGTGGTGGGGGTAGGGGGAATGAAGTAGAGGAAAGGTGGTAGAAAAATGGTCTGGAGAGTCAGGAGCTGAGCCAATTAGAAGTAAGCATGACTGGTATGTGGTATGTGGCTTCCTCAAATGGAGGTTTTGAGGAGGAACTCACCAATTGGAGCTGCTATTCTATTAGTGGCAGGGGAGTGAGGAGCGAGGGGAACAATAACACAGAGACCAGTCTACACACACACACACACACACACACACACACACACACACACACACCCCTCAAAAATATGCAATGAAAAAAGAAAAACTTGAACAAGTAACTATATCTGCTCATTTTTTCCAAAATTATATCAAAGCCCTTACATAATGGTATCCTGTTACACTAGGGACCACAGGTGGCTACTCTCTTTCCATAAGAAAAAAAGTGAACAAGCTAACAGGACCATAATAATCATAGCTAACATGTATATAACACTTTAATTTCTGGAAAACATTTCCATATCTTATCCAATCTTCACAATAATCCCACGAAGTAGGCACTATTTTTACCCCTATTTTACAGATAAGGAAATTGAGACTGAGAGAGGGTAACTGACTTGCCCAGGATCACATACATAGTAGGGACCTAAGGTAGGGTTCAGACTCAGGTCTTCCTGATCCCAGGTCCAACACTCTCTATCCCCTATATCCTCTCTAGCCCCACTCAGATACCATATATCTCTTAGATCCAGACTTGCTCTTTTTTAGTGTCACAGACTCACTGGGCACTGAATAAACATTGTCTGAAGATGAGACTGAACCGGTGAAAGAGCTTGGATATTAAATGGTGACGGAAGAAAATCTGGCATGTTATCACATAGAGTGGGACAGAGATGAACAAATAGGAAGAGCCTATTTTCCCAGGACATATAAGCCAGGAAGTTGAGCCTGAGCATCAACTACCCAGATCCTAGGATTTTAAAGCTAAACTTCATAGATCATTTGGTCATATTTTAAGTGGCTGAATTCCTTAGATTCCTCATGTTCAAAATCAGGTCATGCTGTGCATATAGTCTACATGAGATTTCCTGCACAGAGGATAACCTGCTCCACTGAAAGATCTGTTTTTTCAAGTGGATTTTCCTTAATAGCCTTCACTACATTTCTGAAATGTGACTCAAAACATGACGATGTAATTTAATAAATATTTTTTATTCTGGAGCACACAGTATGTGTATTCTTTGTCCTATTAGTTTCATAATAGTCTTTGGCCAATTGCAATTAAATTTTTATTTGAATATGCATTTATACGTATTATATGTATGACCGCAACTAGAAACATAAAAAGTATAAAACTTTTTGCATTTAAAAATGAGCTTTGAGTCATAAAAGGTTGTGTGTTGTGACAGAAATGCCCTCCTCGATTGTGAGTAGTATCTCAACTGTTTTTTGTTGTTGACAAAATAACAAAATAAAGGTTTTTTTGGTTGTTTCATCATTTTTTTAGTCATGTCCAACTCTTCCTGACCCCATTTGGGGTTGGGGAGTTTTTTTTGCAAAGATACTGAGCAGTTTGCCATGTCTTTCTCCACTTCATTTTACAGATGAGGAAACTGAGGCAAACAGGGTAAAGTGACTTGCTCAGGGTCACATAACTAGTAAGTATCTGAATGAAGGGTTTTATATATATATATGCATATAATAACAGACCTAGAACTGGAAAGAACCTCAGGGATCATCTAATCCTAATCCCTCATTACCTAGGAGGCCAATAGAGATTAATTAATTTGCCAAAGATCACATATGTAGTAATTAACTGAGCTATAATTTGAACTAAGTCCTATATTCCTTCCACTACACTAAGCTCCCTCTCTAGCCCTAGGGGGACATAGAAAAGGGGAAGTGGAATTTTAGACCTATTGTCTCCCTCCTGATACTTTCCACAAGCCACCCTGCAAAGTTAATGAGTTAAAGATCATCCTGCCCATTAATAAACCTCAGGGGGAGCCCATTAAGGGAAGCTTCATTAGGGGAGGCTTGTTTTGTCGGAAAGCCCACACTTTATTAATTGTTAATAGGCACTGGATCACAACGGCCTCTGGCTCTGAAAAGTGTATAAATACTCTGAGGTGAGGTTTTGCTTTGGGGCTTACTCTTTGGAAAAGGGTTCATGTGTCACATGAAACTCTGGGTAGCCATTAAGGAGCCCCCTGGCTTTGAAACCCCAGATGTTGGTGCTTCTCTCTCTGGTAACTAACTTGTATGTATGTAATGGTGATCTGTGATGCATGTATTCCTTATGGTCACACAGTTAGAAGCCCTATCTGTTGGTCTTAATTTTTCTCTTTGTATTTTCCCTGTTGGTATATGTGATTAAAGAAGATTGTTAACCCCTCAAAAGTTGTTTTCCCTTTAGAAAAGCAGATCTAAGAACTTGTGCTAGCAGGCCATCCTGGGTGTGTCAGGGTACTTTCTCCTACACAACCCCACCCAAAGTTCTCCCCACTTAAGTTGACATAGAGCTCTTAGGGTCATGCTCATAGTGCTCCAGGAAATAAATTCAATAACATTTGTGTACAACTTTTGACCTCTCCCCTTCTCAATTCTGTTCTTTCCTCAAGTACCTTCTCTCCCTTAGCCTCCACTCTGATTTACCCTCTCTGTTTCAAGACAACACTTAATCATCCAAATAATTACCTGACCTTTTGTCCTGCTTTCTCCGTAGATCATGAATATCTTTTCCTTCATCACACTACCAGAACCCCCAAACTAGCCTCATTCCCTTTACCTTTCAGTTTCACTACTATGATTTGTGATGCAGATCTCTTTGGTCAAGGACATTGTCATTGGACAAATGACTGGATCTCATCTCTGGGAGTCAAAACCTTCCTTTCATATACATTTTTAGCCCTGTCTTTTCCCTCAAGACCCTTTGCTTTCCCCACTGCCTGTTAACAGAGGAGCTTAACGAAAATCCCTTTTTTCTCCCAGCTTAAATGATAGATAGATGATGAATTTATTTCCCTTCTGGCTAGAAAGAGAAAGAGGACACACACACACACACACACACACACACACACACACACACACACACAAGAAATTTGTCCCTGTTTGGCCTAGCTGCTAGTTAAAAAGTGACCAGCATCAAAACTTTTGCTCCTTAACTGTTATCTTTGAATTATTATGCCATTGTATTTATTTTTTAAATGATACCGAAATAATATCAAATGAGATACTTGTAAGTCATAGCCCAGTGCCTTGCACATAGTAGGAAGTTAATAAATGCTTGTTCCTTCTCCTCCCTTACACACATACATGATTATACACACATAAAATGTACATGCATACACACATACATATTCATATATATAAAGCTATAGTAAATGACTCCATCTGGGTTCACACACATCTGGGGTTGCACAAGATTTTGAGACAGTTTTCCCTTAAAGAGAGTAGATTTTTTCCCCCTCTGCAAAAGCTGGAGTAGAGGAGGTCTAGAGTCAATGAACAGGAGAAACATAGGAAGTATCATCATCCCCTAGACCTAGTAAGACAATAAACTTGAGCTATATATTGCTATCATAGCCTAGACCATAATTGTTATGCCTATGAGCAGGTGCTCCAGCATTTCTTGGAGTCAGGAAGACCTGAGTTCAAATACGGCCTCAGACACTTGCTGGGTGATCCTGGACTAGTCATTTAACCTCTCTCAGCCTGGGAGAATGAGGGTGGTGGTGACATGTCATGGAACACCAGGTTGTGAGGAGGATCAAATGAGATATTTACAAAAAATTTTGCAAACCTTAAAGTACTATATAGGTGCTATCATTATTATAAATGTAGATGGGACCCAGTCCAAGCTTCTTTTACATATGAGTTCTTATCTTCTAGATTCAGGTATTTTCCTTGCAAGAAGGAGCTTATACTTCACATGTGAAAACTCACCCTAGGGATTAATTTTTTTTTGGAAAGGTTATTCTTCTAAAATATTTTATTTTCTGTACTGTTATTAGAATTTCTATATTTTACCAAAACCACTGAACATCCTGCTGCCATCACCACACCCAGACATATATTTTATAAATATATATGTATATATCCATATATGTATATATACATGTGTGTATATGTATGTATATTACATATATGTATGTACACACATATATACATATGTGTGTATATATACATATACTGAAGAAGAATTGACATTGAGTATGTCTCAAGAAAGAGGCCACCTCAAAAAGATGGAAGCCTTCTCTCCTCACTCTTCAGGACTCACAGAAAGGGAAGCTTTTCCTGGCTTAGTAACCAATCTTCTTTGGCACAGTCCACCCTAGCTTTCATCACAGGGACCAAGGAGGCAACCAATATGGTCAAATATGCCCTTTAGCAAGGAGCAGGAGAACACAGTTGATGAGAATTTGCCTGAGCTCAAGCCCAGCTCCATGGGAAGTGCTCTATTTCAACCTTTCACATTGTTTTTGTTATACCTAATGGATGAGTGAGTTGGTAATCTACTAAAGATACCCCCACAGAGCAGAGGCAGCAGAGAGAACTGACAGGGTTCCCAACATTGCTTTCTTTAGAGGATTAATCCCTAAGTATGTGAACAGCGTCACCACAAAGTTTCCAGCATTTGAAAAGCCTAATTCCATAGTATTGTCCTTGAGTTCATTGAGTCAAAAAATATTCACTAGTCTCCTGTAATACCTTCACTTACTGGTGGAAATTCATTGCAAGGATTTTTCATCAGATCGCTGTAGTACTAAAGTACATCTGGATGCTCCAGCTCAATGAGATGTATGGCCCCGGAACCTTACCAAATCAAACAGGTGAAATGAAATAGAACGGCCTTTTGTGTAAGGTCAGAGCAAGGACTACCAGACACTGTTATACTGGAGCAGATTACGCTGGTCACAGCGCACTCACCATCTGCTCCATTCTTTACCTGTTGCTTTTGAAGGTAAAAATAGCTCATATAAACAAGGCACTCGCAGATAACCTTTGTGATGCACAACCCAAGTCTACTGTCATATAGAGGCATCTCAACTAAGGATTAATGGTAAGCTAAAAGCCAAACACATTGGCTACATTTATTTTTGTACTTCTAAGAGTCCCTCAGCATTTAAAGAGTAAGCATATGGCTTCTAGTAGTAGATGTTAGATAGATAGATAGATAGATAGATAGATAGATAGATAGATAGATAGATAGATAGATAGATAGATAGATAGAGTGAATGAGCATTTATTATGTTTACTATGCGCTAGACATTGTACAGGCATATAGAAGTGGCACTTATATAAGCATGCAAGACAGGTCTTTCTTTCATGCAACACGACTACATATAAGAGAAAGAGAGGGAGGGGAGAAGGGGATATGCTGAAGCATGATTTGAAGATTGTCAGAAAATAAGGTAGAACCTGACAAGTTAAACTGAAATTTCACCCACAGGAGCCCAGAGACATTCCAGGGAGGAATTCAGGAGTACCCACAGTGTCAGAGAGTAAAAAGTATAGTAGCCTTTTGCCAGGATAAATCCTCAGAACCCTTTTCAGATTTAGCAGTCTCCTAAATTACCTCTTCTTCCATGATTCGATTATATTAAGCCTTAAAGAACCCAGCATCCAACTGGCACCAATTCTGTGCCCCTAAAAGTCACTTAGAGCAGAAACCCAGGCTGGCAAACCATGAATTATGGAGAAATGTTGAGATCCAACCCCCAAAGAAACTACCATCAACAGGGAGGGAGTGAGAAAATGAGCAATAGAAGGAAATAAGAAAAAAGACCTAAATTACCAAAGATCTTAGTAAAAAAAATATTCCAAGACTTTCAGTAAGGACAACATTAACAGTGGAAGGAAATGTGATATCCAAATCTAGTAAGGTTCAGGCATCTATGAATAAATAGTGCAAAAACAAGGAAAATAATAAAACATTTAATGAGAGAGAGGACCCTGTGAAATTTGAGGAGAAAATGAGGCTTAAAATTGATGCTTCATAGTTATGTACAATAGAAATGAGAATTATGAGAGCAGAATTTATGGTCTGAAAAAAAGCAGAATAGAAAAACTTGAACAAAGAAACTTGATGGCAAAGAAACCAAAGAGAGAGAGATCAATTGGAAATGCAAATATACAGCAGTAAAGGACAATCTAGAAGAAGAGAAGCAAAAACAATAACAATAAAAGAAAATATTCTCTCTCTCTCTCTCTCTCTCTCTCTCTCTCTCTCTCTCTCTCTCTCTCTCTCTCTCTCTCTCTCTCTCTCTCTCTCTCTCCCTCTCGCTCTCTCTCCAAACAAAACATACTTATCTTGAAGACAGGCTATATAAAGATAACCTAAAGATTATAGGTCTCCTAGTAGAACATGTCAAGTCAAAATACCTGAAAATGTGATAAAATAATAAAGAAAACTGCCTGGAAGTTCTCAATACAAAGAATGAAATACCATTGAAAGAATTCATAGATTGCCTTCAAAAAAGAAAAGAAAAAAACCCAAGGGTACAAACTCCAAGATACACATTGGTTAAATATAACAGTTCAATTCAGCAATCAAATTCTACAAGTGAGCAGAAGAAAGACCTTCAAAAACAAAGAAAAGGAAACTTGAATAACCCAAGACTATTCTTCATCCACCAGAAAACACCGAAGGAAATGGAATGATGCATTCTAAAGAACAATGGAACTCAGGATGCAGTCCAGGGAGACCTACCTTGCAAAACCAAGTTTAACCATACATGAAAAAAGATGGACGTTCAATAATAAAAATGCATTGGAAGCATTCTTAGAATAAAAACTAGATCCTAAGATATTATTTGCTTCTCAAACATCCTAGACAGGAGATTGAATACAGCAGCAAAGAACATGGATAGTAACAGAATGATAGCAGACAGACCAAAGAGAGCTTTTTTTCCAAATGCATATAAGGGGATGGGTGTATGGAGTGTTCAAGTAGGACTATTACCTGTGATGTGAGGGCTTGTTGAGTGCTTTTCAAGGCTGTTCATCCACCTCTGGTGTCTGCCTTTCACCCAACTCTTCCCTGTGGCTCCAAGAAGCTGTAGCATGTGTAGTGGCCACATACCAGTAAAATTGTCTTAGCAGACATGCTAACTAACAGACCTCAGACTTATTGATAAGTTACAGGATGTCTATCCCAAGCATGTGAAGATTTCTTCAGGTGGAATAGGCAGATGAGGGCAATTTGTTCCAATGGTCATGAAGGCTATTATAATCTGTGAGCGCTTAGAGCTTGGTCAGACATTCAAGATGCCAGGGTTATCCATTGCATCCTGAGTCATCACCAGTCTTTTTCTTTTTTGTCATGCCACTAGACTTTAATGACTCCAGAGAGAGTGATGTTGACAACTTTGTGCAACTCTGCCTCACTAAAATCTAATTCACTCATGAAGTCAAGATATCACCCTGTGATGTCACTGATCCTTTTAGAAAATGAAGGATGATCAACAGCATCAAGGAGATGGGTCAAAGTCAGGAGGAATTAACAGTGGAGAAGCCAGCCTGGAAGCAGGTTAGGTAGTACAATGCACATTGAGCTGGAAGTCAAGAAGACCTATGTTCAAAAAAACGAGACACTTATTAACTGCATGACCATGGACAAGTCTTTGTCTCAGTTTCCTCATCTACAAAATGAGCTGAAAAAAGAAATGGCAATCCACTCTAGTATATTTGCCAAGAAAATCCCAAAAGGGGCCATGAAGAGTCAGAAAGAACTGAATAATAACAAGCCAGCCTGGGGCATTCTGGACAGAAGCTTATCCACAAATCTTTTTTTTTTTTTAATGGGACTACATTACAAAGTAGGAAAGTGCATGAGGATGAAGGGAGCAAGGGGTAGAGGGAATGTGTGATGTGCACATGTCAAATTAAGGGCTGGGAATGAAAGGAAGATGACCCCTGTGGTCTCACAAAGAGAAGAGACTATAAGGGAGTGGGTGAGGAGGAAGAAGAAAGGACTTGGTTGGGGCTAGAAGGAAGTAAGGAGTACTTGTTCTGGTGGTGGGAGGGAATCCCACTAATGAATGGTGTTATAGTTAAAGACAGATGTTCTATGAAGGGAGATAGAGATCTTGTGTTAAGTATTATCTGGGGAACTTTGGGGTTGAAAACACCATTTGTCCCACCTCAAAAAGGAGGGAGTTGGAATTACTAAAAGTCCTAGGGCATGGACCCATGAAGGATAATTTGAGGCAAAGGGGAAAGAAGGTAATCAGAGGAAGGTATAGATTGATGATGGGAGGCACAATCAGGGACATGGTGGGAGTGGTGGGGACAGTGTCTCTCTGTCCCCACAGTAATTGATTTTGTTCTGGCAGTGAGGCCCAGTGGAAAGCGGGAATCTGCGGGGCAAACTTTGTAAGTCAATTGCAGAAACTGCCTAGAGGGGAGAGTTGAGAATGGATACCTTGGAAGTTTTGATTCCATGAGGAAGACAAAGGGAAAGAGAGACTAGATAATTATAGAAGTCATGAAATAGAGAGTAGACAGAGAGAAGGGATGAATGCTAAAGAGAGAAGGGGTGCAAAAAATGAAAATTTAAAAATTCATGGATAAGATTAGTTGAAAGGGAAAGGGAGAGATGTGGGAATTTACTTGATTAACTGAGAGGAGAAAAAGAGGGGAAAAATCGAATATCCAGATAAAAGTAGGAAAGAAAAAGGATTCACTAAGCAAATTTGCAAAGGGAAAGGGAATCAGAGGTGAGAGAAAGAGAATCAGTGGAAATAGGACCACCTTACAAAAGATTAAACTAAAGTAACTGAAGAAACATAATACTATGTTTACTGCAGAAGATGGGGGAAAGCATAACTTATAAAAACCAATGGCACAGATAAATGGAGGAAGATATAAATCAAACTCTCATAATGTTAGATATGAACGGATTAAACAATCCAAAAACAGAGTGACAGATTACATAAGAAAACAAAACCCTACAGTCTGTTGCTTACAAGAAGCACATTTAAAAGACCAAAAACATACACAAAATAAAACTGAGGGGGTAGAAAAAAATGTACTATGCATCACATGAATCCAAAAAAGCAGAAATTGCAATCAAGTAAAAACAAACATTCAAAAAATTAAAAAGGGACAAAAACAATGATGACAGGAAAATATCTCAGTGTTACTCAATGTAGAAGTTGAAGAGGGAGATTTTTTTTTTTAAGCCACACTAAGCAGCAGCCATTATCATTATAGCAAGATTGAGGGATAGCAAGAGAGATTCTAAGAGTACAGGGCTGCGGCAGCAAAGGAAGAAACTAGGCACAGTTTAGCCAGAGTAGGCTTTCGTTAGCTGTTGCTCCTGTTAAAGACAAGTAGCGATGTGTCTATGAGCAATTATAAAAGAGGAACTTTGATTTCTTAGCTGAGAGGCTCATACAAGATGTCCCAAAAGTCTTAGTGTAGTTAAGCTTCAATAGTTTGGGAACACCCTGTATAAAATCAAGGGAAGTAGCGGACTGCTCTTCAACAGTGTCTGAGATCTAGACCTCAAATGGGCTGTTTGGAGATTTGGTGACCCAACAATGTATCCACTGAACTATGTAACTGTTATTCCCACCAGAAATCTGGTCTGCACAGATCAGTTTCTCAATCCTTTCCTGATATCCATATCTACCTAAGGAGAATACAAAGATGGTATGTGTTTTCCTTGGGCCAGTCCTGAACTAGTTGATCTAGAGCAGAGGTTCCCAACTGTATTTGACCTCCTGCGCCCTTTAAAGAAAAAATTACTCAACCCCTCTCTGTAATGGTAATTTAAATGGGAAGATCTTTCCCATTCATTAATAGGCCCATGTGACTTGCTTAAATCACATGGAAGTCTAGATCACATGTGGGAGAAGGAGCTTGCAGGAAGGGTGGAGCAGAACTGGGAGGAAGTTGGTGAGAGCAGGTAGCAGGGAGGAGAGAGGATACAGACAGGCAGACACAACTAGTCTTGTGAGTGTTTACTTTTGGGAAGACCCTCTAGGTCATAGGTTCCCAAAGTGGGAGATACTGCCCCCTGGGCAGTGCTGGAATGATAGTGGGGGTAGTAGTAGCTTCAAGTGCAGTTGGGGAGTGTTGAATAAAAATAATGGGGTGGTAGAAGCATAAGGAAAGAAGAAAATTTTGAAAAACCATTCATACATCTTCTGTTGTACAACAGAGTTAAAGTCATAGCGATTACATTATTTTCCAAATAAACACACAAAAATGCAAGCTATAACCTATCAATGATCCAGTCCACCAACAGGACTTAAAAAGCAAGTGTTGGCAGGCAAGTGTATTAGGCATTCTTGAGAAGGGCAGCATACTTCAGCAGGAATATGTATGTGTGATGACTATTTAAAATATAATACTATATGGTTACATGATGGAATATTGTGTCATCAAAATTTCAATGCAGGAAAACCCCTACATATTTACAACAAATATTAAATTTAAGATGCACTATTTAAATATATATATGTGTGTGTGTATATATATATTTTACTTTTTTGAAATTATGAAATTTTTTAAAAAAAACGTTAAAGTAAATTGGGGGAGGCGGGGAAGTGTATTGCCCAGGCAATATTCACAGCCCTGAGGGAGACTATGAATATGCCAGCATGGAGTATAACAGGTTCTTCATATTGAAGGCAGAAGAAAAACATTTATTCAGACACCAGAAAGTCAAACCTGTCATAGTAACCAAGAAGTTAATACACATTAGCACTTCAGGGGACAAAGCCATTTCCAAGCTTTCCCCCTCCTGCTGGAGTCTTCCCAAAAGTAAACACTCACAAGACTAGTTGTGTCTGCCTGTCTGTATCCTCTCTCCTCCCTGCTACCTGCTCTCACCAACTTCCTCCCAGTTCTGCTCCACCCTTCCAGCAAGCTCCTCCTCCCACATGTGATCTAGACTTCCATGTGATTTAAGCAGGTCACATGGGCCTATTAATGAATGGGAAAGATCTTCCCATTTAAATTACCATTACAGAGAGGGGTTGAGTAATTTTTTCTTTAAAGGGCGCAGGAGGTCAAATACAGTTGGGAACCTCTGCTCTAGATCAACTAGTTCAGGACTGGCCCAAGGAAAACACATACCATCTTTGTATTCTCCTTAGGTAGATATGGATATCAGGAAAGGATTGAGAAACTGATCTGTGCAGACCAGATTTCTGGTGGGAATAGCAACTACATAGTTCAGCGGATACAATGTTGGGTCTGGAGTCAGGAAGATTCATCTTCCAAAGTCGAAATCTGGCCTCTGACACTAGCTATGTGACCCTGAGCAAACCACTTAACCTTGTTTGCCTCAGTTCTCTTATCTGTCAAATGACCTGTAGAAGGAAACATCAAACTGTTGAGGTTTCATGATGTTCTGTGGTGGAACCGTCTCAAAGAATTCAGAGTCAGACCACCTCTAATCCAAGTACAGGCAAATCAGACTCAGGCTATCCTGGATATTGTCACAAGAGGTCAGGCACAGCTGGGACTCTGCAACAAAGAGCAATATGAATTCTCTAGCTGGTAATGAAGAGATAAGATGGGTGCTGGGATCCGGCCCATGAGACAAGTTCTGAAGAGGGATCTTCAGCAGTAGAGGGGCACTAGCAGTGAAGGTAGAAGATCAAAAAGAAATAACCAAGTGTAACCTCTCTTCTCTACCCACACCACCACCAGTCCTGACACAGCAGACCAGTCATAGGAAGAGGCAAGAAGCAGCAGGAAGGGGGAAGGGTGAAAGGCCCTATCTTCAGTAGCATTTTGGGGAATGGAAAAAAGGAAGAAAGGAGAACAAAGAAATCCTAACTGATTACAGTTGGGAGAAAAGAGGATAACCTGTGGCCATTATGGGTGTCTGTCAGAGAAGGGAATGTGAATACATTGGGTGTATGTTACTTGGGGACAACTTGAATACACAATTATCTGAATAAATCAGCAAAACCTCAGACCTGAGGTCTGAATCTTAAGACAGACAGACTTTATTTCCATATAACTTTTTGTGGGACCTGCCCAGTTTCCGTGGTTGATCAATATAAATGTCTCCTGTCTTTTCTCACGGAAAAGAACAAGCTGAACCCATTTTTAAAGCACTTAAAAAAAAATCAGTGTGCGTATTTTGGAAAGCAAAGCAGGAAATCAGAGGATATGCAAAGGAACATTCTTCTCCCTTCTCAAATATCTTTTACTGCATTGTATTCAAATGTTGAAGTTTCTTGCCAGAAAGTGGAAGAGAGTTTGAGTCTGATGCTAGATCTTTTTGTTTCTTGCAAGACTATTTAACAACGAGATGAATTTTATTTCTGAATTCACATGAGGCATGGAATAATATTCTAAATATGAATACAAAAATAGAGAATCCTGTTTTAATTAAGCAAAGCAAAAAACAACCTATTCTCACCACCAAAAAGTATACTATCTTACAACTATTAGTTGAGACAAACACAGATAAGACAAAAAAAAAAAAAATTACTTGTGATTACTGACACCAATTCAGGGTTAGAGATCTAAGGTGCCTTAGCATAAGAGATGTAGAAGAGACCAATGAGGACATATGTCCAACTCCTACATCTTGCAAATCAAGAAACTGAAACCCAGAAAAGTTCCTAGACTCGTCCAAAATTACTCAGGTAGAAAGTGGCCATACTGGGAGTCATTCAGTCAAAAAAAGCATTTTTTAAGCTCCAACTATAAGCTAAGTGCTAAGTATTGGGGACAGAAAGAGAGGCAAAGGCTAGGCTCTGTTCTCAAGGCGCTCACTGTCCAATGAGGAAGACAACATGAAAACGACTGTGGACAAACTAAGTACAGGATAAGTTGGGGTTAATCAACAGAGGAAAGGTACAAACATTAACAGGCATCAGTAAATGTTTCCTATAGAAATTGGGATATCACCTAGGACTTGAAAGAAGTAAGGAAAACCAGGAGACAGAGATCAGAAGGAAAAGCATTTCAGTTATGGCAGACAACCTCTGAAAAAGTCCAAAGTCTAGGAATGAAGTGTCTTGTGTGAGGAAAAGCAAAAAGCTCGATCAGACTGAGAGAGGTAAGATTTGGGAGGAGAAGGGATAGATAATGATGAGTTTTGAAAGTCAAACAGAAAATTTTCTATTTAATCCTAGAGGTGATAGGAAGCCATTGGAATTTACTGAGTAAGGAGGTAACATGGTCAAGCCTGCATTTCAGTAAAATCACTTTAGTGGCTGAATGGGGGATGGATTGGAGTGGGGAGAGAGTTCAGGCAGGCAGGCCCACCCACCAGCAGCTATTGCAATAGTGCAGTCATGAAGTGATGAAGACCTGCCCCAGAGGGGTGATGTTGTCAGAGGAAAGAAGGGAACATTTTGGGGAAATGTTGCAAAGGTAAAATTGATAGAACTTGGAAACTGATTAAATATGGGGCGTGTGAGAGAATGAGCAGTCAAGGATGAGAACTAGAGGCTGTGGCACTATAAACTCAACAATAACAGAGAAGTTTGGAAGGAGGGAAGATTTAGGGGAAAATGAAATTATAGTGAAATAAATTAAATTGAAATTATTTTGGAACCAATACTCTTTCCACTTCTTAGACCCAAGTATACTATAAAAAGCAATGGCTTTTGGGTCTGAGTGCAGCAATACCATTTACTAGCTGGTAGACGTCGGCAACTTTGTTCATCTCTCTGTTACTCTGTCTCCTTATCTATAAAATGAGCGTGATATTTCTAACTACTACTACTTCTACCATCACTACCACCTAACTCTCTCAGTTGTAAGACTTCAGTGCGATTAAGCTCAGTGAGACACTTGGTAACTTTGAAGTAGCTATAGGTGATACACCATCATTATTACTTATCTTCCTTAAATATCTTTAATGCATGCCTTATTATTAAACAAACTTCCATGCTTGATGTTTTCCATCTTATCAGACACTTTGTGACCCTATCTGGGGTTTTCTTGGCAAAGATACTGAAGTGGTTTGCCATTTCCTTCTTCAGCTCATTTTGCAGATGAGAAAACTGAGGCAAATAGGGTGGAGTTTCTATGGCCAGATTTGAACTCGGAAAAGAGGTATCTTCCTGACTCTAGGTCCAGCACTCTATCCACTGTGCCACTCAACTGCTATAACAGGCTTCTTATTGTGATGGAAAACTAATGTATAGCATTCTCCTTTTCATCGCTTAAGATGGTGATTAGCTTTTACTGAATTTTCATGTTGTAGTTACTAAGTTCCAAATGTACTTAGATATCAATGGATCTTAACCCCATCCATGTCAATGTTCCCTCTCAAAATATATGTCTCAAGCCATCCAAGGCTATCCATTTTGGTAGTTCCATCAATCAATAAGCATTTATTAAATGCCTACTATGTGCCAGGATCTGTGTTAGGTCCTAGAAATACAAATACAAGAAAAAGGAAACAATCCCTGTTATCAAGAAATTTAAAATTCTGTCAGTCCATATTATACATGTAGGCAACATTTACCTATCTATATAAAAGAATATACATATATATAAACTTTCATAGTTATTCAGAGACCATTTAAAACTTTTATATGTACATTATGGATGAAATGGAATTTTTGACATTTGGAAAAGTGGGAACCATAAAGAAACCATAATATTATGCTAAAGATTTCTTAGTCTACTTTTAAGGTTATTAAAATTTATTAAGCTCCTTTATACATATAACCCTATAGTAGATAGGCAGTAAGAAGCAGTGTGATATAGTCCAAAGGGCACTAGACCTGAACAACTTGAATATGAGACTTGTCTTGGCCACTTACAAAATGTGTGACACTGAGAAGTCACTTAACCTCCCCTGATCTCAATTTCCTCATCTATAAAATGAGGAAGAGAGCCAGGTCAGGTGACTTCTAAGGATATTTCAAACACTAATACTATTTGATATCTTCTTCACGTTACTCCCTTTCATCCATTTCATATTCCAGCCAACTGGAATTCCTCCTTCCGTCTTGCCTCCATGCACTTGAAGATCAGGTATCCTTACTATCCACTTCCTAGAACTGGCTTTCTCATTTTATTTTTACAGCAAGTGAACTAGAGAGATTTTTCTTCTGCAGTAGCTGAAATCTCTCCCCCACCTGATCTTTGGAGGAGTTTGTGTTAAAATGCCTTTCTTCCTTTAATACTTATCTCATGTGCTAAATTTTCCATGACATCTTCCCTGATACCATCTCAAGTAAAATTCATCACTATTTCCCTCCTCATGTTTTTCATATTATTCACTTGGATTTCTCCGGTGCATGTATTTAATGATCTTCTGTCTTGTGTTACATCTCTTCTCCCTTTCTTGATTATAAGCTCTTACAGTCATCCTGATAAATATCGGGTCACTGGATCCACATGGCTCTGGAGGAGAGAGTGAGGTTGCTGACCTTACACAACCCTCCCCACTCTGAAATCAAAGTCAACTGCAATGGTAGGATCCTCTTAAAAAAGGAAAAACACAACAACATAAGCTCTTAGAAGGCAGGGACTATATCCTTACCATTTAATAGGAAGAATTGTTTATATTGGATACTTAACAAATATATTGAACAAAGTTTATTGAATTAAATTTGAGAATTAAAGGAAATAGACTAGGTGAACACCACCAGAAGTAATCAGACATAGTAGCCTAGCACAAACTCAGCAACACCAACTACAGAGGTAATGACTTTTTATTCAAAAAGAATTGTTGGGAAAACTGGAAAGCTATTGGTCAGAAATTGGTTTTATATTAACAACTTGCAGCATTTAGCATAATAATCTGTAAATGAATATACAATCCAAATACAAGAGATCATATCATTTAAAACACAGAGGAGAATGGAAAGAGATGCCTTGCAGAACTATTGCTAGGAAGAAAATTCTTGAACAAACAAGGAATAGAAATGACCATAAAAAATTGAAAACATTTTTGGGTGCATACAATTTAAAAACTTTCACAGGGGAAAAATCCATTGTAGCTATAAAAATGGAAAAGAGTTAACTGGTAAAAAAAAATCTTTGCAGAAAATAAATCTGATAAAGATTTGATGTCCATTTAAATCTTTTAGCTGTACATTGTAGATACAAGAAAATTTGTGCTAATTCAAAAAAAAGGGAGAATCAAGAAGCCATAATATTATACTGAAGATTTTCTAGTCTGTTCTTTAGCTTACTGTAATGTCATGATTATGGTATCTATTAAGTTTTTTTAAATTTTTTTGGGAAGTGAAACAAATATATAAGACCAAGAGCCATTAATTCAATAAAAAAAGAGGTTAAGAGATAAGCATAGGTAGATTTTATTTTTTAAAGAAAAGTAATAACTTTACTGAACACAATAATTCTTGAAATCAACTTCTTCCCTACTCGGAGCTTGATAGCCTCACTGCCATCCAGTGTAGGAAGACAAATTCCTATCTGCATCTTGAAGCAACACCCACATGTAGACCCTGAAGGTTACCTCTGCCCAAAGAGATCCACCTCCAAAAGCCCCTTACACTAGAAAGGCTACTCTACTGTGTGCATCTTTGATCCAAAAATACCATTGCCAGGCATATATAGTGTAATAAGATCAAAGACAGAGGGAAAGGTTTTCTATATACTAAAATATTTATAATAGTACTTTTTGTACTGTAAAGGAACTAGAAGGAAAGTGGATGCTCACTGACTAAGGAATGGTTGTTTAAATTGTGGTACATGAATATAATAGTATTTTATTTCACCATAAGAAATTACATATCTGAGGAATTCAGAGAAACTTGGGAAGACATAAATGAAAAGACACAGACTTAAGTAAATCAAAGCAGAAGAATAAATTGTAGGATGACTATAAGTAAGGGAAAACAACAAAGAAGAGCTCCAGAACTCTGAGCAATGCAGTGACCAACTGTGTCATTAGAGAACTGGGCCCTCTACGTCTAAACAGAGACAAATATGAAAGGAGACATACATTTTCAAGTATGGCCAATGTGTTGGTTTGTTTTGCTTAGATGTACTCTTAGCTACAAAGGAAATTCTACTATAGGAGTCATTGGGAAAGGCCACAGATTTTTTTTTCATTAATAAAACATTTTAAAAGGGAAAAAACAGGTGAACATTTAACATTTCCTTCATATAAATTTTCTTTAAAAGCAACATCCAGCTAAGCCATATCACCCAGATTAAACTTGTAGATGAAACTGGAAAGAGGACAACAGACAACAGATGGACTGCCTGACCAGTACATTTGTACCCCTGAGATATTTTTAAAAACAAGAGAAAGACCTCCATTGCATTGGCTGAATTCTTTGTGGTGAAAAACATGAAGAAGAATCACACAGGATGGGGAAAGGGCGGATGTGGTGTGATCCCCATAACAGAAGGAGGAGGGAAAAAGAGGAAATAAACACTTATTAAGTACCTACTATGTGCCAGTCACTGTGTTCTACTGTAAAGTAGAGCACTATACCTAAAAAGAATATCACAAGGACTTTGCAAAGGGAGATTAAGACTTCTGTGCCAAGGAGATAGAAAGTACCCTTTTGGCCATACATGTTCTCTACACAGATTGCCAGGATGTCAAAGCCACTAGAAAGACTTTCCTGCATCCACTGCCTGATAATCTATAAAGTACCAAGAGTGTAGATTACCCTTCCAATCTCCTGGAAAAGTGTTGACTGCCTTCTGGGACAGTTCTAACCTGGGCCTCAGTCCCTATAATTGTACATTAAATGATAACTTTGTCTTCCTTTAAGGATCAAGCCATTTTAATACATAGATGTTTGGTAGGATCAGATTACACAAATAAATTCATAATGCAATTTACTAAAATTGTATTATTAAAATTATTAAAATTTCAGTAGTTTATCACATGCAAGCAGGCAACACAGACTCTGCACTAGGCCTTGTCTGGATAACACCTTCATGCCTTCAGTTTTTTCAAGGGCTATCATGAAATTATTGTTTTTGGTTTCATATTGTTGTTTGCCTTTTGTTTTTAGCACCAATTATTTTTAAATAACTGTGTCATCCCCATGGTACTCTCTTTTTAAACACAGTAGGTCAACAGTTAAGCAGAGACACACTACCAGATAAATGCATTTAATAGCATCTGTAACTTTAACTTAATTTAATTCTGAAGTCATAGTCTTGCATCTATTTTCCAAGAGAAGTATGTCATTATCTAAAATAAATCTTTTAAAAATTCCTTTTGAAGAAATTTTTTTATTGTTAGGAATTGGACAGACATCAGCAAACATGAACATTTAGTTATACAAAGAATAGAAAACTGTATATTGCACCATGAAATTCTACTATATACCCTGGGTTTTTTTTTAAGTAAATATTACATTTACCATGGTGGTTCCAATGCTGTCCTTCTTGTCTATGTCCTCTTCCGAATTTCCTTCTGCTCTTTTTTTTCTTTTTGTGTGTTTCACTACTTCATAAATGCTTCTTTAGGTTTAAGTTTATTAGTCTCAATTCAAGTTTGAATCTTTTCTTCAAAGGCACTTTATAGATGAAAATTTTTATTATGTTATAGTCCAGAAAGTTTGTGTTTAATAGTTCTGTTTTTCTGTAATTATGAGGGTTTTATGACCCAAACCATGATCAATTTTTGCAAAGTTGCCATGCACATCTTAGAATTGCAGGCTCTTCTTTCTATTTCTATTCGTTAATCACCAAATATATCTAAATTTTCTAGAGTTCTGTGCAAGCCCTTCTTTCTTGTTTAACTTTTTGTTAACTTTGTTTAGTTATGAAAAAGACATGTTATGATCCCCAACTGCTATATTGCTATTACTCCCTAAAATTCATTTCACTTTTCCTTGAAGTTTTTAAATGCTTTGCTTTTATATACATACATGAATATATCATGTATTAAGTCTTGAAATTATTTTATTATCTCTGGTTCTTTTAATCATAATATAATCTCCCTCCCTTTCTCTTCTAGTCATGCCTATTTTCACTTGCATCTTGTCTAAGATTATAACTGCTGCCCATGAACTGACCTGCAGCATAATAAATAGCACTCCAGACCTTAGTTTTTAACTCCATGGTCATATTTGTGTCTTAAATGTGTTTCTTGTGAACAATATTGTTGGAGTCTGCTCTCTAATTTGTTCTGCTACCTTCCTCCATGTGGTAGGGGAATTATTCCCTTTACACTCGTAGTTTTTGTTGTTAACTCTGTATTTCCCTCTCTCATATTCTCTTATTTTTTCTTCTCTTTTTAAAGAAGGTGATGGAGAAAGAGAAAGAATTTAATCAAGTTTAGCAATTTATAACTGAAATTTGCCTCTCCCTTTATTTATCAAATCCAGGCCCTGATCTCTTATACTTTCTTCTTTCATTTTTAACCCCTCCCTTTTATGTTACACCCTCTGGAGGTGATATTAGTTTAGCTTATGATTGTTCCCTCCCTGGATCTGTTTTTATCTTACATCCCTTCTGACCTGGTTCCACTTATTTCCTTGTTAGGTTTAATATATTTCTACACCAACACTTCTTGCGTGTATGTTGTGTGTTCAGCCTTCCCTTGTGTGGTTCAGAAAAGTGTGATGATCATAAGAGGTCTACACCTCCTACCCTTTCTTTCATATCTGCATGCTTTCTTTCTCACACATCCCAATTTTGAGAAATAGTAAGTTCCTTCACTTTCTTCTTCACGTATTCTTCTTTATTCTCCTTTTCTTTCCTCTTTTAAGAGCATCAAAGCAAAAGAAAACCTCTCCCAGTTTCTATGATTTCATGTTTCTAAAGCCCCTCTGTGATCCCTGAAGAACATAGAATTCTGAAGGTATACCTATCTTCTCTCCCCCTATTAGAATGTAAATAAATTAAACTCTTTCAATTGCTCAAATGTATTTATCTTTCAAAACTGGCATTTCAAAATTTGCATTCATTTATGCTCTTTTCATGAGAAACACTTGAAAGTCCCATATTCTACTAATGATTCGGAAAAATCACCCAGTTTTGTAGTGCATGTTCTTGGAAAGAAACTGTTTTCTTTGGCCTTTTGGAGTAATATGTTCCAAGATTTTTCCACCCTTATAGTAGCTGTAGGTTATTCTCATGTGATCATGATAATGGTTCCTTAGTAATTGAATTCATTCTTTCTGTTTGCTTACATTATATATTCTTTGACTTAGAAACTCTGGAATTTGACTTTGAAGTTCATGGGTGTTTTTAGTTTGATGTATCTTTCAGAAGACAATTCGTGGGTTATTTCTAATTTCACTTTACCTTCTGATCCTAATAAATCTAGGCAGTTTTCTTTGATAATTTCAGAAAAATACCATTCAAGTTTTTTGTTTAGTCATGGCTTTCAGGCAGTACAATGGTTATTAAATTATCTTTCTTTGGCCTGTTTCTTAAATCAGTTATTTTTGATACTAGATATCTTGCATTCTCTTCTATTTTTTCAATCTTTTAACTTTGTTCTAATATTTCTTATTATATCATGGGATCATTTAGTTCTGATTGTTCCATTCTGCTGTTGTTCAGTATTTCAGTCATATCCAAATATTTATGACTTTGGGATTTTCTTGGCAAAGACAGTGGAGTGGTTTGCCATTTCCTTCTCAGCAGACTAAGGCAAGCAGAGGATAAGGGACTTGTTCAGGGTCACATAGCTAGTAAGTGTCTGAGATCAGATTTGAACTTGCTTCCAAGACTGGCACTATCCACTGTGCCACCCAGCTGCCCCATTTGTTCCATTCTGCTTCTCAGGGAATCCATTACTTGAGAAAGGTTTTCCACAGTTTCTTCTAAGTTGTTTATTCTCCTTCCAATTTTTTTAATCCTAAGATTTTATTTCCATTCTAATTTCATTTTCATTTCTTTCAGCTCTTCTTGCAATCTCCAGTCAGATTAAAGTGATTTTTTTTTCTTTCTAGCTTGGCTTATATTCATTTTAGAGTTCCTCTTGTCATCTGAGATTACCTCTGGGCAATATATGTCCATAGTATTTCTTTATTGGGTTGTGTTTTCCTTTATTTATTCATGTTTCCCAGATATGGCTCCTTTTTCAGCACTTACAAGCTTCCAGTACTTTAACTAGGACTTGTTGCCTCTTTTTATGTGAACTCTCTCTCATTCTTTACATAACTGAAATGTGAGAAGAAGGATCAGGAAGCAGGCAGGGCAACACCACTCTGTAGCCTCCAGAAACCTGCTGCCCAGATTGGTAGGAGTCAGGTGGGACCTGGAAGCAGTACAGCATCTGTTGATGCAGGATTGATGGAGGCAAGGTAGCATGCAAAAGCAGTAGCAGTAAGATAGAAAGGGCCCAGAGGTGCTAGGTTAGTGTAGTTGGAGAATTGTGTTGGATCAGTGAAGAAGGGGTAGAATCTTGAAGAAGCAGCAGTCAACCAGGAAGCTTTGGAGTATGGCCTCTTGTACTGACTGGGCTAGTTCTGTCATAAGATTGTTAAAATTTTAATTTAAATTCACCTTAATTTTTTAAAATCATTTGGGATATTCAAGGGGCAAAATAGTATTGCAGACAATAAGCCTGGAGAGTATGTTAAAAATCCATAAGTTTTAAAATGAACCTTTCATCCTTAATACTACTATGGACCAGGCTTAGGATAAGAATCTTGAGATTGCAGGATTCAAATCAAACTCATATATATGATACTTTGCTTGTAATAATCAGCAAAGGCTACCCAAACAGTGTAGATGACTTGTCCTCAATTTGCATGGCCCTGTTTTAATAAATTTCTCAGAGATATTTTTAAAAGGAAAACATCTATCATTCTTTATCAAAAAAATTATTTGATCATTTGAAAGTTATGAAAATACTCAACAGAAAAACCTTTATAAAAAATATTCACAGGGCCCTTACTTTCATCATTTCACTGTCCTGCTCAAATATCTACAATGCCTCCCTTTGGCCTATTACATCAACCCTAACCTCCTCAGTATGGCTTTCAAGGCTTTCTATACATGTCCCCTTCACATGTCTTTCCATAACTTTCTCTTCATTGTTAGGTCATTGTCTTAAAGGGGGCTTTTGAAAAGGTTTTCCTCAAGATATAACCCTCTTTCTAGTTACTATCATTTAGCAATTCATATTGTTTGGAAAATGTGGCAGGCTCTACGGGTTAGGGGTACTCAGGACCTAAAAATTAAGAATCTTAGAGAAATAGCTGAACACTGAAGTTATTAATGCTGGTGTGATACTTCTCTAAGATTCTTAACTTTTCAGACCCAATATAAATTAATACAAATATATCAATATAAATTTATGTATTAAAAAACCATGTATTTATATAAATAATTATAATTTATATAAATAAGTTAATATAATTACATTAACACTGCTATATTTCCCTAGGATTCTTTATTTATGATACACAAATTTATTAATTTTAATGCATTCTTAAGATATTAAAAATAGAGAAACCTACTAAATACCAAATAAAGAACAAGAAAAGAAAAATTTCTAGTTATAAAAAATATATCAAGTCTCTTTTTAACCCTTCCTGGGATCAATCCACCATTGGCTATTCTCTGTCTCAGGCTCATCAAAGTCATTTTCATTAGTCCAAATCTCAAGAGTCTAAATACCCACTTTGCTGCTTAAGCTACTAAGAGCCATGATACTTTGAACTCACCTGATGCCATTCTTTCCTGATTCCCAGAATAACCCCTTCCCCTTCTCCATCTTTCCTTTCTGAGGTAGCTTCCCTTCTGGACCAACTTAAAATAAATTCCATTCATTTCTCATTCTCATTTACCTTTTGGAGTAGACCTATAACATCACTCTTCCTCAGCTGGAGCTAATTAACCTCATCTCCATTAAATATATACAATGTCTAAGTGAATGATTCAACATCCCATCTTTTAAAAGAGGTGAGATTATTTTGAATTAAGACCAAACTGCAGGTTAAATAAATTTAAATAATTTAACAGGATAGTTATGCTAAACATAGATTCTTTCATACTCACTATTCCTCCACTACAGACCTTCCTTTCCTGAATATGCAAAGCTCATCCCTCACAAGCCCTCTCCACATGCTCGCACCTCTGTGAATTCAATCCATCCTTCCAAGAAAGAACCTGCTTAATTTTACTTCTTCCGTGAAACTTTCCCCAACTATTTCAGTCCACATGGAACCCCTGCATCTCTCAATTTCCATATTGTTTATAGTCTTGAGTGACCAATATTACTTTTAATGAATAAATATTAGATATATTCTGCTGTCACAAGGGTGATGGGAGTAAGCAGGCATTCTCACTCCACATTCACAATATTGAGTACAACCTCTCTACAAGAAGGCACCCTCCATGATATTCTCAAGTGATACTCCATTCTTTGATTGGTCATTTCTGTTTCTGTGGAGTCATCCTTTTTAGATTGTGATTGCTGGGAATGTCCTAAGGTAAAGGGCATCCCTAAGGGGCTTTATAAAAGCTTTTTCTGACTTTGTGCAAGACAAAGGACAAAAGAAACCCCAAGTCTGTGATGTATCAGCTGCATTTAAGCCACATCATGCATATTTGGCTTCATCCTTCTGTTGTATACGTTGTAAGAATGGGCCCCATCTTACGTGCCAAACTGAAGTAGAGACCTTAGCCCAGGATATGTTACAAACGTGGAATGAATTGTACATCAGGGGAATAGGTTTTATAAACACA
This sequence comes from Bettongia penicillata ogilbyi, assembly GCA_023548195.1. Lineage (NCBI taxonomy): Eukaryota > Metazoa > Chordata > Mammalia > Diprotodontia > Potoroidae > Bettongia > Bettongia penicillata. The sequence continues at coordinate 5,699,073 of JAJHZJ010000047.1, read as the reverse complement.
GACAGTTCTGTTACAATCAGGATCATTACAACATTACATCATACACTGCATAAGCAATTACATTAATTGCAGGCTAGTCACTTGCCATTTCCCAGCTCTTAAATATATTCTTGCTGAAGAGATAGCTGGCTGAAGCTTTTTAATATCCTAGATGGAGTTGACAATCTGCCCTATGGTAGAGATACACTTTAACTCTCTTTTTAAGAGAGAAAACAGAGAAAAAGGACTTTCAGAAAGGGAGAAAATTAGGTCCACATGGAGAGGTGCATGAGACAAATGGTTTTCTAGGAAAAAGGGTGCCTTCTGGCCAACTTAGATGGGTCAAGGTTAAATCTCAGTTCAACTCAGCAAACACCATACATCTGCTATGTGTAGGTCACTACGCTGGGTGCCAGGGCACAAAGCCAAGAATAAAAATCAGTTCCTGCTCTAGAGGAGCAAGATAGAAATTCTACTGGGATATAATAATATAAATACTAAAAACAATGATGATAATGAGGGTGATAACATAGTAATGGTTAACATATATATAGCCTTTTGATCCTCCCTTCAACCCCATGAAATCAGTGTTCTTATTATCCCCATGTTACAGATGTAGAAATTGCCCAGGGTCACACAGCTAGTAAATATGTAAGTGATTTGAACTCAGGTCTTTCTCATGACCCTGCTTCAGCCATTGCACCACCTAGGTTTAATAATAACAACAATAATAAATAATATTAGTCATTATTAAGTAATAATAGTGATTATTTTAAATCAATTAATATTTATTGATTAATATTAATAATGATTATGATTAATGTTTATATAGCACTCTAAGAGGTGCACAACATTTCTACCTCTCTTAACTCATTTGAACAGAGTTATACAGTTAAGTATAGCATAAACTATTTTGAGGAGGGAACAAGCACTAACCAATCAAGGGAATGAGGGAAGGCTTCATGGAGGAAGTGATTTCTGTGAAGCTTGGAATGCTATTCAGATATGGAATGCTTCATGAATCTTAAAAGAAAACTTAGGTGAAAAAGTCTCATTCTGATCTACAATCTAATTTTTTCTCTTTCTTCAAATGATATTGTTTTAAAATGTTATTTAAAAATTGTGGGTAAACTACTACCAGAGAAAAAAGGTTTTTTTTCTAAATGAGGTAGTGGGAGAAGCACTTCCCTGGGATCAGGAAACCCTGGGTTCCAGTCTCAGTTGGGTCATTAATTAGCTATATGACTTTAATTAAATAAGGTAATTTTTTTGAGTCACATATTTCTCATGTGTTAATGAAGGAGTAGTTGAGTCGGATGATGTACGAGGTCCTGTCCACCTCTACAGCTCATTGGTTCTAGGACTTCCTTCTAAGTCCTAAAATTTAGGTCTGGATGAAGATATGTTGACTATCCTTTGCCCATCCCATTGCAATGCATTCATTGACTGTCTAATAGCATGAAAGAGTGAAATGGTTGAAAATGGCAATGAAATGATGGGAGAGCCTTCTCCAGTGAAAATTTCTGACGTAAGAATTTTTCCTTTTTGGTGTTCCCTGGGGTGTATTTTTCATCTGCTTGCAAGCTAGATTCAAAACACCATTACTTCTTGGAATACATACAGTCTCCTAATCACTTTCTAGATAAGTTTTCCACTATTAAACAGACACAGACAAATGGAAAAACACCAGTATTTGCAGGGAGGGAAGAGGAGTATATTTCTGCTCATTTTTGGACTAGTTTGGGCATACCACCTATTGATACATTACAGTTTTAGCTATATTTGTTTAGAATCTTGAAGATGTTTAGTCTTAAATAGAAAAACAAAGAATGATTACATAAAAAATCAAGGAAAAATAGGTGTATTATTCATTCTCAAATTTTTTTTTAATTTTGACTTTTTATCTAGCACCTTCCTTTCATGGCACATAAGAAAGTATTGAATTGTTAATCATAGCATGCTACATATTAACAGAGAAAGGATGACCTTGAAAAAAATTCTTAACTTATATGTAGCACGAGATTGAGACATGGCTTTGAAATCCAGAAAGTTAGGAATACAGCTAGGAGGCTAATGAATGCTGACTGACCTGGGCCCTTTCACAAAATGGAAGCACCAGGTGGAACTCACCAATGGGACAAGGAAGCAGACCTTGCAGGAGTGTATTCCAGAGTGATGAAGGAAAACAGACCTTAAGATCTGAGGAAAGTTCTGGGATGAGACAGAAGCAGAGGCATAGTTTCGAAGTCCAGAAAATCAGGACTGGAGACAAAGAAGTTTTTATTTTACCCCAGAGGTAGTAGGGAACCACTGAAGCTTGTTGAGCAGAAAAATGCTATGGTCAGACCTGTGCTGAAAGAAGATCACTTTGGCAGCTATTAGAGGATATATTGGAAAGTTAGAGGCCAGGAGACCAATGAGTCTAAATTACAGTGGTTGTGTCATAAGTAGAAAGAAGAGAATAGATACAAGACATTCAGGAGTTTAGAATTGCCAAGACCTTGATGTATGGTGGGCGAGGATAAAGAATTAAGGCTGACTGTTAGGTTGTGAACCTAGAAGAGAATAGAGTAGGACTTTAGTGGAGGCAAACATGATCATTGGAAAAATAAATCGAAAACCACATCTTACCTTAATGGATCAATCATGTCATCTTTGTATAGGAAAAACAGTGCCTACTGTACTGGAAAAATGAGAGTCTCTTTCGTTACGTCCAACACTATGTACTTTTAGTCTGGGAAGACAAGGAAAGAGCTTCTAAGGAGATTTGTTTCACAGTCTGACCTCCCCCTTCCTACCACCAACCACTACTTCTTCGGGTGCGTGCGTGCGTGTGTGTGTGTGTTTGTGTGTGCCTGCCAACATCCCATTTAGTATTGTGTTTAGGGGATTCTCATCTGAGTCTTTACATTTGATAAAAGACTTGGCACTAAGACTAAGGTTACTTCAAACCATTAGATTTTAAAGGAAGGCATTAAAACAGGAAGGAATTAAAAGGAGGTTGGAAGGGAGGGAGGAGTACTAACAATGTCCAGTCACAGGAACACCTATGACTGCAGTTCTGTGTCCCCACTGTCTTTATTACCTATGGTTAGAAAAACTGCTCCTCTATCAAATGATCTTTTAGGAGACAGAGTCTCTTAAAGGAGTGTATCATGGATGGTTGAGATAAGGAATACCAAATTTTGGCAGAGGTAAATTAGTTGGAGCCAATATAAATGGAAATTTTAATTAAGGAAATGCTCACACATCCTTAACTTCAATGTTGTGAATGAAGCACTAAAACAGAAAAACAAACACATATTATAATGATTTGCTTGAAAAGTAAGCATCTTGAATGTGGCATAGATCTTAAAGTGGTCCCAATGGGAAAATGCTAGTCTCTTCCCTCCTGAAATGTGTTCACCAATCACCCCAACTCTTGAAAGATGTCCACAATATCTTGGCACATTTTCTAGACATGTTTTTATTTTGTTATTTTTGTTACATCTGTTCCTTAAAATAACATCAACAAAAGCCAGACTGGCAATCACTTTTGATGCCTTGGCTTTAGAAGACTTTGTTTTCAAGACCTTATGTCTATTTTAGCTACTCAGCAGTCCTACTTAATTATTTTTTACTCCTCAGCTGTGTTTTCAGTTAGTAGTTGAGGTTGTTAGGTAAGTCACCTCTAGATAAAGTGTTCCTATATTTTGGGTCCAGATGAAATGCTCCCAGTCAATATTATCATCTGTTTGTTCTAGATCTGTGATTTTGTGTGTGGGCTTCTCTGAGTGTGAATCCTATCACTCCATACAGACATTTGTGACTTCTAGTTTTAAGGAGTCACGTGAGGGCACTGAAAGATTATTACATGCCCAACATCACACAATTAGTAATGTCAAAAGAAAGACTCAGTCCTAAATATTCATGACTGTCAGGCCTTCCCTACTTCCACTATACCATGATGTATTACTGTTGTTGTTTTCTAACAATTACGGACCACCAACAATGTTCTAGGTATAATATAGGGGTAAGGCTGAAGTTACTCATTCCTTTACCCATAACAGGATAGAAATCTTACAGTCTTCATGTTGTATGCCCATCATTCCTGAGCCAGAGCATCTACTGCTCCTCCTAATGCAATAGCCCCAAACACATCTTCAGTTCTGGGATCAGTGAGGAAGAAGCTGGGTGGGACCTTGTAAGTATAAGCAAAGTGGGATTTTTTGTGGGGGGTTTTTTCTGGAGTTCAGCTTCCTAGGCTCAGGCTAAATTGTAAATATCTGAAAGACAACCTCAGTAATTCATAGCTGTGCTGAATCATGTGGATTGTGATGCTTTCTGGCTCTGAGCCTATTAGCTGAAAACTACATATACTGGGAGGTTGATATTTTGCTTTGGGAGCTCAATCATGAGAAGGACTTTTTGATTCCCTGGATGAGACTCTGAATAGCTGTTTGTTAAGAAACACTCTCACTCACTACTCAGATGTTGGTGCTCTCCCAGTCTAGTGATGCATGTAGGTGGTTGTATTACTTTATTCAGATAGTTGGAGCACTGTCTGTTGAATTTCTGTGCTAATTTCTCTGCTTGTATTTTCTATCTCTGCTTGAATTTTCTATACTCACTTCTTTCTATTTATGAGTGATTAAAGTAAGATTTTGACCCCTTTAAAGCTGTCTTTCCTTTCTAAAAGCAGACCAAAGAATCTGTGCTAGCAGCCCACCCTGTATGTCAGTGTGGTTGCTACTACAGACCTAAGAATAAGGAAGGAGAAGTAAAGATTGGGGACTTCAGGGTCTAGGCTGCTCAGAGCCATAATATGCCTCTTTCATTTTGGCATAAGTTGATGAAAAATTTTAAGTAAACTCAAAAACTTGGTTGGAGACTAAGGCAATATAAATTCATCATTTAGCCAAAAGCTGGAAGAAAATGTTTCCTGCAACCATGAGCTGACTTTGTCTGATTCCAGAACTATAAATTGCCTGAGGATAATCAAAACCAGTTAAAAGAGGGCTATCAAAACCAATTAAAAAAAAGAAACAAAAGGAGGTCACTGTTCTGAACTGGTGAGCCTCCCCAGCCTTCTCTATAAACTTGGCGGTTGTTATGCAAAACAACTTATGTATCAGCTTCTCAAGGCTGTGTCTCCCATGAGACTCCCTCCCTGTTGAAATATACTTAAGTCTGCTGACCTCTGCCCCTCTTGGGCATTCCAGTACATTGATGCTGCATGGTTCCCCTGAATTGCTATTCCCTTACCTCAATTAAAGATCCTAGTTTTTGTTTTTGCTACTTAGGTATCTTCTTTATTTCAAGTTGACAAGATCTATAGCCCTTAGAGTTTCTTTTTTTCATCCAGCTTAGGAGCTGTACAGCAAAGAGACCAGTGGATGACTTAAGATGATGATGATGATGATGATGATGTGTGTGTGTGTGAAACTAAGTGGACACTGAGAATGCTAAAGCACAATAAAGTTGCATTAAGACAGTCATCATGTCCAAAACTAGGAGACTGATATACTGTTGTTATAGTCTGTGCCAGTCAGACCAGAACAGTATCATGTTCAGTTTTGGTGCCACCTTTTAGAAAGGTAATCAGAATGGTAAAACATTTCAAGTTCATATCAAATGCAGATCATTTGAGAAGCTTCAGAGGGAGCTATGTTCAAGTATTTGAAGGTTTATTATGTAGGAAGGGGATCAGAGACAGGATCATAGACCCAGGGCTGGAAGGGACCTTATAGGTCATCTAGTCCCAACCCTTCTTTTTACAGATAAGAAAACTGAGGCAAAGATAAATTAAGTTGCCCAAGTAATAAGTGACAGAGCCTGGATTCAAGCTCAGGTCTGGCAACACCAAGTTCAGAGCACCACGTTTGGCATTCATTCTCTACCACATTACCACATTCTCTGCCATGGCATTCATGACTCTACCATTCTGACTCTTTGGAGGGAGGAAAGAGAAAGAGAGACAGAGAAAACATTTATTAAGTGCTCACTACATGCAGATCACTAAGCTAAGTGCTAGGAATACAAATAAAAATAACACAACTCCCTGCCTTCAAAGCACTTACATTCTAATGAGGGTCAACAAAGCAGCAAGGGGTATGGAGAATAGACTGCAGGAAGCTGTGTGCAGTACTGGACCTCAAAAAGATAAGGCAAAAAAACACTTGTCAGAACTGAGAGAACCAGGAGTGGAATCCAATTTTCTTATGAATAATGTGAAAATGTTTGAAAGAAAAATTTAGGTCTGATAACAGGAAAAACTTCCTAACCATTGGAGCTTTACAAAATTGGAAAAGGCTGCTCTGTATGGGTTCCCCTTTCTAGAGTTCTTCAAGCAAAGTCTTGGCCACTTTACATAGGCTTGTTTCAGAGATGATTCATGTCCAGCTCTGGGTTGGATGAAATGGTCTCCAAGGATCTTCTAATTCTGAGAATCTGTGTGTGTGTGTGTTTGTCCTTTGTTGCCAAAGAAGACCATGCCATCAGAGAAATAATGACATGACTTGCAACTTGATTTTGTTTTGAGTGAGGGAGGGCTGTGCAGGTCACCAGCTTCACTTCTCCTCCAAAGCCATCTGAATCCAGTGACCAGATATTCATCAGGATGACTGGAGATGACCTAGGATGAGGTAATCGGGGTTAAGTGACTTGCCCAAGGTCACAGAGCTAGTAAGTGTCCAGTGTCTGAGGTGAGGTTTGAACTCAGGTCCTCTTAACTCCTGTACTGGTGCTCTATCCACTGCACCACCTAGCTGCCCCAATTCTGAGAATCAGGGATTTGGTGAATCACCTGTCTGTCCTTGAAGTATAATGAATCACCTTTTATTAGGAGACAGTCTGGCACGGGTATATTATTACCTGTTGTGTGGCTAGAGGTCGTCTATTCCAGGTGTGATGGTGTTGGACTAAAGAGAGGTTAGAGAGGCTTGTTTAGGAGTATTTGAAAGTCAGATCCAACTAGCTGAGAGCCAGATTGCTACATTTTCACAATCAACATTTAAACCTTGGAAATTGGCAAATGCTACAAATCAAGGCTTGGTTTCTTCTTTTGTTGATTGTCTAGACTTAAGAACATGATGCATAAAATAAAAATAACAGAGATTAATTTTACAAGTGTGTCCCTCATTTTTGGAGAGCTTGTCGTTAAACATTTACCAGCACACACCACAGAACCTGTCCTTGTTAGCTCAAACAAAGAGAAGCAGCAGGACATAAATACCTCTTCTGAGCTTTTTAACTCCAACACAGAACCTTCCTGAAATGACTTCACAGCTAGCTTCCTAAAATTGATTGCCAGTTCTGTCAGGAAGGAGTGCTGAATGGAGGAAGCTCTGAGGGCTCCAGGGAATAGGCAGTGACAAATATCTTAGCACAACATACCCATCTATCTCAAAGTCAGCTTCTGACTGGTCCCAGTCAGGCAACTTCTTTCAGGGCAGAGAAGAGGAAGCTACAAAAAAAATCTTTGAAGAAGAAAATTTAGTCTATTAAACATTTGAGGAATATCTTCACATCAAAATAGGAAGGGGCACTGCTGTTTTGGAATCCTTCCTACAGTTACAGTACCAAGATTTTTCTATGAAAGTAATGATTCTATAAGATTTTCCAGAAGTAAATTTACACTATTCCTGAAAGACCAACTAGACTAGTGGCATAGGGGTTGATGATTGGGACAGAGAAGCGGAAGACATGGGTTTGATTCTAGAAAATACTTTGGAATGATGTGAGTTTATACCCAGTGTGTCAGGGACTCTTCTAGACCCAGATAATTCCCATCTCATGGATGCAAGATAACCCCAATAAATGAAATGTTGAATTAAAAGCCAAATTTATATCATACTTTAGGATCTGGAGAATGGCTCAGGAAGGCTGAGTTGCCAGAAACAGGCCAAGGACAGACTTCACAGCACCTTGGTTCTCTTTTGCCATGAGAATCCTTATGAACCAATGATGATTTTTTCAAAAGTTTGAATCTCTGGACCCTGGGAAACTTACAAATTAATGCTTCCTTGAGGACAGCCAAGCCTAGGAGATCAAGCCTCTAAATCTGTGAAAGAAGAAAAAATGATGGTCATGGGATGAACTAGATTCTCTTCCCACCTTCTTTTTTCTCCATCCCTTATGTTCTTGATCAAATACAGCATTCAGAGCTGCCAAAATGAAGATCAAAGCATGGAGATAATGGACAATATCTTGTTTCCCCACCCACCACTGACATAGAACTTCTCAGAAGCCAGAAAAACTAGTGGAATATCACTGGCACATTATACATGGGAATTTTGCTATACGAAAGGGCAAAATGGGGAAGCCATTGTTGGTGTTACTCTCTCCCTACATCCTCTCCCCCTACCCCCCACTCCCTACATAGAGGCTGACCTAACAAGATGTGCAGCTGTGGATACACCTAATGATTGACTGATCTCAAGATGCAAACTGGGAAATTTTGCAGCAGTGCCCGCCTCCAGCCAACATGAAGACTCCATTGGTTACAAAGACCATCCCTCACCATATACATATACATCCTTCACCATATATATGCATATGTATATATACATACACACATATATACAATGTATATACATATATGTACACATATATACACACATACATACACATACACACATTAGATCTTATATATGACAAACCTTATTTGGATACGTATATTTTCTATGTAACACTACAGTGTATTTTTGTTCCTTTTCTCCTGTGAATGCTAATTGACCATAAAATTAGTCATTTAGAGATTCATTTGCTGCTAAATGTAAAAAAAAAAAATGAAGTAGATAGATTAATTACCCAACCTTTCCAAATTATCTGGAATTATCTTGAAGGCAGATAGGTAGAAAAGTGTTAGGCTTGGAGTCAGGTAAAACTTAAGTCTGAGTTGACACTAACTAGCTGTGGTCTCCTGGACTAATCATTTAAGATTTATTATCCTCAATTTCCTTCTCTGAAAAATAGTGATATTAATATCACCTTCCTCAAAGGATTGTTGTGAGAATCAAATAAGAAAACCTATGTAAAGCCTTTTGCAAACCTTAAAAAGCACTGTATAAATTCTGGTTATCATTGTTAAAAATACAAAATATATGGGAAAAGAATAATAGCAGAACTTTCTGTGGCAGTTAAGTGGCTCAGTGGGTAAGAACAGTGGACTTGAGTTTAAATTCTGCCTCAGATTCTGGATGTGTGATCCTGAGCAAGTCACTTGACCTCTTTCAACCTCAGTTGCCTCATCCTTAAAATGGGAATAATAACAGCACCTACCGCATAGAGTCATATTGAGGATCAAATGAGATAATGTTTGCAGTGCACTGCAAATCTTAAAGCACTATATATAAAAGCTAGCTACTTCTAGAAGATAGCAAAAAAAAAAAACCAAACCACCAATTGGGAAATAGTTGAACAAAGTAGTATCTGAATGTAATAGGATACTATTTCACTGTAATAAGTGATAAACATGAGGAATTCAGATAAAAATGGGAAAGATTTGTATGAGATTATCAAGATCAATATTTAGCACAACTATATGTGCAGCACATAGTAAGTCCTTAAAAAATAAATGATTATTGACTGACAGATCCAAGTATATAGATCCAGGAGAACCAAAAGACAAAATGGTTATAATAATGTCATTGGAAACAAAACCCAAAAGCACTTATTAACTGTAGTTACACACACATATACATACATATGCATATATGTGTACACATGCACAAATACATGGCCACATATATATAGACCTACGTGTGTTAGATCTATGTACCACAAATCATATATAATATACATAGTATGTGTATGCATATGTATGTATACTATATAAACAACTATAGTAATTGTTTAGTAAGTACTTTTTTCACTCCTAGAGAACTGATTATTAAAAAACACCTCCTTCTCAATAGAGAAGTACAGGTCTACAGATATATACTATACTATAGAATGTTAGACTAGTCATTGCTTTGATGTGTCTTTCTTATAAGGGAGATGGTATGGCAGAAGGATGGAATAAGGGTAAATGATTATGATATAAAAGCAAAAGGCATCAATGGAAAACTTCTGACACATTGTTGACTATGTGAGTCTGGGCAAGTCATTCAATCACTCAAAGCTCCCAACAACCCTCCAAAACACTATGTGGTAAAAGGTCAACAAGCTGCACTGGAGAAAGAAATTTCCTCATCTGGGAGTCCCTTATACCAATGAAATCACAGATCCAGGATTTATCCCCTCTGTTGTTGTTAGTGTGGATGACATGGTTGTGGTTGCTTGTCCTTTCTTGACACGCATGTGGATAGATTTAAGGGAGACCCAGAAAGAGTGTGAACACTAATTGTTTTCTGTTCTGGCCAGAAACTCCGAGGGTCTTCCACTCCCAGATGAATATTTTTGTGATAGTAAATTGGACCATTATCTCCATTCTTCCTAGCCCTTAGTCATTGAATGGGTGTTGCCTCAAAGTAATTTAGAAAGACCACGGTCACCAACTATATCCCTGGCCAGGTCAACACTAGTCTTCTTGATTTTTGTCTTACTACTGTATCTTAATGACTCTGGAGGAGTGAGGCTGACAACTTTGCACAGTTCTGCCTAATTTATCTCCTATATAACAGAAAGAAATCAGAGGCTTTCATCCCAACTCCATCATTTACAAAAAGAGTGACCTTTGGCAAGTCAGTCACCATTATTGATTAAGACTCTGCTATGGTTGTACTATATTATCTACCTCAGTGCACTTGACAGTCATCATTTTTTGGGAAACATTTAAAATTAATCTGTCCTTCCAACTATCCCCCACTAAGGAAGTTAAAAAAAAAAAAGTTGAAAAATAAAGTCCACAATAAATAGCTGCATAATCCAGGAAAACAAATTTCCACATTAGTTATGATCAAAAATGTGTATCTTTTTATACATTTTAAGTTCATCATCTCTCTGTCAGAAGATAAAAGGCATGTTTTATCTTCATTCAATTAGACTTGTGGTCTATCATTACAATGATCACAATTCTGAAGTCTTTAAAATTTGTTTTTCTCTATAATGTTCTTAACATATCAATTGTTCTCCTAGTTCTGCTCATTTATAAAAGTCTTCTCATTTTTCTCTGAAATTGTCTATCTCATTTCTTAGGGCACAATAATATTCCCTTATATTCATATACCACAATTTGTTAACTTATTCCCCAATAAGAAGATAGCCTTCATGCTTGGTTTCCAATTTCTGAAAGTCAGAAATGAGCTGCTATAAAATTTTTTTTCAAACATATTACAGATAATATTGAACTGAGGAAAATGTGAGAATTATACAATTAATCAACCGCAGATTTTGACAGTATATCATGGTAGCACGGTAGCATGGTAATGGAAGAAATGTTGCATTTGGAGTGGGAGGACCTGGGTTAGAATACTGATTCTGTCACTCACTACCTCTAGGACCTTGGGTAAATCACTTAGCCTTTCTGAGTCTCAGTTTTCTTATTGGTAAAATAAGGAGATGAGATTAGGTGACCTCTAAGGTCCTTTCCAGCTCTAAATCTCTGATCCCATGCTGTCTTGAGGCTAAAATTTTGAGATGCTTTTTTGGTTGTTGTTGAAATTAGCTCTTTCGAGTAATTCCAACGTGGCATGTGTTATTTACTTTTAAAATATTTGGCACTCAAGCGTTCACAAGAACTTGACAGATGAAATTCACTATGGAGAATGATGAATGTGGCTTTGGCCAGGGCATAAGTCTTATGACTGTTAATATTCACTGAGTTCACCAGCATTCAACGGTTCTGGAGTCTTTATCTGGAAAATGTATACCCCTTGTTATCTTGGGAAGGGTCCATCTAAACAAAGAATTCACAGCTCCCCAAGAGTCATTCCTATAAGAGGAGAAAATCTCTGTAGCTTTGCCATCGCCTTGTGGACACTTGCCAGCATCACCCATCGATTTCCCTCCCTCAACGAGTGCTTAGAGCAGTCTGTAAATGAACAAAAGCATCTGTCCTCTCCAGAATCTGTCTGTTATAAATACTGAAAAATGTACTAGAGGTCTAAAGTTAAGACAATCTGGTTTTGTTCGCAAAATTCTTGTTATAACCACATCTGTTATCCGTGGAGCTGATTGTGTTAATACCAACAGGCATTACCTTGCTCTGGGGTTTTCTTCCAGTATACTTTGGCTGACTGCATTAATCAGCAGGGATTGACATGAGCTGTCTGTTTATAATTATTTTTCTCTTGTATTTACTTGAAAGCCTGTCTCCAGGCATGGACTGATTTACATTTTCTTTATTCTAAAAACCTAATCTGTCATTCTATTCTTCTTTCACATGATCCCAAGATGGTATTTCTAGTGTCCTACGATTCCAAGTAGATATTCAAGTTTCTTCACCATCTCAGGTCTGCAATAGACCTTAACAGTGTTCCTTAACATTTCTACCATGAACATTGGTTAAAAGTCATTGCCGGAAGCAGAAATTCACTACCTAGCAGAGGGTAAGTGAGAAGGACTGTAAACTGCCCTTCATAAATACAAGCTACTTGAGCAGAGAGACTGTTTTACATTCTATCTTCGTGTCCCTCAAATCTAGAACATTGCACAGAGTGTTGAAAGGAAAATTTTTTGTTTGGGCTTTTACCCTGACTAACAAGTTAAAACTCAGGACAAAGAGAATTAAAAGGAGTTTATTACTAGTGTGTCAAGGTAGCAATACTTTGACAGGCTGATCGCTGGAGATAAGCCAATGGCTTCAAGATGGACCAGTTTTTGTTGGTAACTTTCATGATGAAATAAAGACAATTCAGATAGGTTCTCGTCTGCAAAAGAGGTTGGGACCTGGTGTCTCAACTCTTCCCCAACGTACATGAAAATCTGCAGGCAGGGATACAAACATCAAAGGTAGGGTTCCATTACCAAGAGCAAGCAATGAAAAGAGCTGCAAACTTGGTGTTGCCTCTCCCAACACAGCCTCCCCTAATACTGATTGACAATTAGGTCTGGGAACAATAGGTTATGGAGACAACCTAACTTCCCATAATGGCATTCTCAATTAATAAATGCTTGTGGAATTCAATTAGATTGTGAGAGAAGAGTCTGGCAGCTAATTCTGGGGGATCAGAGAGTCTCACTCAGATGAGAGATAGCTACTGATGATGAGAAATGGGAGATGTTGTTCTTCAGAGGCAAAGGTACAGTAGGAAATATTTTGGGTTTTGAACTAAGAAAATCTGGATTAGAATCTCATCTCTGCCATCAAGGAGACTGTGGGCAAGTCATTTAAAGCTTCTGTACCTGAGTTCCCTCATCTGTGATATGAAGGGGTTGGCCTAGCGGTTGGTGTGTAAGATCCCTTCCAGGGGTTTGCCTGTGATCCTATGAGACGCAGAGCATGCCAAGTACAAGAAAGTGTCAGGACCTGTCTCTCAGTCCTAGTTCTAGTGATCTTCAGGGATGTAGCTTCCTTTTCCTGTGGGTGAATTCCTCTAAGGCTACTGCCTTGATTTCGTCTATTATTCCCCCAGAAACTACTTCATTCTGGAAGCTCATTCCCACCCTGGATTCACACACTAAAGTAAAGTGTGTTGCTGCAGCCTCTCCCTCTGATTGGATATCTCCTTCCAGACCCTCCATTTAAGGAGAGTACCTAGGCCAGCCAGACTGCACTCTGGACTTTCTCTCCTATGACCTCCTGCTGGGTATCTTCATCCCTCATCAAACTCTGTTTTCTGCTTCCAATTATGTGCTATCCTCCACTGTTAAAAGGAAAACTCTATGTTCAGACTTTCACCCCAGGCAAAACTCAGAAAAAAGAGAATTTAAAGAGTTTATTAAAAAGAGAGCAAGGTAGCAACACGTTGATGGACCAATCACTGGAGATCAAAAAGTATTCAAAATGGGGGAAGCAAACCAGCTTTTATTGAAAACTTTCTTAATGAGATAAAAACAGTTTGGACAGGAACATGTCAGCAGAAGTGGATGGGCTGTTTCATCTCAGCTCTTCCCCAAATGCCTGTACTTGATGCTTAACAGGTAGGAGATAACCTGCTACAGGATGGATAGCAGGTCTGCAGACTGGAACAGATGCTTCCTCAACAGAGACTTCCCCGATGCTGATTTAAAAGCAGGATGGGGGACAATGGCATCACTAAGTCAACTTAAATTTCAATGCCCCCACTTGAGTGTAAGTCAACTCCTTAAGGGTTTTTGTGGTTATGTTTTAGTCATTTTTTCAGTCATGTCCAACTCTTGGTGACCCCTTTTGGAGTTTTCTTGGTAAAGATCCTGGAGGGGTTTGCATTTTCTTCTCCATCTTTTACAGATGAAGAAATTGAGACAAATAGGGTTAAGTGACTTGCCTGGGGTCACATAGCTAGTAAGGGTCTTGAAGCCAGATGTGAACTCATAAAGATGAGTCTTCCCTATTCCAAGCCCAGTGCTCTATCTCTGAACTACTTGAAGTCTTTGCTGTGTAATCCTATAATATATATTGTAAGCCTATAGGAAAAACTTCATATATATGTACATGTATTTATATGTGTGAACATATATATGGGTACATATATGTATATAAATTTTATGCACTTAAAATATTATTCTGAGAAGAGGGTCTAGATTTCACCAAACTGTGATCCATAAACATTTAATAACTGGCTCTCTTGGGTGGGGAAATGTACCTTCCACAGAATTTAAACTTTATTTTGATTTATTAACATTTATTTATTTTATTAGCATTTTCTCCACATTACTTTCCTGATTCTAAATACTCAATAGACAATCCTAATTCTAGATAATCAAGAGGACCTGAGTTCAAATCCAGTCTTAGATACTTGATACTTACTAGCTGTATGATCTTGGATAAGGCATTTAACCCCATAGCCTTGCAAAAAAAAAAAAAATCAATACAACAAGCCCTGATTTGTAGTGTTTACTAGTTTCTGAGGTATAAGTGCTCATGCTAAAATCTGCTCAGTTCAAGCTGGTTCCAGTGTACCATGGGTTTCATGACACACTAACATAACTACTACATAGATCCCAACTCATAGGATCTAAAGCTGGAAAACATCTCATCCAGCCCCCTTATCTTATAGAAGAGAAGTCTGAGCCCCAAAGAGGTAAAATGATTTGCTCAGCATCATACAGCTAATTCTTCAGGTCTATTATTAGAGCAGAGGTGTAGGGATGGGAATCAGGAAGGGGCCAGGACAAGGACGCAAATCTATCTTCCAACTCTCATTCCAGAGTTCTTTCCATTATAATTTCTTTAACAAGTTAAATAAGTCATATTGCTGCAAAAAGATTATTTTCTACTAATTAAAGTATTGGGTTTCCCTGTAACTCCTTTGTAGATTCACTTACAGACTTTAAATACCATGTTTTTATTGGATTGTACTCAGGAATTTATAGTAAAGTCGTATTAGCTTAAATATATCTGGAACATATAACATGTGCAAGTTCTTTTCACTTTTTAAAAAGGCATCTTTGTAGTATATGTTACTGGGGAATGGTTGGCATAAGTCCATTTGGTGTTATATTTCTACCAATTAACATTTCAAAGGTAGCCATTTTTTTCCATTGACTTCCTCATGGATTTATCATTTGCATCCTTTTTGTTTCTGGAATCTGGGCATTATATCTCATTATAAGTTTACTTCAGTGGAGACTTGTATCAAAAGCCACCACTTTGAAGTATAATATTATTAGATAGATTATAATATCCTGTTAGTAGCTCTTTCAGTAAAGACACTCCTCCTAAATTTAACTGACATAGCACACATGAATAGAAAGGCACTTGAGAAAAGTGCTAGTCTAACATCCTAACTCCTATACTTTTCAGTGATGACAGAAATAGAGTTGTCTAATATCTCCCTTATTCTAAACAAATGATTGTATACCAACTTGAGGAAGTACTGTTAACAACAACTATATGCACTAAATGAAAACATGGAAAAATTCATATGGTATAACTTTAAGTTGAGAAAAGAAAAATGTGTGTACCTATACAATTGTATTAAAATGTATACACAGACATTAAAAAGATACAGGAAAAAATTTGTAAATAGTTGTGACTAGTTCAGCGAGAAATGATTTCAGATTTCTGAAAGAGTGTAGTAGTGATCTCAAATCTCCAAATGACTGTATCAAGATGAGGTCATCAATCAATCAACAAGCAGATATTAAATATCTTCCATGAAGGGCAGAGCCAAGATGGGGGAGGAAGGCAAGGATTCACCTGAATTCTCCCAAATTCCCCTCCAAACAAACTTTAAATACCTCAAAACAAATTCTGTAGTTAATATGGGTATTTATAATAGTCAAAATAGTCATTCAAGTTGTTCTCTTAAAACAATGATACTGTTACTGTAAACAAGGTGCTCTTGGTTCTGCTCATTTCATTCTTCATTATTTGGTGCAAATCTATCCATGTTTTTCTAAGATTGCTGACCTCATCATTTCTTATAGCACAATAATATTCCATCACAACTTGGTCAGCCATTCCCCAAATGATGGGGATTTTCTGCAGTTTCCAGTTCTTTGCTACCACCAAGACAGCTGCTATAACTATTCCCTTTTCCCTAGTCATCTTTTTATAAAATCTTTTTATTTATCTTTTTATTTTCGAAATAGACCTAGGAGTAGTATTGCTGGGTCAAAGGGTATAGGGAGTTTAATAACTCTTTGGGATTAAACAGAAGACTTTCAAGTATTCCTGATGAAAAGACCAGAGCTGAATAGAAAATTTGACTTTCAAATATAAGACAAGAGAAGCGTAAAAAGGTAAACAGGAAAGAGAAAGCATAAGATATTCAATAAAATTAAGCTGTTTACATTCCTACATAGGAAGATGATAACTTGTAACACCTGAGAACTTTATCATTATTAGGGCAGTTAGGAAGAGTACATAGACAGAAGGCCTGAGTTGAATAAAATGAGATGATTATCTAAAAAAATTAATTTAAGGGGTGAGAAAGAGGAATGCATTGGGAAAAGAGGGAAGGGAAAAGCAGAATAGGATACATTATCTCACATGAAAGAGACACAAAAGAGCTTTTACAATGAAGGGGAGGTATGCAGGAATGCTTGAATTTTATTCTCATTAGAAATGACTCAGAGAGGGAATAACATACACATTATCTTACCATAGAGGAAGTAACGGGGGAAGAGGTGGCAACAGGTATTGATTGGATGAGATGGTAGTCAGAAGCAAAACAAAATCTTAAGGATAGACAGGGTGAAAGAAGAGTGTAGGATAAAAGGGGCAGGGCTGGGGGGAGAGACAGAGGTAAATACAGAGTAATCATAACTGTGAAAAAAAATTTACAGCAAGTGTCCCCGATACAGGCCCCAAATATATAGAGAATTAGTCAAATTTATAAAAATAGGAGCCATTCTCTAATTGATGAATGGTCAAAGGATATGGACAGGCAGTTTTCAGACAAAATAATCAAACCTATATATAGTCATATAAAAAAGGGTCCTAAATCACTATTGATTAGAGAAATGCAAATTAAAACAATTTTGAGGTACCATCTCACACCTACCAGATTAGTTAATATAACAGAAAATAAGAATGACAAATATTGGAGGGGATTTGGAGAAATTGAAACATTACTAAACTGTTGGAATTGTGAACTGATTTAACCATTTTGTAGAACAATTTGGAACTATACCCAAAGAGCTATAAAACTATACATAGTTTTTAACCCAGTAATACCATTATTGGGCCTACATCTCAAAAAAGATAAAAAACAAAAAGGAAAAAGACTTATATGTGCAAAAAATTTACAACAATTCTTTTAGTAATGGCAAAGAATTGGAAATTGAGGGAATGACCATCAGTTGAGAATGGCTAATCAAGTTATAGTATATGATTGTGATAGAATACTATTGTGCTATAAGAAATAATGAGCAAGACCCATATAAAATTACATGTCATCTTGGGGAGGAAGCAAGAAGGAAGGAAGAGAAAATTTAAGACTTATGGGAGTGATTGTTGAAAACTGAAAAGAAATAAATTAATTTATTAAAAAAAATAAAAAGAAGAGAAGGATGCTGTCAGAAAAAAGCTGGACAGACTTACATGAACTGATGGAAAATGAAGTGAGTAGAACCAGGAGAACATTGTACAAGTAATAGCTATAACTGTACAATGATCAATTGCGAATGACTTAGCTATTATTAGCAATACAATGATCCAAGATAATTCTGAAGGACTTATGACGAAAATACTATCCATCTGCAGAGAAAGAACTAATGGAGTCTGAATGCGATCAAAGCATACTTTTTTAAAAACTTTATTTTCTTGGAGATTTTTGGTCTGTGTTTTCTTTCACAATGACTAATATGGTAATATATTTTGCATGATTGCACATGTATAACCTATGTCAAATTGCTTGCTTTCTCAATGGGAGGGAAGGAAGAAGAAGGGAAGAGAATCTGGAACTCAATGTTTTAAGAAATAAATGTTAAAAATTATTTTTAAAGTGACTGGAGAAAATATTAACTTTTTTAAATGAATGTAAAAAAAATTAGTACCTACCATGTGCTAGGCACTGTTCAAAGCTACTGGAGATATAAAAAGATAAGATGAAAGCCAGTCAGTTAGAGATGTTTGAAAGGCAGTTGGAGGTGTGAGATTGGAGGTCTGCAAAGAGGTTGGGACAGGATGGGTAGATCTGATTACTGCTAGCATAGAGGTAGATCATCAGCATAGAGATAGCCATGTAAGACTACCTTTAAATCCTTTTATAACAAGATGATTAGACTAATAGATTAGAGGAACCCTATCCTTACAGATCAACTAGATTTCAGTAAAGCATTTGAAAGTATGCCTCATGCCATTCTTTTGACAAAGAGATATAGCATAGATAATATTTTGGTGGATTTGGAACTACTTGAATCTCCAGGCCTAAAGAACCATTTCAAGTCACCTTAGAAGATCTCCCAGAGAATGCTGCAAGGATAAGTGATTGACAACAAAGCTATTTAATATTTTTATCCATGATTTGGTAAAGGCTTCATAGATGGTATTCTTATTAAATTTGCATTTGACATAAATCCAGGAGGGAATATCTAATATGCAGAATGAATAGTGTCAAAAAAAATTTTTTTTTGCCAAAAAGAATTTGAGGACAAATCTAATAAGAAGAATTTAATAAATGTGAAGTTTTACACTTGGTTAAAAACAGTCAACTTCATGAGTATAAGATGGGAATGGCATGGTTAGAAAGTAGTTGGTTCTCCTGGTGATGCTATATGGCTCCAAATGCTGAGAATTTCAAATGGCCTAAAAGGTAGCAAGAAGGGTCAAGGTGGATTTAAGTAGACTGCAACACATAAATCAACTATTACTTGTTCATAGGAAGTAGCATAAAATACATTTTTCCCTCCCTTCCCCATAAGTGAACCAGTCATGTAAGAAGGATGAGAGATAACAAATGGACAACCCAAATGCTGCACTGCATCCACGAAATATGGAGAAAAACAGAGAATAATCTCCATTTGTTTGGTAGATGATCTATGAAGAAGTTCAGGAAACATGAACAAAAAGGGTAGAGAATAGGTACAAAGGGATTGCTATCTCTAATAGTGATGAGAACAGTCATAATGATGAGATCACAGAACTGTAGTAATTAATTCAAATCAACAAGTATTTATAAGGCACAAATATCTTCAGTCTTTTGAAGAGTTTCAGGTAGAATTGGTCCTGATTAGTCCCATAGGGCAAAACTAGGAGCAATGTCTAGAATTTATAGAAGCAGATTTAGGCTCAATGTCAGGAAAAGCATCCTAAAAATTGCAGCTGTCCTCATGGTAGCGGGTTCCCTCTCATTATAATAAAGTGCTTAGCACAGTGCCTGGTACATAGGAAACACCGTATTAACACTTAGCTATTATTATTCTCTTCATCATTATCATTATTGAAAATAACATTGAATGACCACTGAGCAGTGACATAGAGTAGCTTTGTTATTCATGTACATGTTGCTCTGGAACTCTTTGAGGTTTTTTCCAATTTTGATATCCCATGATTCTGATTTTTATGTTCTGTAATACTTGCCCAGGAATTTCTACAAATTCTCTATTGAAAAATCTATCATTGGCTAGGACTATAGGAACATCACGGACTTCCAATACAGCACCTTTTCTATTACGCCAAGTTATCAGAAGTCTTCCTATACTTGCAATATGTTAGAAATAGTTACTATACCACTCAGGCTTTCTGTCTGTTTTCTCTTGGACATGCTACATGATCAGTCAATCTAGTCATCCACATCCTCAGCAATGTCTTTTACACCACTTCTTACACATAAAATGCTTATAGCATGGCATAAGCAAAAGCAGACAACTGGGAGGGCGTAGAAAAAATAATTCTGTCCAAAATAACTACAAAACACACAAATCATATGGAAATTAAGCTTCCAAGATACACTGGGGACTTGCATTAAAGTACAAAATTTTCTTTACAGAAATAAAGGAAGATTCAAATAATTGGAGAAATGATCCTTGTTTGTGGGACACACACACACACACACACACACACACACACATTTAATACCTACCTAAATTAAATTACAGAGTTGATTCTATGTCAGTCAAATTACCAAATAGTTACTTTATAGAGCTAGAAAAAATAATGATAAATTTTATCTAAAGCAAAAAAAGCCAATACTTTCAAGGGAAATAATTTTTAAAAAGTAGGAAAGGAGGAAGCCTAGCATCATCAGATCTCGAAAATCATCAAAACTATTTGGTACTGAATTTAAAAAATAGAAAAGATGATCAGTGGTACAAGTCGGATAAGCAAAAATCTAAAAGCAATCAAACATGATAGCCTACTGTTTTGTAGATACTAACACACAAATTACTAGGGCTGGGATGCTCTATTAGTCAAGAACTATGTGGTAAATTGGAAGGCAATTTGGTAGAAACTAGATTTAGACCAGGGATTCTTAGCTTTTATTTAATATTTTATTTTTCCTGAAATACAAGTAAAACCAATTTTTAACATTTGTTTTTAAAACGTTGAATTCCAAATTCTTTCCCTTCCTCCCTTCTCACTTCCCCTCATTGAGAAGGCAAGCAACTTGATATAGGTTATACATGTGTAGTCACGCAAAATATATCCATAATAGTCATGTTGTGAAACAAAACACAGAAAAAAAAACTTCAAGTAAAATAAAGTAAGAAACAAAGGTACGTTTCATTCTGTATTCAGATACCATCAGTTCTTTCTCTGGGGATGGATACCATTTTTTATCATAAGTCTTTCAGAGTTTAGACCAGGGAGTCTTAACCTGGGGTCCATGATTTTTTTTTAAATTGATAACTGTATTTCAATGAGATGGATTTCCTTTGTAATCCCATGGATTTTATTTTATGCATTTAAAACCGCTATCCTAAGGAGTCCCTGGATGTCAAAGGGGTCCATGGTACAAAAAAAAAGGTTTAGAGTTGTAGTTTAGATCATCTTATACTGTATTAAGCTCCAGGCTTGATCAGGGACTATTATTTCATTGGGAAATTTTGTTGAGGCAAATCCCTTGGTCATTGCGGACTGATAACTTTTCTGCAGGTTAGGAAAGTTAGAAAGTTGCCTGGGAGTACTGAGAGGTTAGGTAACTTGCCCTAGGTCCCCAAAGCTAGTCAGTATAAATGGCAGAGACCTGACTTGAACCCAAGTGTAATTAAATCTGAAGGTAGGTCTTTATCCATTAAGTCACACTACTTCTCCAAATGAGAAGTGTCACTTGGATATATACCCAACTATTAAAAGTCACATCATGAAAAATATGAGAAGAGAATGAAAAGAGGTATATTTCACAGTTATAGCTGGAAGAGAATTCCTAAAGAAAGGATAGGTATGATTTTTCAGAGATAAAATAGATAATTTTGATTATATAACTTTAAAAAGTTTTGCCTGAACAAAATCAGTCCTTGAATAATAACAGGAACAAAAATCAACCATAAAATATCTCTCTTTTAGGTAGATATATAGGAAATTAATACAAACATTAAAAAATAAGAACCATTCCCCACGTGGTCAAATGATATAATTTGATAGTTTTCAAAGAAGGAAAACAAATTATCAGTACTTATTTCAAAGACTGTTCTAAATCACTAATAATATGAGATAGGCAAACTAAAACAATGTTAAGGTTTTATCTCATATGCACTAGATTGATAAAGATGACAAAAGTTTTAAATGGTGAAGTGTTGGAAGAAATGTGAGAAGGCACACTAACACACTTTTGGTGGAGCTGGAAATCAGTCAAAGAAAAACATTTGGAATTGTATTAGAAAGGTCATTAAACAGTGTTGTTGTTGAGTTGTGTCCAACTCTTTGTGACTTCATTTGTTGATGGAGTTGTTTTGGGTTTTTTTGCAAAGATATTGGAGTTTTTTGCCATTTTCCTTCTCCAGCTCATTTTACAGATGAGGAAGCTGAGTTCAACAGGGTTAAGAGAACTGCCCAGGGTCTCACAGCTAGTAAATATCTGAGACCCTGAGAATTCGGGGCTTCCTAGCTCCAGGCCTAGTACTCTATCTATTGTACTAACTGGACACCCTGCTCCTTGTCCCCCTCCCACATACCTAGAAGTCACACTATAAGACATATAAAGAGAAGGTCAAATTCATGGGCGTTTACAGCAAATTGGATGTGGGAGGTGAGAGATAGTAAGGAGTCAAGTATGATATCCAAATTGTGAGCCTGGGTGACTAGGAGGATGGTGGTACCCTCAACAGTCATAGAGAGGGGAGAGCTTGGGGAAAAAGGTAATAGTTCCATTTTGGATGTGTGGAATTTAAAATGCCCACAGGACATCCAATTCAAGATGTGCAATATAGGCATTTGGAGATCTGAGTCTGAAAGTCAGAAGAGAGGTTAGGGCTAGATAAGTAAATTTGAGAATCATGAGCATAGAGAAGATCATTGAACCCATGGGAGCTGATGAGATCACAAAGGAAATAGTATAGGAGAAGAGAAGAAGGGCCAACTCAGAGCCCTATGGGACACCATAGCATAACAACAGTTAGCAGACTGACCTGGATGAAGCTCCAGAAAAGGAGACTGAGAAGCAATGGTCAGACAGATAGGAGGATAAACAGGATTTAATTATAATATTTATACTGCTGCTTCTCAAATCTACCTATGCATATCACCACCTCTCTAAAACCCTTCAGGCTTGCATCTCCAACTGCCTTTCAGACATCTTCAAATGGCTGTCCAATAGACTATTTAACTCAATGCGTCCAAAATGAAATTCATTATCTCTCCCCCTAAACTCTCCCACTCTCCAAGCTTCCCCAATGCAGTTGAGGGTACTGCCATCTTCCCAGTCACCCAGGCTTGCAACCTCAGTTCCTCATTATCTATCACCTTCCACATCCAACCTGTTGCCAAGACCTGTCTATTTTACCTTCAATCTTCCCTCCCCTGCTACTGACATCCTCATCACCTCATACTGGGACTATTACAATAACCTCCTGGAAGATCAGCCTACCTCAAATCTCACCCCACTCCAATCCGTCCTTCATTCAGCCATCAAAGTGATTTTCCTAAAGTGAAGGTCTAACTATATCACTCCCCTACTCAATAAACTCTTATGGCTCCCCATCGCCTCCAAGATCAAAAACAAAATCCTCTAGTTAGCATCCAAAGCCCTTTGTAACCTAGACTCAACCTCCCGCCCCAAACTTTCCAGTCTTCTTCACCTTCTGCTTTCCCACTCTTGGATCCAGTGACCAATGACACTGGCCTTCTTACTATTGCTCACACAAGACACTCCATCTCTCAACTACAACAATTTTTTTCTGATACTTCTCTATGCCAGAAATATTCTCCTTCCTTATCTTTGCCTTCTGGCTTCCTTCAAGTCCAACCTAAAATCTCATCTTCTACAGGAAGCGTCTCCCAGACCTTCTTAATTCTAGTGCCTTCTCTCAGTAAACTATTTCCTATCTTTTACATAGCTTGTACATTATTTGTTTGTTGCCTCCTCCTTAAGACTGAGCTTCTTGAGGGCAGAATCTGTCTTTTACCTCTTTTTGTATCTCTAGCACTTAGCACTCAGTCTAGTATATACTAGACCTTTAATAAAGGTTTATCAAGTAACAGACTAACCAAGAAAGAGTAGTACCACAAAAGCTAGAGAAAAGAACGCATCAAGGAGAAGAGGATTAACAATCAACCATGTCAAAAGATGCAGAAGGGTCTACATGAAGGACTTGAGAATTAGATCTTGAGATTCTATGGTACCCTGTCTTTGGCTATTTCTAATACCGTA
Organism: Bettongia penicillata ogilbyi; assembly: GCA_023548195.1. Taxonomy (NCBI): domain Eukaryota; kingdom Metazoa; phylum Chordata; class Mammalia; order Diprotodontia; family Potoroidae; genus Bettongia; species Bettongia penicillata. Next base: position 5,674,834 of record JAJHZJ010000047.1, on the reverse strand, counting down.
GTTTGGGAGTTCCCACCCATGTTTTCCATTAACAGTAAGCCACTAGATACAATTTAGCACTCAGCAAAGGCATTTACTAAGATGGTATAGTAATAACACTAAATATAAAACCTTTTCTTATAAAATTCAGGCATACTCTACCACTAATAAAAACAACGTCTGTAAGAAGAATATTTACAAACTTAAGAGTACAATGGTAGTGAGGCGTTTATGTAGTAAGCACATATAGCCGGAGTAATTTGCATCTCCAGTACTACAGGGCCTCAAAATCTTCTGTTGTTATTCAGTTTTCATTCTTGAAGAGGACTGATGACGTTATAAAGGTGATGTCCTGATTGGTCATGAATTGTATTTAAGTGAGGCAGAGCTGCCCAAAGTCATCCATCTCAATCAATCCTCCAGAGTCATCAAAGTCCAGAGGCAAGACAAAAGTCAAGGTGACTGGCAATGGCCCAGGATGCATTCCGCTGCATTCTGTCTTTGAATTCCATAGTTCTGGGTGTGGAAGGCATTTTGCCTTAGAAGACCATTGGGAATGTTTGTAAGTCCTTGCATTGCTATGAAGATCCAAGTGTACCAGAAAAAATACTCACACATTGTGGTCGTTGCTGTGCCCAAAGTCCTCCCGGTTCTGCTCCTTTTGCTCAGCATCGGATCATGTAAGTCCTTCCAGGTCTTTCTAAATTAAGGTCTTTTCCAGGTCTGTTTGTCTGAGGAAACACCCACTCAATGACTAAGGGACAGATGAATTGAGACAAAAGATGAACTAATTTGCCATTACAAAAATATCCATCTAGGAGGGAAAGACTCTCAAAGTTTCTGGCCTGGACAGAAAACAACTGCAATTTACACTGATTCTAAACCATCAAAAATGAAGCCCCTAGGCTTGGGCTGGGGGCTATCATTGGCCATTCTTGTGACATTCAACAAAAGTCAAACTGATTTAGGTTCAAAGGTGCAGTCAAGTAGCTCCATTTGAAACACAATGGATTTTTTAAAAGCCTGTTTTTTCAAAGCTATATTTCAAGAAATCATAAATGAAAACTGCACAGGACAAAAAATAAATCATTCCAGATTTTTTAAAAAAATAAAAATATAATAAATAAATAAAATTTAAAAACAAGTTACAAATAAAAATGTTTAGTCTTCTCTGAAGCTTTGCTCTCAGTTTCAAGGGCTAGCTATCTTTTGAATCCATGTCTGGCTCTCCTTTCTGCTTCTGAATACGCTCTCCATTTTAAGTGACTGCCTCTCTGTATCTATGTCTGTCTGGAGTGTTTGTCTCTGTTCCTTCAATGTGCCTTAGACTCTCTCAAGATACTCCTCAAATGATAGATGAGCTGCTTCCTTCTGAACAAGTAGCTCTACTAGGAGATTTGAGGATAAAGAAAGAAAATCTCCTATTCCCTCCCAAGAGGTGTTCTTTCCCCAAACTACTAGCTCTCTCTTCAACTCTCATCAAATGTCAAACTCTTCCAAGGTTTAAAGCCCTGAATGGGTACTGCTAGTTTTGCTCATGCAATTTAATGGCATTACACCCTTCTGACTCAGACAGATGTGTTCCTACTTTGTGAAGGCATAATAGGATATTAACACTTCATTAATACCTCATAATCTGATTATATCTGGTCACTATATCAATTGAAATTGGGTAGAGGGAGGGGAACCAAATCTCCCAATAAATCAAAAAAGTCTCCTATCATCTAGTGTTCCAGACATAGTCTGCTATACTCTGAAAAGAATGTAGGGAGATGTTTTCTCATAGCTCTTCTTTGAGAATTTATTCTTTGAAAATAAACTTGACCATTAAAATTTCATAGCATTCAGTTTCAATCATGTTGTTGTGGTTGATTTTTCTTTCCATTTACAATGTTGGAGTCATTGTGTTGAGGTCAGGGAACCATAATGTTGAGGTTTGGGGTGCTTGAGATCCCAAAATACTAACACCCCAGGCCCTGCCTGGATGAATTCAACCCAAGCCTTTTTTTCAGCTAAAGTAAAACAAAGTTTAGTAAAGATTCACCATATTGTGTTGACTCTAAAGAAGCCTCACCATTTGTTATGCTTTTATTGACAAGCATGCCAGATAGAATCTGAGCTAGATTGAATCTGAGCAACTCCATAGAGGGAAGAGAGAGCTTATATACAGAAAAACCGTTGGAAAGATCTAAGTGTGGCCAAGTAGTCTTGATAGGACTGGGGTGACTGATCAAGGATGAGAGACAACTGGAGGCAATTGGGAAGGTATCAGATAAGAAGGGTTAGGATGGAAAACAGATGGGGACAATCCAGCAGCAACAGACAATGGAGGACCAGGCTAGGTTAAGGGTAACAGATTTGGGTATGAAAAGCCAGATTAAGCAGGAAGATTCAAGGAGAGTTCAAGGGGATTTCCAGAGACTGTACCCCACCAATTATGTATAGTTTTCTTGGTTCTGCTTTACTTTGCATCAGTTCATATATCTTTTCATGTTTTTTGGTATTCATCACATTCATTGTTTTTTACATACATTGTTTAATATTCCCTGACATTCATGCACCACAATTAATTAAATGACATCTATTTTGTTTCCAGTTCTTTGTCAATAGAAAAAGTACTATATGGTAAGAATTTTGTGCTAACAAAACTCTGGAGATGACGTAGGTGCTCATCAACTGAAGAATGGCTAAATAAATTGTAGTATATAAACGTAGTAGAATGTTGTTTAGTTATTTTCAGTCATGTCTGACTCTTCATGAGTCAGAAACCCTTTTGGGGGTTTTCTTGGCAAAGATACAAGAATGGTTTTGTTATTTCCTTCTCCAGTTCATTTTACAAATGAGTAAACTGAGGCAAACAGGGTTAAGTGACTTGCCCAGAATCATAGAAGTGGTGTCTGAAGCTAGATTTGAACTTAGGTTTTTCTGATTCCAGGCGCCTAGCTGCCCCTAATATTGCAATGTTTAAAAAAAAAAAGGTAAGTAGGAAAGATCCTAAGATGCTTGGAAAGACTTGTATGAACTGATTCAGGAAAATTTATTCTAATGATATCATTTGATTGTTAATATTAAAATGTAATATTCCCTTTTCAAAACCACCACATTTAGAGAGATATTCTAGGTAAGGAATGTGATCACATCAAGGCCTGGGATAGGCCTCTCTGTTTACCGCATAAGCACAGAACCCAACCTGAGCTCATCCACACTACTTATTTACTAATTAAAGTTGGGGGTAACCTGGTCTACAAAGAGGAAACTAAACCAGGGAGATTCTGATTGAGGCAATTTTCCTTGCCCAGATTGCTAGAGACAACTGAGTCTCACTACCAGGCCACTTTCCTTAGCGTCATTTCTCTGCCTTCTCCAACCCTCACTGATTAGATAATAGAGAAGAGTTAGGAACTCAACTCACCTACCTATTAAATGCCTACCAATCAAGTTTGCCTTTCCCTTGTCAGGGGAAATTGCAATGATTTCCAGGTCTCAGAGGAAAGACACCTGGATTTAAAGGACCCTGTAATTTTTACTTGATGTCTGATTTTGGAGAGACTTCAATTTATTGGTGATTTGCAGGCATTGCAAATAAAACAACTTATACATGGAACTTCGTCTCTCAGAATTTCTGTTTGACAATGCAGAGCAAAGAAACCAAGCCAAGAGAACAAGCTGTGCAGTCAACAACATGATGTAAAGGAAAACACCATGAAAGACCTTAGAGTTTTGTGACCAATCTACCAAACTGTAGAAAACGCACAGTGAAACATACCTCCTCAGCTCTTGGCAGGTACAGAGGTGTTGGGTTGTTCTGCCTCATTACACTTCTTTATTACAAGACAGCTTCTATTGGGAAGAGGGAGAGGTGGGTGTCTAGAAAGTGATAGCATTGTAAAGAAAAAGAATATCAATACAAAAGAGCAAAACCAAAAAAGGAACCAAAGGTGGGGGAGGAGTGGAGAGAAGAAGGATTCACTTCTATTAAAGGTTACACAGTGTGGCTGGCTGTATAATATATGGCATTGGAATATTTCCCTGAAATTTCAGCTTTGAGAGAAAGAGAGAGAATGAACATGACTGGGAAAGAAGGAACCTAAGAAACACAAAATGACACTCAGGACTATGTAAGCCCTTCAATTTCTGCAATGTTGGAGTAAAATTAAGGAGAAAATGGTAAGTTACAGTATTTGTTGAAAAAAAAATGGTGCACTGTTTAATATTAACATAAGAACTTACCAATTTACCATTTTTTAGAAGGGTTCATTCAATTGTGTTAAAAAAAAATTAAAGATTGGCTATCATAAAATTTGTAAACAAAGTTTTCAGGACAGAAATGATATCATTGATCATGGTAGATATCTTAAACCAGAGCTACATATAGCCAGACCCAGGGAGAAAGAAGCATTAGAAGAGCAGCAAAGGAGTGAATAAAATCATCCTTAATGAGCAAATTCAAATTTAACAAACATCCATTACTGTGTGATAGACTCAGGCCCCCCTCAAGGAGTCAGGGCACATGTCCATCTCCGTGGAAGATGCCCCATTTCAAGGATTTTCCTGGTCAATGCAGAAGATTCCATGCTAGGTGCAGTCAAAACAAAGATAAAAACAGCTTCAGTTTCTGCCCTCTGAAAGCCTACATTCAACTGCAGGAGATAAGATGTGTACACAAACTGGGGTATGATAAGATAGAGGCAGAGGAAGAATCCAAAGCATTCAAGGAAAATGTGAAAGGGGAAAAAAATCAATTTCAACTGGTAGGATCAAGGAAATGCAGGATAGTGTAGAAAAAAAAACTAAGAAAAAGAAAGCTTGAGCAGAAAATTCAAAAACACTCCTGATTCTTCTTTCTCCATTCATTCAGGTCCTCTGAACATGTTACCTTAGTACTGAGGAGAGTCTTGGAGAATAGTCTTGGAAGTGTTGATGGAAGAGGGATAGTGTTTTAGACTAGTTTAGAAAAGACATTCAATGAAGTTAGTCTGTGCTTGAGAGCCTCAGCACCTTTTCAATGCAATCATCCAGCAATTTACAGAGACTAACTCAGAGCTCTCTGCTGTGTCTGCTGCAGGGAAAAAATTAAAAACTATGGAATTACTTGAGCATTAAGGATTACCTTTAAAAGAGGAAACTTGGTGATTTAGAGAAGCAAGACACAAGGTATCCCTACAATATCAGAGCAAGAATCTAACACCATTTCAGGACAGAGCAAATAGGACCAGAGAAAAAGACAAGGGACAAAAGAGATAACAGAAGGCCTGGTGTCTATAAAAAGTAAGTCCCTTTTTGACTGTAACAAAGGAGATATTTATAGAGCAGCCCAAAGATAATGAAAAAACACATCCCAAGGGCCTTCCTACCAAAAGAGATAGGTGCTGTTATTTTATCCCCATTTTACTGATAAGGAAACTGAAGCAGATGAAGATTGAATGACTTGCCCTGGGTTACAGTTCTTGAGACCACATTGGAATTCTGATCTTTCTATGGTCACTGCCCTATATACTATACCACCGAACTGTGTCTTCTTTCAAAGCTCACCTGAAGCACCAGAACTTGAGGCCTTTCCAAATTCCTCTCACTAGTTATTCCTCCCGGGACTTGGGCTTAACTTTGTTTATACTTCTATGTGTACAAGTTAGCTACCTTAGGGTATGTCTAAAGAAGTGTGATTAGGATTGAGTGGCCTAGAGACCCGACATTGGGACATTAAAGGAACCATGATCTTTGGAATTTGAAATCTCTAATATAGAGAGTTAATCACAAGTGAAAATCCAAGAAAAATAAGGCCAGCCCCTCTACCTGTGCCCCATCCCATCCTTTCCAGTTTCTTCTAAGGGTTTGCCTCTTTGCTTACCTTGTATACTAGAATGTTCTTATAGGATCCTACCAGCCAACCAATAACCAGTACAGGAAACAGACAAGAAATTGCAGTTTATTTATTCACAGGGTGACATACCCCACCAGCAGCTGACGGAAATGTATGTTTAATAATTAAGCAGGTAACATGTATATATATTCGGTTCTCCAAAGGGTAGAGAGAGTAGGGAAAGAAAAGATGTGCTTCTTGCAGAGCAGTTTGACCAGATGTAGCAGCAAGCACCCTGACACATCCAGGATGGCCCACTAGCACAGGTTCTTAGATCTGATTTTTCTAAAAGGAAAGCAACGTTTGAGGGGTCAGCAATCTTCTTTAATCACATATACCAACAGAGAAAATACCAGCAGAGACATAAAGACCAACAGACAGGGCTTCCAACTGTCTGACTGTAAGCAATACATACATCACAGATCAACAGACAGATCCAAATGTCTGATCATTACATATATACATAGTTACCAGAGAGAGAGAGAAAAAGCACCAACATCCAGGTTTTCAAAGGGGAGTGGTGGTGGGGGCGCTCCTTAATGGCTGCCCAGACTCTCATCTGGCACACAAACCTTCTAAAAAATAAGCCCCCAAAGCAATACCTCACCCCAGAGTATACAGACACTATGCAGAGCCAGAGGGCATTATGACCCAGTGACTCATTAAGAATTAACAAAAGATGTGGGGCTTCCTACAAAACAAGCCTCCCCTATTCAAGCTTTTCTTAAGGGGCACCAGGTGAGCCCTATTAACAGTTAAATCTCATTAACATTACACCAGAGAAGACAGAGGACTTTCTAGCAGAAAGCTATAAAAGAAGACGCTTATCTTGTTTGAGAAGAAAGAAAGAGTCCTTGTTAGCAAAGCCATTTACACTACAACAAAGAAAACAATACATGTTTTTTAATCAATCAGTCAATAACCATTTGTTCATCCGTTAGGATAAAGAGAGAGGGGTACAACTCCCTTGAACTATGTAAGTCCCGTGGTCAAACAATTATTAGGAAGAAGGAAACTATTGAAAGGAAAGTTTGCTTTAATTTGTTCCCTACAGTATGTGCTAAGACATCATATAGCAAGAACAACAAACACTGAGCAAAATAAGAGTCACTTATGTCAGTTTTAGCTCTTAAAAGAGACCTCTCTCAACAATCCCCTCTCTCTGTAGTCTCCAGTCCTGTAATTCATTAACTCCTTTCCTGTTGCCTATAAATATGCCCAAATCTCCCTCATACTCACAAAGCCTTTATTCAGAATTGGTGCAGCCATTTTAGAAAGCAATATGGAACTATGTTAAGAAAGTAGCTAAAATGTCCATTTCCTTTGACCCAGGGATTCCCATTGCTAGGCATAGACCCCAAACAGGTCAAATATTCTATATAAAAATCCCATAATCCTATCAGCATTTTTTGTGGTAGCAAAGAACTGGAAACAAAGTAGAGGCCCATCAACTGGGGAACAGCTTAAACAAACTGTACTACATGAATATAGAAAAATATTACTTGGCCACAAGAAATATTGATTATAAAGAATACAGAAAAACATGAGAAGATTTATATGAACTGATGTAAAGTGAAGTAAACAGAATTAGGAAAAAATATATGTCCAATGACAATAACAATGTAAATAAAACATCAGCAACTGTAAAAACTGAACACCATAATTATAATGAGCAAGTTCCGCCTCAGTGAATGGAAGAGAAAATGAACCTCCCCACCCTCTTGGCAGAAGTAAGGCATAGCTGGAGGGGAACCTGGGATGTGCTATTAGATTTTGGTTTTCTGTTACTGGATTTTGCTGATGTGCTTTTTACTTGGTTTCTTTCGTTCTTTTTTTCTTTGTTACAAAGGATGATTCTCAAGGAGAAGAGAGGGATACATTTGGAAATGAATGTGATATAGAAGCAAAATATATCAGTAAGTGAAATAATTTTTTTTTCCATTTGCTATTACTACTTCCACAAGCAGTTATACTACATGTTACCATCCTTTTACAGTCAAACTCCCAGAATAAGCTATTTATATTCATTGCTTCTACCTCCTTCACTTTCCACTTAGGTCTTAACTCTTTACAATCTGGTTCTAACCCCTTCACTTAAGGGAAAGGGCTCTATCCAAGGTAACTAAGGATCTCTTTGCTACTAAATCCAACGGCCTTTTGCCAGTCCTCATCCTTCTAGGCCTCACTGCAGCTTTTGAAGTTATTGCTAACTCCCTTTTATACCTCCTCCTGGACACTATCCTTGAAAATTTGTTATTCTCTCCCATTTTCTTCATACTTGTCTGACCACTCCTCTTCCTTTGCCTGTATATATACTCCGAAGTTCTCTCCTGAGTCCTCTTTTCTTTCTACTCTGTTTCTCCCTATTTTCTCTGTCTCTTTTTTATATCTTTCTCTAATTCTCTCTCTTTATCAGCTCCCATATGTTCACTTATCATCTCTGTGCAAATTCTCTCAAAGCTACATATCTCCTTTCCCTCTACTGAGTTCTAGTCCTGTATCTCCAACTTCCTGCTGGATATGTCTTCTTGGAAACCCCCTAAATATCTCAAATGTAACATATCTAAAACAGAAATCATTCTCACCCACTCCAAACTCCCTCCTGCTAATCATATCCAACACTTCGCTCTCCCCAAGCCTCCATACCCAATTAGCTGCCAAGTATTCTCAGTTTTATCTCCATAATACCCCTCATATTCACTGTCTTCTCTCCAATCACAATCACCACCTTAGTTTAAGCCCTTCATGACTACTCACCTGGACTATTCCAATAGTCTTATAATTAGCCTCTCTAGCTTCAGTTTCTCTTTTCTCCAATTTATCTTCCATATAGGGGCCAAATTTATTTTCCTAAAGTGCTCCTAAAGAGAACTTTTATGCTCAAGAAATTTCAATGATTCCCTATTGCCACTAGGATAAACTTCAAAGTCCTCTGGCTTCTATAGCTTATGGCATCAGCCTATCTTTCCAGAACAACAACATTATAACATTAGAATCTCCCTTATACACTTTATGTTTCAGCCAAATTGGCATACTTGCTGTTCCCCATACATGATATTCCATGTTCTGTTTACATCCCATCACATTTGCCATCCTTCATGCCTGGAATATTCTTTCCTTCCTTTTCTTCACTAGACTGACTCTCCATCTTCCTTCAAAACCCAACTCAACTGCCACACTTACAGGAAACCTTTCCTGATTCCCCCCAGCCCACCCAAGGTGTTAGTGCTTTCCTCTCTACACACACAAAATCACTTTGTATTCATTCTTCATATATTCTGAATATATTTCTCTGTGTACTGGTTGTCTTTCCCCCAATGGAAATTAAGTTCTGTGAGGGCAGGGTTAGTTTCATTTTTGTCTTCGTGTCACCTGTGCCTAACATAGTACCTGGCACATAGTAGATTATTGATACATGCTAGCTGAATTAAACTGAATTTAAGTTGATAATAAGAGAGTATATAGCTACCCTCAATGAGTTCAAGTTAACATACTTACATGAATCATATCCCGAGTGCTGAAAGATGGGTAGATATTATTGAAGAACTGCTACCAATGAGCTTAGGAAAACCCTAGAAAACTAGATTATTGTCATGGGAAGGGAGAAGTTCCCAATCTCCAGAAAAAGAAAGAAAATGAGCCCTGGAGCCAGTCTGCCTGTGAGCTTGAATCTGATTCCCGGAAACATTTTAGAACATATTATTGAAAGGATGGTTTATTTAGAAAAGGAAGTGGTATTAACTAAGAGCCAGCATTATTTCATCAAGGAAAGATCACTTTACACTAATGCATAGCTGGTAAGTCTGTGAATTGGAAAATAACTTAAAGTTATATTTTAAAAATCACTAAACTATCATATACTCTTTGATATGAAATATCCTTGATATTACTGCAAACTTTATTATATGTCTTGTAAATATCTTAAACTTAACATCTCCAAAACAGTTCAATACCCCCACCCACTCAAAGCTTCCCTATTATTATTATTGATAGCACCCCATCCTTGGATGGCACCCAAGGATGGCACCCCCATCCTTAGAGTCACCCAAGCTCACATCCTAGGTGTTATCTTTCATTCCTCTCTCTGTCTCTCTGTCTCTGTCTCTCTATCTCTCTCTCTCCTTCTATTTGTATCTGTCTCCCCTCCCCTCCCTCTTCCTCACTTCCCCTTCCCTTTTTCTTCCTCCATCCCCTCCCCCTTTCCCTCTCCTCTTCCTTTTCTCTTTACATTCTCTCTCTCCCCCCATCCCCTAATTCATGTACAGTGTCAACCTGAAAGTTTGGTTAAAAAAGGTAAACAGGCTAAATGCATATTGTTTATTCCCTTAAAGCTAGCAGTTACATGATCATGGAGCCAGAAAAACTTCTGACTGACATATAAGAATGACCAGGCTTAAATCTGTTTAGGACAATCCAAGGTTGTCTGTGTCCTTCAGATTTATGATCTCCATGAGTGATTAACTATAACATGAGAAAGGAATTTCTTAATTGGATAGGTTGTAAATACAATAAGATAAGAGAGTAGACAAGTGTTGTTTGAAATTACAACTCAGAACATCTGTGTTTTCTTTATCACTAATATGTCATAACATAATATTTGCCCATAAGATAAATAAAAATGTCCCATTATTCAAGATAATGTCTTGGGTTAAGGGTCTCATAAAGTATGCTAAGTTAATCCCATCTGGTCTTGTTGACATAAAAAGGGGTATTCTCTAAGTTTACTTCAGAGAACAAAAGAGATTGTTAGGTCCAGCCTCTTCTTCTGAGTGATTAATTCAGGCCCTGGCCCTTATTAAAGTCCAAAAATGATATTAAATACAATGAACAGTTATCAAATTATATTTACTTCATTACATTTCTCATATACACTCCCTTTCCTCTCTCCACACACTGTTGTTACCCAGGTGTAGGAAGACTCTCATCACCTCAGGGCCATACTACTACAAGAGTCTTCTGGTTGGAATTCCTGCCTCAAATCTCTCCTCACTCCAGTCCTTTTTCCATTCTGTTACCAAAGTAATCTTCCTAAAAGGCAAATCTGACCATGCCACTCCCCTATTCAATAAACTCGAGTGGTTCCCTGTTGCCTCCAGGATCAAATATATATGGTGACAGAATAGATATCACTAGCCTCTTCTCCAAGGGAGATTTTAATTTCTGCCAGTAGGAAAAGTAGGTTTGTCATTCTGCTCTCCTAGGAAAGAGGGAGTACTGAGCTAGAATTCTATCTGACTGCTCTCATAAATATTGTTAGGCATGAGGATATCATTTTCAGGTTTAAGGCAAATTTCTGATAATGAATCATTAATGGGGAAAGAGAAGTGTATAGGGTGTTCAAGGAGGACTAGCACCTATTCCTCCTTAAGTGAATTAGATCAAGCTTTAGACAGGATGGTTAATGAGTCAGATACTTCCATTGATTAAGGGTATTCCAATGAACTCCCTTTCAAATCACAACCCAGCTTTCTGCTTCTGTAATTATGCTTTTGCTAGTATGAGAACATTGAACTGGAGCCCAAAAGAGGGGGTTGTGGATTATTATTTATCATTGACATATATTGTTTGAACCTAAGTTTATGTGAATAGATATTGTTTGCACCTAGAATGTAACCATGACCTCAGGAACTCTCCAAGATATTAGAGATAGCTATAAGGAATTTTGGGTTCCCCTACATCTTGAATCATCACCAAACATTCTTGTTTTGGGTCCCCACACTTGGGTCTTGTTTTGGGTTTATCCAAGCTTGTGTTTTGGGTTCCCTTAGTGTTTTGGCTTTGCCCAAATATTATTGAATGTTCACAATTACTCATTTCTATCTCAACTTACCTTGCTTTCAAGTGGCCCTCTTGGCAAAATTACTTAACTGTGCACATGTAGTTCATGTTGGAATATCCTTGTCTAAATTCTATATAATGTAAACTTTTCAGAGCCTGGAATGGAGAGAGCCCCACCTCCCTTCCTACTTACTTTCTTTTACTAAATGACCTAATAAATTTCTTTCTAAAACTACTTCAGATTTTGAAGTTTGTTCTCCTGAACAACAAATTCCGCTTTGGACATACTGAGTTTAACTTTGCACCACTCAATCATGCAGCCAAGTTTGATTTTCTTTCTAGTCATCAACCTCTGCAAGGCAGAAGCTTCCCCTGCTGTTAACCATTATCATTCCAGGGATACCACAGCTGCCACCTCTCAGGCCTTTGGACTTTTCAGAACTCACAAGTTTGCTGCCAGCTCTGGACATGTCCAGCATGGAATACTCAACCTACAATCAGTGAATACAAACACAAAAAGGTCAAAAGCACTCCCAGACAACAAACTCACTCCCTATGCAGATAATACTGGTATATAGAAAAGTACTATCCTTCCTCACTCCTCACTAGAATGACTACCAGGAGAGCCAAGGCTGAGAGACCACCAGCTATAAGCTGCCTCTTTTCTGAACAAATATAGCACCTTGCTCCCTTGCTTTTGTAACAGGATAGAAGTAGGGGGAAGGGAGGGGTAGAAAATGAGGGACCTTTTTCAAGGAATCATATTATGGCCCTAAACAGCTCCAAAGTTCCCCAGTAGTTGACTAGAGAATCAGGCAAAAATGTATTTTTGCATACTCTGTGAAATGGCATCTATTAGAAGTAGTGCAAAACAGCCAACAGCAAATTATCATTTATACAATGACTATGAGAACATAAAGAGAAGCAAATTGAAAGGTTGCATAATTCTGAAAAATGCAATGAGCAACCATGATTACACAAGGATTGATGATAAAGTATATCTTCTGCCTCTTGGTAGGAAGACCCTAGGACCTTAGATCTAGAGATCATAGGGACAGCTAATAAACAGCAGAGGTGGGGTTTGAATTCAGGTCCTGTGACTTTAGTTCCATACCAGTTCAATATTTGTCACTGTACTATGCTTTTGGTGGATTATGCAAGTGGAATAATGCCTACATTGTTTCAGGGGGTAGGAAGGAGGGGAAAGGGAATAATGAACATTTATATAGACCTGTTACATGTCAGGCACTGTGCTGTTACAAGGTGAATGCTGTTAGTATTCTCATTTTACAGTTGAAAAAACTGAGACAAACAGAGGTCAAATTGACTTGCCCTAGGTCACACAGCTAGTAAGTGTCTGAGGCCAGATTTGAACTCAGGTAGGTAAGATACTTGACTCCAGGCCTGGTACTCTATCCACTGTGCCACATAGCTGCCTTACGAAGGAATTTGGAGTATAATTAAGTGCAATACTAACTCGAGGCTCAACACGCCATCCTGTGGACCACCCACTTAGCTGGAAAATGGGCAAGAAAGGTACCCAAGAGATCAATAAATATATGTGGAAATGGAATGAGTTTGTCAACATTTCTGTAATTTATTTTTGGCATCAGTGACAAGAGAATTACCACATTTCCACTATTATATCTCAGTTTCCTAATAGTTTTTCAAAGTAGAAATGGTACTTAGAAAGACGAAGTATATATTGAGAAAATTCATGCTGGAGGTAAAGCAACTTTGAGCATTAAGGGGTCACTTTACAAGATATGAAGGGAAGGGAAAGATACTAAAAAGGAGGCAGGGTAGAGAAATATAGATTATATTCATTAAAACAAGGCATTTACTAGGCATTTGTCATGTGCCAAATACTATGCCAAGCATTGGAAATGCAAAAACAAAAGCAAAGATGGTCCCTGTCTTCACAAGTTTGTATACTAATAAGGAGAGAATACATGTATGTTAGTGCAATGGCCACTTTGGTTTGAAAAATTATAGAAATGGTAAGTGGAATTGTAGGTTGCTAAGTTGTCATGCACCTAGGTGGTACATAGACAGAGCCCAGGGCCCAAAGTCAGGAAGACCTGAGTTGAAAAGAAGCCTCAGACACTTACTAGCTGTGTGTCCCTGAGCAAGTTACTGAAGCTCTGCCTTGGTTTCCAGTACAATAAAATGGGGATAGTAATACTGCCTACCTGTCAGGGTCGTTGTGAGAATCAAATGAGATAAGAGTTTAAAGTACTTAGCACAGTATCTGGCACTTGGTGGATGTTTAATGTATGCTTGTTTTCGTCCTTTCCAGTAGCAACAGAAATATTGATTTTATTGTGTTTTGTTGAATTCAACTGACTACGAGCTGACGTTGGGTGATCCCAGAGCTATGAATTGCCTGAGGGCAATCAAAATCAGTTGAAAGGGGACTATAGAAACCAGTTAAAAAAAGAAAAGGAAAAAAAAGGTGCAAAGCATTTGGACCAGATGTTACCACTCCCTAGCCTTCTCTATGGACTTTTGGTTTTTGTACAAAACAACTTGTAACAGCTTCTCAAAGCTGTGCCTCCCAAGAGACTCCTTTCTTGTTGAAATGAATTTAACCCTGCCCCCTCTGCCCCACTTAAACTTGAGGCTGCATGGTGCCCCAAATTGTAATTTCCTGCCCTCAATTAAAGGTTCTAGTTTTTGCTACTTTAGTAATCTTTTTTTCAGGTTGATAGTTTCCAGTACTGGGAAGATGGGGTGAAGAGAGAGACAGAGTAGATGTTCAGCTGCAAAGTAGCTTGAAAGGAAGAAAAGTGAAGTCAGGATAGGGGTGAGCCTGCTACTGCAGGGCACACTTGAAGTCCAGACCTCAGGGCCTCCAAACTGGCAGTCTGGAGCTGTACTCTCTCTAGAGTTCACTAGGAGATATGTAGCTCCAAAGGGCAATCAAGTGAGCATTGACAGTTTCAGCCTATGTACCTAATTCCTAATCTTTATCAAATTTTACATATTGAAGGTATCTTTAATCAAAACATAAGAAGGGACCAGGCAAACTTTCATAAATAATTCTCTATAACAAACCACATCTTTGTAGTCACACAATTGACTGAAAAGTAGAGATAAAATAAAATCCCACTGTTTATTTTCTGTCAATTAACAACAAAAAGTGACAAAAGAACAAAACAGAGCCTGGAAGGCATTCCACCAACGAAGAGTCTCTCTTGGGTAGGTTAATATTATAGATTCCTTGACAAATTCAAACTCAGAGATAAATCTGCTCATTGGTTCTTTGATTAATAACATCCAGTGAGACATAAAACAAGGAGATCTATGCCTATGAATATGTCTGCCATGATCATGAAGGATGTCTTTGCCAAAGCCCAAACTGAAGATGGATTCTTTAAATAGAGTAAGATCCCCTAGATGCTCTCTGGCTCATGAATAATATTGATTCTATCAAGGTCCAGAACACTGCAAGGCTTCCTCAGCAAGGTCCATAATTATTCCAAGGAGATTGGTCTGACAATTCAAATAAGAAAAAAACAAACCAGATATAATATGTGTATTGTCTAGACTATAACATGCAACTGAGTGACCAGTCCTACCAGTCATAGATCATTAAACATAATTGGGACGGGCACTGCAGAGGGATTTGGAGTTATCTCTAGAATCAAATAGGGGCAAAAAAGTATTGTTTCTGTCCTTTGATTTCAAAGAGGAGAAATGACATCATGGAGCCATGTATTGGCTTGCGCATGAATTGAAGTGAGGTAGAGTTGCACAAAGTCATCAGTCTCATCTTCTCCTCCAATCTCTAGTCAAGTGCAGTGGGAACACAAAAGTCTGGACAACTGACAACGGCCCAGAGGGGCAAGAAAGTGGATACATTTGGAAAACCATGCAGTGCTCTAAGTGACTAAGATGCTTCTTTTGAGCAAAGTCTCATCATTCCAGTACCAACGTCATCCTAGTGATTCTGAATGGCTCTGAATTTTAACCTTAGAGATATTAAAATTGCTAATGGCCCGAAAGGGAATGCCAAGAGGCCTGGCAGGTATAAATAATAATAACTGATATTAAAAAGTGCTTTAAGGTTAGTAAAGTACCTTGTATTTATCATCTCATTTGAGTCTCACAACAACCCTGCAAAGTGGAAACTACTTGTATTATTATCCTTATTTTATAGATGAGGAAATTGAGATCATGAGAAGTGAAGTGACCTATCTTCATACAAATGCTGTCTAAGGTTGAATTTGAAACCAGGTCTTCCATTCTCCAAGCTTACTACACAACATTGCCTCCCCAATACACCACACCACATTTATTTCCATTGGTATTTGCTGCTCATTTGTTTTTCACTTGTGTCTAACTAACTCTTCATGACCTCATTTAGGGTTTTCTTGGCAAAGATAATGAAGTGGGTTTGCCATTTCTTTCTCCAGCTCATTTTAGAAATGAGGAGACTGAGACAAACAGGGTTAAGTGACTTGCCCAGGGTCATATATCTAATAAGTGTCTGAGGCCAGATTTGGACTCAAGTGGGTTGGGTTCGGTGCTCTGTCACTGCACCACCTAACTTCCCCCTTTCCATTGATGCCCAAGCCCCAAGAAGTAGTATAAGGGATATCGTTTTTAAAATGTGATTGGAAAAGAGGTGGGTAGGTTATAAGGCAAAAGTAAAGAAGAAATAGATGGTCAGCTTGAGAGCTCCCTAGGTACCCTTGAAACATGAACACACCAAGAGGAAGGTTTCCATACATTTAGTGCATCCATTGTGAAGAATCAACAGAAAAACATGGACAAGAATCACACAGAGTAGAAAGGTATGAACAAGTTGTGATCTAGAAGTTCTGTGATAAGATCATAGATTGACTGAAGTATCAAAGTATCATTTTTATTTTTGCTATTTTAGTTAATACCTTCATGGGTTTGTTTTGGGGGAAATGGTCTGTAAACCACACCTTGCTACATAAATACTGCTTCCTCATTTTAATTCTTAGTTCAATAATAATATTTTTGAACTATTTTTCTTCCAAGAAGTCTAAAGTATTTCCTAGTAATTTTCTTATATTGAAAAAAATCAAATAAATAGGTTTTATTATTCCCACTTGACATATGTGGAAACTGGAACATAGAGAGAATAATAGGTCCAAGTTCATACACGGCTGACGTTAAGACAAGTTACTGGACTTTTCTGATATGCCTATTTTTGTGTTCTATATCTGTGGGCTTAATATTTACTTTCTTTTGTCCTGGTTTTCATTTAAGACTGGAGGTACAACTATCAAAACATCAACTGATAATGAGGAAGATTGGGATTTATAGGGTCCACAGGAAGAAAAGAAAGAAGAATAAGGAAACAGAATGGTTTATAGGTAGATTCACCTCAGGCAGAGCTAAATGGCACTGAATCAGTGCCAGTAACAACAAAAGGGCACACTGGGACATTGAAAGGACTCTTCCCTTCCGGACAAATTCACAAAGAAGTTTATGCCCTCATTACCATGTGAAAAATGCTAGTTGTATGTTATGTATGCCTTTGTGGCTTATGACCTAGTTGTCAATTCAGGCCTGTCTTCACATTTCATATCATTCTCAACATCAGTTTTCAAATGGGCTAATGTCATTCCAATGAGAGCTCACCCTACTCAAAGACTGATTGGTGGCTGGCTGAATTGTAAAATTTCAGGGCCAAAGGGAAGCATTTCTTTTGTCCATCAAACACAGGTTCTTTACTACTCACTGGTTTACACATGAAACGCTTCATTCCTCTAGGCAAGGGTTCTTAACCTAGGTTCTGGAAACTTAAAAAAAATTTTTTTGATAACTGTAGATTTCCTTTGTAGTCCTATATATTTTATTTTGTGCATTTTAAAACCAGATCTATTGAAGCATCTGCCAAAGCAATCTGTGACACAAAAAAGGGTTAATGATCCTTTGTTCTAGGGTAAGCCAATCTAGGATTTTGCCTTCTTAAAATCACTGGATCAAAAGGACTGAAATCACAGGATGATGTCTTGACTTGCATGTGAATTGGATTTAAGTGAGGCAGTTGCATAAAGTGGTCAACCTCATTCTCTTCCAGAGTCATCAGAGTCCAGTGACAAAACAAAAGACAAGATGACTGGAGATGGCCCAATGGATGACCTTGGCATCTCCAATGTCTGACCAAGCTCCACAGCACCTGCTTCAGCTGCCTTCATGGCCATTGGAATTAAGCGTCCTCATATGCCTGTTCCAGCAGGGAAGTCTTCACATGCGTGGGGCAGAAATCTTCCTAACTCACTGACAGGTTTGAGGGCTGTCAGCTCCCCTCAACCTGGTTGAGGGGTACATGGGGTGTTCCAGGAAGACTAGCACCTCTGGTGTGAGGGCTGCTGAGCCCTTCTCAGGAATGCTCAACCCCCTTGGTTGTTGATCTTTCATTCAAGCCTTACCTGTTCACCAAGAAGCTGTAGAATGTGCAGGAGCCACACCCTGACAGAACCATCTTCCCAGACAGGCTAAACCAAGCCTTGGGTATAAAATCTGAGGTCTTCCTTCCCCCCCAAAATGACAAAAAATTAGATGGAACCTGATCATAACTTCTTTAAACTAAATCTCTCTTGTTCTTAAACACACCCTATTTTGGTACAACTCAGCTATATGACTATAAACTAATTTAGTTACTCCTTCTACTGAGACCTTTAGACTTATTTATCCTGACTCATTCCCAGAAAACATGTTCATGATTCAGACTATGCCCTTTCCCCCCAGGAAGGTTCTTTCCTTTTGGCCCTATTAATTATCTTCAGTCACTTTAAAGAGACGTGTCTGATGGTTTTGTTTCAATTCATAAAACAAAACAAACTACCACCTGAAACTTAGAAATGGCAAAGCTGCCTACTGTCCTGCAGGTCCTCCACATGGGAATTGTTAGCTGCAAAACTATCCCACAGTATAGTATTCCAGCAATAGACCCCACACTTCTTAGAATCCAGGCTATCCCCAAGACTAGCAGAACCTTTGTAGCCCTGAAAGAAGTAAAAAAAGGCATCTGAAACAATTGGCACCAGCTTCCACAGCTTCCAGCAGCAAAGCAGAGCGCATCCAATAAATATTTATTAAGCACCTGCTCTGAACCGGGCCCTGTCTTAAGTGCCGTGGAATAAAAGAAGAAGCCAAAAGCAGTCCCTGCCTTCAAGCAGCTTATAATCTAATTGGAGAGACAAAGAACCTTTCCGGTGTGGGAGTTTTGGAGCCTCCTGAGGTTTGTTCAGTTTCCAGCATAAATATTTATGCCTCTGATGTGAGCAAACATTACAATCCGGGGTTGCTTTGTGTTGATTGTCTAGACTTTTAATAATGATGAGGAAAATGTAAATAATGCAAATTAAACATGTGTCATGTACATACATAAATATACATATATGTATATGAATATATATACCTATATAACACACCTATATATTCTACACATATGCATGTGTATATATAAGTAGTAAGTATAAAGTATATATGCTTATTATATTAATCATATATCAGTTAATAATGTATTAATATATAAATATATATTAAAGTATATATAAGTTTATATACTTCATATGTATATAAGTTTATGTATACATACACTGTATGTGTATATGTGTGTATACACACATATATATATTTTTTAAGGAACCCAGAGTTAAACATTTATCAATACACCCCTGTTTTCAGGGCTCCTAGCTCAATACACACTCTATTCAGACCTCCAACCTCAGGGATTCCTCAGTTCAGACCAGAGAACCTTGACTGTTATCTACAAAACAGGCTGCCTTCAGAGCCACATCCTACCTCACAGAAAGAAGCTCTTTAGGGTATAGGAAGAGATTTCTTTAGGAAGGCTAGAAGAGACTTCTGACTCTTGTTTTTGATCTGTATTTGCTAACTACAGCAATTTATTTGCCTAATTCAGTGAAAGGGACAAACCATACCAAGGTAGGCTATTCCAATTTCTTCTGACCCTTCAGCCAAGATCAGAGGTTGACAGATTGAGAGTTAGAAGGGACCTTAAAGACCAGCTGGTCTAACACCATCATTCCATAGAGGAAGAACTGAGCCCAGAGGAGTGGAAAGGTGTATCCAAGGTCACCCCATTAACAACTAGCAAACCTGGAATTTCAGCCTCAGGCCTGAGATATTTTCATTCTCTGGACTTATGGAATACCACTGATCCAGCAGATTAATTTGTGGAAAGTCTATTTATGATGAATTAGGTCAGCTACTTGGTCAAGCTCACCCAGCAATGAGCCTACATTGACTTCTTCCTTTTCTAGTTCCCTTATGCCTCTGGAATATAATTTTTAAAACACCAAAAACTATTTGAATGAGAATTTAAGACTCTCTACAATTTGGCTGTAATCTACCCTCAGATTTATTTCTCAATCCTCCACCCACTTTTATACATTCTATGTTCCAGCTAAATCAGACTACTCTTGCTATCCAGACTAAACTCTATTGCTTGTCTCCAGGTATTTGCACAAGCTATTTCTCACCTCAAATGTACTCCCTCTTCATCTGTGCTTTTCAGAATCCTTATCTGCCTTCAAGGATCAGCACAGATACCACCTCCTCCAGGAAGCCCTCCCTGATCCACTCTCATTGCTAATGTTTTCTCCTTGCTTACATTTTTCCAGGGCACTTTGTTTCTCACACATGGCATTCCATCTCCTGTCTCCATGGCTTTGCACAGGTTGATCTCCATGTCTAGAATCCACTCCTTCTACCTCATGTTGTTGTTGTTCAGATGTTTTTAGTCATGTCTGATCCTTTGTAACCCTACCTGGGATTTTCTTGGCAAAGATGCTGGAGTGGTTGCCATTTCTTTCTTCAGCTCACTTTACACATGAGGAACTGAGACAAACAGGTTAAAGTGACTTGCCCAGGGTCACATAGCTAGTCAGTGTCTGAGGCCAGATTTGAACTCAGGAAGGTGAGTCTTCCTGACTTCAGGTTTGGCACTGGTACCACCCAGCTGCCCCCTCTACTTCACAGAACCCCTATCTTCCTGCAAAATTCATTTCAAATGCTTCCTCCTATATAAGGCTTGCCTGGTCCCCCAGATGGTAGTGCTACCCCATTCAAAACATTATTTTGTATTTATTTTGCACATATTCTGCTTCTGTGTATATAATACTCTCTCCTAGTTCAGACTTACATGTACAGGCTAGCGTCCACTGAGGAATGACTTCTACTCAAGGTTCTAAGAGTGACCTTTGTTGGTGACTATAACCCTAAAAACTATCACTGTTACTAATAATATTCCTCATGGTAGTGGAAGAAGGATTAGAATTAGACTTGGGAGACCTGCATCCAACCAATAATTCTGCTACTCAGTGGTTATATACTGAATGGACAGGTTTCTTACTCAAATTCACAGAACCTCAGGTTTGTCATTTGCAAGAGGGGAATAATAAGTAAGGACTGTATAGCACCATACAAATGTAAATTATTATTATTGTTATTTTTAGTTATAGCTTATCAAGTACTTTATATATATTACTACTTGATTTCTACAACAATCCTGGGTAACAGGCTGGACAGGAATTAGTGTTGCCCATTTAAAGGAAAAAGAACCTGAGGTTAAGAGAAATCAGTGAACTTGCCTAAGGTCAAATGGCTAGTAGGTGTGCAGGGCTGGGATTAGAGTCCATGGCTCCTGTCTCCTCTGTCTCTTTTACTGTCCATGACACTGAGGTTAATCCCACACTTGTAAGTACCTAAAACTGACTCACCCCAAGAGCTCCCAAGTCAAGCAGAAAATATTGCAAGTAACCTGAAAGAAACCATTAAAATATCATGGCTCCACATGCAATTTCACAAGATTAAGTAGTAGCAGCAGTCGTAGAAGAATTGGCTAAATGGAAAAAGAAGCACAAAAGCTCACTAAAGAAAATAATTCCTTAAAGAATCAAATTTGATAAGTGACAATCAAAAAACAATAAAACAAAGCCAAAAGAATGAAAAAATAGAAGAAAATGTGAAATATCTCATCAGAAGAACAACTGTCCTGGAAAACAGATTGGAGAGAGATAATTGAAGAATGATTGAACTACCTGATCACCATGATAAAAAGAATCCTAGACATCATATTTTAAGCAGTTATAACAGTAAAACTGTCCTGATATCTTAGAACCAGAGGGTAAAATAAAAATTGAAAGAATCCACCAATCACCTCCTGAAAGAGATCCCAAAATGAAAACTCCCAGAAATATTATAGTCAAATTTCAGAGCTCCCAGGTCAAGGAGAAAATATTGTAAGTAACCAGAAAGAAACCATTCAAATATCATGGAGCTACATACAATCAGGGTCACAGAAGATTTAGCAGCTTCCACATTAGAGTGCAGTATTTGTATGATGACATTTCAGAAGGCAAAGGAGCTAGGATCACAACCAAAGTAATCTCCTCAACAAAACTGAGTATAATCTTTCAGAGAAAAAATAAATATTTAATGAAAAAGAGGAATTTCAAGTTTTCTTGATGAAAAGACCAGAGCTAAACAGAAAATTTGACATTCAAACATGACTCCAAAAAAAAGTACAAAAAGATAAATATGAAAGAGTATCATAAGAAGCTTAATAAAGTTCAACTGTGCATATTCCTATGTGGGAATATGATACATGCAGCTTCTAAGAACTTTGTCATTATTAGGGAAGTTAGAAGGAGTTTATATAAACAGAGGGAATGTTGATTATATTGATATGATTTTAAAAAATGAAGGGGTGAGAGAGATGGATGCACTTGGAGAAATGGGAAGGGAGAGGAAGAATGGGGGAAATTATCTCACATAAAGGAGGCACACAAGGAAGAGCTTATACAGTGGAGGGGAAAATGGAGGGGCAATGTTTGAATTTCACTCATATTGGAATTAGTCCAAAGAGGGAAGAATATATACTTACATATAGATAGACAGATAGATAGACATAGATAGATAGATAGATAGATAGATAGATAGATAGATAGATAGATAGATAGATAGATATGGACATATATATAGATATATATATATCTATATATATACACATATTCATCTGGGTATGGAAATCTATCTTATCCTCAAGGAAGTAGGAGAGGAAGGGGAAAAGAGAATGTGAAGGTGATTACAAAAGGCGGGTAAAGGGATACAGTGGTGAGAAGCAAAACAGATGTTTGAGGAGAGACAGGATAAAAAGAGAGAGAAAGATAAGTGGAAGAAAGGATGGAGGGAATACACAGCAGTCATAACTGAGAAGAGAAAAATCAGGAGGAGAAGGAGATGGAGGAAGAGGAGGAGGAAGAAGGAAAATAAAAAGAAGGAAAAGATGGAGGAGGAGGAGGAGGAAGAAGAAGAAGAAGAAGAAGAAGAAGAAGAAGAAGAAGAAGAGGAGGAGGAGGAGAAGAAAAAGAAGAAGGTGTTTCCTTAATAATGACAAAGTTCTTAGGAGTCGCATGTATCATATTCCCATATAGGAATATACACAGCTTAATTTTATTAAGTTCTTATGATACTCTTTCATATTTACCCTTTTATGCTTTTTTTTTTTTGAGTCATGTTTGAATGTCAAATTTTCTATTTAGCTCTGGTCTTTTCATCAAGAAAGCTTGAAAGTCCTCTATTTCATTATGAAGTCCTCTGTTTCATGCTTTAAGATTTACAAAGCAATTTACTTAAAGGGAATCCCAAAAGCAAAGAATCTAATTTTATCCTCACAATAAGACTCTAAAATATTATCCCTATTTCAAAAATTAGGAAACTCACGTTGAGAGAAATTTAGTGATTTGTACAGGGTCACACAATTAAGTGTGTGAAACAGAATTTGAATTCAGAGCTTTCTGACTATACTCCAGCATTATATTCACTGTGCTTCCATTATGCCTTCTGGTTTTTTCAAAGGTCTGCCCCTATAACAGACTACATGTCAGTGCCCTGAGGTTGGGATGTTTATCATTGGGAGACTGCCCTTGAGAGTTTGATTTGTTTTTTACTTTTTTATTTTTTTTAACAACCAGAAAAGCTCTTGAAGAACCATCCTTGATTCATGTATTAAGAACTGGAGGGATTGTGCTATGAGGTCCTGGAGAAAATATCCAAGATGAAATCATGGCTCTTTTAAATTATTGATATTTATATTTCTGATCTCCTCAGCCAGACTGTGAGTTCTCTGAGGGAAGGGACTGGGGAAAGGGTATTGTAATTGGAATCAAGAAGACCTAACTTCAAATCCCACCTCTACCATTAGCTAGTTATGTGACCATAGACAAGTTACCACTCTGAGCTTCATTTTCCTCATTTGTAAAATGAGAAGAATGTTACTTTAAATGAAATCACATAAAACACTTTGAAATTTTAAGGCATAAACATCACCTAGTATTCTTTGGTTTTCTTCCCAGTAAACAATAAATGCCCAATAGTTACTGATGCAAAGTTTTGCTTCCTACTCAGTCATTAATTTACATTAGTTTTAGCTAGCCAAGAGAAAGTTTTCTATAGTATCTTTAGGCATTTTTTGACATGTCAATAATAAACTTCTCTACTGTGTATATCTTTGCAATGATTTCGTGATTCATTGAAGGGAAGAAAATTTGGCAGTAAATAGTAATTTTAGACAATATTGTCCTGTCCACATCTACTTCGTGACTACCATCTAGTCAGGAAAGAAACCCTCTTTGTGTCATTTTAATAGAGTATTTTGACTGATTTTTCATCATTCATGAGATCACTATTACATTTTAAAAAACCTCTTAGCTATGCTTAACAAAAAGATATTCTGTCAAGTGTTTTGATTTCAGCAAAACTTAGTTTTTTCTGGGACTGTAATACACTGAGGAATGAATAAAATGATATAAAATTGCACTGCAAAGAATTTATGAAGGATAAGCAAAAATACATAGGGCAAAACATGTACAGAAATACCTTACCTGGGCAGCATTCAACTATCCAGCAAATCTGAGGATCCAAAACCAAAGAAATTAAAAAAAAAACAGAACTCCAGGCAACCAAAACAGACTTCAAAGCTTATGTATTTTACTCATAGGAGAGATCTTCAAGGCTTTACTCATAGCCTGTTTACTATTATTT
Source organism: Bettongia penicillata ogilbyi (assembly GCA_023548195.1). NCBI lineage: Eukaryota > Metazoa > Chordata > Mammalia > Diprotodontia > Potoroidae > Bettongia > Bettongia penicillata. The sequence goes on along the minus strand of JAJHZJ010000047.1, from coordinate 5,650,161 downwards.
TATACATAATTTAAACAGATCTAATTAGCTAGTCTCTATGCTCACAGAAGGTTAGAAGCTTCAAATTAGATGGTAAGTAGAGACTTCTATACTTTGATGAATCTATGATCTCATCAATGTGCAGAGTGCAAGACATCCAGTCTTGCTCTTTTCTGTACCTCCTGTCTACCCCTCAGTTCTCCACTGAGGTACTGCTCTTGAGGGTGAAGCATTTGGGTTCATACCTTCGATGTTTTATATGAAGGCTATGGAGATATTTAGCCTAAAAAAGAGAAGTCTAAGCAGGGATGTGATCCTTCTTTTCAAACACTGGAAAAGGTGTCCTATGGAAAAGAGGTTAGATTTGTTCTGTTTGTCCCCTGAAGGCAGAACTAGGAAGGATGGATAGAAGTCACAAAAAGGAAAATTTAGGCTGGATGTCAGGAAAAAATAAAACCCAACTAGTAGTTAGGGATGCCTCAGGATTATCTTAACTGGAGGTCTTCAAGGAAAGGCTGGATGACAATCTGGGTGTACAAAAGGAGGATTTTTTCAGGGACTTGTTCAATTGTGTCTGACTCTTTGTGATACCGTGGACCATACTGTCCATGGGGTTTTCTGGGGAAAGATACTAGAGAGGTATGCCATTTCCTCTCCAGTGTGTCCCCAATTTACTGATGAGGAACTGAGACAAACAGGAGTAAGTAACTTGCCCAGAAGCACACAGCTAGTAAGTGTCTGAGGCCAGATTTGAATACAGGCCCTGCACTCTATCGTCTGTACCACCTGACTGCCTCCAATAGGCTGTTATTGTTCAGTCACCTCCAATTCTTTCTGACCTACCCTACAAATCTCAATAAATAACCAACATGCCTCTTTTTCTTTTCCCAGTCATGCATCTCTCTGATGCTATTTTTGGTCCCTCTTTTCTTGCTTATTTCATTGTAAAATATTGCAGCAAGTTCAGCCCATGTGTTTTTCTCTATTACCCTTTTGGTGGCCCATGGCTTTTATTATTTGGAGACTGGAGTACTTCTTCACTTAAAAAGAAGTATATTAGTATTCAAAAAGTGAGTCTTTATTTTGTGGAGAAATTTGAGGTAATTAAAAGTACTGCACAATGTCCAAAAGATAATCAATAAACTGGCTCCCCTTCTTCTATTAAATTTTGGGCCCAGTTCATTGTTCAACTCTAGCCCATGATATATGTAACAATGGACAACTTCTATAGGTTGCCTATATAACTACATATCATCATGTGGAGAATAGGAATTCTTTATTCGTTAGTTTCTTCTTGTGTGACTAAATAAGCTAAACTTTTTTGAGTGATTATGAATTTCATTTAGGAAGTTCTATAGTGTTCTGAGTGTTGATGCAATCAGTAAACTGTCATTTACAAATGGGAGAATCTGGGAGACCTCATTAACCATAAGAAGCTGCTCTTCCATTTAGAATCTGTGACATCCTCTATGGTGCTGATTATTTATCTTTGTAACTCACTCGGTATCTAAAACCAAAGAATCAGCAAACAAAATAATCTCTGTTGTTACATATTTCAAAGAGTTTGTGTGCTTTTAATAAACACCTGGGAGATACTATAGCAGAAGAAAGCCTTTCAGACAATATTTTGTTGTACAGAATCAAAAAACATTTTTATAATCAACAAACAATGAATATGGTGGAATCTCACAAGGGTCATCACCTTTGGGTCAATTGTACGATTGTGAAGTTGTGGTCTACTGTAGAATGTCCTTTGCAAAAGTTACTCTATTCCCTTCTCACACCTTCACCAAAGATGCTGTAATGCCAATGCAATCCCCACAGCAACTACTATGGATATGCATGTGTATTTCCAGGGTAAATTCGCAAAATATAAACTCTCTTCCTTGAAAACAAAATCAAGATATTTATCCAGATACCAGAAAGTCAATTCCACTATGGTAACAACAAAGTTTGTACAGATCACTAATATAGGGAGCATGGTCATCCCCAAACCTTCCCTCAGCTTTAGGCCTCTCCACAAACAAGTTCCCCTAAGCAAAATTACTCCCTCTCTCATTCATGCTAGAAGCTCTGTCTCAGCCCTACCTACCTCTCTCCCAGCTCTGCTTCATTCTCTCTCAGCTCCTCTCACCATGGGCTCCATGTGACTCAGGCTGTGAGTTGGACCAAAGCTCAGAGCAGGTCACATGGTCTATTAGGGGGCAGGGAAGATCTCAAATTCCCTTAACATTACAGATGCCCTAGACTTATGCATTGATTATTCTGAAAAAAAATATTTTATAGACATAGGAAAGGGAAAGTAGGTATAGAAATTTTCTTGGTTACTTCTTTTTGGTAATAATGTTGTGGGGTTTTTTTCCAAAAATGTCTGTTAACTGCTTCACTTTCAGATAACTTGAGTCCTCCCTTCAGTGTTCTTGAAAATTGTGTTTCTCTGACACAGACCTTTCCTCTGTATACTTAATCTAGTTCAGATGCTCTTCTCCTTTTATTGTATTTAGTGCCCTTTCTAATATTCCTTGTACAGTACATTGGGGTCAGTTATGTTAGCCTGCAGATTTGGCAGCTCTATGATCATTAAGAAGGAATAGAATTCAAGAATACCTAGAAAGACCATGCTGTGTCAGTAGATGCAAAATACATTTTAAATAATTCACAAGGCAAAGAAAATAGAGACAGGCTGAAAATTCTTATTCCAAAATAAAACTGTAATACTTTTTTTCATCAGTTGATGTGCCTGATCCTTCCAATGTTAAAGAAAAAAAAGAGTTTTTATAAAAAGTTTGACAGATTTTGATTTTCAAAAAATTTTATTTTGCTGCGCTTTCTAATCTTCTCCTTAAAATTTCTTAGCATGCTTTGAGTAAAATGGGTGTGTCATCAAATTGTCTATGAAATTGCTTTTCACTTTATTGCTTCTCATTGTTTACGAAGTGATAATGTTCATATCCTTCTACCATAATCCTCTGTCACACTTTATAAATGAGTTTATGTTCTTATGTAGTATATGTGTGTGTGGCCTCTGCCAAACAGAGACATACAGTTGGCCCATATGTGGCTTGAATAGATATCTGATCTGAGATCTAACTCATCTGTCTCCAAAGGAGTTTGCAATTTCCACCTTTTTAATGGAAGGGTTATAGGCTTAGAGACTGAAGAGGGGAGGGTTAGGAATAATCCAGGCCCTATCATGACTTTAAGACTTCCTCTTCACTTTCTTATCTCCAAGAAACAGATCAGGATGGATTGTATCTAAATTATAACTATCTAGCATACAGCAAATATATGTTGTACAGGGTAAAACTAAGGGTTCAAAATAAAAGCCACCTTCTCTGATCACTTGCAAAGGGAAGGTAACAGTTAACTTTTTCTCAATGAGTTCCCTCTCCCCAAACAATACTTGTACAAAAGACCATCACAGATAACTTTTGTTGTTGAATCATGCCACACTCTTCATGACCCCTTTCGATGCAGGCTTTTTTTGGTAAAGGTCCTGGAGTGGTTTGTCATTTCCTTCTCCAGCTTATTTTATGAGGTCATGAGGCAAACAGGATTAAGTGACTTACCCAGGGTCACAGAGCTAGTGGCCAGGTTTGAACTCATGAAGATGATTTTTCCCAATTCCAAGCCCAATGCTCTATGCCCTGTACCACTTAACTGCCCCTTCACAAATAGCTAGTAAATTTCTTTATCAAAGTAAGCAGTAAATAAAAATCAGAGAAGTTATACAGATTAGGGTTGATAATAGAGGATACCATAGTAAGTGAGCTCTTTGACTTGGGAGCGATAAAAAAATGACAGGTCAACTGGAGAAAGAATGACATTATGAAAGTAGTCCATTTTTAGTAGTATCTAGGATTGTGAATGCTGGGAATCAAGGGACACATTGGGGGTCAGCTTCCCCAGGTGTCTACCATTCCAAAGAGATCTCTAGTCTATTATGCAAAAGTTCAAGCTTGCCTCTCTAAAACAATATTTGGCAAATTAAGTCCATGGACCTAATCCAGCCCACAACCCAGGGGTTCAAGAGAGGTGTTCTAGAGCAGGGGTCTGCCAAATTTAGCCCTTTGTCTGCTTTTGTTTGTTTTTTGTTTTTGGAGGGGGGAAGTAAGGCAATTGGGGTTAAGTGACTAGTCCAAGGTCACACAGTTAGTAAGTGTCAAGTGTCTGAGGCTGGATTTGAACTCAAGTCCCTCCTGACTCCAGGGCCAGGGCTCTATTCACTGTGCCCTCTAGCTGTCCCTTTTGCCTGCTTTTATATGACCTGTGAACTAAGAATGGTTTTTGCATCTTAAATAAAGGTTTATTTAAATATGTTAAATTCAAAATTTTAAAAATAGAGGTAAAGATTGTAATAAGACTTATTTTAAAATATACAAAAATGAGCTAGAGAAGGAAATGGCAAAATGCTCCAGTACCTTTGTCATGAAGACACCACATGGGGTCACAAAGAGTCAGACTCAACAGAACAACAGCAAACCATTTTTAGCTTGCTGGTCATACAAAAGTGGGCAGAGGGCCAGATTATCCTATAATAGGCTGTACTTGGCTGACCTCTGCTCTAAAACACCTCTCTTGAACTTGTCAAGATATTAGGAGACACCCTGTTTTCCAGAGCTAAAGCCTAACAAGCAGGCTGCTCTGAGCTTGGCATAACAACAATCCTTTGTACTCACCAGATGGATAATCTCAGCCACAGCAAAATCCCAGAACTATTTCTGATCATGAAGCCCTCCTATCAATCAAACTCGTCACTCTCCTGCTGTTACACCTCGTTGTCGGGGCTACAGCTCACTATATAGCCATAGGTATAAATATTAAGATCTCCCCCACTGCTTTGGGTCCCTTCCACTAGGAGTGGGACTTCACCACATGCATCCTTGCTTGCAAGCTGTTTCCCTCACTTTGAAATGAAATTTCTGTTTGATTTCTGACTCTCCCACCTCTAGCCTGCTTTGTTTGTCTCCGTAGGTTAGAGGCCGGTTGCGTTAGTTGACATACTCCTCTGAAATGTCTGCTCCTTATGCAGTTGAGAGACACCTCTCAGCTAGGCAGCAATTACATTTCCTTCCACATAATTAGTGTGCAGTTGTCCCTCAGGAAAATCACCACAGACTTGGACCACGGATTTAGAACTGATAGAACCTTGAAGATTATGTAGTACTCCTTTTACAGATAAGGAAACTAAACCCTAGAGTAAAATATGACCATCATATCTCTCTATTTGGCAAGAAAATCAAGTATTTACTGGATGAAGTGGTTTCCAAGCTCTTTGGGTCTTTGCCTTATGGTAATTGATTTACATTGATTCAACTTCCTGAGGGTAAAAAAAAACATAGTCTGTGTCAATGTCTGTTTTTTTATCCATTACCTAAAGCCAAGTTGAAGTTGTCTAAATTATGTATCATAAATTTTGATTTTAATTATTTCTTATGTGGTAATTTTAAAAATTTCCTATCATTTATTTTAATATTTGCTCTAATAAAGCAGCAGCCAGACTGTACTCAGTTCAGAAATCACTCTCAAAACAATAACTAGTTATTTTCTATTGATTATAAAATAATCAATTTCATTTTTTGGTATTGTTATTTAGTGATCACTACATAGAGTGACTACTAATAAGAGTGTGGTACAGTGAAAAGAATAATGGATTTGGATTCAGAGGACCTGGATTCAGGGCCCAACTCTACCATTAACTACCAGTGTGACCTTAGGAAAATCACTTTCACTCTCTGGGCCTCAGTTGTTTCATCTGTAAAATGAGGGGCTTTGACTCTAAGATGACTTCTAAGATCAGTTCCAGTTCTAATGTGATCTTCTGCTACTCTTTAAAAAAAGTATTCATGATATATAGCCATGAGGTTTCTGTTTGGTCTACAAGTTATCAGCCCTCTCATTTCTTATTTCTGAATCATATATATATGGGGGGGTATATGTATGTATGTGTGCATGTATATATGTATATACACACACACACACACACACAAACACTTTTTTTTATACTTTCCTTCTCTTGGCATTGAATTGAAGTCAACAGACATTAAAGTATATATTGATTTCATTTGGAAAGTCTTAATAGAATTTTTCTATATCCTCATCTTTCTCAACAGATCCTGGCACATGAACTATGATTATGTTTATGGCACTCTTTTCCACTGCAGTCCAAGATGACAGAACCCACAGATGACATGGAAGGCCAGCAGATGACACAGATAAATATTTAACCCAAATTTTACAATAAGGTATTGTAAATATCCCATAAAAGAGAAAGAAAAAATTTAGCCTTTTTGATAAGGAGGGCCAAAACCTTTTACACAGATTTTCCAGATCCCAGGGGCACCACACTCTAACCCTCAGTGTAGAAGGGATAACTATATGGCAAAAATGTCAAGATTGGGATAACTTGGTGTAAGGTTAATGTAAGGTTATTGGTGGATGGGAAGAAGAGTAAAAGATCTTCTTCACCCATTAATAGGCCTCAGACACCTTTTGTTAATTTCTAATGAGGCACTGGGTCATGAGGGTCGTGCCCTCCAGCCCTGAAAAGAGTATATATACTCAGAGGTGAGGTTTTGCTTTGGGGCTTATTTTTTTTGGAAGAAGGTTCATGTGCCAGATGACACTCTAGCAGGTCATTTTGAGAAGTCCCTGGCTTTGAAAACCCAGGTGTTGGTGCTTCTCTCTCTGGTAATGATGTATGTATTGTCTATGGTCAGGCAATTGGAAACCTTGTCTGTTGGTCTTTCTGTTTGTAATTTCTGCTTGTAATTTCTGTTTGTATTTTCTCTGATGTTCAGAGTGCTGATTTTTTTCCCTGAACTAAGTGAATGACATATGTGCTTGATTAAAATAGATTGTTGACCACTCAAAAGTTGCTTTCCTTTTAGAAAAGCAGATCTAAGAACCTGTACAGCAGGCCCTCCTATGTAGGCCAGAGTCCTTGCTGATATACTTGGGTCCTCTGGTAGTGAGCACTCATTGGTCATTGGCTAATGTCTCATACTTAGAGTACTAACTAGTTAATATTTATAATCTCATTGCAGCTAGGTGACACAGTAGAAAAAGCCAGGCCTGGAATCAGAAAGATCTGAGTACAAATCTGACTTCAGATGAGTCACATACTAGCTGTGTGAGCTTAAACAAGTCACTCGCCCCTGTTTGCCTCAGTTTCCTTCTCTGTAAAATGTGCTGGAGAAGGAAGTGACAAACTACTCTAGTATCTCTGTCAAGAAAACCCCAAATGGGATCAGTCTGTTTTTGATGGAATTATGGGTGCTCCACCCACTCCACCATCTTAAAAGGTCCATGGTTCCCTTAACAGTGAATCCTGATGAATGGAAGCTTGCAATTTATTGTAGAAAGGGTTACATTCAAAATAGTTTTTAAAAATGTTTTTAAATGTCAGTGCTTACAGTAGCATCTACTCAACCATTCAGAAAACTTGACTCTCCTGAATAATTTCTTCTCTCAAGGTTTCTAAATCAATAAGGTTTGATAGAAATGACACAATATCTTGTAATATCTCTAGACTGTAATCTCTATGGAATTAATACTTTAAAAGGTGTTGAAGGAGGGGTCCAAATTAATTACCTTAAGGGTAAGAAAAGTATTTTAAACCTGTGCTGAAAACTGTGGGTTTATAGTCCCTTTGCTAAGCCTGGGAAAAGATGGAAGAAATATCATATGATTTGGACTGTATTGTGAATCATTACATAAACCTGTGAGAAACTTGAATTGGTCAGGAGTAGAGAGAGTCCAAGTAGAAAGAACCAAGGGATCCAGATAGTTGAGCAACAGAAGCGGTAGAGGTAGCCAACACATTCCCCCTCCCTGTCCCCTGAAGAGCCCAATTAAAAATAGTGTTGGGAGATCAGAAAAATAGAAACTGCCCCTGCTCACAGAAGCTTGTCCTTTGTGGCTTGAACTTCTGATTAAGGAGGAAATGGCCTCTTTGGGGAAGGTGTATGAACTGAATTGTTCCCCTCCTAGAGAACTGAGAAAAATCAACAGTGTTTTTCTCTAGCCAATTCAGCTTAAACCTGCTTGGTCATGATCAGGCTTCCATTTGTGATTCTGTTCCTTGTTATGTCCTAAGCTCCTCCACATAAATTTGTGGTTGACCTAGAAATGTGTATTTCCTGTGCGTATTTTTATCACCTCCAGAGAGTTCAAATGGGGAAACCTTTGGTTCTTTGACTACATAGAATTTAACTGTCTGAAAAGTTTCTTTTCCAGCTTGGCAGCTAGGTGCAAGGTAGAGGCATGACAAGTTATTATTTTATTTTATCAATAATTCTATAAACTTCCCATAGCCAGGACTCCAAACTGAATCTGGGATTTTTCTTTCTCCTCTAGAGAAATTAACCTTTTGTTATAATATGGGTACAGCTAAGTGTCCTAATCCTAAGGATGGTCCTGAGAGGAAGAGAGAATGGTGTTTTAGGCAAAAAATCTCTGCCCCTCACCCAAAAGGAGGGAGTTTAAAAAAGAGGGGTAGATAACAGAAAGGAAGGTGCTACCTGCACTCTGCCCATAAGCGGTGGCAGATGGGATCTGGAAGAATTCAATTCCTACCACGCCCTGAAAGGAGGAGAGAGGCAAATACTCTTTAGCCTTCTAACTTTGACTTCCAAAGCAAGACCCACAGGCTCAGATTCAATCCAGCTCAGACTGTGTAGTTGAGATTCTATCTGACCTGCTTGTTAATACCAGCGTTACAGATGCTTAGGCTCCTTAAGAGTCAACCCAATATGGCAAATCTTTAATAAACTTTGTTTTTCTTTGACTTTAAGAAGGCTTGTGTCGAATTCATTCGAGCAAGGGTATGTCGGTACTTTGGGGTCACCCAGGACCCCAGACCTCCACATATGGTTCCCTGATCTGGAAGAACTGCTAATCTCAAGTTCTTCTGCCGAGACTGGAAGGGCACTGTCTCTATCCACATCACTGTGGCCAGGAAAAGACCCAGGAAGCACCTCTCCAGGACACTCCCTTGGAGGAAGGCTGGCTACTTGGGCAGTGGGGAAACCTGCTTTTGATGCCACAAGGAGGGTCATTGGTCCAAGGAGTGCCCCTCCAGAAAGCCCCCCCAAAGGGAATCCCAGGAACCAATGCCAATGGGACTGCACTCATATGACCAGAAGGGACATTGGAGGAAGGCTTGTTCCCAAGGCAGGAAAAGTGGTGGAGCCACCCCTCAGTACCTTGTCTTCCAGTCTTCTCAAGACTCAGAAAAATGGGGAAACCTGGGGACTGGCAGCACTTCCACTTTCTCAACCTCTCTCTCCAAGCCCTGGGCAAAAATCGAGGCTGAAGAGTGCAAGCTATCAACTTCCAGATGACAGCCCAGGCTATCTACTATCTACTCTGACTGAATCCAAGGTCTCCAGCCCACTGGACCTGGCACAGCCCAGGTTCTGAAGTCTGACATGTTGAACAGGACCCAGAGAAGCAAGGACAGCTCTACGCCCCTTGCCGGCAGGAAGCAGTTTAGAAGCTGAGACCTTCTTCCTTATCACAAAAGAATTTGGATCCCATTTGTTTGAGGGGGGAATGATGAGGTACAAGCCCAAACCAAGATCTTATCCCCTTGAATCGAAAAGGCTTTTGTCCCATTTGTCTGAAGGGCCCTGGACAGTCTGGCCTTGGGGAGAGCTCCTTGGATTCCCTTTCCATTTCTCCCAGCCCAGATACTCCCCATCTTATCAAAGTCCTGTTGTCCAGACTATTTAGCATTCTTTGAATATTCCTCCCTTAGACCCTATTACCAGCCACTCCCTTCAGGATCCTCCCTGGGTTTGATCTATCAAGACCATCCCTGGGACCCCAAACTACTTGGCAATACCTGGATTCTTCCTTCAGTCTTTTTCTGTATTTAAGCTCCCTCTTGCCTCCATGAAGACATGCAGATTCAATCCAGCTGAGATTCTATTTGGCCCACTTGTTGATACAAGTGGTACAAATGCTTAGGCTCCTTAAGAGGCAACCCAGTATGGCCAATCTTTAATAAACTTTGTTTTTCTTTGACTTAAAAAAAAAAAGAAACAAAGCAACACCTACAGATTATGTTACAACTACTATCCTACACGTACAGGGTATTTCACCTCATCACTCACAATCTTGCTACAAGATAAAGGTTTATACTACAAATAAAGAGACATCTACAGAGACTGAAATAGATACAGGTAGGTTCTTATTAATATAACTGACATTACAGTGGCAATTTTCATATAGTTATCTTACAGTAAAGCATATTATAAACTAAAATTATTCCCAAAGAGCAGTACAAAGACAGCCAACCGTAAAATTGTCTGGACTGAGCACCTTTCATACTGTAACAGTCAAGGTTATTCCAGTTGCTAGGGATCAGCACAATGCTTGCCACTCTCTATTCTAATTGAAACCTGTATGTGCCCCTGCCTCAGGTCTCTCCCACCTTCCCAAACCTCAGATACTTTATTTCCCCCTAGTCTCTGCAAATATCCCCGACTTGGTCTCTTTCCAAGGACCTATGGAAGGGAACCCCTTCCATTCCTGAGCCAGAGTTCTCAGAGCTGCCATGCCTGGCTTCATTGGGTATTTAGCTCCCACCTTCCCTTCAGTCCTGTCCCTCAGGTCTGCCCTAAACTTTATGCCCAGGTGCATACCAACTTCCCCTCCTGACCTAAGGAATTTATTTCCCATTTATAACATTCATCCTGTAGAATTAGTAATTGTGTTCCTTCCTCTCCAGGCTCTACTCCACTCCTGTCTCTCCGCAGCATTTTGTCTACCATACCACTACCCTCCTAGGCTACCCTCCATCCCTGTGGTCTCTCTTTCTGATTGGCTGATTCCTCCCAGAATCTCCATTTTGAAAAGGAGGCCCAAGCCCACCAGGTGTTCTTTCCTCTCCATATTTCTCATTTGACTCCCCAGGATCTTGTCTCCTATGCCTCCCATTGCAGAACTTCATCTCCATCTCCTACCCTTGTCAGTTCCTTTTCACGTGTTATCTTCCAGCCCTCAGAATGGGGGCAGGAACTCTCTTTCTTTCTGCTTCTATTTGTACTGCTAGACCTAGTGAAGTTCCTGGCATGCATAAAGTGCTTAATAAGTGCTTACTTGCTTGACTTGTGTTCATCTAAAGTTATGATTTTGTGGAATCATTCAGTGACATTATTCATAGAGCACCTGCCATTCACTTTTCTAGACATATATCAATAGTGCTTTAATAGATTTGTTTTTAATCTGGCCTATTGTTGGTGTTCGGTTCATCCATGTATTTTGATGCAGGAATAGGAGCAGCACATAGACAATACCCCAGTACAAACATAGAGGTAGACATCCGTCAAGTCAAAATTGATCACCTTTGGAAAACAACAAAGCAAACACCAGATGGTAAAAGCCTTGGCCTGTGAGGTGTCCAAGGCAGTCACTTTTCATGTCTAAGGTCTGCACTTAGAATTGACTACAGCAGTAACTAATCACTTCCTGTAAACAACAAAGACAGCTGGAATAGGAGGGGAATAGGAGAGAAAAGAGATGGGGGAGGGCCTGAGAGGAGCAAGCTGCAGATAACTCAACCATCATCTAAAAGGAACAGGAGAGAAGTTCGGACAACACATAAGTCTATAGCTCTTAGGAGGCAGTAGAAGATCTAAATGTATTATCCATCCCTTTTCTCCTATTGCCACTAGGAAGGGAGGTGAAGACATTTCACAATAGCCTATTCACCACAACAAAGAGGAAACTAATGGGATTAAGCAATCAATAAAATATTTATTGAGTATCGATCAGATTATGTGAGATATACCATTTGATCAGCATGGTGATAGACACTGTGTGGAGTACAGTAGATAACTCATTCCTTGCCTTCATAGAACTTCCAGTATAGCGGAGGTTATTAAACTAACACACATGAAGGAAATTCATTGTTGATGTTAGTCATTTTCAATTGTGTCTGACTTAAATTTGTCTGACCCCATTTGGGGTTTTCTCAGCAAAGATGCTGAAGTGGTTTGCCATTTCCTTCTCCAGTTTGTTTTACAGATGAGGAAATGGAGGTAAACTGGTTAAGTGATTTGCCCTGGGTCACACAGTTAATAAGTGTCTGAGGCCAGATTTGAACTCAGGTAGATGAGGATTCCTGACTCCAGGACTGGCTCTCTATGTATTGTGCCACCTAACTGTCTTATGAAGGATTTTAAAGAATAATTAAGTGTAATACTGATTATAATACTGAGCAGGGAGAAAAACAGTGCTTAGCACAGGGAAAATAAAAGTGTGGATTACAGTGATTCAAACTTGTAGGAGACTAGGATTTGAAGGGTTAACTGAAAGGCTGTAATGACTGGGGCCCAGGTCAGGACAGTAGAGAGCCATATAGCAAGAAGGTCTTGATAGCTCCAGTCCTTTTCAGCTTTATGGTGTCCACAGTGGGAAAGGAAACTGATTGTTACCAGATGTTGATGTGGCCAGACTGAGCAGGATCCATGTGAGTCAAAGTTGCTCTTGGGGAACTGGGAGATCAGGCTCTGAGAAAGGAGAAAGACTCTGAGTCATCAAATTCAAGAGAAGTCTAAAGAGGGAAATGTGAGTCAGCAGGTCAGAAGTCAACACGGAACAGGCTAGAAGAAAAGATCTGGACTTCTGAAGCAAGAGCATTCAGAAGCAACTGACACTGTGAAAACCACATATGGCAACCAGCTATTGCCCTCAGGTGAAAAAATCAGGAGAACAGGAGTGAAAATAGAGTAAAATAGAGGAAGTACACTCCAAGAAAGGTCTGTTCATCAGTGGAAGATGGATAGTTGATTCCACATGACAGCCCATATGGAGAGGATCTGAATCATGATGCAGATGATAGGGAGAGTGCACAGTAGTACCCGTTTGGGTTTTGTAAAGCTATTTAAGAATTCCCCAATTAGAGAGAGATGTCTATCCAGATTGGGGGTGGGGAGGCTAAATTCAATTTAATAGTCTTTCTGTGGAGCTCCCAAGGAAACAGTGGCCATGTGCAGAGCTCATTAGAGGCTAAAGATGGCAATCAGCCCTGGCCTGTCTAAAAACCCATATTTGAAACTGACTGCAGATCACTGGGCCTGAGGAAACTGAGAGTACAGAACCAATGGTTCATTGCAGAAGTGCTAGGCCTTTTGATCAGGACCCATGTTCCATGGGTAATGGGTGGATAAATTAGATGTAACACCACATATTTCCCACTAGTGAAGTACATATATGTAATTTGAAATTCCAGAAAATGGTGTGATATGCTGTGCATGACCTCTATATTTAGCCAATTATATGCAATTCTACTATGTGATGCTATGTGCTATATTTGCTTGTACCTGTGTATTAGGTCTACTATATAACTGCTATATAATTCTCTGTATTAAATCTATGCATGTCATCTATGTTTCTATTATACTGACCAAAATACTAATATTGGGTGTTAAATACCACAAACTTGTCTGTAGTCTTTGTAGTTCATAGGACCATAGATTTAGAACTGGAAAGGACCTTAGAGGTCATTGAATCCAACTCCCTCATTTTACAGATAAGGAAATTGATAATTTCATGTGACTATATTTTATGCAAATTAATGCTTTGATGTGAACCCATGAACTATACCTGCATATCTGGTATAATTTACTGATACTATAATTTTTTTACTCAGGGAAGATTTTTAAAAGGTGAGGTTGTTTTTTGTTTTATTTTGTTTTGTTATGGTGGTGGGAACGCTGAGCAGTGGTCACCATTTCCAACCCTCTCCCACCTGGGAAGATTTAAGGTAATTTGCATGGCCCAGTTGCAAGCTGTCAGGAGCATGATAGGAACTGAAAGGTGAATGGAAAACCACACATGTATTCATCACTATCTTAAGGAGGATTCAAAGGAAAGTTCAGGGGTAGGGAACCTGCGACCTCAAGGCCACATGTGGCTCTCTTTGTCCTCACCTGTAGCCTTTTGACTGATAACAAATTTTACAGAAAAAATCCTTTTATTAAAGGGATTTGTTCTGTGAAGTCTGGATTCTGATGTAAAAAATGTACATGTAGATCATACATGCCTGAGGCAATCAAAGCTGGTGAATAACAATGAAATTCTGGATATTGTTGGGTCATCAGTAGGTACGGTGAAGTTCCATCTGAGGATTCCAGGGACTAAAACAGAGCAGAAAAACATGAGCTGTGTGTTAAAGGTCAATATGAAAGTGGAAATGAGTTCTGGGATCTGGTGAGGAGGAGGAGTAACAAACAACCAAAGGAATGATGTAAGAGGGTCATAGAGATGTCACAGAACTCAGCTGAGAAGTAAAGAATAAAGGATGGAAAGTCAGTAGTCTAGAAATAGCACTGGGCAACAAATGCAGAAGAGAATGAGGACTCTTTGAATTAAGGCGTTTGCCTTAATTCAAATTAATTCCACAAGCATTTGTTAGTCACCTACTATGTGGTAGATACTACACATGAGGCTAGGGGTCCAAAGAGAAACTGATCCTACCCTCAAGGAGCTTACATTCTAGTAGGGCTAGGTAAGACATGCAGAGATAACTATGAGAAAAATAAAAATATGGCACCACAGCAGACCTGGAGTCTGGAAGACTAATCTTTTTGAGTTCAAAATGACTGAATAACAACAAAATTTGTCCTTTCAATTTATTTAAGGGAGAAATAAGTAAGTAAAATTCAAGGGTAGGGATCAGCCTCGAGGCCACATGTGGACCTTTAGGTCCTCAAGTGTGGCCCTTTGACTAAATTCAAAATTCCAGAGCAAATCCTTTTATGTGAAGTTTGGATTCAGGCAAAGGGCCACACTTGACAACCCAGAGGCTCCATGTGGCCTCAAGGCCACAGGTTCCCCATCCCTGGGTAAATCATCATCACTACAGTATAAGAAGCCCACTTGCCAGCAGGGGATTTGGTATTTTTCAGGGGAAATTCAGTTTTCAGTTATAGCAAAGAGATAAAGAGAAGAGGTAAAGAATGGGGTTAAGATAAAGCTGATTTTGTTCATAAGAGAGTGGGCATTGGATGGGGCACAGTAATGGGGTATAAGTGCAGAGATGATAAAAAGAACAGTAGATGGAATAGGAGTCGGCGTGCATGGAATAAGTAGATGTAGGTGGGAATCAAGTGAAGACAGTAGGAGTGTGAAGTATAGATAATGGGAAAGAAGGCTCCATTCATGTGGGAACCAAAGTTGCCTTGGTGACCAGCTGATTAATGTGAAGATATGGTAGAGGCTGCTAAATAAACTAGGACTGCTGCAATTCATTTCATAATACCAGTTTCTGGCTGCTGCAACCTTACCCTTAAACATAGACTTGCTTTTTAGGATTTTGGTAACTTCAGGTAAATGTAAATACAGTGATACTGCTTCCTAGTAAATATACATGTATATCTCTATATATCTAAATCCATGCACGTATACATGTGTGTACATACATATATGTGTATATACATATAGGCACATTAACAATTACTTGCTGGTGCATTCTCATTGATGCATAACACCCCAATGCATGGAGCACTGAACATAAGGTCCTGAATGTCTGTCTCTTCACTACACTTTGTTGTTTTTGGATTGTTTTAATCATTCCCTAGTCTTCATGACCCTATTTGTTTGTTGGGGTTTTTTTGGCAAAGAGACAAATAGCAAAGTGGTTTGCCATTTCTTTCTCTAGCTCATTGTACAGATGAAGAATTAAGGCAAATTGCCCCCGATCACACAGCTAGTGTCTGAGAGCAGATTTGAACTCAGGTCCTCCTGACTCCAGGGCCTCTGTTTTACCCATTGTGTCATATTGGATTAGAAGACCTTCAAATTACCCTCTACCTCTAAGTGTTATTATTTTAATAGCTCTATTATTTTAAATGAGAGTTTCTGATTTAGATGACCTATAACAATATAGTCTTTTAGCCATCTCCTTTTCCAGCTCATTTTACAAATGAGGAAACTGAGGCAAACAGGGTTAAATGACTTGTTCAGGGACACGCAACTAGTAAATGTCTGATATTGGATTTTTTTGAGAGAGGTCTCAGATGTGAGCTCTACATAAAAATTGTTCCTGGAGGCACCAAGGCAGGGGAGTTAACATTTTAAGAAGAAAAAAATCTTGCGAACTCAGAAAAATAGCAACAATTCAAAAAACTGTGTGCGTATGGAGTAGGGAGTGAATCTCCTCCAGAATGTTGGACTTTCTTCTCCAGCAATGAACTGTTTTGACTTTTTTTTTTTTTTTGTCTAGACTTGTGATTTCTTCCATGTAGGAACTAATGTAGCTCAGGGTCACATTTGTAACTTATAGCAGGGCCTCTGAAACTGGGGTCCATTAATTAAAAAAAAATATTTTGATAACTGTATTTCAATATAATTGGTAACCTTTGTAATCCTATGTATTTTATTTAATGTATTTTAAAACACTCTGTAAAGGGGTTCGTAGGGTTTTCTAGAGTGCCAGAAAAATTCATGGACACGAAAAGGGTAAGGATCTCTGATTTAAAGTCTTAGAAAGTTGTCCGGGTTACTGAGAAATGAAGAAGAGACTTGCTCAGAGCCACACTGCTCATTTATTCCAGGGGCTATACTTGAATCCACAGGTTATACTCGGCGTCTTTCTGACCCCAAATCCAGGCTGCCTATTTATTTATTACACTGCCTCTCCCTATCTCCTCTGACCCCCAGCTAATACCGTAATGATGCAGCCCAGTCGGAAACAGGGCCCATTTTGCTGAGAGGAGGAATGGAGATTTTTTGTTGTCATTCAGTCATTTTCCAGTTGTGTCCAACTCTTCATGACCCCATGTGGGATTTTCTTGGCAGAAATACATTACCATTTCCTTCTCCAGCCGATTTTACAGAGGGGGAGATAGAGATAGGTACCTAAGTGTAGCTAGAGTGACAAATGACTATCTATGGTCATAGCCCCTGACTCCAAAGTAATTCTGCCAACTCCCTTGTTTAGCCTTATCTATAAGTGGTCAGGCCATGTCTGGAGAGTCCAGTTTTTGTATATGTGTAGCTTCATTTCCCCTGGCCCAGAAATAAGCAGCGCAGATAGGCATATGTCCTCCTATAGGTTCCCAGAATTATAATACAGCTTACATAGTCTATATATTATTTCATACACCTTGTAATTAGAACCATTTATGAGTTTCTTGTTTCTAATCACACAGTGCAAGTTGCCACTATAGGTGGCAGCAAGTAGTTCAGCATAAAGTAGAAACTTTTTTGTGGAAACTTGCTCATTGCCTCAAAAGAATGTTTAACATGCCAGGGTTAAGGTTATCTTTTTCCTGCCCTGACTCAGATAGTGTAGCTGAAAAACAAGGAAACCACCACCACCAACATGAAGGACATTCTAAATTATCTCATCACCCTGGAGAAATGGCGCTGACCCTCTCCACTGCACAAATTCCATCACATTGGCCATATCTGTAGCTTTTCTGCAATTGAATAACTTCAGGTTGTAGCAGTAGGGCAGAGAAAACATCAAGCATCACTTGCTCAGACATCCTGACTCTTTAGATGGATCTAAGGCAGTGATAAAAAACAGATCAATTGGTGATACTATTGTCATCTTTCTGAATTTATTTGGCCTTAAGTCCATTTTGGTTGCTTAAAAAAGAGAAACCAGATGCTTTCCCTCAGGGAGGTATTTGCCCACATACTCTCTCTCCCTCAAATGAAGCTACCAAGAGATTACATAAAATCTGTTTAAGATTTTGCAGAGATTATGACCATCATAAAATAATGATTGACACTGACATATTGGAGAAGGCTGATGAAGAACTGGTACTGCAAATAATATGCAAAAAGTGCTAGATAGAACAAGAAAACACAAGAACAACATACACAAAAATCTCCACACTTCACCAGTCAGTACAAATTCAATGGATTCAATCATTAAAAAAATAACTTATTTTTCATATAACTTAAGCAGGCCAAGTGTAAAGATGAACAGTCCACTGCCGGATGTATGGGACTGTTTCATTGCAAAGTATCTGGAAAACAGTCCAAAAGAAAAAAGAAAAAGTCCAAATAAAACATGCAAGAGGAAGAAATGCTGGCTTACCTACTCTAGAAGCTTAAACCATATCCAGAGATGTCAAATGCATTGGCTCTTATGATGATTATTTTGGGACAGAATAAGAATTTTAATAGGAAAGAAATAAGATGTCAGTCCACAGAAGCTCTGCCAATATTGGATTTAAACAAACCACAGCCTAGAGCAAGTACCCCAAACCAAAATTATATTAAAGATTTATTCAGGATTTCTTTTTTAAGAGAGAATGTCAAAACATAGCTTTGTGTTTGCAATCAGGTTCAGAATTTATGTTTCAAATAACATTTTTTAAAAAGAATACAGAATAAAGGGGAAGTATTTGGGTCAAGGGCTCAGGGATAGAGGTTAGCTTTGGAAATGAAGAGGAAAATCTTGTCTTTTTATCCCTAGTCCCAGAGCAGTGCCAAGCCCTATGCTGATTGAATTGAATTGAATGGATGTGTCAAAAGAAGAGGAATTTGGTGAAAAGAAAACTATGTTGAGATAGATGGGAAGGAAAGTGAGGAAGCTGACATCCAATAACCTTGATCTCAATAAAGTAAGAGTCAAGGTCATTAACTGAGAGTGAGAAGGCCTAGAGTAAGAATGAGGGCTTGAAAAGAATTGGAAAGACTTGGAATACTCGTTGTAGGGAATATACAAAGGAATAATCAAGAGATCAATAATTGAAATTCTGAGCAGCACTGAGGATCTGTTTGAAAATAAAAAGCATGTACTTGTACTGGGATAGGTCAGTACAATTCTCTGATATTTTCTAGCAAAGCTCTTCATCCCAGAAGAAAGAAGACAGAAAACAGATGATTAGAGTGATCCAGTTTTGGATATTGGCACAAGCTAGAAGTTTAATCTTTATCCCTAACATGGAAGAAGCTGTCAAGCATGATGACATATCAAGCAAGTCAACAAGCGTTTATTAACTATTAAGCTCTTACTCTGTATTCTCAGTTAAGTACTGGGAATATAAAATAAAATAAAAGACTGTCCCTGCCCTTGAGAAGCTTACATTCCTCTAGAAGCAATCTATGGATTCTTTCAAGTGGCATTTTGTTTTCTGTCTTCCGAAGTTCTAGGCAGTTTTCTTGTATTACTTCTTGATTACAGAATTCAGGTTTTTTGACCTGTCATATTTTTCTGGGAGACCTATAATCCTTAACCTGTCTTTACGCATCCTGTCTTCAAGATTAGTATGTTTTGCTTGTATGAATATCACATTTTCTTTTTTAAGTTATTGCCTTTTGTTTCTCTTCTCCCAGATTGTCCTTCATTTCTGTATATTTCCATTCCCAATAAGTTATTTTCTCTTTTGTTTGTTCAGTGACATTTGCCACTATGAATTCAAGTTTTTCTACTCTGCTATGCAGGAGATAAATTCTGTTTTCACAATAAATCCACCTCCAGAATGTTGGACCTTCTTTTCCAGCAATTAATTATTTTGCTTTTTTTTTTGGTCTACATTTGTGATTTCATCAGTGCAAGGACTAATAATGTAGCTCAGCATCTCATCTGTTACTTATAGCTTGTATATTCCAGAAACTAGACTTGAATCTGGGTCTTTCTGACTCCAAAACCAGGCTATGTATCTATTGGTTCACGTTGCCTCTTCCTACCTCTTCTAATCCCTAGCTTATGCTATAATGATGAAGGCCAGTCAGGAACAAGATTGCGGTCTTCAAATATTTGAGGGACTGTTTTGTGGAAGAGGGACTTAATCGGTTCTGTTTAGTTGCAGAGAATAGAACCAAGGTGGGATGAGTAGTGGATGTTTAATAAATATTTGTTATATGAAATGGAATAGAATTGAAATTTGCATAGAGAAATGATTTTGGTTCAGTGTGAAGAAAGCAAGTTTTCCTGAGGGAAGGATGGAGATGTATGTACATAGATATAGCCAGAGCGACAAATGACCACCCATGATTCTAGCCCTCTAGAATTCTGTGGTAATTCTGCCCACTGCCTTGTTTAGCCTTATCTGACAGTGGTCAGACAGTCTGGACAGAACTGGATGCAGCTCAGTGCTGGGCTCTTTCCCTCAGGCTTAGTGGAGCACTGCCCAGCCGCACACACATGTTCTGCCCCAGGTCCCTCTGTTCCTCAGTTTTGTGATTGAGCTCAATTATAGCACAGAGTGACACCACACTGCCTCTCAGGCAGATCAAGTTTCTGCCTTTTTGTTTTCTCTAGCAATGGAACTAGGAAGGGGTAGAGTCATGATCCGTTACAAGCTTGTAGGCCCACCTATGAAGCTCTGCTCATGGGGTTGAGGGAACTGAGGGTACAAGTTAGAGGTTAAGAATTAGCCTTCTTCACTATTAGTTCCTTAAATTGTTACCTCATTTGGTTCTTGTTCTACTAGACCATGGAGACAGCTGAAATAGGTTTATTTCTTGCAAGTGATTCCTATTTTGGACAGGTATAAGAAGATGTAAAGATCAGAGAAAATGTCTGGTCTTCCATCTTGTTGGTCATATAAGGAAGTTACATTCTGATAAAGACTTAATAAAATTAATTAGAAAAGCATGTGGAGGGGTGGTGGGTAGAGGGGAGAAAAGGTGCCCAAGTAGGGATATGATGGAGAAAGAAGCCTAGAGAGTCAGGAATGGAGCCCCTTGCAAGGAAGGAAGGGGTGAACATAGCTGGCCTGGACACTTTACATAAAATGGAGATTTCAGGGTGGGGCAGAGTGATCTTCCAGGATGAGCAGAGTTTTGTGGCATAGTGGAGAAAGAAGTCCTAGAGAGTCAGGCAGGAAGCCTGGAGAGGAATGCAGAGATGGAAGTTTATGTGTACAGTATAGGAGTGGAAGGGTGATATATAGAGGAAAGCGCCTTGCTCTCCACTTTGAACAAGACACACATGCAATAGCTGGCTCCAGTCTGCTAGCCACGATGAAGAGGAGCCTTTTTGAATGGCTGTGTAGGTAAAACTGAGGTGGATTCAAAAGGTACCAGTTAGTAAGGACAGTCTCTTGATGAGGGCTCTTCCCAGACTCAATGATTTTGGAGAAGGACGAGCTGCCGAAGGTCTCTGGTTATGGGGATGAGGAGGTCCTCAGGGCTTCTTTCACTGGGGACTGGCATGAAGCAAAAGAATACAGCACTCTCCTATTGCTTCTGTCACTGTGGTGTCTATCTTCTTATTTTTAAATGAAAGAGACTGGAGATAGCTACAACTCGTAATCTTCAAAAGGGAGTGGGGTAGGGGAAATAAGGAGAAACTGAGAAAGAGAGAGAGAGAGAAAGAAAGAGAGTGACAGGAGAGAGAGAGAGCACTACCAGGTGGTCTACAAGCATAATCTATGTCATAGTGGCCAACCAGTCCCTCATTTATGCCCTGAGGAATAATGTTTAGGATACAGTCCAGCAGTATTGAGACACAGACTCATCCAAGCAGCTCTCCCATATTTGGAAGTGAACTTGGTGGGGCAAATGTTATGTAGAAAACTAGTTAAATTTAAGTCCTCTCTGCCCAGAAACTAAAGTGATATAGGGGATAGTGTGTGCCCTGCAGTTTTGAGGAGAAATGTGTTGTATTTCTATCGCTATATCTTTAAAGTGAATGTCCCTTTGTAAAAGCTAATTGTTATTAACTGGTTATATGATATTGGGTAGTTAATCTCTGGACTTAAGAGTGGGTAGAATAGACCAGAAAAGAATTTCAAGCCAATAGCTTAGAAAAAGACACCCATAGTCTTTTGGGAGTATCTACAACCCCAAAGGGAAAGATATAACCAGTATTACTTTGAGAGAGCCAAATCACTACATTAGTTAAAAAAAAAAAAAAATTAAGTGTACACCAGAGACCAGTGTTAAAGTGGGTGACTACAGAAACAATTCAGTTGTCAAAAGTGGGCTAATGGCCCACTTTTAAATTAATTAATAATTAATTTATATAGTTAAATTAATAAATATAGAATCCTAGAGTTATGAAGAACTTTGGAGATCAACAAGTCTAACCTGTACCTGAAGTAGGAATTTCCCTCGAGAAAATCCCCAGTAAGCCATGAACCAACAGGCTTTTTTATCTCCAAAGATAGTGAACTCATTTCCTTTTGAAGCACATTTCATTATGTGATAGCTCCGATTCTTATACTTGTTTACTTCACATACCAAAATCACTTCTCTATGCAAATTTCAATTCTATTCCATTTCATACAGCAAATAATTATTAAGCATCCACTACTCATCCTATCGAGGTTCTAGTCTCTGCAATTAAACAGAACTGGTGAAGGCTCTCTTCCACAGAACAACCCTTCAGATATTTGAAGACAGCAATCCTATTTCCATTAAGTTTCCTGTTTCCCAGGCTAAACACCTTCAGTTCTTTTAATTGATCCTTAAAGGCATATTCTGGAAGATTTAGATTGTAGTGGTTGAGCAGTTGGGTATCCTAGTGATGGGGAAGGAATAAGTTTGTGGGATAAAGATCATAGGCATAGAGCAGGAAGAGACATCAGCAGTCATCTGGTTCAGCCACTTTCATTTTAAAGATGAGGAAACTGAGGCCTAGAGTTAAGTAACTCAAGGTCATACAGGAAGCAAATGTCAGAGGTAGATTTGGAAGACAAGCCTTGGACTTCAGAGTCAATATTCTTTCTATTGCTCTATAGGCAAGAGGTTTTACCATCCTTTTATAATAATGGAAGATAAGAAAATATCTATGAGATAATTTTACATTACATCAAGTTGTTACTATATATACTTTTTAAAGGAAAAGCAATGGATTTAGACATGAGTTGAACTATGCTATAGCCATATTCCTATAATAATTAAGTGATCAGATTTTCAATTTAGACCAAGTGCAAAATATTTCATCTGCACTAGTAGAATATGTAAGTGGTGGCAGGGGAGAGCGGTGGCGGGGGAGAGGAGTTGCGGGGAGGGGAGGGAAGGGGGCAGAGAATCACATTAGATTTCTTCTATCTAAACTCCCCTATGGGGCAACTAGATGGTGTGGTGCACTGGGTCTGGAGTCCAGAAGACTTATCTTCCTAATTTCAAATCTGGCCTCAAACACTTCTTAGCTGTGTGACACTGGACAAATCATTTATCTTTGTTTGCCTCAGTTCCTCAACTGTAAGACAATGGAGAAGACAATGGTGAACAACTCTAGCATCTTTGTCAAGAAAACTCCACGTAAGATCACAGAATTGTGATCTGAAAAAAATGACTAAACAACAACCAATTCTCCTATAAAAGAAAGCATTTTGTTCTAGTTCTCCAAATGTTCTTTTTCAATTATTCTTCATGAGTTTTATTATACACATATAGCAGGGTCTGGGATTGGAGGTGCTGAGCTAAAGAAGAAAATCTTCTCTTTGGCCCCCCACTGTTGTGGGAACAGAGCCAAATCCTCCCTTCAGATTTCTCCTATGAGGGTGACTTTCCCTAAATTGATGCCTTTATTTTGCCTGTACCAGGGGGGAATTTCTTTGACTTTGCCGTGGGAGTAGATAACAGAAGGAAAATTTGCCTGAGGGCTGCTACTTACAAGGAAACTTCTTCCTACTCCTAATAATCAAACCTCCCTACCACTTAAAACTGCTTTCTCTTGGTTCAAGTTTTGCCTAAGGTAACAGGTACAGATTCACTTAATCTTTCTCCTGCTACGGGGAAGTTATGTAATATAAATAAGATTCTCTTTCATTTAGCTCCAAAGCCCCTACTGGGGAAGATCTTTCGAATTTCCAACTGAGAGCCTATTTAGTGTTTCCTTCTCTGTGAATAATAAGCTAGTTACTGCCCTCCTCTCATACATACTATTCCCAATAATGAGACATATACAAATCAGAAATTGAGATGGCTGATCATACTTTTATGTTGTATTTTAGTACTATATGAACAGAAATGTATAAACATTAAGGCACAGTTAAGCTCAGGAAGAGGGGGAGAATGACCATCAATTCCATGGAAATTTTAGCAACGACTAGTCTAACCAAACATATCTCTCATTATTGACTGTTCTACCACCAGTTGAGATGACAGCAACCATGGTCAAGCTACAATGGATCGATCCATGGATCAAAACAAACTGCATTTCTAATCCAATCATGAGGCTTCATCCAAATGCTCCAAATCTTTTGGTAGAGGGTGCAAAAGGGGAGCTGCATTCAAAACAACTAAGAATTAGGCTCCCCAGAGGAAGATACTGGAGAAGAAGTATGAAAAGATCCATTA
Source organism: Bettongia penicillata ogilbyi (assembly GCA_023548195.1). NCBI lineage: Eukaryota > Metazoa > Chordata > Mammalia > Diprotodontia > Potoroidae > Bettongia > Bettongia penicillata. Next base: position 5,625,957 of record JAJHZJ010000047.1, on the reverse strand, counting down.
AAGACAATACCTTCATATTGTATAAGCAGGTCGAAATAGAACTGAAAGAAACTGCCTAGATTTCCTAAAATGTCATCATAAATTGCAAGATAATTTAATACTAATTTTAGAGAACAAAAATGCCACATTCCTTTTCCTGCAAGGCATGTAATCCAGTAGAATGTTGAGAAGGTACAAGAATCATCTATTCATGATTAATTATCTACTTACGACATCTACATTTTTGAATTTGATTATGTTGCAGTTTCCTTTTATTCAAAGTACACTGGTTCAAGTATACATACTCTGAGTCCCAAAATGCTTGGTACTAGATGATTTCACTGAAGGTTTAAACAGGGTAGACAGGCCAGAAAACTAAAAATGATTTTTATGAACCCTCCCTGTCCTGACTGTAGGCACAGTGGATTCTTCTGTCTAGTGAAAACTATAGTATTGATGTTTACTATTTTAATTCCATAAGATTCATGTGATCATGTGATCAAAGCACCTTGATAAGCACTGGAATTTTCCTAGTCTTCTTGTCACTTGAAAACTAAAAGCTTTTTTTTTATATTTCAGAATAGGAATCTAATCATTTAAAATAGAAATATGTCAAATGGAATTGTACAGGAGCTTTAGATTCTAGGAGACATCTTCTAGTTATTGCTTAACCACTTGGCTTAATGTATAACTCTGGACCATCCATTTAAAACTTTCTGTACCTCAGATGATTTCTAAGTCTCCTTCCAGAAATAAAATTCTATTATTCTAATGCACTTTATATTTACAAAGCACTTTAGAATATTATTTTATCTTCATAACCACCCTGGGAAGTAGATGCTACTATTATCCCTATTTTACACACAGAGAAGCTGAGATTAAGTGATTTACCCAGGGTTCACACAACTAGTAAGTTTCAGGTTAGATTTAAACTTAGTTCTTCCTCACTCCAACCTGTGCTCTATCTACTGTACCACCTAGCTGCCTTATAGATCAGATTCCGGATGTGGTTTTTTTTTTCCCCTTACACAATTATCTAGCTATTTTAACATCTTGTTCTCTTTGATCATTGATAAGCTTGTTGGCTTAGCACCCTGTTTTTTTGTTCCAAGCAGGTGATGCTTTTCTGTAGCTATCAAATCTGGACTTCCCCTAAGTCCACATAGGGTTGTAAATTCTCTATTCTAATACTGAATGTATCTATTGTTGTGGCCACAGTATTTAATGTCATCTTCTGCTCATTAAAAAAAAAAATTATGAAGACCTTCAACATACTGGTTTGAGACCTGGTCACATTTTCTGGGAAGTAACTGTTTAAACATTTCTTCCCTAAAGACATTTATAATGGGATTCCCCTGGCAAAAGTGGATGGGGTTTTTTAAAAATTTGAACCATCCTAGAAATGGAATTACTTTTGGTAATTGCAGATGAATTTTCCTGAATGGTATGGATGGGGCTAAAGCAGCAATCAAAATAAAGAAGAGGGAAAGATGTCTTCTTTTGAAAACACATACTGTTGTTGTAGAGCTTATATGTTCTGAGTGGCATTTTTCTTCCCTACATTCCTCTTTCTGCTTAAATATTTCATGGCTTCTCTGTTTCACCCCAGTGATTGATGCTATAACAGTTGTATATATCATAAAATAAAGAGGAGAGGATAAAAATGATGTGATCATACATTTGGAGCTGTAACAATAATTCACAGGGCTTTAAACTTTGCAAAGCACTTTGTAGACATTATCTCATTATATCCTCAACAACTTGGGAAGGGAGGTACTTTTATTTTCCCCTTTTTATACACAAGAAAAAAGATGGACAGAGGTTAAGTGTCTTGCTCAACTAACAAGCATCTGAGGTCACATTTGAATTCTGATCTTCCTAACTCCAGGTCCAGCTCTCTAACCACTGGGCCACTAAGCTGCCTCCTAGGTTCTCTAGGGATTTTTCTCTCAGCAGATATTCACAAATGGGGTATAACTTTGACACTGTAGTGCTATGCTATTTCTAGAAAACTTTCATTATGGAAGACAGTCTAACAGGGGTTTATTCCTGCAGCATTTCTGTGAACAATATTAAAACTGATATTTAAAATTCACTCTATAAATTATTTGTTTCTTATAGAAATAAAGTTATCAAAAAAGCTATCATTTCATACAAATTTAAATGTGTACTTTTCCATGTGTGCAATATAAAAACTATCTCTATAGCCTTTTAAGTTTTGCAAAATGCATGCATAAATTAACTCATTTCATCTTTAGAACAATCCTTTGAAGTAGATACAAGTATTATAACCATTTTACAGATGAGAAATTGAGGCTCAGGGAAGTTGAATTGTAAAACTGGCAATTGGTACCTGAATTTAATTTTTCTTTTGCTTTTAAAGCATGATGAAACAAAACTTTTCCAAGCTGCACCAAATGTTTCATGAAATGGCAAATAATATAGGTAACTATGCCTCCAAGTTTATGGGGGAAATGCCTTAAATAGTGCTAGTACACAGTCGTAGTAAATGCCTTTTTTGAGTTAATTGTATTTATTAGCTAAGAATTAAAGAAAAGTTCGTTGGTGGGTGCTTCAAGAGGTATAGTTTTATTAATACAGACCAAAAAGTACCTCGAACCTGGGAGTAGTCACCCCTCGGAGATCCAGACTCCTAAGTATAAGTGCTGAATTGAAGAAGTAGCCTGGAGGAAATGTTACAATTACTACAATCACATCCATCCTCTCTCTTCCACCTTACACAGCTACCACTCCAATTCAAGCCCTTATCACCTGTTACCTGGACATTGAATAGTCCTCCTAACAGGTCATCCTCCTACCAGCTTCTTTCCTTGACAATACATCATAGCTATCAAATTGTCCCTGGTATCACATACAAACTCTGCTGTCTAGCATTTAAAGCCTTTCACACTAAGACCCTCAATTTCCCTTTGGGGCTCATCACGCATTGTTCCATGTTGTAGCCAAACATGCCTACTTGCATTTTCTTGTACATGACATCCTGTATCCTATCTCTATACCTTTGCACAAGTGCCTGAAAAGCACTCTCTCCCTCTTCACTTTTATCTCAAAGAATCCCTAGATTAACTTCCAAGTTCGGTCTAAGTCACCTTTCTGATTCCTCAATTTATTATTAGTGCCCTTGGAAATTACTTTGAATGTGTTTTGGATTTAATTTTCTAAGTACACATTGGTTCCCCTCTAATAGAGCATAGATTGTTTCGTTTCTGTCTTACCATCCCTAGCATCTAGCATAGTTCCTAACTACATATTTGTGTAATGAATAGACATAGAAGAAATGCCGAATTGTGGCATTTAAGGCTCTAACAAGAGCTAGCCTACTAAATTTCTCACTATCGCCTAACAAAACTTCTGTTCCAGCCAGATGAATATCTTTCCTGTCTCCCCTCAATATCCTGTTCATTCATAGTTCTAAAAATTTTTGCTCATGCTATCTACATTGTCAAGAATGCACTCTACCTATCTAAATCTCACCCGTCTTTTAGGATCCATCCAAATCCAAGCTTCCCCATGAAACTTTCCCTGACTTGTAGATCTCCTCCTTGGAACTTCTATAGCACTCACTTAGCGACTTAATCATTTGCATTTCAACTTTTTGTCATGTGTATATATATGACAATACAAATTGCCATCTGTCTAGTGCTTTAAAGTTTGCAGAGTGGTTTACTTATATCTTCTCATTTGAATGTTATATTGTCCTCATTTTGTAAATGAGAAAATAGCCTTAAGAACATTGCTAGAGACACACTTGACACACAAAAAGGTGTCAAGGAAAATTTATTAAAATAAGAGTTCAGAGGAGGGAGGGCCTTCTATATTCATTCCCTTGAATGAATGGGTAGTTTCCAACATGGCTACCAGAAGACTATAACACATTTAGAATAACAGAAGCTTCTTATAGTGTTCCGAATTTTAGACTTAGCCCACCACCATCCCCCGGTCAAGTGACTTTATGTTTTCCTCTCTTATAGCCTTTCCCTCAAACAGCTCCTCAAGTTTTCAAAGAAGTTTCTGACCTTTACCTGACCATACTAGCCACAATCCTGACAACTCAAAACTGTGGAAACAGAACTTCCTTGTTTCCCACAACATTAAATGATTTTATCAAATTACCACAGATAATAATGACTGGAGATAGGATTTTGAAACCAGTCTTCCTCACCCCCAAGTCCAATATTCTATCCATCCTATCTTTAATGACTTCTAAACTACATCATAAACACCTGAGAGACTGGGATAACATCTTATACTTCTTTTATATTTTACTCAGTACTAGTACAATGTTGTGAACATAGTACGGCATCTCATACTTACAGAATGATTATTTAGTGAGATTACAGAGAGATCTGAGCAATGAAAGTAAAATTTCCCTTATCTAGGGCTTAAGGAAATATGATCTCATTCACATCGTAACATGGGGGAAGGAGAGAGAGGAAGATTATTCATTTCCTTTAAAACTGACCACAAATTGTTTTCCTGCTGAATTTACAATTTTAAAAAGATTTTTAAAAATCATAGTGTTTCTGTTGGTGGAGCTGTGAGCTGATCCGACCATTCTGGAAAGCAATTTGGAACAATGCCCAAAGGGCTACAAAAATGTGCATACTCTTTGATCCAGCAATATTGCTTCTAGGACTGTATCCCCAAGAGATCATAAAAATGAGAAAGGATCCCACATGTACAAAAATATTTATAGCAGCACTCTTTATGGTGGCCAAAAACTGGAAATTAAGGGGATGCCCATCAATTGGGAAATGGCTGAATAAATTATGGTATATGAATGTAATGGAATACTATTGTGCTATAAGAAATGATGAACAGGAAGATTTCAGAGAGGCCTGCAAAGACTTATATGAACTGATGCTGAGTGAAAGGAGGAGAACCAGGAGAACTTTATGCACAGCAATGACCACAGTATGCCAGAGTTTTTTCTGGTAGACTTGGAACTTCATTGCAATGCAAGGACTTAAAAAATTCCCAATGATCTTCTAAGGCAAAATGCCTTCCACATCCAGAGAAAGAACTATGGAATTCAATTGCAGAATGTGAATGTATGTGTAGAACTCCTCAGGGAGGGAGTGGGGAGGGATAGGGGAGAGAGGAAAAATAATAATCTAAGTTATATAGTAGTGATTGTAGGACACTGAAAATAAATAAAATTAATTAAAAAAACAAAAAACAAACAAACAAAAAGAAATGATGAGCAAAAACTTGGAAAGGCTTATATGAACTTACGCAAAGTGAAATGAGTAGAACCATCAGAATGTTGCAGGCTGTTACAGCAGTACTGTATGATGATCAGCTGTGAAGGACCTAGCCACTCTCAGCAATACAATGATCCAAGACAGTTCTGAAGGACTTATGAAAAATGCTATCAATCACCAGAATGGATGGTTTCTGAATACAGATCAAAATATACTTCCTTGAAAACTTTCATTATTTTTGTTAGTTTTTTGGTCTTTTTTTTTTACAATATGATTAATATGGAAATATATTTTGTATGATTATGCATGCATGACCTATATCAAATTGCTTGCCTTGTAAATGAGGGTTTGGGGAGGAAGAGAATTTAGACCTGAAAAATTTAAAAACGAATGTTAAAATTTTCATATGTAATGGGGAAGGGGAATAAAATGCTGAATAAATATAAAAGAGAAAAAATCATAGTGTTGCAAAATCAGTCATCTTATAAGTATGAAATGATATTTTTCCTTTTCTAATTCATGTGTGTGTTTTTGTTTTAATTTTAGCTTTAGAGGAACTGTTATCAACTCAAGTAACTGCTGATTTCAGTTGAGTTGATCTTAGTATCTTTCAAGAAGGAATAAAACATCTCTATAGCTGTCTAACTAGTGGTGCCAAAGCTATGGTTATATGGCAAGTTTCTGACAAGTTTTGGAAATTAACTCGTGAGGGCATAAAATTATGTTGTAGAATGAACCCCTAGTAAGAGCAGAAAAGCTCTTTAGTGCTCTGGGAAGTAGAGAGAAAAAGTTATCTGGAAGTTTATAATTAATAGTTTTCTTAGCATTTTTCTATATTTTAATGTAATTAATTCAGAAAATATCAATAATTCTCCAATACTATTTCTTTAATTTTACAAGAAAGTTAATATAGCCAATAGCTTGAGGTCTTCCTATATGTAGAAGTAGGCAATATGCTTAATTTTAAGAATTATCAGAGATGTTCAAGAATTTCTTAATAATGGAAGTATAATGGAGAAAACATTGGCCTTAAAGTTAGAGGACTAAGGGTATCCTCTGATATGGCCTTGGACAAATCACTTTAGCTTCTCTGGACCTGTTTACTCATCTTTAAAATGAGGGGGGTGGGACTAACTGGCTTCTGAGGTCCCTTTCAACTTTAAATCTACAATACTAAAAATCAGCTTTATTCTTTTAATTCAGTTTCCTCATATGTAAAATGGGAGCAATAATGGCAGCTACATTCCAGGATCATAGTGAACGTAAAATGAAGTAATTGGTAAGGTTCTTTGCAAACCTTAAAGTGCTATATAAAAACAATTATTGGCAAGTAGGTGGCACAGTGGATAGAGTATCAGATCTGGAGTTAGGGAGATCTGAGTTCAAATCCAATCTCAAACACTAGTTGAGTGACCCTGGGTAAGTCACTTAACCCTGTTTGCCTCAATTTTCTCATTTGTAAAATGAGCTGGAGAAGGAAGTGGCAAACCACTCTAGTATTTCTGTTAAGAAAACCCCAAATGGGGTCAAGAAGAATGTGACATGACTTTATGACGATGAAAATGCTAGGCAGAAACAGAAACCACAAAGTCAGAAAAGCAATAAATTGCTTTAGATAAGTGGCAAATAGCCACCCTGATATTCAGAGTGCCAGATTTAAAGCTATTGCACCAAATTCAAATCCCACCCTCTGATGCCTACAGTCTTTCCAGCACTCAGTTCTCATCCATAAATTAAAGGAGTTGAGTCAAGTCAGTAAGCATTTAAAAGCAAGGAATGCACAAAGTACTAGTCAGATGACCCTTTAAGGTTTGGAGGCAGTTAAAGTGGTTCTGTGGTTAGACTTAAGAAACAGGAAGGCAGGAGTTCAACTTCTGCCTTTCAACATTTATTAGCTGTGAAACCCTGTGCAAGTCACTCTGTTTTCTCATCCATAAAGTAAGAGAGCTTGGGTTGGATGGTTTCTAAGTCCTTTCCAGCTCTAAAATCTATTACCTCCCTGTTCTTAATTTTGCATAAATAATACATAATGCACATATGTGAAATTAAGACTAAGATTTCATATACCTGGATGTGTATGTATATATGTATGTATGGGGAAGGGATAGACAGGCCCTCATAGTACCTTGAGGTTGGGGACTTTTTTTCCCCACTCTCCAAGAAGGGTACAGGACTAGAATTATTTAGAAATATTTGTTACCACTCTAAATATTGGTCTAGGGGTATAATTTTCGGTATTCAAAACAAAAATCACCCTCGTTAGCTCTTAAAGGGGTTAGCTTGTCCCTTTTCTATTATCTATTTATTGATCTATTTGTCATACTCTACTGGAGAAAGACTAAATGAATAAAAGCTTACATTTGGAGAACATAGAATAGCGTAAGGATAGGACTGCATCATTTAGCTAGTAAAACTTCCTACACAAAGGCCTTCTTGATACTCCCAGTTACTGACAGTCTTTTAGTTACTTTGTATCATTTTACATTTGTTTTCACGTGTAGATATTGTATTTGGCAGTATAAACTCCTTGGGAGCTGGGACTTTTATTTTTCTTTGTCTTGAACAAAGAAATCTAATGGAGAGTGGGAGGAACGTTAGAGACGATCCATTCTGTGGTCCAATCCCTTCATTTTACATATGAGGAAACCCAAGACTTGGGTTTGGTGACTGCCCAAGGTCACAACGGGTAGATGATCGCCGAACTTGGCATTTGAACTCAGGTGTTTCGACTCTAGAGCTAGTACTCCGACCAACAGAATTATGCGTTGAAAACGAACTCCCCACCCCCACCCCGCCCCCAACGGCTTGAAGCAAAGGAAGTCAAGAAGCGTTTTATTAAGCACCAGGGATAAGAAGAAAGTGAAGACGGCCACCGTTTCCAGAAGCTCCCCTAATGGGGGAAGATAAGATATAAACATTTACGTATAAACAAGATATAGTGAGGATAAACTGGAGATAACTTCGGACGACAGGCATTGAGATTAGGAAATAAAATTAAAATAGAGGAAAAAGATGCAAAATGGAATGAAAACGACATTAAAGGCTACGTAGGATGGATTTTACTAAAGCAGGCACTCAACCCGGAATCGATGAACTTTAAAAAATATATATGGTAAGTGTATTTCAATAGACTGATTTCCGTTGCCGTCCTACGCACTTAAAAGCATTATTTTGGCAAGGGATGCAGAGGCTTCCCAGGACTGCTCCGGGACCCTCTCCGGGCTGCTCGGGCTCCGCGGGCACTGCCCGGACGGTCCGGCTTCTCTCCTGGCCCAGGTAGACCAGCATCTCCTTGGGCCGCAGCCCGCGGACTAAGAGGGGGAGTGGCGCGGCCGGGCTCCCCCTGGTGAGGAGTCTGAGCCGGCGGCCCGGCTCCAGGACAGCCGGCGGGGCAAGGCTGCAGCTGCCTCGAGCACCTGCCCCGCAGCGGCAGGGCCGGAGGGCCTGAGCCCGGAAACCAGCGGCGTTCGAGGGTAATGAAGGCGGTCTAGAGAGAAAGATAAAGAGACGCTAGAGCCGCTTCAAAAGTTCCCCGGCCGCGGCCGACCTGCGGCACCCGGAGACTGCGAGGCTGCGGAGGCCGGCGCCGCCAGGTGGGGCGAGGCTTCGGAAGGCGTCCACGGTCTCGAGGCCGGCCGGAGGGTGGGGAAGGGACGAGGGAGGGGGCGGAGGATGGAGCAGAGGCGGAGCCCCGAGATCCACGGCCGGGGACGGGGGAGCGTTAACGGCGTTAACGGCATCTCCGGACGGCGGGGGCGGAGCCTGGGGAAGGGAGAGCCCGAGAGGTGCGCCCCGAGTACCGCCGCGTTCTCGAAGCTCCGAGGCACCGAGGCACCGGGCCGAGGGGCGTGGCGCCGCCGTGACGCAGCTGCGGGGCACGCGGGGCGGGGCGGAGGCTGGGAGGAGGAGGTGGGAGAATGGCAGCTGTCGGGAGGAGCCGCCGAGATCGGGCCGAAGAGGAGGAGTCCGGGAAACGAGCCGCCTGGACCCCTCCTCCAAACCCGCCCCCCTGCTCCCTCTGAGAGGCGCCTCCGCCCGCAGAACCCCTCCCCCCGTACTTCCTCCTGCCGCCGCCGCCGCCGCGGGGAGATGGGCCTGGCCGCCAGCAGACAGCGGTGCCCGGCCCCGGCCGCCGCCGCCTCCGCGCCTGACTTGAAGGTATCGGGCCTCCGGGAAGGGTCGGGAAGAGGAGGGCGGCCCTGGCGTTGCGGCTCCCTCTGAGGGGCCGCGGTGGCGGCTGTTCCTCTCTCCGGGACGCCCCAGGAGCCGGGAGCCTAGGGGAGGGAGAGGCCGGGGAGTGCCCGGCCGGCCTGGGGTTTTGTGTTTGGTTTGGTTTTTTCTGGGTCGGCTTTCCCCGGGCCGGGCCGACGCCCTGCCGAACCGGGGAGGACGGGAACCGCCCCGGCCGTCCGGCCCGCGTGTTCCCCGGGGTCACCCCGGCGGTATTGTGACGGGAAGGGGGGCAGCGTCTCCCCTTGAGGCACTTCCCCCAACCTCCTGAGGGAGGGGAGACCTGAGCGGCGGCCGCCGCGGGGAGGCGGCGGGGGCGGAGCGCATTCCTGGTGGGTGAAATCGGCTCTAACGGGACCGTTTTCCGGGTCTCGTCGTAAATTCCGAGAGCCGGGTCCACCCTTCTCCCCCTCCCCACCCCCATCTAGGGGCCCCCCCGGAGAAGGCAGGCGGGGGCAGAATGGGAATGTCCCCCCAAGGGGAGAGCACTGTGGGAGACGCCGGCGGCCCCGGAGGGGTTCCACGGGGGTCCCAGAGTTCCTGCCCCTCCTCCTGTTGAACCTGGAGAAGCAGGGCTCCCCAGCCCTGGGGCCCACGTACATGACGCCTCTACCTTGGCCGTTCTCGTTTTTCCTACCAGCTGCCCTGGCGTAGCTTTCGTTTCCTAGCTCCGTTAAGGGGAAGAAAAGGCCAGTTCAATAATCCTGGGACGGGGTCAGTCCATAGGCAGAGGAAGTAGTTGAGGCTCTCTAAATATGGGAGAAATGTTTCCTTTTCTCCGTTGAGATGCAGAGATGGAGATCTGTAGGAAAGTCGCCTTATTCGGTTTTTCCCACTTAATTTCTCCTATGTTCCTCCAATTATTAACGCTTGAAAGTGAGGAGAGGGTTCCCATAGTTTTCATATATAAGATTTTTGACTGGGAATACGAGTTGCAAATCTTAGTAAGCCATAGAGGCATAGCCCTCTATCCGATCAAACCTTCCTGGCTTTTCTGGTTGTCTTAAATTGATTGTAAAGGGTCCTCCCCTTGACATGTTTCCGTGGGAAAGTTACAAACCAAGTGTTTGTCTTTAAGCATTCATGTAGAGATACAGTTGTACTGGTATCTATTGACATTTTTTAGGATACTATCAAAGTTTCCTTCCCAACTTTTTCACTCACTTGTTAGGATCACAAACTGGGCCTTGTCTTTCTTGCAAAAAGTATAAACAACACTGTAATGGGGAGTTCACCGGGAAAAGACTTTTCATGCCCAGCTGGTAACTTTGAAATAAACATTATTATTAAGCTATGCATTACTTTTTCTGTATGAAGTTTTGTTATTCAATACTTAGGAGTCTGAGTTGAATTAAAGTTTAAAGACATACATACCTAGCTGCTTAGAAAGGGGGGATTGTCTTATGTTGAACTCATTTTCAAAAACTCTTTATGTAAAACAATCCATGAATAGCTCCTTTTTAGAAAGAATGAAAATTTTTTAGGATATCTTATTTTTTATTAATGTAAAATTGGAAAGCTTGCTTAAAAAAGCAGGAATAAAAAACCCTAACTCCTTCAAGAGAAACACCTCAGAAGATTATAAGAATTCTTTTGGTGATTAAACTGAAATATTTAGAAGACAGCTTATTTTCTTTTTTGTTTTATCTTTTATTAGATTAGTCTACCCCATTTAAACTTTGTTCTGTCCTCCTCAACCCATCCAGAATAGAGGGCTCTCTGGACTCAATACCTTCATGATATAGCTTCTGCTTATTGGGATTAACCCTTAGTTGCTGTTTGGATTTATGATATGGATGAAATATTTAAATTTTAAAGTCTTCATAGAGACCATTCATAAGGATTATGAAAATATACTGTGTTTTTAAAATCACCCTGTCCAAAAATCTTTATATTTGGAAATTGATGTCACTGTCTCATAAATATGTCTGAATTTCATACTAGACCTTAGCCATGTTAACTTTACCTTGTGACATTTTTTTTGAAGACTTAGAAATAATCAGAGCCGAAACAGGCAAATTAATTATCTGTTTTATTTTTGGTTGCATAAATTGGCTATTAGTATAGAAGTGATATTTTTTTGTTTTACCATGCATTGAAATAACTTGTGTTGAAGTTTGTTTCTTGACTTTGGTGTTGAATGTGAGCTTAGCAAATCACTTAACTTTTGAGTATTTTTTTCATCTTACTGAATAGAATTATATTATTTCCCCCACAGCATATGAAATAAGTCTTAATAAAAGTCTTGTTTTTTATAAGATATTTAATAAACAATATGAAAAGTAATTCATAAAATTTCAGTGTACTTGGTTGGAATCATATAGTAATATTTGTTGTTGACAAGCCCAACCCTCTGCTTCCTTCTCTTTTTTTATGTGATTGAAATTTAAAGCATCTAATGTTTGTATTATAGAATTGCTGGAAGGATTTGGAATAGAACATTTAAAGGAAACGTTCTTAGGGCTGGTATCCTATTATTTTAATATTTCTGATAGTTTATTCTTTGATCTTGAAGATTGCAGCTTAACATTGAATACCGTTGTTGCTTCTAATCATCATATTTTGCTTTTGTGGCAAAAAACATTGAGTTCAAAAATTGAATGTTGGTTTGTTTTTCTGTGTGTTCCAAAAAAATTGATAGACTATTTAAACAGTTTCATTCATGTAGCTTAAATTTTCTTAGTCTCTGTGCTGTGACTATAGAACTTGGTTATTTCTTTTCCCAAATAAACTTTCCCCAAACCTAGTACAGTGTTTTGTACAAAGTGTTAGTTATGTTAACTACAAGTATTAGTAATGGATGTATAAATGAATTCCACTTCTTTCTGCAGGCTATTAGAAACATAATTGAGTGACTCTTGGAATATATTTTTTAATATATCTCTGAAGCCACTCACAAGGGCCTTTTCATTTGTCAAATATACCCTGGTTTCCTCCAGACGAAGCAGATGCTTTCATCTCTTTATGGTCTGAAGGCAAAATTAGGCCACTTCTGAGTATAAGCAGAGCAAACTAATCATTTCTGAAAGTATCTTCAGCAACATAATGCACTGAGTCTTCCAAGCTACTAGGTCAAGCAGAAATACTTTAATAAAAAGAGAGTACTTTCATATATGGAACACTTCAGTGTTTAGAAGCTTTGGTTTGACTCCTGTTCAGCAAAATGTTAATCTGATTACTGATAAACCCTTCTCTACAACAGCTAAATTTTCCATACTTAATTAAGCTGATGGTTTGGTGAGGGCTTTTTCCTCTGTCAGAAGCTAATTTTACCTTCATTATATTTTCAGTTTTAAGATGTCACTTCTTTGTTAGCGGAAAGAAGATGCATAAGATCCAAACAATACACATCTATAACTACACCTGCCCAGTTGAAGACAGAGGAATGATATTGCTTTGCTAAATACATCTATTCCAGATGGTGGTAGACTTCAACCAAAAAAGGTAATGAGATATTTTGAATGCCTATCAACTTGGTTGTTTCACTTTTTTTTTTGATAACTTCCATATTTATATTTTCTACATTTAAAATATGAAAAACTTGTGGCTTTCCAAGTACACTATATTAGGATTTAGGTTTGCTTTCTTCATAGCTTAGATAACTGAGGAATAATCAGTTTGTTCTCTTGATGGCAACAGTGTTCTTTGACATTGGCCTTGAAAGTGTTCTAGAAACCTTGGTGCTGATAACAATTAGTCTTGCTTTAAAAAATATTCAGTGAAGTAATAGTTAATTATAACTGTTGTATATATTTGGAGAAGTTTATATGGGAGACTTTGGGTAGCATAACTTGAGTGTTTAATGTATTTGTATTTTGATTTATTTTGAAGCAAAAAGTGGCTCAGAAATTTCATTAATAGAATCATGGAATGTTAAATCTCAAAGAAACCTTAGACAGTGTTGTCTGAGCCCTTTGATTTAATAGATAGAAAGCTGAGACTCAGAGAGATTAAGCAATTTATCCATAGCCACCTACAAACTTAGCAACAGAACTGGAACTGGAATAATACAGGTCTCCAGATTAACTTTTGGGTCTAAAAGGTAGTATGTACATTATGCCAAATTACTGTTTTTAGGCCCTCCCTTGCTCCCAAGACCCCTGAATTATAAATAGCCCTGGTGTAATGTCAGGAGTAGTTCAGCTGACTGCTTGAGCAGAAGAGGCATTCTGATGGAGATAAACCATAGGAAGGCACACATGCTGGGGGTGGGGGTGTAAAAGAGAGGAAAGAAAAATTAGGGAAGAACAGTAGAAGAAACCTATGGCATCAGGCTTCTAGGTAAGTCCTGTCTTGTATTTGTACAACATTGAATCTCTCCATCTGCATATAAGACATGATTGAGTTATAGGATGCCTCTGTCTTCCTGAGGGATGTCCCTTCAGATACCGAGTGGTGTTTGATGAGCAGGTACACCTGGGCAGGTGGGGGGTGAAGGGATACACGAGTCATCATATCATATTACATACAGTTAACCAGGTTTTGATGCTTCTTTTCATTCTTTGCACTTTGGCACTTCACCACCATGCCTCAGCTGCCTCCTCCTGTTCCTGTGGCCCTCATCTCCCATTGGTTAGTTTTTCACAGACCTCTATTTTGAGGGAGGGCCCAGACCAGCTATTTTTCATTATCTAGAGCTTGTCACTATTCCCCCATTACCTTCTATAGATGAATACCTTCCCCTTCTTCTTTTCAGTCTCTTTTTGCATGTTGTCTTCTCCCATTAGAATGTAAGTTGCTTAATGGCAAGACTACAACAGCAGCAGTACTCATCAGCACAGTACTTGGCATACATATAATAAGTACCTAATATATGTTTTTTGACTTGAGTCTGACACATTTTCAAACAGGGAAAAGTAGCAATACCAACGTTTCCATTGTAATTAATTTTATTTTAAGATGCATTATAAAAATACGAGAAAATCCAAATAAGGCCAAACATTATGCAGTGTTACTTAATTTGCACATAAGAACTAATTACAGTTTGCCATAGGAATTCAGGAGGGCATATATAGTCGGTCTGGGCATTGGTTTTTAACCATTTAGCCCAGACATCTTAACCATTTTTTGGGGGGCAGTCTGATGAAACGTATGGCTCTCTTTTCAGAATGTTTGTTGCCTATGTTCATAATAGAAGGAAATGCTAAATTTTAATTGGAGATTAGTGAAAATAAGATGATATTTTTACCCAACCAGGGTCATAGACCCCTTGAAATTTGTCCTTAAACCCTAGTTAAAGAATTCCTGATCTAGCTTGATCTTTCTTGAAGGATGTATGGTAAGTAGCTTGTGGGTTTTTTCATCTGAAACCTTAAAATTCAGAACCTTAAGTGGGAAGAAAATTAAAACCAATCCATTTTCTACCTGCCTTTCTTGCTGTCAAATAAAGTACTGTTTAAAGGTATGTGGTACTGACATGAATGAAAATATGTGTCTCCCTTTTAAACCGAGGGTGCCATTTGAAAGAATTCTGTTGATATTGGAGCTAGATGAGCAGGTATACCTAGGTAACTAGGTGAAGTGATACATGATTCATCATATTGTATTACATACAATACAGTATATACATGACACATCTTCTGCTCTTTGGAATTAACCCATAGTTTATTTAGAGTAGATGTAACTAAACCTAGAGTCAGGAAGACCTGAGTTCAAATATAGCCTCAGGCACTTAGGACCCTGGGCAAGTCACTTAATATATCTTTCAACCTCAGTTTCCTCAACTATAAAATGAGGATTATAATAACACCTACTTCACAGGGTTACAAGGCTCAGTCTTCACAATGATTATTCATCAGTTGAGTTATTTTCACTAACACTGTTCCAGCACATAGAAATTCATGAATACTTACTCCTTTATACATTCCTTTTCATATCAAAATGTAATAGATAAATAAATGCTAGCTATTATTTTTTTTTAAAAATTATTATTAAAAAATAGGCCTTTTTATTGTTTGTGTATTATGCTAAATGCCAGAGTAATCTTTAAACTGTATTGATTAAGTTTGCTGAAATTTCTGGAACCATACCAAAAAATAAACTAAAAGAGTTTATCCTTGTGTGTTGATCATGGGATCTAAATTATGTTTATGTTATCAGAGACAAAAATCTTCCTTTTGAATCTTAGCATTCTGCTAGGACTACCGGAGGAAGTACCCCCCAGGATAAACAAGACTGGGAAGTAAAGATTATATACACTAGTAATAATTAAGTTGCTCTCCCTCTCTTTCCCTGGGGCCTCGCTGCTACTATCTTAATATCTAGAGTATGTATTTGTACTTACTCTTAGTATTTTGGAAATAAAATCCTCACAGAAGGGTTCAGAAAAGCATTAGTTTGGACTTTTTTACTTTTTTAAATTCCTGGGGTTAAAAAAAAGATCAGTGGAATTACTTTACCTTGCTTATAGTATATTTTTTTAACAAAAAATGTATTCATATAAAATCTCATAGGGCCCCAGAAGCCTTTTTGTTTTATTTTATTTTTAAATAAATATGAATGGGAATTGAAGTTTGGGGAAAATGAGGCTGTAGGACCAATATATGACAAGATATGGAGGAAGGACTGGGAGAAAATAAGAAAAAGTAAAATGTTAGCCTAGTTAGAAATAATTTTTTAGGTGGAAATAAGAGTCCTTAGTTTAGGACAGTCTGATCAGTTAAGCATAGCTTGATTATAATATATATCAAAGGAAACTAGAAGATTCTGAGAAGTGAGCTTTTCAGTAAGCTAACATGAATTTGATACTGTGTTTGGAAGATGATGACTACCTTAGAAAACTAAAACACCTGGTTTATTTATGTATTTTCTCTAACAAATACACACACATACTTTCTAACAAAACATATACTTTTAAATTTTAACTAATTTTGGTTATGTGAAAAATATTTGATGTAAAAAATAATTTCAGCAAAATTAATGTCAAAAGATAAATATAATAACATACTTGGGGAAAGGTTAGGGTGTTTTGGATGTTTGGATAGTCTGAATAATATAGGGTTCATCATTTTTAATTCTCTAAGATACCAAGCCTTTCAGATGTAGTGATATACTAAAAACATATTTTTGGGTAGGGGATATTTTTTCTCTATTATAGTAAAAGGTTTTACTGTATATGTGAGGCCAGACTTTGATCCTAGACATCTTAAAAAAAAATTTTTTTTAAATTTTTTTAGACTTGGTGCCATAGATAGAGTGGTATCCTTGGAGTCATGAACACCCAAGTTCAAATCCTTCATAGATAGAGTGGTATCCTTGGAGTCATGAACACCCAAGTTCAGATCCTAGCTGTGTGATCTTGGGCAAGTCACTGAAATTTTTTTCACACTCTTAGTTTCCTCATCTGTAAAATGAGATTGTACTTAGTGACTGTCTCTCATCTGCAGCAGCAGATGGCCCCATCTACACATTCCTCCCCCACCCCTCATCTTCAGACTCTCCTTATCTTCTGGATGCTTCCCTACTATCTACACACATGCCCATGTTTTCCTTCGTTCTTGAAAAACCATAATTTAATCCATCCATCCCTGTTAGCTATTGGCCCATATGCCCTGTTCCCTCTAAACTTCTTGAGAAGGCATCTACAAGAGTGGTTTTTCACTCATCTTTTTTTCCTCACTCTCTTCTTAACTCTCTGCATCCTGACTTCCTGCCTTATTGTTCAACTGAAACTGCTCACTTCAGATATAATGGCATTTTCTTAACTCGTCATCCTTGACCTCTGCAGCTTTGGTACTGACATTCTTTTCTCTCTGGGTTTTCCATTGAGGTTCACCTCTTACCTATCTTGCTAGATCTTTATTCAGGTCATGTCCTCTAACCCTGGGGGGTCCCACAGGGCTCTGCCTTGGCCCCTTTTTTATTCTCCCTCTATATTGCTTAGTGATCTCCATCAGCACTCTTGGATTCAACTGTCTTCTCTGTGTTAATGGTTGTTTAACTTTATCCACCCCAACCTCTGTCGCCCTCTAGTCTTACATCTCTAAGTACCTATTAGACATCTTGAACTGGATATTCTCTAGACTGCTTAAACTCACTGTATCCAAAACTGAACTCATTTTTTCCCCAAAACTACCCTCTTTCTAATTTCTCTATTACTATCGAGGATATCATTATCCTCCCAATCATTTATGCTTGCCATGTAGGTTGATTCCTCATTCTCACCCCGCTCCCTACCCCCCCCCCCCCGGTATCCAGTCTGTTGCCGAAGACTGCCAATTGTACCTTCATAACGTTTCTTGTATATTACCTCTTCTCTCCTCTAGTAGTGAAACTACCCTGAGGTTCAGGCCTTCCTCGACTCATGCTTAGACTATTGGCAATAGCCTGTTGGTTGGCCTCCTTCTTGTTAACTTGAACAAGACAATTCAATGTCTCCTGACTCCAAGCATTTTCACTGACTGTTCCTCATGCTTGGAATACTCCCCCTCCTTATTTCCACCTCCTAGATTGCCTGACTTCCTTCAGGTTTGAGCTAAAATCCTTTCAGGAAACTTCCTTAATTCTAATTCCTTTCCTCTATTGAATATTTCTACTTGATCCTTTATATAGTCTGTACCTAGCTTTTTGCTGGTTATCTCTCAAATCAGACTGTGTCTTCTTCCGGGGCAAGAACTGTCTTAATTTTCTTTGTATCCCTAGTGCTTAGCAAAGTTCTTGGCACATAGTAGATTCTTCTAAGTGTGTATTGACTGACTGACCCTGAGATCACTTACAGCTCCAAATCTATGGGCCTGTAATTTCTGAGAGTATCAAATTAATTTTTAGTCTTTTTAGAAGGAATTAGACCAAAGGAAGACCATTGTGTTAACACTGAAAAAAGCTAGGGCTATTAAATTGAAAGTTGGATACTCATAACTAGTCTTTAGCATTACTCTCTTAATCATCCTCATTTCTGTCCAAGTAGCTTTGGCACCTAGCACAATGTCTGGCACATAGTATGTGCTTAACATAGCTGTTTATTGATCCTTTACAGACTTTTTATTGTTCGCCTGCTCTATGCAAAGGACCATGTTAAGCCCTGAACTTAGGGAGAGGTTTAAGACATGATCTCTTGTCTTTGTGAACCTTCTATAGTACAGTTAGAATATTCTAAGTGCCAGGTGAATGAAGGTGCTTTAAGAGTTCAGAGAAAGGAAAGAATCCTAGTGAGCTTTGGCATTTAAGGGAGGCTTTTTATTCGTTTGTTTTATTTTTTTGGAGGAAGGGAGATTTGACCTGAGTATTGAAGGTTGGTTAAGATTTAGATAAGCAGAAGGAAAGGGAGACCAGAGCACTTGCCAGGGCAATGAAACATCATAAGCTGAGAACATTTAAGTAGGCCAGTTTTAATGGAGCGTAGAGTGGGTCAGAGAGGGGTAGTCTTCTAGAAAGAGGTTGGAATTCATTTGTGAAGGGTTTAAAACATGTAGAAGTTTGTATTTTATCCTCACAGCGATAAAGAACCACTTGAAATTTCTTGAGTAGAATAGTAAC
This sequence comes from Bettongia penicillata ogilbyi, assembly GCA_023548195.1. Classification (NCBI taxonomy): domain Eukaryota; kingdom Metazoa; phylum Chordata; class Mammalia; order Diprotodontia; family Potoroidae; genus Bettongia; species Bettongia penicillata. Next base: position 5,607,049 of record JAJHZJ010000047.1, on the reverse strand, counting down.
ATTGCTACCATGCTTTAGAAAGGTCAATTTGTAAGATGTTGGTTGGAGGGTGGATTGGACAAGAGAAGAGATTGAAGGCAGGAGACCAATTAGGTTATTGTAAAACATGATGAAAATGTGAAGTAGGAAGCTTTTGAAAGGGGATGGATAGATAATTTTGGAGGTAGAACTAACTGGATTTAGGTAGAATTAACTGCTTAGTTGTTGGGGTGGTTAGTGAGGGAGAGTGAAGGATGAAGGCAAACTTCAAAGTTGTAAATATTGGTAGCTGTAAGGATGGTAGTGCCTTAGGGAGTGTTAGGGAAGAGCAGAAGAGGAGTGGGTTTTAGGTAGAAGACTTGAAGTTCTATTTTGGATATGTTGAATTTGAAATGCATATAAAACATTCAAGTAGAGATAACTAGCAGACTGGGATGCATGAGATAAGGATTGGTTATGTCGATTTAATAGTCATCTACATAGAGCTATATGGTAATTGAATCCATAAGAGTTGATATCACCAAGAGAAAGAATATAGAGAGGAAAGGGTAGAGGATAGCCCTAATATATAGCAATGTATAGAGAAGGACATGGATAATGAGCCATCAAAGGAGAGAGTTCCTTAGAAATTAAGGCAAAATTAGCCTTCACCTGCACAGGAATCCTTCCTTTTATAGCCTGTCTGGCATGATCATTGGGCTTCTGCTTGAAAACTGAGAATGATAGGGAATTCACTACTGTGTAAGGCAGTGAATTTCCATTTTGGGTCTGATTAATTGAAAGTTTTTCTTTTCCATATGTGGTGTGGAAATTGCCTCTTTAATTTCTTTCTGCCTATTGCTTTTCATTGTGCCCTTTCCATTCCTCTACATGATAGCCTTTCAGATCGTTAAAAACTGCTATCAGGACACACACACACACACACACACACACACACACACACGGAGGGACAAATGCTTAGTCTTTTTTTTTTTTATAACAGTCCAAACATCCTCAGATGGCATGCTTTCAAGTCACCTTGCTATCCTTGTTGCCTTCTTTTGGACATTTTGATAGTATTCTCTCTAAAAGCTGCCCTTTGTATTTACAAAGCATTAAGGAATCAGTACTGGAGTTACTTCTTACACTTTTACTACTATGAGTTAATATTTAGAATTGAAATTAATACAGTTGATATTTTTAAATTCTATAAATCAGACTTTTCATTAATTTGTACCCAATATAGGCTTTCATAGCATCATTGGCTCTAGGCCGGGAAGCGATTAGTTGAAGTTAACTTGTATGTAAGATACTGTTATACTGCATAAAGGGGTACCCTTATATTTTCTAGTAAAATTGGATTTCTGACTCTAGTAGTTTACTTTTTCCTCCTTTATCCAGTTGCTCTTCTTTAGAGATCTTCAGTTTTATGACTGTGAGATAGCTTTTTCTTGTTTTTGGGAGGAACTGCTAATTTTGAAGCTTATTGTGTTGCTGATAGAAACTAGGTTATGGAATGAATAAATATATCAAGTCAATGATTTGGATTCAACAGACCTAAAAATCTACCCCTTCTTGGGTAGTGGAACTCTTACTTGGATAGGAAAAGGTAAGGTTTTTCCATTTCAGAAATGGTTGAAGTATTTATTGTGTTAGGCCTCTAAGATTCCCAAAAAAGCACTTTTTATAGTGCTTTGTAAAGTACTTTTTTTAAACATTTTAAGAACATCTTTATTTATTTATTTTTAGATTATAGCATTCATTTCCACAAAATTTTGAGTTCCAATTTTTCTCCCCATCTCTCCCCTCCCCCACCCCATAACACCTTGTATTCTGATTACCCCTTCCCTCAACATGCCATCCCTTTTATCACACCCCACCCTTCCCTTATCCCCATCTTGTCTCTTTTCTTGTAGGGCAAGATAGATTTCTATACCCCATTACATGTATTTCTTATTTCCCAGTTATATGCAATAACAATTCTCAACATTTGTTTCTAATACTTTGAATTCCAACTTCTCTCCCTTCCTCCCTCCCCACCCATCCCCACTGAGAAGACAAGCAATTCAATACAGACTATATATGTGTCATTTGGAAAAGACTTCCATAATAGTCATGTTGTGTAAGACTAGCTATATTTCCGCCCCCATCCTACTCCGTCCCCCTTTATTCTGTTCTCTTATTTGACCTTGTCCCTCCCCAAAGTGTTTACTTCTAGTTACTCCCTTCCATTTGCCCTCCCTTCTATCATCCCCCTCACTCCACTTGTCCCCTTCTCCCCTACTTTCCTTTAGTGTATGGTAGATTTTCATACCAAATTGAGTGAGCATGTAATTCCCTCCTTAAGCCATATGTGAAGGAGTAAGCTTCACTTTCCCCCCTCACCTCCTCCCTTTAACAAGATTTTTATCTCTTTTATGAGTGATAACCTGCCCCATTACATTTCCCCCTTTCTCCTCCCAGTATTTTCCTCTCACCCCTTAATTTTATTTTTTTTATAATCATCCCTTCTTATTCAACTCGCCTTATGTTGTGTGTGTGTGTGTGATCCCTCCAACTACCCAAATACTGAGAAAAGTCTCAAGAGTTACAAATATTATCTTTCCATGAAGGAATATAAACAGTTTGGCTTTAGAAAGTCCCTTATAATTTCTCTTTCCTGTTTACCTTTTCATGCTTCTCTTGATTCTTGTGTTTGAAAGTCAAATTTACTCTTCAGTTCTTGTCTTTTCATCAAGAGTGCTTGAAAGTCCTCTATATCATTGAATGACCATTTTTCCTCTTGAAGTATTATTCTCAGTTTTGCTGGGCATGTGATTTTTGGTTTTAATCCCAGTTCCTTTGACTTCTGGAATATTCTGTTCCAAGCCCTTTGATCCCTTAATATTGAAGCTGCCAGATCCTGTATTATCCTGATTGTATTTCCACCATACTTGAATTGTTTCTTTCTAGCTGCTTGCAATATTTTCTCCTTGACCTGGGAGCTCTGGAATTTGGCCACAATATTCCTAGAAGTTTTCCTTTTGAGATCTCTTTCAGGAGGTGACTGGTGGATTCTTTCAATATTTATTTTACCCTCTGGTTCTAGAATATCAGGGGAGTTTTCCTTGATAATTGCATGAAAGATGATGTCTAGGCTCTTTTTGATCATGGCTTTCAGGTAGCCCCATAATTTTTGAATTGTCTCTCCTGGATCTGTTTTCCAGATCAGTTGTTTTTCCTATGGGATATTTCACATTATCTTCTATTTTTTCATTCTTTTCATTTTGTTTTGTAATTTCTTGGTATATCATATCATATTATATGATATATGTTTATCATATAGTCATTTGCTTCCCTCAACTCCACTCTCATTTTTAAAGAACTATTTTCTTCGGTGAGCTTTTGAACCTCCTTTTCCATTTGGCTGATTCTGCTTTTTAAAGCCTCTTCTCGTTGGCTTTTTTTGGACCTCTTTTTCCAATTGAGTTAGCCTATTTTTAAAGGTGTTATTTTCAGCTTCCCGTGAGATAAACCTTTCCTGTCTGCCTTCCAGGTTACCTTTGGCTGGCAATCTCTTTCACTCTGTCATTCTGTGGCTTCTGCTGCTCTAGAATTTGTGGAGAGTCATTTTTTACAGGTGTTTTATGGGCTGTGGGGGAAGAGCTAGTGTATGTGCATCTTTCTACTCTGCCATTTTGGCTCGGCCCCCCCCCCCAAAGCAATCCATAAAGTACTTTTTTCATAACAACTGTGTAAGATAGACTATGAAATATGAAGATATACATGCATATATTATTTAGGAAATAAAATTGTGTTTGTTATATTGACTGTGTGTGTGTATGTGTGACTTCAGTTCTCAAGATTTCCTCATTATAGTACTCTTCACTGAGCAGATTACAGGTCATTTGCTGTCTGGGGGAAAAAGGAATAAATCTCTTGTGGCTAACCTCTTGATAAGTCTCTGAACTTAGCCTGGTCCTCAATTAGTTTCCAGTCTTTTAGTCTTCCTAGTTTTCAGGACCTTGTTAGACCTTATGTGAGAGTTTAGGGTTAAACATCTGAGGGGAGTACTGTAGTGGAGGATATAATTATAATAGTAACTGGTTCTTTCCTCAAGTCTCTACTTTAGTCTGTCTTAGACACTCTTGCCAGTTATTTTCCTTAAGCACAGAGCTAAACATATCACTCTGCTACTGAATCAACACCACTGCTTTCATATTGCTTCTAGAATAAAATACAAATTCCTCCTTTTAGCTTTTAAAACCTTTTACAGTTGTGCCCCAGCCTCATTATATATTATTATATACCCAGGATCATTATATATTCTTACTGCTTCTCCCGCACTCTGTAGTCCAACCAAACTGGTCCTCTTTCCATACCTCTGTTCCTGTTTCTTTGCCCTGTAGTGCCTAGAATGTACTGCCTCCTCACCTCTCTGTCTCATCGAATTGTTCTGTACCTTCAAAATGCAACTCAAACATCTCCTTCTTTATGAAGACTTTCTTCCTAATACCTTCACATGTTAGTTTCCTCCTTTTTAACTGCTTTGTGTTTAATCTTTTTACATTCATTCCATATGTGTGTATATACAATGTGTGTATATTATATTCTTACGTATGTGTCATTTCCCTAGTTTGACTGTAAGTTCTATATGAGTAGGGACTGCTTTGTTTATGGCATTTGTGTCACACATTTGCTGTTGTTCATACATGCCCAACTCTATATGACCTCATGGGTTTTTTTAATGTTCCATAAGGTTTTTCTTTGCAGTTACAAAAAGCCCAACCATTTTAAAAGTATTTCTAGTAGTTTAAAAATACCTTTTGTTCAATGAGGAATTAGATTGGTAATAGCCCATTTTTGTTTATTTGTACTACTTAGGAACAGAGGTCCCCCAGAATTATAAAATTATAATGCATATAATTATAATTCAAAATTATATAATCAAAACTTTTTTGGTTTCCAAATGTTTTTAAATTTGTTTTTCAAAATTTGGGTGTGTCAAATATAATATTTAATTTTAATCTTTAAAATATATTGGGGTTTTTTTAGTTCGTATATATTTTTTCTAAATTTATTTATTTTTAGTTTACAACATTCATTTCCACAAACTTTTGAGTTTTAAATTTCCCCCCCTCCTTTCCCTCTTCTCTCCACAAGATGGCATGCAAACTGATGTAGGCTTTACGTGTACAATGATATTAAACATATTTCCACAGTAGTCATGTTGTAAAGAAGAACTATAACCAATGGAATGAACCACAAGCAAGAAGAAAGAAAACAAAAAGAAAGAGCAAATACTATGCTTCAATCTGCATTCACGCTGTGTAATTCTTTTCTCTGGATGTGGATAGCATTTTCCATTGTGAACCTTTTGAGTTGTCTTAGAACTTTGCATTGCTGAGAAGAGCCAAGTCTATCAAAGTTAGTCATCACACAGTATGGCTGTAAATGTGTGCATGGTTCTCCTGGTTCTGCTCCCCTCACTCACCGTCAGTTCTTAGAAGTCTTTCAAAGTTTTTCTGATGTCTACCTGCTCATCATTTCTTATAGCTCAGTAGTATTCCATTACATTCATATACCACAGCTTGTTCAGTCATTCCCCAATTGACGAGGATCCCCTCAATTTCCAGTTCTTTGCCACCACAAGAAGAGCTGCTATAAATATTTTTGTACATGTGGGTGTTTTTTCCATTTGTACAATCTGTTTGGGATACAGCCCTAAAGTGGTCAAAGGGTATTACAGCACTTGGGGCATAGTTCCAAATTGCTCTCCAAAAATGGTTGACTCAGTTCACAACTCCACCAACAATGCATTAAGTAATGTTCCAGTTTTCTCACATCTTCTTAGGCATTTATAGCTTTCCTGTTTTGTCATGTTAGCCAGTCTTGACAGGTGTGATGGTGGTACCTGAGTTGTTTTGATCTGAAATTCTCTGATCAGTATAGTGGTTAAAGCATTTTTTTCATATGACTATAGATAATCCTTAATTTATTTCTCTGAAAAATACCTGTTCATATCCTTTGATCAGACTGACTTATAGTCTTATAAATTTGACATAGTTTGCTATATGTTTTTTAATTTTATTTTTATTAATTTACTTTTAGTTTTCAACATTCACTTCCACAAGATTTTGATGTCCAAATTTTCTCCCCATTTCTCCTCTCTGCCCACACCAAGACGGTGTGCATTCTGATTACCTTTTCCTCTAATCTGCCCTCCCTTCTCTTTTTCCCCTTCCTCTCTATTTTCTTGTAGGGCAAGCTAGATTTCTATACCCCATTGCCTGTATATCTTATTTCCCAGTTGCTTGTAAAAACAATTTCTGACATTCATTTTTAAATCTTTGAGTTCCAACTTCTCTTCCTTCCTCCCTCCCCACCCACCCCATTGAGAAGGCAAGCAATTTGATATAGATTATACATGTGTAGTATTGCAAAACACTTCCATATCAGTCATGTTGGGAAAGACTAATTCTATTTCCCTCCATCCTATCCTGCTTCCCATTTATTCTATTCTCTCTTTAGACCTTGTCCCTCATGAAAAGTGTTTACTTCTAATTACCCTCCTCCTTCCATCCCCCCACCCTCCTGCTTATCCCTTTCCCCCCTACTTTTCTGTAGTGTAAGATAGATTTTCATACCTTATTGAGTGTGCATGTTATTCTATCCTTATGCCAGATCCTATGAGAGTAAGGTTCACTCTTTCCCTCACACCTCCCCCCTTTTCCCCTCCATTAAAAAAGCTTTTTCTTGCCACTTTTATGTGAGAGATAATTTACCCTATTCTGTTTCTCCCTTTTTCCTCCCAATATATTCCTCTCTCACTCCTAGTTTTATTTTTTTAGATGTCATACCTTCTTATTCAACTCACCCTGTGCCCTCTGTCTATATATATATATAATTCCTCCAACCACCCTGATACTGAGCAAAGTTTCGAGAGTTAGAAATATTATCTTTCCATGTAGGAATGTAAACAGTTCATATTTAATAAGTCCCTTAAGATTTCTGTTCCCTGTTTACCTTTTCATGCTTCTCTTAATTCCTATATTTGAAAGTCAAATTTTCTATTCAGCTCTTTTCATCAAGAATGCTTGAAAGTCCTTTATTTCATTGAATATTCATATTTCCCCCTGAAGTATTATACTCAGTTTTGCTGGGTAGGTGATTCTTGATTAATCCTAGTTCCTTTGATTTCTGGAATATTGTATTCCAAGCCCTCTGATTTCTTAATGTAGAAGATACTAGATCTTGTGTTATCCTTATCGTATTTCCACAATACTTGAATTGTTTCTTTCTGGCTTCTTGTAATATTTTCTCCTTGACGTGGAAGCTCTGGAATTTGGCTGCCACATTCCTAGGAGTTTTTCTTTTGGAATCTCAGGAGGAGATTGATGGGTTCTTTTGATATCTGTTTTACCCTCAGATTCTAGAATATCAGGGCAGTTTTTCTTGATAATCTCCTGAAAGATGATATCTAGACTCTTTTTTTGATCATGGCTTTCAGGTAGTCCAATAATTTTTAAATTTTCTCCTGGATCTGTTTTCCAGGTCAGTTGTTTTTCCACTGAGATATTTCACATTGTCTGCTATTTTTTATTCTTTTGTTTTTGTTTTCTAATTTATTGATTTTTCATAAACTCATTAGCCTTCCAGCTGCTCCATTTTAATCCTTAAAGAATTATTTTCTTCAGTGAGCTTTTGGACCTCCTTTTCCATTTGGCCAATTCTGCTTTTTAAGGGCTTTCTCTCGTCATTGACTTTTTGGATCTCTTTTGCCATTTGTCTTAGTCCATTTTTTAAGGTGTTATTTTTCTTCAGCATTTTTTTGGGTCCCCTTTAGGAAGGAGTTGACAAGTTATTCATGATTTTCTTGCCTCACTCTCATCTCTCTCCCCAGTTTTTCCTCTACTCTTACTTGATTTTCAAAATCCTTGTTGAGCTCTTCCATGTCCTGAGACCATTGCATATTTTTCTTGGAGGCTTTGGATGGAGGAGCTTTGACTTTGTTGTCTTCTGTTTGCATATTTTGGTTTTGCTTGTCACCAAAGTAAGATTCTATAGTCTGACTCTTTCTGGTTTTTGCTAATTTTCCCCAGTCAATTATTTGACTTTTGAGCTCTTTGTCAAGGTATTTCTCTGGTGTACTGTGGGGGGGTGTACTGTTAGCTTCTTGATTCCCCCAAAATCTGTGGGCTTAGGGCTCCAGAAATAGTCTGTGCCCCTGCTACTGCCCCAGGCTCCACTGTCCCAGGCTCCACTGCCCCCTCTGTTGCCCTGGGACTGGGACCAGACCACTCTCACACAGGTCTGACAGGTTTTTTTCTGCTGACCTTCCAAGTTGTCCTCAGTGTTTTGGGGTCAGGAAGTCTGGAAACTGTCAGTGCCAGTGATTCAGTCCCTCTGAGGCCTACTCAGGCATGGCCCCCCACTGGACTGTGCTCTGCTCCCAGCCTAGTACAGTACCATTGACCTTCTAGCTTGTCTTAGACTGGAGATTTGCTTCACTCCATTATTCTGTGAGTTCTGCAGCTCCAGAATTTGCTTAGAGTCGGTTTTTACAGATATTTGGCTAGTTTTGGGGGGAGAGCTCTAGCAGGTCCCTGCTTTTACTTTGGCATCTTGACTGTCCACACCTCACTATATATTTTAGAAATGAAGCCTTTATCAGAGACAACTGGTTATAAAAATTCTTTCCCAGTTTCTTGTTTCCTTCCTAATCTTGGTTTGCATTGGCATTGTTTGTACAGAAACTTTTCAGTTTAATGTAATCAAAATTATCCATTTTGCATTTCATTATGTTCTCTATCTCTTGTTTGGTCATAAATTCTTCCGCTTTTCATAAATCTGACAGGTAATCTATTCCTTGCTCTCCCAGTTTGCTGGAGTGTCAGCTTTTAGATTTGAATCATGTACCCATTTGGACTTTACTTTGGTATATGGTGTAAGATATTGGTCTATGCCCAGTTTCTGCCATATTATTTTCTAGTTTTTCTAGCAGTTTTTGTCAAATAATGAGTTCTTATCCTAGAAGCTGGAGTCTTCAAATAGTAGATTACTAAAGTCACTGATGTATTCCTTTATTTCTTGTAATGGTTCTGAACCTCTTTGAAGGCTCTTGTGATATGTCTCCCTATTTTCTGCAAGTGTAATTTTTGTTGCAGTCTTGTTCTTTTCCTTCTGAAGGTTTCAACACAAATTTTTTAAGTGCCTAGTATTCATTGTATTAGGGCCTTTTCTTTGGTTACTCATTTCTTGAGTGTGTTTACCTTTGTTCCATAAGTTTTTCTTGCAAGGGTTTCTTTCCTTTTCCCGTCTTTATTTTTGATTTCTCTTTTGTTTGCCATGGTTTGAAGGTGATGCAAGGTTAGCTGGTCTTACTCATGACCAATTCACTTTACCATCTTGAGTTATCCAATTCCTCAAATTTTCAAAGTTCCATGCAAATATGTTCTTATCAGTTCCTCTTAAGTGTATTCCATCCCTAGTCATTTTATCTAATGGTTTTCTATAGGATTATACATCACACAACTGAATCATGACATTATAGAACAGGTAGCATGTTTTCTGCTGTGGTGCTCCATGTTAGTTATTTAGGAGAGAGAGAATCCGTGTTGTGAATCCTTCTGTGCTTGTGTATATGTTTAATCTGTTTGAAATTCAATTCTTAGATTAACATAAGTAAAATTTAAAAACAGTAAACCTTTATCAAAGTTCTTACCTTTGTTTCCACTTTGCCTTTTGAAATTCCTTGGTTTCCCTGGTTATTGACATTCAGTGTTTCTCAACAAGAACACACTCAATAAACAACCTTTCTGCAGATCTGTAGCATCATGTTTTTGAGCTTTAAATTGTCTGTCTTGTTTAATCCATAAACTTTTGTATATTGTATATATTAGACCACAGAAAGTTTTAATTCTGTTTCAGCACAATATAAATGTTTTCTTAACCCCAAATGACCATGTATTAGGAGTAAAGCATGGCATCAGAGGTTGAAATAAAGGAGAAAAAGAATCTGAGAGAACAAAGGATGCAGGACCTTTTTGCTCAACTTAGCTTTGTAAATAGACCATCACTGCTGATTTGAGCATAACTGACTTTGGTGTCCTAGAATTGATTGACAGATGTGATTAATGTTCCTGGGAACTTACTCTTTGGGCCACCTTAATATTTACTGCTAAAGTTTGTTCTGAAGGTCCTAATCAGAGTTGTTTTATAGTGACCTCTCAACTATTAGGGATAAGGAACTGGGATGGAGGAATGCAGGAAGGGAATAATCATTTATTAAATACCTCCTATGTGTTGGGCAGGCACGGTGCAGCCATCATTTCATTTGATCCTCAAAACAACCTTGTAAGGTGAGGTGCTGTTATTATGCCCATTTTAGAGATGAGGATATGGAGGCAGAGGTTAAATGACTTGTGCAGGGTCATATGGCTAGTGAGTGTCTGAGGTCAGATTGAACTCAGCTCTTCTGGATTCAGGGCTAGCCCTCTTATTACCCAGCCATCTTGCTGCCACAAGGAATTGTAGCTCCTCTTTTTTAAAAATGTTATGGAGGAATTGAGGGGAGAGGATTACCATAAAAGTAAACTTTTGTGGTTTTTGGTATGAGGCTAAATTTTGGACCTCAAGCATAAACTCTTTGCAGTTTTAGGGACTTAGTTCTCAGTGTTTAATTCCTAGATGGAGGACTTTACATTTTATTTTGATAGCCTGATGAGATTTTTGAGATCTTGTCATCTGCAAAATTGATAAAATATGCTATGTTTGCCTTTATCCAAGTCACTGATAAATGTGTTAAAGAAGAATAGGTTAAAGTATCAGAGCCCTGGGACAGTTACAAAAGGACCTCCCTACTCCTTTGAGCTGGCATCAATCACTGGTCTTCAGATGTCATTCCATTAGGTATTATGATGTGAGGTCATAGTTACTTTCCTAAGCTAATATTTCTAAGTTCACTTTGTATTGATGTTTGTGATGGTACCAATCTTGGGTGTCATTTCTGCCCCTCTTTTGCTACCATTGTTCCATGTGGAATACTGAGTACCTTTATTGGTAGACTTTCTGTGTCTTGCCTGTAGCCCTGTATGCTTTCTGATTTAATTGCTGTAATATCTGGGCACTCCTCTTCTTTATCATTTAAAGTTTTCTAAATATATTTAATAAAACTTTAGTTCTGAAAGGGTAACATAAATATGTTACTATAAAACATTCTATCCTTTTGTCTCAAATTATCTCTTTGTTAATGACTGCCAAATTGAGTCTTGATACCTTAACCGGCATTATAGCTTTAGTTAATACTCTGTTTCTAATGGTCTACATAGAGTGCATCCATCTGGCTAGCCTAACACAGGATTATCATATCTATGAAGAAATTTAATTTTTGTTTTAAAACTTATTTTATTTGATGATGTTTAAAAAGATTCAGAATAAAGAACAAATAGCTGCCCCTTTAAAAAAAAAAGGTTGTATAATAATCAGGGCCAAGAGGGAGAGGACACCATTATCCTAAGAAAAATAAAATTTTAACTATGTATATGAAGGTCATACCTTCTTTATTTTTTACTCACATTTTGTATAGCAATTTGAAGTTTGTCATCAAGCACTTTTCTCACAAAAACTCTAAAATTGGATAATAATAACTATTTCCCTTATGTATTAAAAGGTTTTCATTTAAGAAAATTGTATTTTAGTGGACATGACTTGCCCAAGATCACACCCCATTAATGGTGTGGTTTTGTTTTTTATTTTTGCTTGCCTTTTGAGTTCTGAGCTCTGTCTCTCCCTCCCTCCTAACCTCCAACTACAGAAAGCTAACATTTGACACAGATACATATGTGAAATCCTACATACCTACTTCCATGTATCAGTTCTTTCTCTGGAGAGCGAAAACATCTTTCTTCCTAAGTCCTTCGTAATTGATTTCAGTATTCATGTTGAACAGTATGCTTCTCTTAGCTCTGCTCATTTCACTCTTCATTATTTCATTCAAGTCTTTCCATGCTTTTTCTAAAATCAGCCTGTTTGTCATTTCTTACAGCACAGTAGTACTCCTTCACAATCACATACCACAACTTATTTAGTCATTCCCCCAATGGATGGCCATCCCCTCAATATCCACTTCTTTATTACCATAAAGAAAACTGCTATAAATATTTTAGAACTTATACATTCTTTTCCTTTTTCCCTCATCACCTTGGGAAACAGACCTAATAGTACTGGTCAAAGGGCAAACACAATTTTATAACTCTCTGGGCATAATTCCAGATTGCTCTCCAAAATGAGTGGATCAGTTCACAGTTTCAACCAACTGCATGTGTCGCATTTATTCCACATCCCCTCCAACATTTGTCGTTTCCCTCTTCTTTCATTTTAGCCAGTCTGTTGGTAATGAGTTGTTTTAATTTGCATTTCTCTAATCAGTTATGATTTAAGACTTTTTTTCATATGACTAGATAATTTTGATTTCTTCCAAAAGCTGCCTTCATATCTTTTGACCATTTATCATTTGGGGAATGACTCATGTTCTTGTAATTTTTGACTATGTATTTGAGATATGAGGCCCTTATCCAAGAAGCTGTCTGTACATTTTTTCCCCAAAATTTTCTACTTTCCTTCTAATTTTGGCTACATTGGGTTTTTTTTGTGCAAATCTTTTTGATTTAATGTGATCAAAATTATCCATTTTACATCCCACAGTGTTCTGTCTTATTTATTCATGAATTGTTCTCCTATCCATAAATCTGATAGGTAATATATTCCATGTTCTTCTAATTTACTTATGATATCTGCATTTATATCTAGGTCATGTATCCATTTTGACCTTATCTTGGTAAATGATATAACTGCTAATAGGTGTTAGAGCCAGGGTAGCCAACTGAGTTCTCTTTTTATGCTGTTTTTTTTTTCCCACTGTTGTCATGTTACTTTTACCTTATATTTCCTTCACCTCTTAAAAAGATTGGAATAGAGGAAAGATTATTGATTGGTCGCTTCTTATGGTTTAAATGGAAAGGTATTTGTGGGGACAAGGCAGATATACATACATATATATAATCCTGATATCTTTGGGCATAGAAGCCTGTGGCATTTGAAGCAGTTCTGGGCTGCCACATAAATGAGTGTACTGGTGTTCTTTTGCCTCTCCTGATACTTCTTTTTAAACTTTTTTTTTGTTCTCTCCCATTGTACCTGCGTCTGGCATAGACTTGCCAGCAGGACTAGCACTTTGCCCAGCCTCCGGGCCAGAAGGGGAAGGGTTGCTAGCCAGTGTATTGAAGACTTTAAAATCTCTATGATTTTGATATAAATAAAGGTATTCTCAACTTTCGTCTATATGTGATAATTTTTGGCCAGACTGCAAACTGGGTTATTATTGAATATAAAAAAAAAATTGGTTGTTGGTTGAAAGTGATACTATTTATAATTTAAATTCAAAATCTGGCTGTCATACTCAGTTGAACATACCATTTCAAAAGCTATCAAAGCCTCAAACTGATTGAAACCACATTTATATTCCAATTCCACTGCAATTCAGGATAAATGTCCAGACTGAGAAAAGTAAAATTATTTCGAAGCTGTTAGAATACGTAGATATCCAGCAACATTTTGAAGAAAACCCAGGTTTATAATTAAATTTCCTTTGTGTCCTAATAGGTTATCTGAATTTTATGTATATTGATATTTTTTATATTGTACGTGCTAAATTTATTTTAAGCTTGTGTGTATATTAACTTCTATATTGGTGTGATAGAAATGGTTCCTCTTCTAAGTGATATTAGCTGAGGAAGAGATAGTGTAACATTGACTTATTTTTTTCTCCCCCCCCCACCCCCCCCATTGTTTTCTCTCCCAAGCCCCCTTCCCACTGAAAAAGAAAAATTAAACCTTTGCATAACAAATATATCAAGCAAAACAAATTCCCACATTGACTCTGTCCAGGGTTTGTTTTTTTTCTACTTCTTGAGTCCATTTTCATCAGGAGGTGGGTAGTATGTGTCTTTGGGAATTGTGATTTGTCAGAGTTAGGTTTTTCAAAGTTAAATGTGTCTTTAAAATGCCCCTATTGTATAAATTGTTCTCCTGGTTCTTTTCACTTCACCCTTCATCAGTTATGCAAGTCTTTTCAGATTTTTCTAAAAGCTGCCCCTTTTATCATTTCATACAGCTGGTTGTCATTTCACACAGTGGTTAGAGCCCTGGGCCTGGAGTCAGGAAATATTGAAATTCATATCAGGCATCAGGCACTGCTAACTATTGTGACCTTGGGCAAGTCTCTTAACTTCTGCCTCAGTTTCCTCAGTTCTAAAATGGGGATAATAATAGCACCTACCTCACAGGAATGTTGTGACACAAATGAGATATTTGTAAAAAAGCATTTAACACAGTGCCTGGTGTATAAATTACTAAATTAAATTCTTATTCCCTCCCCTTCCCTTTTTTTCTTCCTTTTTCCTGCCAGTATGCATGTTTAAGTCTTTTCTAGCCTAAAAAAAAGCTTCCTAGATCAAACTGTACCTTCCAGGTATCATCCTTGTTCTCTCCTTCTGAGTTAAACTCCTTAAAAAGCCATCTACCTCCATTACTCCTCTCTTCTAAGCTGAAGAAAGCTGAAACTTTCTAACTCTGTAATACACCAGTGATTCTTAATCATCAGATTGAGAGGGGGGTGATAAGAGCACCTCCCTCTGGGTTGTTGTGAGGATCGCATGAGATAAGTCATTGTACAAGGCTTAGTGCAGTGTCTGGCGCGTAGTAAGCAGAGCATCAGTGTTAGGCGGTGTTATTATTTCCTTCTCTTCTCCTGCTTGTTGCCTATTTCTTTCATGCACATGCACATGCACATGCACATGCACATGCACATGCACAAACATACATCTCCTAGTTCTTTTACCTGTCAGACCTTTCCTCATTCATTGTCCACATCATACCCATGAACTGTGGATATACCCCAAGGCTCTATTCACAGCCCTTTCTTTTTTTCCTTTTAAATTTTTTCATGACCCTCCAAGTTCACTCACCATCTCTATGCAGAAAGCTCCTAGATCTAGATATTGAGCCCTGATCTCTCCAGAAGTCTGGTTCTTCATCATAAGCTGCTTGTTAGACATTCTTAATGTATGTCCCATTGGCATCTCAACCTTACTCTATCCAAAGTAGAACCCATTCTTTCTGCATTTTCCCTCCATGCCCCAAAGCACACCTCTTCCAAACTTCTATCAAGGGCGGTCATCTTTCCAGTTACTTAGGTCCACAACTTTATCGTCATCCTCAGTTCCTTTC
Organism: Bettongia penicillata ogilbyi; assembly: GCA_023548195.1. Lineage (NCBI taxonomy): Eukaryota > Metazoa > Chordata > Mammalia > Diprotodontia > Potoroidae > Bettongia > Bettongia penicillata. Next base: position 5,591,824 of record JAJHZJ010000047.1, on the reverse strand, counting down.
TCTCATTCACCTCATGTGTCTAATAGTTGTCAAATCTTATTATTTCTAACTCTATAACATTCTTTGGATATCCCTCTTCTCCATTACTCATGTGTACACTACCCTAGTTCAAGCCCCTCCTCACCTCTTATCTGGAATATTTCATTAGCTTCTTATTTGTCTTTACTTGAGAGCTTCTCTCAGCTCTTGACCAGCCTTCTGCCTTGTTCTAAGACGTAAGCATTATTACATCCTGCTCTATCTCTTTCTGCTGTTTTGAGTCTCTTTTTTCCCATCTGTATGTATGCCAAGGTGCCAAGGATTCTGTCTTAGTTCACGTGTGTCTGGGCAGCCTAGGATTCAGTTTTAGAAACTATTCCTTTTGCCTTGTCGAATTTCACAGACATTTTGTCAGTATCATCAGTATATTCTTTCTGGATGATGACTGTCTACCTCTCCTCTAGCTTTTAATATTCTCTCCTTCCTGTGGTGCTCTTAGAGTTCTTTTTTTTCTTTGCCCACTTTTAGTCCTTAACTTTTTATTGTGCTCTTTTCTGGTAAGGAGTTCACATTTATTTACCTTGTCTGTCAATCAATAGGTATTTTATTTATTAATCCTTATTTGCCAGGCACTGATAAGATCTCCAGGGATACAAAGTAAGGCAAATTACACAGTCCCTACCCTCAAAGTGCTCATATTCTAATAGTGGAGATAACATGAAACATACAACTACGTATATACAAAATACATACAACATAGTGTATTAGGGGTAATCTGAGAGGGAAAACAGAACAATGGAGAAGAAGACAAGAAAGGCCTCCTGCAGATGGTGGAATTTGAATAGAGACTTGAAGGAAGCCAGGAAAGCCAGAGAATGGAGGTGTGAAGTGGAGAGCATTCCCCGTACAGGAGCCAGCTCAAAAGCACAAAGCAAGTAGGAGTCCTTGCAGTCTCATTTCCAGCCTTCCTTCGCCCAGCTTTTCTAACCTTATTTTATGTTACTATAGTTATGTACTTTACCAAATTGGACCAATTCTTATTCTCTAAATATACCCTGTATTTTTTTTTTCATGTCTTCATGTTTTTGCCTGTAGGTCCTGTGTTCCTTTGTTCAGAAAGTGTATGTGGAATGTCCTCTTTTTCTTTATACTCTTGAAATTTCTCCTGCCTTGCCCAAGTTCTTCTGTCACACTCCAGGAAAGCATTTTTTCTGGTCACCTACAATTTTACAGGTTCTGCCTTTCCTGTGCCCTTCCTTTCATCAGTCTCTAGGAACTGTTCTTCACCACCACCCCTTTTCCAGCCACACACAGCTGCCTGATGTTCAAGTCCACTTGAGAACAGATTCCATAACCCACCTGAGCTCATTCTTTAATGATTAGCATATTTGGTGCACCCTGTCATACTCACCCCATCCCCATAATTCTGAACCACTGGTTACCATTGTCCAAACCCCATTCCCCATTCCCCACTGCACCCTTATTTCTCAAGCCCAGCCCACCCCAAGCTACCTATCCTCTTCACTATATTCTCTGGAATTCTGCTCTGTAGGTAACAAACTGGCATTCATCTTAAACCCCCTTTCTCAGTCTTTCGATTGTTTTGCATTAACTGAGCCTGGCTGCCTCTTGATTATATATAGCCCAGTGTTTCTTAGCACATTGCCTGGCATGTAGTATGAATTTAGTTGACTAAATTGTCCATTCTTTAGACGAATTCAAATACCACTTTTTCCATGAAACTTTCTTTGATTCTCCTTTTGGTAAGAACAGCCTTCCTCCTTAAACCTTAAAATAGCATTTTATTGTACCTCATACATAGAATTTAGAATCTGGAAGATTCATTAGAGGTCACCTGTTCCTACCCATTCATTTTACAGATGAGGAAACTGATCCTAGTCAAGTGAAGTAATTTACCTATGGTCATACAGCAGCAGAGGCAGGATTTGGATATACATAAATATACTCCATTTCATCTTCACTTACAATAATTCTTAGTTTCTTTATATACCTCCTGCATAGTCTTTTTTGCTACCACCTCTATTTATGTAAATGACTTCTTTCTTGTGAAATTACCTCATATTTGATTGTCTGTGTGTTGTATCCTTGATGCCTGGCACTATACCTTGTATGTTTTTGTGTCTTTGTCTTAGTTTTTATCTAGACCTGTGATTTCATAGTTAGGTAACTTTGTGTAAGTGACTCCCAGTGAGGTAGTATATTCTACTTGCTCTGCGATTTGTAGCCTTTAAGGAGTTGCCTGGGACACTGTGATTTTAAAGTGGCAAGTCACCCAAGCCAGTATGGGTCAGAAGAATGACTTGGGCCCAAGTCTTCCTAACTCTGCCCTCCCTATTTTCTGCTCTATGCTGACTTTTACAGATAAGACTGTAAGGTTGGAGTTATATCATAGAAGTCTTACCATGGCAGAACAAAGGCTTTTCCCATATAGGCAATTGGAAATAACTGAAGGTTTTTGAGTAGGAGAGTAATGTGATCAGACCTGTACTTCAGGAAAATTATTTTGACAGTTTTGTGAAAAATGATTTGAAGAGAAGAGAAATGGGCAATAATGAGGCCAATTAGAAGGCCATTATAGTTATGTAGACAGAAGATTGAGTTGAGAATGCTTGAGCTATAGTTGTGGCAGCATGATTGGAGAGGAAAAAGTTTGATAGGAGAGAGTGTAAAAATGTAATTAATTGATAGAATATGGCAAGTAATTGAAATTCAGATACTGAGGGAGACAGCATAAAGTTTCAAGTCTGGGTCACTGGGAATTGAAGGACAGTTTATGAGTTGAATTGTAGGCATGTTGAGGTGTTGAACTACTCAGATGAATCTAAGATCTTATCCACTGAGGAGTTCCCTTCAGTGATACAGCTCACAACCTACCTTGATGGCAGAGATTTAGGATTGTAACTGAGGGCAGAGAACACATAGATTTGGGATTTGCAAAGAAGCCACAAAGTCATCCCATAGATGAGATCCAAGGGAGGGAGCATAGAATGCTTTTAATATGTAAAAATTCTTTTTTGAAAAACTTAAGCTGTGTGCATTAAATAATGAGGCATATCATACAGGCTAGTTTTACAGCTAACTAAAGCTTATACCTTACTATATAAAACTTTAGTTGTAACCATTTTTGGTAGAAATATTTCTAAATTTATTATGCTTTCCCTGGCTTCTTAAACAGTCTATTTCAATCCTATAATTCATCTGTGATCTCATCACTGTAGGCACTTCCTCCAATGCTACAGATCACAATCCATTGCTGCTGTACATGGTTCTTGCTCATGTCCTATAAATCCTCCAGAGGAAGTCCACCTAACACATTGGAGGCTTTTATTCTTGATCTCTTGACATTATGTAAGAAACTAGTGCAGCACACAGTGTTGTTATACTTCTTCCCTTCACAACATAACCAGTCCATTCCCTTTTCCACTTATATATCTCTGTGAACTTGTATTATGTATTATTATTTTTATTGGAAATAATAATAGTGCAGCTTACCTATTCTCAGAGTGTATTTCTTCATTGCTTTTTGAGTGACCTGAAAGTTTGATTTTTCAGAAGCTGTGGATATTTCATGACTCAATCACAGCATAACTGCTAAATTATTGGTGTTAAGAGATAGGTTTTTGTTTCAGGCAGAAACTTAAGTTTGTTAAAAGCACTGTACAGTTTCCCAAAGGCAGTCTAATCCATGAGTTTCCACCTCTTCAGTTTTGGGCCTAGCTCATTGGCCTTGTGTGATGTCTATCCAAGATATAGGTCCTGATAGACCAGTTCTGTGGTCTCTTTATTCCACTGTATTTATTAGTTTGAACAATAAATCTCCTCCATCCACTTGCTTTTTCCTGTGTGGATAGTTAGGCTGAACTCTTGAGTGATTGTGAATCTCATTTAGGAGGCTCAGCAGTGTTCCCGGGCTTGATGTAATCAGCACAATGTCACCTGCAAACAGGAGCATCTGGAGGACCTCATCATCCATAGGGAATTCCTTTCCATTTGGACTCTGTGCTGGACATCCTCCATGACAGTGACAAACACCTTTGGTGAGCATATGTCTCCCTGTTTTATGCCTCTTTTTAATAATCAGAGGATTGTTAAATATACCTATTTGTTTCACCTTTCAAGGATTCTTGTTTGACTTTAACATATGGGAGACACTTTGGAGGAGAGCCTTTAAAGTATGCATTTTATTCTATTGAATTAAATGCTATTTTAAAAAAATTGCCATTGAATGTTAAACATGGTGGAGATATTATTTGTACCTTTTAGTTAGTTGTATAACTCTGAAGATGTTACCTACTATATACATTTGTTTTTTGAAAGCCTGTCTCTTCTTTTTTCATATTTTCATCAGAGCTACGTGTGTGTGTATGTGTGTAAAGATCATCCTCATAAAGATTTTATAGGGGTGAGAAGGTAGGCATGTATCATTGTTGATGTCTTCTATATCCCTCTTTCAATTATATTGCTATATGTGATTCCCCCCCCATCATCTGATGTCTATCTTCCCCTCTTTCAGATGAAAAATGTAATCATTGCTTTCAGAATTCTCACTTCCAGCATCAATTTTTTTCTGTGTGTACTTGGTATGGTTCAGTTTTTCTTCCTGTCTCATTTTTTTGTGCCATTTCCACTTCCTCATATGGTATATTGGGCGATGAGGTGTTAGGGTACAAATGTGGAAGTCCTTCTGTTATCAGTCATGAAAATAGCATAGAAATGCTGACACATATCTTCCCTTTTTCCTCTTTTGGTTCTCTTAGTTTTATAAAACCCTCAAAGTCTTGAGATGATTTGGCTTAATTAGGTCTAATTTTGGGCTTTTGTAAATTTGTTTTCCCTTCCTATGCTCCTCATTTTACACCTCTCTATATCTACCACCTCTCCTTTAATAGGAGAGTAGAAATATTTCACTCACCATCAGTCTTCTGAATTCAGAATTGGTCTTTGTATTTATCAGAGTTGTGACATCTTCCAATTTTTTCTTTACGTTATTACAGTCATTGTGTAAATTGTTTTCTTGGTTCTCCACAATTCATGCTGTCTCAGTTCATACAAATCTTCCCAGGTCACTTTGAATTCTTCATATTTATGATTTCTTAAAGCACAATAATACTCCATTATATTCATATACCAAGATTTCTTCAATAATTCCTTAATCATTTGCACAGCCTCTTGATTTCCATTTCTTTGCTACCTCAAAAAGTGCTGGTATAAGTGGGTTTTTTTTAGTACATGGGACCTTACCACTTGTCTGAGTTTGCCCAGTAGTGGTGTCACTTAATGAGTGAGTAACTTTATTATTTATTATTGCAAATTATTTTTCACAACAGTTGGACCAGTTCAGAGCTCCAACGACAACATAGTATAATTCCGATAGCCTTTCCAATATTTACCGTTTTTATCTTTTGTCATCTTTGCCTACATGATGACCATGTGGTAAAAGCTCAGCTATTCTACTTTACATTTCTTTTATTAGCGATTTGGGGTATTATTTCATGTTGTTGTTTATTGTGTGCATTTCTTTTGAAAACTAGCTATTCATATCCCTTGACTACTTAAATGTTGGAGGATCTGTATAATTTTGCGTGAGTTTCCATTCTAAAACATTGCTCACCATGGTTGCCATGCTTCCCCTCTTAGTGAAGAGATGCTGAGACATTTTTTGAACTCTGACCTCCTCCTTTTGGCAGTTGCTTTATCAGTTAAAAATACTGTGAGAAATGGTGATAGTTTATCAACAAGCCTTTATTAAGAATTTACTATATACCTGGTAGTCTGATCAGTGTCTTTTTCTTTACCCATTTCCCACCGTTCAACAGTAATAGCTTCATTGAAGCTAGTCTAATTTTACTCTGTATCATGTTAACTTTATCTTTTCAATTTATTATTTTTACTTTTTGTCTAAATAAGTTGACGGTGTATATATACATAGCTGGTGATACAGATGATATAGGTGGTAGAATGCTAGACTTGGAATTCAGGAAGCCCTTAATTTGAATCTTTCCTTAGACACTTAAGTTTCCTCATCTGTAAAAAAAAAAAAAATAGTAATAGCATCTTCCTCATTGTGAAGATCATATGGAATAGTCATGTAAAGCAATTTGTAAACCTGAAAGTATAAAATGAATGCTAGTGATGATGATGATGGTATATTAAAAAATGATTTTGACATTGATAACTTTATTTCATGTCAATTTAGATGTACATTTTTTTTGTCATGTTTGGTGCTCACCTGTATTTAGTGATTTCCTATTCCTTATATTCATCATACAAAAGTGTGAGGCTTCTGAGGAATCTAAAACCTTTGGTCCCTTGGTTTTTGATCCAGAAACATATTTTACAACTTTTTTTTTAACTGTACTCCCATGCCCATCTTTACTTCAAAGTGATTTAATATTAAGAGCATCTTGGTACTTAAGTAATCATTTATTTAGTTATGGGGTATGTGGAGTGTTCAAGAAGAACTAATACCTCTGGTATAAGGGCTTGCCAGCCTTTTACAGGGCTGCTCATCCACCTTTCATGTCTTCCTGGCACTCAACTCACCTGTGACTCCAAGAAGCTGTAGCATTGATGGCAGCCACACTGAGGGAAACCATCTGGGCAGAAGGACTAAACCAGGTTGAGGGTAACCAACTGGATTTTGAGTTAGGGAGATGTCTACCCCCAAGAATGTGAAGACTTCCCCAGGTGGAATGGCTGGATGAAAATGTTTGTTTCAACATCCAGGAAGGCAGCTGAAGCAGGCTTGGTTAGGCATCCGCTACATCCCAGATCATCGTTAGTCATCTTGGCTTTTGTCTTGTCCCGGACTCTGATGCCTCTGGAAGAGTGAGGCTGACAGCTGTGCGTGTGCACCTTGGCCTCACTTACATTCACTTCTTGTCCAAATCAAGACATTCCTCTGTGCTGTCATTGTTCCTCTCCCAAAATGAAAAACAAAACAGCTACAGCCATAATTAAGTACTTAGGTACTTACAGAGATGGACACGTAACATAATACTTAGGTATTAGGTATGTAGGCATGTTGTTGTTCAGTTGTTTTTAGGTCTTTCTTGTCTTTGTGATCCCATTTGGGATTTTCTTGACAAAGGTACTGGAGTGGTTTGCCATTTCCTTCTCCAGCATATTTGACAGATGAGGAACTGAGGCAGAGTTAAGTGACTTGTCCAGGGTCACACAACTAGTAAGTGTCTGAGGCCAGATTTGAGCTCAGGAAGAACTTCTACCTTCAGCCCCAGCACTCTATCCACTAGCTGCCCTAATTAGGCATTAGGTAGCAGGTAATTAGGCACTTAGGTAATTATTTATGTAGTTACTTGGGTACATAGGTAGTTAGTTAATTAGATAAGTAGCTACTTAAGAGAGTGGCCATTTAGGTAATTATATAATTGTATGCATTGGTAATTAGTTAATTAGATACTTAGGTACATAGGCACTTAGAGACATAGGCACTTAGGTACTTACCCAGGTTTGAACTCAGCTGAACTGGTTTGAACCTGTTGTAGTCCTGATTTGATGTAGTTTAAACTGGGATTGAACCTGTTAGCTTTAAGCTTGTTTGAACTGGATGAACCCAGTACTAGTAAAGTTTATGTTTACAGCTAGTCTAGAAACTGAATTGTGCTTAGTACCTTCCATCCCTGTACCACCATTCTGCTCCTGTTATCACTGCTGAAACAGAAAGGGCTTTCGAAAGACTAAGGGTCTTTTTGTGGTTTTGTTTCATGGATTGCTTTAGCCCAAGATTTCATGATCTCAGCTACCAGGAATAAGCTTCTTTATAGTTAGGTAGACTAGTTTTTAGCTAGCAGTCTCTGGGACTGTATTTGAAAACTTTCTGGCTCGGTAAAATTGCAGTGCTTTCTTTTTTTAACCTTTTTTTTAAAATTAATTTTCATTAGCAAAAATCCCACTTCTTTCCCTCCAACTCACCTCATGCCCCAATTGAGAATGAAAGGAAAAATAAACTCCTGTTAAAAACATGTATAGTCAAGCAAAACAAATTTTCTCATTGGCTGTGTTTAAAAAAAAGTCTCATTCTGTGCTGAATCCTTCCCCTCTGTATGAGGAAGTGGATAGCATGTTTCATCATGAGTCCTCGGGAATCATGGTGGATCATTATGTTGATCAGAATTGTTTATATTCTCCTGATTCTGCTCATTTTGCTCTGCATCTCTCATAAAGTCTTCTTAGCTTTCAAAGAAACTTCTTCATTATTTCGTATAATACAGTGGTATTCCATCACATTTATATACTGTGACTTATTCAGCCATTCTTCAATTAATGGGCACCCTTCAGTTTAGAATTCTTTGATAATGAGAAAAGAGCTGCTGTAAAGATTTGTTCACTACTCTCCCTCTTATTTTCACCTTATTTCTGTACCCAGTTCTGTGTATGTGTGTTTTTTCTTCTTTTCTTTGACTAGTTATGAGAGTGAAGTTCCAAGTGTCACTGTCTCCTCCTATCCTTCCTCCTTGTTTGTATAGGCTTCTTGCATGTGTCATTTATGTGAGAGAATTTTCTTAACTTTACTCTCACTTTTCCCCTCAATACATTCCTTGTTCCTTCAGTTTCCATTCTTTTTAAGCTCATCAAGACATGATTGGATGACTCCCAGCTCATTTGTCTAATTAGACTCTCCCTATGACCTCTGATGATGATAGAGTTCAGAGGGGACACAATGTATCATCTTCCCACATTAGAATGTAGACAGTTTAGCCCGTGATTCTCTATACTCCTGGGTTCACACTTTCTCTGCAACCAGATCTGGTCTTTTTCATCAGGAATGCTAGAAGTCCTCAATATTAGAAGTATCAATAAACTCTGTAGAAACTCCTGAGAAATATTTAAAAAAATAAAATTTTAACAATATAGCACACATAATATGGTTTTCTAAGCTAATATGTAGGCCATGGGAATCCATTTGTATTTGTGTTTGACACTTTTTATTAATTACTTTATGTAATTAAAAGTTCATTTTTCCTCTGTAGGATTATACATAGTTTTGCCAGGTAAATTATTCTTGGTTGAAAGCCCATATACTATAGCTTTCTGGGATATATTCAAAGCTCCATTAAATTGTGTGTGTTTCTGACTGGATTTTGGGTACTAAATTCTTTGGTTTTGGCTACTTATAATTTTTACTTTGACCTACAAACTCTGGATTTTGGTTATAATGTTCCTAAGAGTTCTTATTTTGGAGTTTCAGGAGGAGTCTGGTGGATTCTTTTTTGTTTACACCTTGCTCTCTGGTTCCAAGAGATCTGGGCAATTTTATAACTTTTGAAATGTCAGCTCTTTTGATCATGTAATTTCAGGTAATTTAATGAGTATTAAATTTTCTTAACTTAGTTTATTTACTAATTCATTTTTACTACAGAATATCTTATATTTTCTTCTATTTCTTCCAGCCTTTTCATTTTTTGGCATTTCTTGTTGTTTATGGAGTAATTAGTTTCTATTTGGTCCGTTTAATTTTTAGAGAGTTTGTTGCACATGTATCTGTTGTGCCAAGTTGTTCATCTCTTTTCCAGTTCTTTTGTGACTCATCTCTTGTACTGTTTTTCTCCCAGTGCTATCACTTCATTTATTTTTTAAGCAAATTTAACTCTTAATTAGTTTTAGAAATTCTAGTTGAATTTATGCCCATGTTGTATTTGTTTCTGAAGTTTTGCTTGTACATGTTTGGAGTAATTTTCTTTTAGGTTTATGTCTTGAGTATCCCTATTTATTGTGAGATTCTTTTTTTTTCTTTTGTATGTTCATCTTCCATCTTAATTCCTAATTTCATATTTGTTGTTAGGACAAGGTTGTACACATTCCTGGAAGGAATTATTTGTGCCTATCCTCTTGTTTTCTTGGGTTTTGGGTGTTGCTTTTTTCCAGGGCAAAATCTGATTGCTATCCCCGATGGTCTTTGCTCTGTAGGTTCTTGACCAGCATTTGGATTTGCACAACACTTTTGTGGGCTTGCCACTGATTAGGCGTCCCAGTAGATTGCTGCTGCACTCATCATGTCAGCCAACTGGGAAACTGCTGGTTTAAAGTGACAAAGCTGTATCCTTCCCTTCACTCTGGGATTCTGTCCTAATTATTCCAGTGCAGCTGAACTCGAAGCTGATTTACCCCAGGAGTTCAAGCCACATAGCTGCTTCTTGCTCCTAGAATTGCTTCTTGCTTAATTTATAACCTAGGACTCAAGACCACCTCTTATCCTGAAATGCCACTCCTTGGCTTGGGTCTCCTCAGTCTGACCTGGTGTGTGACCTGGAGCTTCATAGTGAATGATAGAGAAGTGAGATTGCACCTGTTTCTTCACCTTACTCAAATTTAGGCCCTCTTGCATGAATTGAGGACTTTTTTTTTTTTTTTTGAGGCCATCAGGGGTAAGTGACTTGCCCAGAGTCACATAGCTAATAAGCATCTAAGGTGGAATTTGATCTAGGGTCCTCCTGACTCTAGGATCAGTGCTGTATCCACCGTGGATATGCAGGCATCAAAAAATATGAATTCTCTTCCTTAAAGACGAAACCAAAATATTTATTCAGACACCAGAAAGCCAGTTCCACCATGGTAACAAGGAAATTTGTACACATTACCAATAGAGGAAGGACTGCCATCCCCAAGCCTTCCTTCTTGTCAGGCCTCTCCACAAACAAGCTCCCTTAGGCAAAATGTCTCTCTCTCACCCAGGCTAGGTGGTCTGCTCTGCCTGCTGCCTCTCTCTCAGCTCCAGTTTATTCCTGAGGCACCCTTTCTGCTCCACCTCTTCAGGAAACTCCCCCCATAATGGGCTTCATGTGACTCAAGCTGTGGGCTGGGCCAAAGCTCAGAGCCAGTCGGTGGGCCTATTAAGGGAGAGGGAAGATCTTCCAGTTCCTATAATGTTACATCCACCTAGATGCCCCTGAATCAGGGACTTCTTGCATTGGTATACAGCCTCTCCCTGAGTGGGAATGTTTAATATCTTGTGCCCATAGCTGGACCTCATCCGCAGTGTCCTTAGACCTCAGTTTATTCTCCTTATGCCAGAGATAGACATGATTCGCTGTAATTTTTTTTTCTTGAATTTCCCACCCAGGATTCAGTACAGTGCATTTTATTTTTATTCTTTTCAATTACACATAAAAACAAATTTTTAACATTCTTTTAAAAAAATTTTTTGAGTGTCAAATTCTCTCCCTCCTCTACCCCTTCTCTGAAATGGCAACAATTTAATATGGGTTTTTAGATGTGTGGTCATGCATAACATATGTCCACATTGGTCATGTTGTGAAAGAAAACAGAGCTAAATAAATAAATAAAGTGAAGACTAGTGTGCTTTTATCTGCTTTCAGACTTCCATCAGTTCTTTCTCTGGAAATGAATAGTATTTTTCATCATGAGTCCTTTGGAATTGTCTTGGATGATTGCATTGTTGAGAAAACAGCCAAGTCATTCACAGTTGATCATTGTACAATATTGCTCTCACTGTGGACAATGTTCTCCTGGTTCTCACATCATTGCATCAGTTCATGCTTTTTCTGAAAACACCCTGCTTGTCCTTTCAGCACAGTATTCCATCACGGTCATATACCACCACTTGCTCAGCCGTTCTCCAGCTGATGATCTCCTCAATTTTCTATTCTTTGCCACTACCAAAAAAAAAAGCTGCTATAAATATTTTTGTATGTATAGGTCCTTTTTCTTTTTTTCCCCCTTCAGATCTCTTTGGGATACAGGCCTAGTAGTCGTATTACTGGGACAAAGGGTATATGCAGATTTATAGTCCTTTGTGCATAGTTCCAGATTTTTCTGTATGACGCTTAGATCAGTTCACAACTCCACCAACGGTGTAATTTTCTCACAGCCCCTCCAATATTTATCATTTTCTATCATATTAGCCAATTTGATAGATGTAAGGCAGTACCTGAGAGTTGTTTTAATTTGCATTTCTCTAAGTAGTGGTTTAGATAATTTTTTCATGTAACTATTGACAACTTTGATTACTTTATCTGCAAACTTCCTGGTCATATCCTTTGACCATTTATCAATTGGGGAATGACTTATATTCTCATAAAGTCGATTCTGTTCTCTATATGACAAATGAGGCCTTTATCAGAGACACTTGCTGCAAAAAGTTTTAACCAGATTTCTCCATTCCTTCTAATCTTGTCTTGGTTTTGGCAAAAACTTTTTAATTTAATGTAATCCAAATCATTCATTTTACGTTTTGTAATGTTTTCTGTCTCTTTTTTGGTTCTAAATTCTTCCCTTCTCCATAGATATGAGAGGTAAACTGTTCCATGCTCCCTTGATTTGTCTGAATCCATGTACCTATTTGAATCTTATCTTGATATACAATGTAAGGTGTTGGTCTATACCTAGTTTCTGTCATACCGTCTTACCAGCAGCTTTTGTCAAAGTGACTTTTTGTCACCAAAACTTGGATCTTTGGATTTACAAAACATTAAATTCATTTACTATGATGTGTTGTATACCTTATCTGTTCCATTGATTGACCTAATATATTCATTCATTTATATTTCTTAGCCAATACCAGATGGTTTTGATGATTACTATTTTACATTACACTTTGAGATCTGGTACCAGTAGGTCACCTTCCTTCCTTTTTTTTTTCCCTTGATATTCTTGACCTTCTATTTTTCTAGATGACTTTTGTTATTTTTTCTAGTTCTACAAAATACATTTTTGGTATGACACTGAATAAGTAAATTAATTTAGGCAGAATTATCTTTTTTTTTTTTTTAATTATATTGGCTTAACCTCCCCATGAGCAATTAATATTTTTCCAGTTGAGGTCTGACTTTATTTGTATGAAGTGTTTTGTAATTTTGTTTATATAGTTCCAGGATTTGTCTTGGCAGGTAGACTCTCAAGTATTTTGTATTGTCTCTAGTTATTTTAAATGGAATTTCTCTATCTCTTACTGCTGGACTTTCTTGGTAACGTAGAAATGCTAATGATTTTTGTGGGTTTATCATTTTATATCCTGCAACTTTGCTAAAGTCGTTAATTATTTCAACTAGATTTTTAGTTGATTCTCTTGGATTCTATCATTATATCATCTTCAAAGAGTGATAATTTTGTTTCCTCGTAGCCTGTTTTAATTCCTTCAATTTCTTTGTCTTCTCTGATTGCTATAGCTAGCAGGTCTAGTACAATAGTGAATAATAGTGGTTATAGTAGGCATCCTTGCTTCGCCCCTGACCTTACTGAGAAGACTTTTAGCTTATCCCCATTACAGTTAATGCTTGCTAATGGTTTTAAATAGATACTACTTACTTTAAGAAAAGTTCCATGTATTCCTGGGCATTCTAGTGTTTTTAACAGGAATGGATGTTGTATTTTGCCAAAAGCTTTTTCTGTATTTATTGAGATAATCACTTGATATATGCTGGGGTTTTTTATTGATATGGTCAGTTATGCTGGTAATTTGGCTAATATTGAACCAGTTCTGATTCCTGATATGACTCACCTGGTCATGCTGTATGATCTTTGTTATTTATGGATTTAATCTCCTTGCTAGTATTTTATTTAAACTATTTGCATCAGTATTCTTTAGGGAAATTGATCTATAGTTTTCTTTCTGTTTTTGCTCTTTTTGGTTTTGATATTAATACCACATTTGTATTGTAAAAGGAATTTGGAGGGACTTTGCCTATTTTTTTTACATACCTTATATAGTATTGGAATCAATCGTTCTTTAAATGTTTTGTAGAATTCACTTGTAAATCCATGTGGTCCTAGGGATTGTTTTCTCAGGGAGCTTATTTATGGCTTGTTCAATTTTTGTAAAATAGGATTATTTATTATTTCCTCTTCTGTAAATCTGGTCAGTTTATATTTTTATAAATATTCATACTCACTTTTGGATTTTTAGATTTACGGGCATGTATTTAAGTTTATTGGCAAAATACTAATAATTGCTATAATTTCATCCTCATTAGTGGCAAATTCACCCTTTTCATTTTTGATACTGGTATTTTGTCCTTTTTTTTAAAATCAAAACCAGTGGTTTATCTATTCTATTTTTCATACAACCAACTCCTAGTTTTTATTAGTGCAATGATTTTCTTTGAATTTTGTTAATCTCCTTTGATTTTCAGGATTCCCAATTTGGCATTTAGCTGGGATTTTTAATTGTTCTTTTCCTGTTTTTTTTAGTTGATCATCATGTATTTCATTGATTTATATTTCTTTAGTTTATTGATGTAAGTATTTCGAGATGATAAATTTTCCTTTGAGTACTGCTTTGGTTGTATCCCATAAATTTTGATATGTTGTCTCATTGTTGTCATTCTCTTAAGTCAAATTTGTGTCTTTGATTTGTTCTTTGACCCATTCATTCTTTAGGATTAGATTATTTAGTTGCGGTTGATTTTTAATCTGTTTTCATGCCCTATTGATTATGATCTGAAAAGGAAGCATTTAATATTTCTGCCTTTCTGGTTTATATGCCTTAATACATAGTCAATTTTTGTGTAGGTGCCATGACTGACAAAAAGTTATATTTCTTCCTGTTCCATTCAGTTTTCTCCAGATGTTTGTCATATCTAACTTTTAAAAAATTCTATTCATTTAAATTCTTTCTTATATTTTTGATTAGATTTTTCTAGTTCTATGAGGTTTCCCACTGCTATAGTTTTACTGTTTGCCCTTGTAACTCATTTAACTTCTCCTTTAAGAATTTGGATGCCATAGTGTTTAGTTATTCATGTTATTATCTCATTGTCTCTGGTACATTTTAGCTAAATGTAGTTTTTCTGCTTATCTCTTTTAGATTACTTCTTGCTTTTGCTTTGTCTGAGATCTTGATTGCTATCTCTGCCTTTTTTACTTTACCTAAAGCATAATAGTTTCTCCTTCAGTCTTTTCTCTTTACTCTGTGTGTATCTCTCTGCTTTAGGTGGGTTTCTTGTAAACAGTATATTGTTGGATTTTGGTTTTAATCCACTCAGCTATCCACTTCTGTTTTATGGATGAGTTCATCACATTCATAGTTAAGATTACTGTGTATTTCTCTCCATCTTCCTTCCTTCCTTCCTCCCTTCCCTTCCCTTCCCCTCCCTTCCCTTCTTTCTTTTCTGTCCTTCTCTTCCTCTCTTTGCCCCTTCTCAAAATTGTTTTGCTTCTGACCACCACCTTCCCCAATCTTCCACTTCTTTTATTTCTCTCCCCTCCTACTTTCCTGTAGGATGATAGATTTATATACCCAATAGCATGTTTATGTGTTATTCCTGTCAGTTCTTATGAAAATAAGATTCAAGCTTTGCCTACACCCCCCTGTACTCATTTTCACTGTAAAAGCTCTTTCATGTGACATAATTTTATCCCATTGTAACTTCCCTCTTCTTCTAGTACATCTCCTTCTCTTAATCCTTTTTTTATGTTGTCACCATCAAGCACACTGTCACAAGACTTATGTGAAAACCAGATTTATTGCAAGAGAAATGAACATGCATGTGGAACTGAAAGGGTTCCCAGTCTTTACAGAAGTTTACATTTTTATGATAGCTGCGCAAAGGGAGGAGGGATACCAGGAAGGGGTGTGACATGGGAGGGGGAACAGTGCAGCAAAGTGGGGATAAAAGACAAGACCACTCGCTACAGGGAGGAACAAGGTGGTGGCAAAAGCCTCAATTGTTTCCCTTGGGAACTGCCAGACTGAAGATAGGAGGGTCTGCTTATCTGCAAAGGACTCCAACCTGGCACAGACTTGCTAGCGCCTGTCTTGCCTCCCAAGGACACGCAGGGAATCCAGCTTGGGATGCAGCAACAAATTATATCAGTTCAGGGGGAGCTTTATCCTTGACATATTTAGGGCCCTCCTGCATGGTCTGGGTCCAGTGTTTCTGGAAAATATGGCAACTCAAAAAGACAAGTGCAGGGCAACCCTTAAAAACCCTTAAAGAATATCATCCCATCATAGTTAACTTAGGCTCATGCATGCCTCTCTGTGTCTACACTCCTAAACTCGGTTAACTCCTTCATAGGTTTTAGAAGTGTCATCCTCCCATATAGGATGTAAATAGTTAAATCTTATGCCTTATTATTTCTCGTTCCTGTTTACCTTTTCATGCTTCTCTTGAGTCTTGGGTTTGAATGCCAGATTTTCTCTTCATCTTGTGGTCATTTTATCAGGAATGCTTGAATGTCCGATACATTTTTATAGATTTGCAGAGGTTGGAGATCAGGATGTGGTGGGGTTGGGATGTTGGGAGAGAGCTTTCTCCCAGCTGACATAGCTTTTGAGTTAATTTCTATGCTGGGAGGAGGCATCAGAACAATACTTTTGTGGAATTATTTTGAATATGACTTCACAACAATTGAGAGATTTCACATGGTAGTATGTGGTTAAATTTCAAATAAGTGATATCCATTCAGTAACTATGAACACACTTTGAGCAGACCAAAGTGCTAGATGTTAAGGAATTACCAAAGTTTGAGTAGGGCATAGACCTTGCCTTCAACACTTTTTCAATTTAATATGGAGATATAATACAAAAAAGGTTACATAGCATATACCTCATTATATGACATATTAGAAAGTTTTGTAGTGTGACATGTTATAAATTTCAGAAGAGAGAAAGATCAATGCTGGTTATCAAAAAATGATGCTTCATGAGAGGAATGAGATTTGAGATATTTAGGCCTTGAAGGAAAAGGATTCATTTTGGATAGCTGAAGAAGATGGAGGAAGATAATTTAGACAGTGGAGATTTATAAATGCACATATAGGAATGCATATGGTATATTTAGGCAATAGTAAGGAAAGCAGTTTCTAGCTAGGGTGTGGAGGATTTGTATAGTTCATAAAAACAAAATTTAGAAAAACTGGTGGTGACTAGATCATGGGATAACTCTGAATTTCAGAATTTTTATGTAGAATTGTTTTCTAAGATGATTTTTTTGACAGTGATGATTACATTGTATTTATACAAGTGGACCTAATATTTGTTGCTCTCCTTTAAACTCAAAATTTATTTTGAAACCACAGGGATATTTGCTGACAATTTAAAATAGGACAGTTTTTATTCTTATTTTTTTGATAAGTGCTTACCATTCTTCACTTCTGCCCCTTTCTACATCTTGCTCAGTAATATCAGCATGACTGTTACTACTGTGAATGGCTGTGGCAGTCTTTTCTCCTGTGACTCAGAGTCCTAGAAATTATTTTGTATAGATTTTTCTGTTCACATGTTGTTTCCCTGTTAAAATTTAAACTTGTTGAGGGCAGACACTAATTCTTTTTTGTCTTTGTTATTAGTGCCTGGCACATAGTAGGTATTTAATTAAAGCTTGTTGATTTGATTTCTAAAATGTGGCATAACTTTTGATTTCAAAAAGCTTGTACTTCAAGAAATTGATTTTAGAAAGAGCCTTCATAAGATGCAAAAAGATTACAAGATTTTCCCCCATATTTAGGGAGCAACTTTGTCTATAGAGCACTAGACTTAGAGTTAGGCAGAACTGAGCTCAAATCCTGCCTTAGATACTTCCTTGCTGTGTGACCCTAGGAGAGTCACTAAGCTTTTCTCAAATTCGGTTTCCTTACCTGTAAAATGGAAATAGAAACGGCCAACCTCAGAGAGTCTTTGTGAGGTACAAAAGAGATAATGCATGTAGATATTTCGCTTTCTTTCAACAACTGTCTAAATTGTAACTACTACTACTATTATTGTTTTGTTTGTGTGGCCCAGACCTGTGATTTCATTGGTGTGGGAGTGTGGGTTCCCAGTGACAGTTTCCTCCACTGAAGCACATCAGCACCAGCTCTACAATGGATAGATTTAATGGATAGTTGCCAGGATGAGCTAAGAGGTTAAATGCTTTGCTCTGGGTCACACAAGCCAAACTTGAACCCAGTTCTTCTTGATTCTGAAGTTTGCTGATTCTTTCTAGCATACCATGTTGTCTCTTAATGAACTGTTCATATCATATAGTCTTTCTCATGTGTGTATGTGTGTATTCAGTCATTTTTAGTTGTGTCTGATTTGATTTCTTTGTGACCCCATTTGGGGTTTTCTTGGCAAAGATACAGGATTGGTTTGTCACTTTCTGCTCTAGTTCATTTTACAGGTGAGGAAACTGAGGCAAACAGGGTTCATTGACTTTACCTAGAGTCACACAGCTGGTAAGTGTCGGAGGTCAACTTTGAACTCAGGTCTTCTTGACTCCAACCCTGGACCTTTATCCACTGTGTTTCAAGCTAGCATTTTCCTTTGGTTATGGGTAGACTCGCGTAATATTGTTACTATTTAAAAAATAGTAAAGCATGAGAGATGTGAAGTTGTCTCACCACTGATAATGCTATATGGGTATGGCTAAGTCATTTCATTTCAGAATCTTAGCATTTATAAAATGGGATGGAAAGATAGTGGAAGATTCTACAAGATGATTTCCAGGACCCTTTCCAGCCTTTAGTATTTTGTAATTCTATTTTATTTTAGTTCCCTATGATTTTTTGGAATTTTATTTTTCTCTCATTCCCTACCCCCATTAGCATATCAAAATCATTTATTTTAAATAAATATCAGTCATATTGCTTTAAACAGAGAGTACTTTAAACTCATCCCGAGTTCCCTCAGGATTGTGTCATCAGCATATGCAACCACAGGTATCGAAATTCCCCCTACATTTTCTGTTTAACATAGGTTTAGAGAGTTGCCTGGAGCCTTTGGTGACAAAACTAGTATGATTTTGAGGCAAGACTTGAACCCCCCCCAGGTCTTCTTAACTCCAAAGCTAGTCCTATAGGCCCTGGATCACTATACTGCACTGTCTCTCATACCCTTTGGGCTTTCTCATAAGTTCTCCACATTTCATCTCTTCATTGTGTCTGTTATTATCTTCACATTTCCATTTTTACTGGTGTCATTCTAGTGTCCTTATCTGTAAAACAAGGATAATAATAACCTCTACCTTGCTTATTTTCTCATAATTTTGTTGTAGGGATCATAAGAAGTAATGTAGCATGGGATTTCAAGTTTAAAGAAAATTTGCTTAATATCTTCTATTTACATTTAGTTTCACAACAGGTAATGGAAACATTTACCAAGTATTTCTAGAAATTAATGCAAATTATAGAAAATGGAACCAAAATTATAAGAACCTATTGGCAGTATAGAAAACTTTATGGGTACAGAGAAAATTTAAACTTCTCTAAGAGCTCTTTCCCCATCCTTCAGCTGACATTTTGATCAAATTGGATATAATCTTTAAAAATAAGTTTCTATCATGAATGTTTTAAAATATCACAGGATGTGATAGCTTATAAAATAAGATTCTTCTAATTTAAGTAATTTTAAAGCTATTTTAGCATTCTTTATTTTTCTGTTTTATTTTTCTGTTATTGAAAAAACTGATTTTATAATAATGTGTAGAATGAGTTTTTATAGGTTGATTTTTTTTTTTAAGCAAGCCAGGACTTAAATATACAGTTTAATTTCCTTAATTGTTTTTGCTTTTTCATAGTGACTAACTTTCAATAGAATTAAGCTAACTCTTATTTTTTTCTCCACAGAACATTTGTAAGAACAATCACTTGGAAATTAAAACTGTTTTTGAAGGTTCTTCATCAAGAACTAAGGATTATCTCACACCATGGCCAAATCTTAATGCAGAGACGCAAAAACAATGACTTATCGCTAAATATGATGAGGGTTGTGTGTGAACACTGACCCTGATTCAGTTGTAATGAGTATTCTAGACATGAGTTTGCATCGGCAAATGGGGTCAGATCGGGACCTTCAGTCTTCTGCCTCGTCTGTGAGTTTGCCTTCTGTAAAAAAGACACCCAAAAAGAGGTCATTTAGGTCATTTCTATTTAGGAAGAAAAAGGACACTAAACATAAATCAAGGGATCTCAGTGGCGGGGTAGATGGAATTGCAAGTATTGAAAGTATACATTCTGAAATGTGTACTGATAAAAACACAGTTTTCTCCACATATACCTCCTCTGACAATGGAACAGCTATCAGTAGCAAACAAAATGGAGAATTTATGGAATGTCCTTTGTGCCTTTTGCGGCATTCTAAGGAAAGATTTCCTGATATAATGACCTGTCATCATCGATCTTGTGTGGATTGCTTACGACAATATCTGAGAATTGAAATCTCTGAGAGTAGAGTTAATATCAGATGCCCAGAATGCACCGAACGATTTAATCCCCATGATATTCGCTTGATATTAAGTGATCATATCTTGATGGAAAAATATGAAGAATTTATGCTTAGACGGTGGCTTGTTGCAGACCCTGACTGTAGGTGGTGCCCAGCTCCAGACTGTGGGTAAGAATATTGGGATTTTTTTGTTTTAGCATATATATAAAATATTTCTAGTAATCAGTCAAAGTAAGAATTTATTAATTGCTTAATGAGACTATGGTAAGGGCTGGGGATATTTTTAAAAATGCAAAAACTCAAGAAACTCACATTCTAATGAGAATGCATTAACTATGCACATCATAGAATTAACTTACCAGATGGATTCATCCTGTAAGAATAACCTCTTGGGTTTTAATAGAGAAATTATGTCACTGTTAAATTGACCATGGGATACTATAGTGTGTTTTGGTTGTGGTGATTTAATGTTCTTGCAGTGATGAGGAGAGGCAGCATTACAGAGATTCATGACTTGCTATTATTTGTAGCTAGGTAGTATCAGCTGTAGACATGGTTAATAATGAAAATAATAAGCTAGCATTTATATAGTGCTTTAAGGGTTGCAAAGCATTTAAATGTATGTTTCATATATTCATGCTAAGTCAAATGATTTGTGGTTATTACATTGAAAAATGCCAATCCAGAAAAAAAATCAAATATACATATATATGGAATTAAAGAGGAACAGAATGTGATTGTGCCCTTTCTTATGTTTTTCATTATATTCTCCAACAATCCCACTCTTGATGGGAGGAATACATTAAGAATACATTTACCCTAGTGGTAGTAATGTGGCCTGCTTTTTAGAAGTAAGGTAGGGGAAAAATTGGGAAAAGAAATGCAAATGATGCAAGATAATAATGAAAAAGAGTCAACAGCTTGGTATAAAGGAGGCACAAGAAATACTGAAGAAAACAACACCTTAAAGAACAGAACAGGTAACATGGTATAAGAAGAACAAAAATCCACTAAAGACAAGAACTCTTTAAAAAGCAGAATTGACCTTATGGAAAAAGATTTACAAACATTCATTGAAGAAAAAAAACTCCTTAAAAAGTAGAATTGGCCAAATGGAAAAGAATGTGCAAAAGCTCACTGAAGAGAAGACCTCCTTAAAAATTAGAATTAGAAAATTAAAAATTAGTGCAAGGGGAAGCTAGTGATTCCGTGAGACATCAAGAAACAAAATCAGAAGAATAATAAAAAAAGAAAATGTGATATATTATTGGAAAAGCAACTGACCTGGAAAATAGATTCAGGCAAGATGATTTAGGAATTATTGAACTGCCTGAAAACTATGATTGAAAAAGAGCCCAGACATCATATTTCAGGAAACTAAAGGAAAATGACCCTGATATTCTAGAATGAAAGGGTATAGTGGAAAGAATCCACCAGTCACTTCCTGAAAGATATCCTAAAAGGAAAACTCCCAAGCACATCATAGTAGAGCACCCAAGCCAAGGAGAAAATATTCCAAGCATTCAGAAAGAAACAATACAAATAGCATGAGGCCACAGTCAGGATAATACAAGATTTAGAATCTTCTGTATTAAAGGAGCCAGAGGGCTTAGAACAAGGTATTCTGGAGGGCAAAGGAAATAAGATTACAGCCAAGAGTCACCTACCCAGAAAAACTGAGTATACTCCTTCAGGGGAAGATGGTTAAGAGAAAGGACTTTCAGGCATTTCTGATGAAAAAGCAGAGCTAAGTAGAAATTTTGGCATTCAAACAGAAGACTCAAAGAGAAGCATAAAAAGGTAAACAGGAAAGACATCGTAAGAGATTCAGTAAGATTAAGCTGTTTCCATTCCTACATGGGAAGATGATACTTATAACTCCGAAGAACTTTATCATCATTAGAGCAATTAGAAGCTGTATACACAGAAGGCAGGACTATAATGGGATGATAGCTAAAAAAATAAAATTAAGGGGTGAGAAAAATGGGATGCACTGGGAGAAGGGGGAAATGAGAGGTAGAATGGGGTAAATTCATATAAAAGGTGTGAGAGTTTTTACAAGGGGGAAGGGAATGGAAGATAGCAAACAGTGCTTGAACCTTAATTCTTATCAGAATTGGCTCAAAAAGGGAATAACATACGCACTTCACTTGGGTATAGAAGTCTACCTTACCGTATGGGAAAATAAGAAAAAAAGGGAGAGAGATTAAGAGAAGGGGAGTGACTGATAGACACATTGGAGGAGACAGTGGTTAAAAGCAAAACACTTTGGAGGAGGGACAGATTGAAAAAGGAGTGAGAGAAGAATAAATGGGAAGAAACAGGATGGAGGGAAATACACACTAATCATAACTGTAAAAACATTTTTACATCATTTCTCTGATAAAGGCCTTATTTCTCAAATATATAAAGAACTGAGTTGAATTTATAAGAATACAAGTCACTCCCCAATTGCTAAATGGTCAAAGGATATGAACAGGAAGTTTACAGACAAAGTAACCAAAGCTATCAATAGTCACATTAAAAAGGTCTCTAAAATTTCTGTTGATTAGTGAAATGCAAATTTAAACAACTCTCAAGTACCATCTCACACCTATAGATTTGCCAGTGTGACAGAAAAGGGAAATGACGTGTTGATGAGGATGTAGGAAAACTGGAACATTACATTGGTGAACTGATTGAACCATACAGAGCATAAAGTTTCAAGTTCCAAATTCTATCCTTCTCCTTCCCATCCCTCTCCCTGAGATGGTAAATAATCAGATATAGGTTATATACGTGCAATTATCTAAAACATTTCCATATTAGTTATTTTGTACAAGAAGACTCAAAAGGAAAACTGAAAGAAAGTGAAAATAGCATGCTTCAGTCTGTATTCAGTCAATATCATTCTTTGTCTGAAGGCGGATAGTATGCTTCATCATTAGTCCTTTGAGATTGTCTTGGATCCTTGTATTGCTGAGAATAGGTAAGTCATTCACAGTTCTTCATCAAACAGTATTACTGTTATTGTGTACAACGTTCTCTTGGTTCTGTTCACTTCACATAGTCCTATAGCAGCTCTTTTTGTGGGAGCAAAGAATTGGAAAGTGAGGGGATGCCCAACAATTGGGGAATTGCTAAACAAGTTGTCGTATATGGTTGTTAACTGTACTATAAGAATGCTTTCAGAAAATTCTGGAAAGACTCTCCACCTCCAGAGAAAAAACTGGTGGAGTCAGAATGCAGATTTAAGCATACTTTTTTTAGTCTGTTTTCAGTCACATATATGCATGTTTTATATGACTGCACGTATATAACCTGTGTTAAATTGCTTAACCCTTCAGTGATGAAGAAATGCAGATTCAGGCATACTTTTTTTAGTCTGTTTTCAGTCACATATATGCATGTTTTACATGACTGCACGTATATAACCTGTGTTAAATTGCTTAACCCTTCAGTGTAAGAAGAATGGGAGTGAGAATTTGGAACTCAAAATGTTTTTTTAAAGTGTTAAAAATGCTTTTTTACATGTAATTGGGGGAAAAAAATTTTTTTAAAGAGCATTGTGATTAAGCCATATGATATGACAGCCAAAAAACTAACTTATTATTAGGTTGCGTTAGAGAAGCGTAGTTTCCAGAACTAGAGAGTACCTTGATCAAGCTATATATGTAATTGTTCCATTCTAAGTAGCACTTTTTAGGAATGACATGAATAAGTTACAGAGCATCCTAAGGTATGTTATGAGGATGATGAAGGACCTAAAAATAGGAGAATCTATATCAAAGTAAACATGTTAGAATTTCAGGGATGCTTAGACTAAAAAAGAGATGACTTAGGAAGAACCTCTTAACTGTATTTTAAGTTTTTGACGAGCCCCCATACGGAAAAGAGATTAAACCTGTCCTTTGCTGCTGTTGTTGTTCAGTCGTTCAGTTGTATCCAACTCTTCATGACCACATGGACCATAATATCCATCAGGTTTATGGGGCAAAGGTACTGGAGTGGTTTACCATTTCCTTCTCCAGCGCATTAAGATTAAGTGACTTGCCCAGGTCATACAGCTAGTAATCTTTGAGGCTGAATTTGAATTCCACCCCAGGCCCAGCACTCTTATCCACTGAGCTACCCTAGCTACTTCTTAGACTTGTTCTATTTGTCTCCAAAGGGCAGAAAGACCTCCTAACATTTAGAGCTGGACAAAAATGAAATAGGCTACCTTGGGGGATAGTGAATGCTCAAGTAAAGGCTGGATACAAGTAGATAGAAGTTCTCTTCATCAAAGAACAAGAAAGAAAGCAAATCTGCCATGCTTAAGTGTAGGTTAATGCAATAGACATGGAAGTAGCATGTAGGTTAATGTATAGGTAGTGAAACTTTGTTCTTAGAATTTAAACTAGGTTAGAATACCCCTTTGTTTGAGAGGATTGATGATGCACAGTGGTACAGTGGAGGGAACACAGATTGTAGAGTCAGCAGATTTTAGTGTGAATGTTGACACTGCCATTTATTACTTATTTAACCTTGTAGAAGTCGGTTAAACCTCTGGTCCTCACTTTCTTCATCTGTAAAATGAGAGGAAGGAGTGTTAGACTAGATGGCTTCTGAGATCCCTCCCCAGATAAGAACCTGTGGTCATTCTAGGGAATGAGTCATTGATTCCACAGTATATTGACAACACATACTAGAAGCCGATGCCCTAGTTTTAGTTTATTTGGGGGGTATTCTACAGTGTTAAAACCAAACCTAACAAAGCCACAAGGGGCAATAATTTCTTTTTTAAAGTAGTATTGATATTAAATATTTTCATAGTGGATTGAATATGCTGATTTTTGCCATCTTCACATTTATGGATTAAATGATTTCAAATTTCTTTACATATAATAAGAGCTGTGTTTAAAAAAAAATCTTAATTCTCTAAAATGTTAGTATCAAGTATAGAAAGAACAATTTCAAATTTTCCACACAAGAGTAATGCTTTTTCCTTGATTTCCTTTAAATTAATTTATTTAATTTATTACACTAATATTAATTAATAGTAAACAATAAATAAATGATAAATTAATACAATTTAATTTTCCTTAGGAAATTTAGAATTTAATTTGCCCATTGCTTTCCATTTGTGATGTGAATTGTGCTCCTCAAAAAAAAAGTGAACCTGACCCCATCTGATTTTTTTTTAAATCACATTTAGAAATCCTAGCATTGTACAAGAAGCAATCCAAGATTGCATATAAGATTGACAAAATGTAAGAGCATAATTCTCACATGAAACCCTTTCCAAAATAAGGATATGGACATCTGCATGGTCAGTTCATAATAGATTTGCACAATTCACTAAAATTATGTTTACATTTAAATATATCATTTTAATATAGGTATTTCTTATCTTGAGACTTCTTTCTGACTTTGTGGGATTTGATTTCTGTTAGTAGCTAGAAAAACAGATGACAGCTGCCTGGCCAGTTAAAATAAACATTTGTTTCTAGGGCTTTGTTATTTTTGTTTTTCAGAACAATATAAAGATGATTCCTACTGACATTGTTACTGTCTGCCCTGCCTTTTTTAAATGGAAGAGAAAGACTATCACTTAGTTTTCATAAATGATCTATTCTAGCAGTCAGAGATAATTAGAAAGCTGAAAATTTAATACTATAAGTCAGTTGTCAAGTTGTTTGGGCTTTGAACAAAGATGGAAAGGGGAAGCATGGCATAATCTTTTTTTTTTTGGTATCTATTAAGAAAAAAATAGTTTAGCACTTGATAGCAACTAGGTGTTAATTGAAGTTGGAGTCTTTTAATTGGGGATAACTAGCTATATAAATTTGTATATGTAATCATCTAAAACATATATTCCTGATAACACACTTTTTTTGTTATTTTTTTTTCAATCATTTCATTTGTGTCCAAACATTCATGATTCCATTTGTGGTTTTCTTGGCAAAGATACTTGAGTGCTTTGCCATTTCCTTCTCCAGCTCTTTTTAGAGATGAGGAAACTGAGGCAAACAGGGTTAAGTAACTTGACCAGGGTCACAGCTAGTAAATGTCTGAGGCCAGATTTTAACTCGAGAAGATGAGTTTTTCTGATTTGAGTCCTGGTACTCTATCCACTGTGCCACCTATCAAAGTATTAAGAGAGAATCCCATTGACACTTATGAGACTCAACTGCAGAAATAAAGTAAGCATATGTGATTATAAGAATCTCTGGCATTTTCTTGAAAATACGTTATGAAATGGACATTCTTTTAACAGATAAGGTAAAGGTTTAGAAAGCACTGAGCTTTTTGTTCAGGTTCACTTGTTCAATACAGCTTCTTAAACCTGATGTTCCATATTTCCTAATGTATAATCACAGATAAATTCTAACTATCCTTTTCATCTTTAGAATGGATATTGGGAGAAAAAAAAAAAACCAGGTTTACTCCGACCTCACAAGAAAGGGGATAGGAAGTGGAGTTGGGGGTAAGGTGGAGTTTGGGAAGCATGCCATAATGGAAAGAGCCTTGATTTTTAGAGTCAGATGAGATGGATACTATAAGTTGGCTCTTCTACTTACCAGTTTTGTGGCCTTGAACAAGTCACTTAATCTTTCTGAAACTTAGTTTCCTCATCCTTTTATAGCAGAGAATGGGCCAATCAGGGGTAGGGAACTGCAACCTCAAGGCCATGTTCCCCACCTCTGGAAACTGATCTCTGAAAAGGGTTCTTTTCCAGATCTAAATCTCTGTTCCTGGGGCTTTAAAGTATGAATGTAGATGGCATTCATTCATTTATCTCTCTTAATAGATAATCATTTAACTTAAACATTTGTTTGTGAAGAGTTTACTGGAAATGAAAATTGTTGCAAAGGTAAAATTATAATTAAATAATGTTTTTAGTATTTTGAATTTCTCTTGTATTAATGTATATATTTAATTCTCATCTTCTCATCTTGATTTTTCAAGATATGCTGTGATAGCGTTTGGCTGTGCCAGCTGTCCAAAATTAACTTGTGGACGTGAAGGCTGTGGAACAGAGTTCTGCTACCATTGTAAACAGATTTGGCACCCAAACCAGACCTGTGATGCTGCCCGACAGGAGAGAGCCCAGAGCCTACGTCTGAGAACAATACGTTCTTCTTCGATTAGTTATAGCCAAGAGTCTGGAGCAGCAGGTATTTGTGCCCAGTTATCTTTAAAGTGTTTGGGCGATATGTAATTGCTTTCAACAAACAGCAGTACAGCCAACAGCTTTGGATTCCCAGTTCCTCTTCCAATGTTCAGATTGTTGTGATATGGCATAGAATTTCTGTCCTGAAAATACTTGAGAAAATTTTATGAGAGGAAATAATTTCATTATTTACAAGTTATGATTGAAAAAAATTAAAAGAATGATTTTTTAAAGAAACAAAACAAATACCATGACCGTTTTTATAATCAGTAACTAAGAGTGGTCATAAAGTAGGACTCATGGTGTGTATTGTCTTTTGGTCTGGCTTAACAAAAACATCATTTAATTGAGAGGTGGATTCTGACCATGAAACCATTAGGTGCCAGTTGCTATCTTTTTTACAGAAGAATGTTAATTGTTTTTTTAAAAAGGCCTAAATTTTACAGGAAAAAGATACTTTACCTAACTTTTGAAATATTTTATTTCAATAATTACAAATGGTATGGGTATGTGCATGTGTTTGTGGGTGTGTGTATTTTTCAAATTTGCAATTGTCCTATCTCCACTCAAGAATATTTAAGTATACTTTAGGTTTTAAAGATCCAAGTCCACACTTTCAAGTCATAGGTTTGAAATTCTTGGAGGGTTCGTGCATGAATAACATATTTGTACTCCATGTCCAGTAGGAAAAACATTTTTCATAAACCATAAAATCCCCAGTTCGATTATCTGGCCCATTTTAATGTTTATCCTTCACGTCTTCCTAAGAGGCTCATGTCTCCCAAAATATAATCGCTTTAATTTTTGTAATTATATTTGGTCCTCAACATGTCCAGTATCCCATCTCCCTTAAAGAAATTAGTCTTGATATAGAGACCTTAGGTTACAAACCTAACTAACCCCTCTCATTCCTTACTTCTGAACCATATTTATTAACATCTTTTACTATCATTCCTTATACCTACCTTTGCCTTGGATTCAAGGTGTCTTCAAGTATATGCTGATTTAATTTTGAGAGTCTTGTTGAGTCCAAATCAGACAAGCCACTACCACCTTTGCCAGCCATTTTTTAGTGTTTGGTTCAGTTTTCTTCTCCACCCTTATTTCTTATATTTGGGGACTTACGTATCCATGTCAACATCCCTTCAAACACTCTGGCTTCCCAGTTCATCAGCTTTTTCAACTGCCATGACCTGCAACTTAACTGCCACACACAGGGATTGTCCTAGCTTTGATATCATCATCACTGACAGATGTCGTTTTAGAACTCTGAAATTCCTGCACATGGCATGACTGCCATTCTCTCTTGTGCCTTATCCCTCCGAAACATCTTCTTCATCCTTCATGACCTTCTGTCATTTTACCCATCCCTGCCATCCTAGTACTGCCCTGACCTTCCTTCCCTTCATAATCTTGATACTACAGTTAGCCAGTTGAACTTTATTCAATTCTCTACCCTCAAATTCTTTGCCTCCTTGGTCTACTGTTCCTTATCCCCTATTAAACCTCAATCCTAGATTACTTTCTACCATTTATCTACCTCCTTGGCTTCTATTTTCTGTTGCTGAATTCCAGTGGAGAAAGTCACACAGCTCTGCTGACTGGGCATACCACAGTTTTTAATATTTATCGTGACTGAATCTTCACTGCTACACAATAATTCCTTTTCTTTTTTGTGATTAACTATCACACCTCCCACAATATATGTTGTAAACCTCTTCTTTTGCCTTCAGGCCACTAATTCTGCACTTTTGAGTCCATTAGCTCTTTACCTAGAGAGGGATAGCATGTTTCATTATGAGCCTTTTGGGGTTGTGGCTTATCAGAGTTCTTAATTCTTTGTTTCTGTATAAATTGTTCTCCTGGTTCTGTTCACTTTGCAACAATTCACAGAAGTCTTCCCAGATTTTTCTGATACCAGTTCAATTCAGTAAACATTTATAAAGTTCCTAATCTGTGTCAGGCTCTGGGGCTATAAGTAAGAAAAAGACATAGTCCTTTCCAAAGATCTTACAACCAACAGACAAAGACAGCATAAAAAGGAAGCTGAAAGGGGTAGGGAAGCTTCCAGTCAGTACCCAGCCAGGGGGTATACTGTTCCCAAACAGGACAGCTGAAAGAGAATGAAATACCAAGAAGGTTGGGAGTGCTTTATGAAGAAAGACTTTGATAAAAGGAGTTTAGGGCTCTGCCTTCTAGCCTTCCACTCTGAGGGGAGAGGCAACTGAGAGTGAGTTCAAAAAGTGTAGTGTATCACAACCTGATTCATCCTTTGTGGTCATTTCTTACAACACAACAGTGTTCCATCACATTCATATATTATAATTTATTCAGCCATACCTTTAGTTGATGGGCATCTCCTCAGTTTCCAGTTCCTTGTCACTACAGAAAGAGCTGCTGTAATTACCTTTGTGCATTTGAGGCCTTTTTCTTTTTGATTTCTCCTACCCTAGTAGTAGAATTGGTGCATTAAAAGGTATGCACAGATTAATATATTTTAGGGTATGGCTCCAGAATGATTGGGCACATTACATTATTATTATTATTATTAAATACGTTATTGTAGATCTTTTCCCATAGTTCCTCCAGCATCTGTCTTTTTCCTTTTTTGTCCTCTCAGCTACCCTGTTAGGTGTGACATGATACTTCAAAGCTGTTTTCGTTTGCATTTTTCATTAGAGAAACTCCCAAAAGATATTTTTTTCAGTTAACTTATTCTTAAAACAACCCTGATATTGTGCTGTAAAAGGTGACCCTGAGTTCTCTAAAGTTTACTAAGCAAAGAATCAACTCTGGAAAGACTTTAAGAATGCTGTATAGTGATACCCTATGATCTGAGGGCTAAAAGTTTGTCATCAGATTGGCTATGGAATAAAGACTTGTTCTACTCATTCTAAAGATGGTATACCAAGTCCATAGTTTATGGGCTGTGTTGGGGAAGTACCTACATCAATCAGCAAAGTTAATTATTGAAGTAAGTTCTTAATATGAAACCTCACCTTCTCTGTAACTGTCCCTAGGACTTCTCTTCATTTCCTCTTTCCTATTCTCTTTGCTCTTGTGTTATTTGTCATCTTTTATCATACTTGTTTTTTGAGAAATGTATGTGGTTTGAAATAGCTTTGTCTTTCAGAAAGGAGGAAAAAATACTTTCTAAATTAAAAAAATGTATTGGATGGTGCATCAATGGAAAGATTTAGGTATA
Organism: Bettongia penicillata ogilbyi; assembly: GCA_023548195.1. Lineage (NCBI taxonomy): Eukaryota > Metazoa > Chordata > Mammalia > Diprotodontia > Potoroidae > Bettongia > Bettongia penicillata. Next base: position 5,561,361 of record JAJHZJ010000047.1, on the reverse strand, counting down.
TGAGTATCCTCATTTCAATTTCAGTTATTAATCATCAAGCTCCTATTAGAAATTTTGTTGGGAATGATTGTTTGCTGATATAATTCGGTATATTTTGCATATCAGTAAAAGTTTCTTTTTTTCTTAATAAGCTGATGACATAAAACCATGTCCCCGATGTGCTGCATACATAATAAAGATGAATGATGGAAGTTGCAATCACATGACATGTGCTGTCTGTGGTTGTGAGTTTTGTTGGCTGTGTATGAAAGAGATCTCAGATTTACATTATTTAAGGTAAGTTTAAGGTGATACTTATATATAATTTGAAAACAAAATGGCATTAAAATTTTTTCTAAGTTTTAAAATTTAGATTTTGAAACATGCTTAAAGTAATTAATTTTACCCTAATTCAGTAAATGGTAGAATAAGCCAAATTTTTCTAGTAAGGTTAATAACCAGCAAAATTGCTAGAAAAAGTGTTTTTTGTAATGAGATATAACATTGCAGAGTGCTAGCTTTGGAGACATGGGTTCATATCTATCTTAGGACACTAACTAGTGTGTCGCCACAGTCACTTAACCTTCTGGGGACTCTGACCAGCCTTTAAGATTGAAAATTATAAGTAAGGATGTTTTATTGTATCACAAAGAAAGCTTTATGTTCTGATTGTATAGGCTGTTAAAAGTCCTTTTAAAATTTCTTGTATATAAATTATAACTGACCACAAAGAGGAGGGTAAAATGTGTATGCATGTAATATGTGACTATAGGAGGAATACTGTACTTCTTGAGTAATAACTAAGTTTCTTAGATAGTTGAGTACTAAGGACCAATCCCAATTCCCTTTGTGCCCTACAAATTACTTTTTTGTTTTAGCCGTAGCCTGTCTGCTAGTCAATGCTGTCATCTTGTATAATAATTTACTCTTGGGTTTTCAAATTAATGTTGGTTTATTGTTCACTTATTTTCTTTAGCCCATCAGGATGTACTTTTTGGGGAAAGAAACCTTGGAGCCGTAAGAAGAAAATACTGTGGCAGCTGGGAACACTCGTGGGTGCTCCTGTAGGAATTGCATTGATAGCTGGCATTGCTATTCCTGCAATGATTATTGGGATCCCGGTGTATGTTGGACGAAAGGTAAAATGCACAATTCCTTATCTGACGTGTGACTGTTGTTGTTACTTTGTCTTTGAAATACATCATCTGTAAATTGGTAGTGTATAGTGTTTTTTCTTCAGGATAAAATGTTACTTAGCCATAAGATTATCAATTTCAAAAGTCTTATACTCATTCTTCAGGAGAAAAATGAAAACCAGTAAGTTTTCATGCTAAGACAGATTTCAATATTTGAAAAAGCCAGGATGCAATCTTTTTTTTTTTTTTGAGGGACTTTACTGACAGTGTTTATATAGGCTGAGCAGAAGGTATGGGGTCGCCAAGTGGGTAGGATGGCAAGCAGGGGAAAGGTAGAATTAAGTTGTCAAGTATAGTCTTGGGTTCAGAAAGTTTCTTCCAAGTTATAAAGCATTGCTTCTTTCCAATTCCCCCCTTTCTAAGATCTCTTTTGGTCCTCCCTCTTCTGAGGGATATGGGAAAGATAGAAACGTGGTGTGGATATAAGCAACAGGTATGGTTGTGGGGTGGCTAGAAGGCAAGAAGCAGGTTCAGGTGACTTCTGCAGATATACACACATGCACGCATGCATGCGCACAGACACACACACCAGGCCAAGGCCAGTTCCAGGAACGACCCTACTGCTTCAGTTGTTTGAACTGTACCATAGAATCTGTTGAGCAACAGAGCTTGACATGTCCCCCCAACTTCCCACTTGGGGCAGTTGTCTGTGCTTTCCAGCCCACTAGATTGTACTGAGAACTAACTGAAATAGCAAAGTGGACACACAGAGTGATATTTGTCTGCACCACCAATCACTTCACCCTCTTTCCCAGCCCCCAGTGTCTTAGTATAAGCAGCTTCCCGGAAGCACTCCATGCACACCTGTGTCAGTTTCACTCACTTTCTGCCAGTGGCACCAAGTTCAGGATATTCCCAAATGCCGTCCTCTGAAAGGTCCCTTCCAGTGCAGCTCCATTCAGTCTTCCCAGCATTTGCTGTGGTCTCACTGAATGCCACAATATCCAGAAAAAACTGTCCCTCATCAATGCCAATGACAGCCATAGCCTACATCCTGAAGCAAGCAGTCTGGGATGCTTCTATAGTGTTCTAGTCACGTGTGGAGAGACTTTTGCCATATTGAGTGGCTTTGGCGTACTTGATCACAAGGCGCACTTACTTGTAGTAGGCAATTTGAAATCTCTGGACTCTGCACATGAGCTCTGTGGTTTTGCTGGAGAACATGGGCCCCAAGATCATCTGGATCTGTTCCCAGATCTTGCTAGGGAACCCGGCAGCATGGTGGACAGGTTAGCGCAACTCACCTTGAGTCCAGAGCAAGCAGAGAATTGGAGTTACTTGGTCAGTTCAGCTGTAGGATGCACAATGTTTAAACTTCATCACAGTTCTACCCTTAAAAAAACAAAAAGCCATGTTGGGTAATAGCAATTCTGAGTGAGTTTATTTATTAAGGTTAATACCTGAAACATCACCTCAGCAGACAACAGCCAGAAAAAAAATGTATCTGTTACTATTTCACTTCCAAAATCCAATGTCCAGGGCTTTAAATTCAACTAAGCAAATAGTTATTAAGCACATAGTTGGCTCATTGGACTTGGTGTCAGAAAGAGCTGGATTTGAATCCTGTCTCATTTGCTTGCTAGCTGTGTAACTCTGGGCAAGTCATTTAATCTTTCTGGGCCTCAGTATTCTCATGTGTGGAAAATGAGGGAGTAGGATTTGAAGACCTGTAATGTGCCTTCCAATCAAAATAAGTAATCCTACTATGTGCAAGACTCCATGCTGAGTTCTCGAGATACAAAAAGAAAAATAAAAACAATCTGGCCTTCAGGATCTTATATTCTACAGGGGAGCATAGCAGAGATATACATGTATGATACAAATGCTGTATGTATACTTCTAGTCAGTCAGTCAATGAACATTTATGTATTAAGCACCTACTATGAGTCAGGAATTGTGCTAAGCACTACGGATACAAAGAAAGGCAAATGACAGTCCCTTTCTTAAGGAGCTCACAGTCTAGTGACAGAATCCATCACTTAAAAAGAAGCCTAGGATAGGAGAGATAAGGAAGTTCTGCAGTCAGCTGGGAAATGATGTGGCTGCCTTGGGACTCTCCTTAAATGGAGACTCTAGAAGGGACTCTGATGTCCTCCTTCTCTAGCCAGAGGATAGGAGGAAGGCTCCTTTGGGAAGAGGGATACTGAGGAGGTATGAGTTTTAGAGTTTATGTGATTTTGCAGAAAGATGAGTTTCTAGAAATAATGATGGAGTCCAGGAGAACAGCCTGGTGGAGACTATGATATTTCATATGGTCTTTTTATCACAAGTATTAGCATATAGAAGTGATAATTAGTTTTTTTCTCAGGTGAATTTTAAGACTTTTAAAATTCAATCATGCTTTATAAAATCTAAAACAGTTTAATTTTTTAAATGGCTGTTTTGGCGTAAAGTGTTAGATGTATGCTATTACAGAGTTAATTACAGAATTGGTGGAGCACAGTTAGATGACAGTGTGTCTGAAAAAGATGTAGGGATTTTAGTACAATGAAAGCTCAATATGAGTCATCAGTATGATATGGCAACCAAAAAAGCTAATGTATTAACCTCTCCATGTGCATTAAGAAACATAATTTCCAGGAATAAGAAGGTACCACAGTGCTCTGTACTGCTTAGACTATATCTGGAACATTACTCAGTACACTGACAGTTAAGTTGGTGAGCAGTAAAGAAGGATGGCAAAAGGACCTTGAGTCCATCCCCATTTCAGACTGGTTAAAGAAATTGAGGCTGTGTAGCCTAGACAAAATGTGGACCTTCATGGGGCACGTTATAGCTCTCTTCCGGGTGTGACAGAAGATTTGGAATTATGTTTGAGGACCAGCTTAGTCATAAAAATCTTAGAATTGGGTGTGACCTCAGAGGTCATGTGATGAGATCCATATCCAAGCAGGACTCCCATTTACAACATGCCAAACCAATAGTCACTCAGCCTTTACATGAAATCCTCTAATGATGGAAACCATGCTATTTCCCAAAACCGACAGTTCCATTTTTGACAGCTCTGATTATCAGGAAGTTTTTTTTCTCCTAGTTCTGCCCTTTGGAGCCAAGCAGTGTAAATCTAATTTCTCTTGCTTATAACAGCCCTTCAGATACTTGAAAACAGTGATTGTGGCCCTTCTAAATTTTCTCTTCTCTAGACAAAATGCTGCATTTGAATTTTTGTATGGCATGATGTTAATTTAATAACCCTTATTGTATTGCTTTCTCAATGCCTTTCCTGAAATACTGCGCAGGGAACAAAATACAATATCCCAGTTACTGTTTTAACAAGACATAGCTATATTTTTAAAGTAATACCTACATAATACTTGAATTATTCTCAGTTATGGTTTTTTTAATCCCATTTGTAGGACTTTATACTTATCCCTATTAATTTTCATTTTCTTAGATTCAACCCACCTTTCTAGCCCGTTAATCCTTTTTTTAGGTCCTTATTCTTTCATCTAACATGTTCCTCTCAACTTTGGGTTGTTTGCAAGTTTAAGGGACTGTGATTTCCCTTGTTCTCTATGATGCTTGACTGTTAGAGTACTTGTAATAGTGTTGACTTAATAGGGTTTTTAGTCTTTAGTCTTTTTCAAATAAATTATTATTACATTTTTTTTAGCCAAAGTATAGGTGTTAAATTTAGCGTTGTTAGATTGGGCCCACTATTTTAGGCTGTTGGGTTGTTTTTTGTTTTTGTTTAGTTTGGATCCTTTCCCTGCTTCAGTTCATATCGTGCATAAATTTGTATCATAATCATGTACTTCATGACCACTATGCCTTCAGTCCTGGTTTTTCTATAAAAGAGTGTTGAACAAAATAGTAACCTTCCAAGTACTACATTAATCATTAGTCTCAGAGTTACTGTTCTTCCAGTTCAAAAGCCATCTTAATTGTACTGCCATCTGGCTTACTTTTTCTAACTTGTCCAAAAGAATATCTTACAAGATTTTTGTATGATGCTTTGCCAAAATGACTTTCTTCCAGTCAAAATCAGAAATGATAAGTCTATCCTGATTTGTTCTTGATAAAACTAGGGTGTGCATAGTGAGCACTGAATGCCTTTCTAAGTGTTCATAAACCATTCCTTAGATGTAACCCAATTTAGAATTCTACCCAGAATTTGATTTCTTGTTAAGTTCAGCAAATACTCAATTATGTGTCTGGCATATAAAGTGTGACTCAAGGATCTTACAGTCTATTGGAGAAGAGAATGAGCAGAAGGCAAATCTTCAAAAAAACCTATGATACGGAGAAGAATGAGATATGTGCAGAGGAGAAGTGTAAGCAGAAGTTCTCTGAGACATTTGGGAAGGGATTTGAGGATCACTTTTACTTAAAGCTATCAGTGATAGTTTTTCATGGAAGAGGTGGCATTGCAGTTGAGCCTTGAAGGAAAGGAATGATTTCAGTAGTCTGAGATGTCAGTAGGACAAGGAAAAAGAAACTCTTAGGATGAAGGAGCATCTTAAGGAGTGAATAGTTCTCAATGCTATAAGTTGTAGAGAGGTCAAGGAGAATGAGGACAGAAGAAAAGGCTGTTTGATTTGGTAATGAGGTCATTAGTTGCTTTGGAAATGACTGTAACATAGTGATAGGAATGACAGCCATGTTAAAAGGGGTTGAGAATGAAAAAGTGGTGAGGAAGTAGAGGTAAAGATCGTGAGCTAATATTGCAAAGAGTTGGCATCAAAGGGAGAAGAGGATGACAGATTGATAAGCTGAGGTGTGTATCAGGAAAATGTTTTTAATGGATAGTAAATAATAATAGTCAACATGTATAGTGCTTTAAGATTTACACAGCACTTTATATACATTATTGCATTTTATTCTGGCAACAGCCTTGGCAGGTAGGCACAACAGGTATCGTTATCCCCATTTTGTTCAGATGAGAAAACTGAGGATCAAATTAAGTGATGAATCTGAGGCAGAATTCAACCTTGAGTCTTCCCGTCTCCAAGCCCAGAGGTCTGTTCGTTATGCATTGTTAAGAAGGTTTGAGTATATTTGTGGGCTAAATAGAAGTTCATTGGCCTATAGTTTGAAGAATTCATCCTTATCCTTGGTTTGAAAATGGGAATATTTGTCCATATCCTGGAGCACCTTTCCCATTCTGTCATTTTTTTCAAAGATCATTGACAGTGGTTTCTAATCACATACAGAATTATTTTATTACCCTAGAATGTAGATCATTTAGGCCTAGTGATTTGAAGTGCAACTAGGAGACCTTCTTTTGACTTATTTGGGGTTCTAATCCTCAGTAACTGTTTTTGTTATCCTTCCCAATCCAAGGATTAGCTACCAGGTAATGAATTTGATCACAGCAGTAAAAAATTCCTATCCCCTAAGGCATGAAGAGTTTTGTTCTCTGCGTTGGTGAAAGGTATGCCCATACTGACAAAATCCCAAATCTTTCAAAATATTGAAGCACAGAGTTGAGAAATATTTAACATTTAATGGTATTCTTTGACCTTTCAAGATCACAGTCCACTCCCTCTTATTCCCTTCCCTCCCCTGATCAAATCCTTTACACTTCCTATGCATGGCTGTGTTATTATCATGCAGATTATAACACATCAAAACATGATTTATCTTCATTCACCAAGACATCATTGTTACACTTATTTATGAGGTGTAGATAAATTTTTATGCGCACATACAGTAATGCTATACCAGTTTTGTTTTTCTACAATGCTTACTGGCTAGCAGGCTAAGATAAAATGTAAGACTGTCTCCTGAACACACCTGCCAACAAAGTACACAGACTATGCTTCCCAGGTTAGCCCCACCCAGAGGGTGTGATGCTACCCATATCCACCTGCACATTTTGACAACCTGTAGGTTATTGTCCAAAAGACAGACCAAGAATACTACTTAAAGATTGAATGCTGGCGAGTAGAAGTGAGGTTCTATAGAGATTGTATTGCTTTAAATATGGTAAAAGCTGTCTGCTCTCTATTTTTCTGCCACATACTCTTCAAATGAAAGTATCATAAGTATAACCAAGTAAATTTTGGAGCAAGAGAGGGCTCATTCTCATCCAGTGATTCTCTGTAGATCGTGCTAAGCTAGATCTGTTACAAACTTACACAAATCTAGTCTTTGCCATCCAGGAGCTGTACTGTAGCCTTTCTTTTCTCCGTTCCTATTCCAACTAGCTGAGCTATAAACTTGGGCCAGGATCCAGAGTAAGTTATCATTATTTTCCTTCACATAAAGGGAGTACAGGGGAAAGTGGCTGTCCAGTAATCAAGACAGGGCTGCTAGAACATTTTCTGAAGATTAATAAAGAAATAAAGGCTTTTTTGGCAAACATTCCCTAAGTATCTGTGTACTAGTTAAGGATTCTAAAATAAGATGAAACCCATACAGTTTACTCGGAAGTTTTCCAGTATTATATTTAAACATCTAGTGTATAACCATGTTGAAAAAACTTAGTTTTTCTAATTTACTGAGTATAAAAATTATGCTACCCTCTAAACAAATAGTTGTATGGCTCACTTTTTATTAGTGATTTCATTAATTTTTTTCAAATTAAATACTTAGGACCAAATAACATGACTGTTATCATAGTGATGGAGATGGCAGTTTGAAAGGAGCTGGAAGTGAAGAGGTTATGATAAGGAAGTAGAGGCAAGGAGAATAGTAAAACTGAATAACTCACGTTAAGTCACTTCATATAAATTTTTGTAGAATATTAATTAGGGATAAAGTAAACATTTGTGAAAATGCCGAGAGCTTAGATTTACCTTGTGTTAGAGACAGTCTTTTTTTAATTATAAAAATGAGGAAATATTTTAACTTTTTAGCAAGTCTACATGTATTCCATCTAAATTGAATATATCGTGTATTTCTTCTCCAACCATTTCTCCTTCTTTCTACTCAAGATTCATAATCGATATGAAGGCAAGGATATTTCAAAACACAAACGGAATTTGGCCATAGCAGGTGGTGTAACATTGTCTGTAATAGTATCTCCGGTCGTAGCTGCAGTAACTGTAGGTAAGCAAATACCGAACACCTTCAGAGAATTTTGAAGTTAATGTTAAATATCAAAGGTTCAATTTGAAAATGATAAAAAGTATGCCTTTTGCATAAAAATTAACAATGATTTATGCATTATGGAATATTACTTTTTAATACTTAGTGTAGACTGGAACTTAATTCCGGTGCAGATTATTAACATTTTAATGGCACAAGTTATTTTTGTATACATATCCAAAACTCTGGCACTTTTCTTTTGTACTCATCATCCCTTAAAAATGCTTTCCAACTCTCATTTTTTCAGTGTTTTACTTTTTGGTTCATAATGACATTTAATTTAAATTCTCTTTTTTTTAAGGCATTGGTGTTCCTATTATGTTGGCTTATGTTTATGGAGTCGTTCCAATATCTCTCTGTCGAAGTGGAGGTTGTGGAGTGTCAGCAGGCAATGGAAAGGGAGTCAGGATCGAATTTGATGATGAAAATGATATAAATATTGGTGGAACAAATATAGCAGTAGGTAAGCCTTTTAACCAAAGGAAGCATATTACCTGAGAGTAAAAGCATGAAAGTGATCAAATACGATCCAGAGTCTTCAGATGTGGGTTTGAATCCTCGCTTTGCCGTTTAGTCTCCCATTGGACTAAAGACAAGGCACTTAAACCTTTTAGCACTGACTTTCTCATCTGTAAAATCCGGAGGATTGAACAAAGTGAGCTCCGGATCTCTTTCAGCTCGAAATCCATGATTCTGTAATCATAGATGATAGACTCCCACTGCCCTTTGTATTTATTTGGACTCACTTGAATGCAGGCCTGTTTTCTAAGTACAAGTCATTACAAAGTAAAGAGGCATGCAGTGTAGTCCAAGTTTACATTAGTTTTCTAGGCTTCCATATTCGATTCAGCAAGCCATCATTAAGCACCAAGTGTGTGCCAAGTGCAGGGGTAAAAAGACAAAACAACAGCTTCTTCCCTTAAGCAGCTTATATTTGATTAGATATGACACTGTCGTATTGAACTTATAATTCATTAAAACTCACAGATCTTTTTCAAATCAACTGATAACTAGCTATGCCTTTCCCCACATTGTACTTCTAAAGTTGATTTTTTTTAAACTCATGGGTAAGACTTCAACATTCATCCCATTAAATTTCATCTTACTAGATTTAGTCCAGTGTTCTATCCTTTCAAGATATTTCTGAATCCTGACTGGCATTGTCCAGTGTGGGAATTGTTTCTCCCAGATTTGTATTATCTGCATCTTTTATAAGCATACTGTCTGTTATTTATTCAAGTCATTGATAAAAACATTAAATAGCATAAAACCAGTAATGACTATTGGATAGGTCTATCCATTCAAGCCACCTTCAGACCCACCTGGTCATCGGTTCCGCATTTCTTCATCTTTTTCAAAGAGCTATGTGAGAAACATTTATCCAGTGTATTTTCCTTATCTTTCAATTGAGTGGCAGTGTTACAGGGTTAAAAAGAAGCGAGGTTAGTGTGGTATGACCTGTCCTTGATGAAACCATGTTGACTTTTGTAATTAGTTCTTCCTTTCCTAGGTGTTCTCTAAGCCGTCTTTTTAATAATATATTCTCAAATTTTGCCTAGAATTGAAGTCACATCATTGGCCTCTAGCTTGAGGATGCTATTCTTGTTGTGAATTTCTTTGCTGTTGTTTTTGAGGACAGCATTTAAGGGACAGCCCCTGTCCTTTGGTACTTCTGTTCTGCAGTCATTGGCTCAGCATCATCTCTGCTGCTCCCTTTAGGCTCAGGAATGTAGTTAATATTGGGCGGGTGACCTGAATTCCTCAGGGGCAACTAATTGCTCTTCATACTTCAGCAGAAAAATAGAATAAAAATAGGATTTATTTCCCATCTGTATTGCTGGTCTCTCTTCAGACCTCATTGTCCCTGATATTTCTGCAGCATTTAACACATTTAACACCTTTACCCCTTCTTTGATCATATCTCATCCTTTGGTTTTTGTGACATTTCTCTTCTTTTCTACTCACAGGTTTATTTCTACTCCTCTGAGCCTTTTTTTTTGGATCTCCTAGAGTGCTTTTTCTTCCCTTTATTCTATGGCAGTATTTTACTAAAGCCCTGTCCTTTGCTCTTAATTTCACATCTGTGCCTTCTCTTGTGACAATCAAATTGGTTACCTTGGTAGAATATTCCCTTGCGCTTGAGGTCTGTCCAGCCCCTCATTGAAATCTTGTACTTTTTTATATGAATACTTTTCCTAAATGAGAGTGATAATCTATACTTGGATCTCCTGCTATTACCTTCAGCTCAGTATATTTTCAAAACCAAACTAACCTGCCCCATAAAATTTTGCACTTCTGATTTTCTGTTGCGGTTAATAGCACCACCATTCTCCAACTGTCATCTTTCAGTCTTTCTTCTTCCCCCACTCCCCATCCAGTAACTTCCTAAATTCTGTCAATTGTGTCTCTAGTCTCCTGGCACTAGTGGTCATGCCCATGGTCTCCTTGCCTGCATCACTTCTAAATAGTAATAAATTGGCCAAATACACTAAAAGAACAATAATTAAAAAGGGGTAAAAATTTCCACAGGGGATACTTAACAGAACAGCTGGTGGAAATAAACAAAATAGAGTCTTTTATGATTAATTAATTCAGTGGGATAAAGTAAATAAAGGAGAAATCTCTTGCAGAAAGAAAATACAACACTATGAGTGTAACAATTATAGACACGCCCTTCCAGAAGAAAGAATGGAACAGTAATGAGAGCCAGGGAGGTTTAAAAGCTTGATAAGAGAATTAAAGGAAAATAAAATGATAGAAATTAGATCTTTAAAAAAAACTTTATTATTCCATCTTTACCTAAGCAAATTAATGAACTTTCCACCTTATGTTATCTTACCAAGTATATTGTTTCTATAAATAAGTGTTTCATGTAGACATGAACCCTTCAGAACTAAATTGAAAGAATTATGATGTTTAGGTCAAAAACCAGTCAAGTTTTTTGAGAGACTTAGATCCTATCTCGTGGCATTTTCTTGATTATATGTTCAGTCAGTATTCATTAGTTGTGCTGTTCATACAAGCATTTTTTCTGCCTCCATCCATCTTAACCTTGGAATTTCATTTTTACCTTGAAATTTTCAACAGTTATAATCAAACTCATTTCAGTTTTTTGAAAATGTTTTTATTTAGATGCAACTTCAGTAGCAGAAGCACGCCACAACCCTAGCATAGGGGAAGGCAGTGTTGGTGGACTGACTGGTAGTTTGAGTGCTAGTGGAAGCCACATGGATCGAATAGGAGCCATTCGAGACAACTTAAGTGAAACAGCCAGCACTATGGCACTAGCCGGAGCTAGTATAACAGGGAGTCTATCAGGAAGTGCAATGGTCAACTGCTTTAACCGGTAAGAAATGTATTCTAAACTGTGACACCCATAGTGAGCTGGTGGTGGAATCATTAGAGCGTAAGGCATTATCAATGAAAATTATCTCATCGAATTGAACTGTCCTATAGGTTATAATTTGCTAATAACATGATTCCCATAGATTTAATTTGTCAAAGTTTTTAAAAAATAGTTTGAGTTGAAAAAAATTAATCAAGATTGTAATCTGACCCTTTTATAGATCAGAAAAGAGTAATATTATTCTTGTGTTCTAAATATTGGAAGCCCAAAATAAAGCACACCACACTTTCAGTTTCTCAGAACAGAATTTGTCATAGGTGTTTTATTAATTTAATAATTAAAATTTTATATTCTAAGTTACTATTGAATTACCTGACACTGAACTTTACTTTTTTTGTCGTGTCTTCATTCTCAGTATTGAGAGTAAATATTTATCCAGTGTTTGAAATAACAAGAGTACAAAAATTTTCTAGCTGACTGTTTTACCTTTTCTTCTCTTTGATTCTACATTACTTGTGGCTTGCCATTATTTATGAGCCATGATCATATGTAGATATATCTTTTTAAGTAGAAGTATTATGTATTAAAAGGTAATAGAGAACAGAATAGATTCTATGCTACATAAGTCTTGTCAGAGTTTTTGATCTTAAAACAAATATTTTTTGCTACAGTGCACATCATTTGGATCTTTATGTCTCATTTGCAAAATCCATGTAATTCATTTGGTCACTTTTAGCACAGGATATTTTGGCTCACTCTTTCTGCAAAATGTTGCTATTCAAACTTGATTCTAAGTGGAGTTACTTTGAAATAGAAAGATTACAAGATTCTAGAGTCTGAAAATAAGAATAGAGCAAGTTAAAAATTCTTTCAAGATTTATTTTCTGTTGCTGTGTGAGTATCCTGCTCAGCATTTGGCTTATTATCACAGTCCAGTCTAAACTGAGAGTACAGTATTCTTGTGTTTCAGTTGACTTAAGTAAAATCAAGTAAGATTTACCCTTTTAAGCCAGAACTTTGGAAACTAATTTTCTAGTTGTTTCTATAGTAGCCATTCTCATTTACAAGGCTAAATATTTTTTTCCACAAAAGAATTTCTTATTCTTAACACGCTATGCTGGCATTACATATAACTTTGAATTTTTCTTATTTGTATTTTTTTCCCACCTCCCCAAGGTTGGAAGTACAAGCGGATGTACAGAAAGAACGGTACAGTCTAAGTGGAGAATCTGGCACGGTCAGTTTGGGAACAGTTAGTGATAATGCCAGTACCAAAGCAATGGCAGGATCCATCCTAAATTCCTACATGCCATTGGACAAGTAAGGAAAAATTTAGTTAAAATTAAGAAGAATAAATTTATTAGATGAGATTAATTTTAAAAGAACTAAGTCAAGAACTAAGTCAAGTGATCAACTTTTGCATAGTGATTCTAATCAGCAAGTTTCTCACTTTGAAATGGAAATAATATGAAATTATGTAATAAAGTTGTCAAAACAAAAAAATTATAAAAGAAGTATAGGGAACAAAGCTTTTTTTTTTTTAAGACAGTTGTGGTTGTAGCGTAGAAGTTGATGTTCTCCAGTCTTGGTACTGTTGATTGGAAGGAAAGTAGGGTTTGGGCACCTAGGTGGGGCAGTGGACAAAGTGCTGAACCTGAAATCAGGAATACTCATCTTCCTGAGTTCACATCTAGCCTCAGACCCTTATTAGCTGTGGGCTAGTCATTTAACCTTGTTTCCCTCAGTTTCCTTATCTGTAAAATGAGTTGGTGAAGAAAATGGCCAACCACCCTTCCTCTTTGCTGAGGAAACCCTAAATGGGGTCACAAAGAGTCATATACAACTGAAAAATGACTGAACAAGGCATTGGAAAGAGAAGAGGCCTTATTTAAAGCCAATAGTTTTTATAATACTTTTGAAAAAAATTTTTAACCCCACCCCCCAAAGAAATAGACCTTTGGCATGAGCCAAATGAAAGTAATAAAAGTGGAAAAGAAACTCATTTTCATTTAGCTGTTTCTGAATGGAATTTTAGCATTTCTTGTATCATTTTGAGGTTATTTTTGACCATTATCAAGTTTTTACAGCTAATTTGTTAAAGTTAATTCCTCTTACCCTTAAATCAGATGTTTATATACATCATGAATTTTATGTTTCAGAGAAGGCAATAGTATGGAGGTACAAGTCGATATTGAATCAAAACCAGCCAAATTCCGACACAACAGTGGGAGCAGTAGCGTGGAGGATGGCAGTAGCGCTCTTGGCCGTGGTCATGCTGGTGGTTCATCCGGTGGTGTGCCAGAAGGTAAATCCAGTGCCACCAAGTGGTCCAAAGAAACAGCAAGCAAAAAACCTAAAGGTAAACTGAGGAAAAAGAGTAGCATGAAGATAAATGAGACCAGAGAGGACATGGATGCACAGCTATTAGAGCAGCAGAGCACGAACTCCAGCGAGTTTGACTCGCCGTCTCTCAGTGACAGCATTCCGTCTGTGGCTGACTCCCACTCGAGTCATTTTTCTGAATTCAGTTGCTCTGACTTGGAAAGCATGAAGACTTCTTGTAGTCATGGCTCCAGTGATTACCATACACGCTTTGCTACTGTTAGCATTCTTCCTGAGGTAGAGAACGACCGCCTGGAAAACTCTCCCCATCCGAATGGCATTCCTGTGCTGACCACCCCTGCTGAAGTGCCGCCATTGAGTTATATTGCTGAAGAGTGTGGGAGCAGTGTGACGATGGCCAGTATAGATCTGCGTTTTGGTGGGGGACTAAAGGAAACAAATAACAATGATTCACAGCAGGTTATGGAATTAAATGCTACAATTCAAACTGAAATTTAGGCCTGTAAATGCTGCAAGATATTTACCACTGAACAGCCCTGTCTGGAGCTGGTTGAACTACCTGTGACTACTGTAAGTTTCAAGTTACCAGCAGAAGCCAGGTTTCATAATAATGCAGTTAGATTTTATATGTAACAAGGCAAAATGCTTCATGTGGATCTTAGTTATCAAACTTTGTGAAGTGAAATGAAGCTTTAAAAGTGCATTACAACAGGACAATAAACCGTAAGATGAAAGCTAATGTTTTGTGTGTGCCACAAAACTTTGCTTTAAAGTACATACTTGTGTATTCAGATAGAAATTTGGCTTAATTTATAATGGATATATAAAATACTAATGTAGTTCTACAACATTCTCATGAAAACTTGAGACTTTCTGATAAATGGGTAGTGGCAATTTATTGAAAACCACTAAGAGATATTGTTTAAAAGAAACATGAGTCTCCCAGGATCCTTGCAGATTATTCTACAATAGCTGATGTCCTTTATAACATTTCTACTCATAACTGGGCACAAATTTTTTTTTCCCTTCTGGGATAAATCATATGCAATGTCACTATACAGAGCTTAATGCAGCCCATTTACTGCTGTTTGGATACTTGTACACTTTGAGCAATGTTATGGCAATTTTTGCACAACTTTGAAATAGAGAAACATGGTACGTGGTATATCTTGTATACTGTTTATATCACCTTACTAGAAAGGTATAATGGTAACTAAGTAGACAAACAGCAACAAATAATGATAAGATATATACAAAATGTAAAGTAAGACTCCATTGGTTTATAAGCATTTTAAAGAAACAGTTACATTTTGCATTAAGGGGAAGAATGTGCCCCACTGATTCTTGGTGCCTTTGGAGTAGACTGGGTTTTAAGTGCCTGGTTGTTTGAGGATTTTACTGTGCTGTTTTCCAGAACATCCTCTTTGGCCCCTTGAATTATAAAGAAAAACTACAGAACCTAAAATGACTGTGGTAGATAGGGAAACACATAATTCTTATTGCTGATGATGATGAAAAAGTATTAGCCTACCAAAGACTCCCTAGGCTTCAGTGGACAACTTTTACATAACAGCAGTTTGCAAAACACATCCCATCTCCAATCATGGAATTAAAGCACAGTGCAGCGCTTGCACAGGTATAGAAGGCAGATTCTCAGTATGGCCAGCCTAATTCCTTTAAACTTTTGCTTTACAAAAGAAGGTGACTGGCCAAAATGCATGCACTGTTAACTTTCCTGCCTAATACACTAAAATGCAAAGCAAGTGATTCTGAAAAAATAGTAAAAATGATCTCTCCTCTATGTTTCTTGTAAGTATTGCCATTATGGTGCTACCGAGAGTTTTGGTTTGGTTAAAAACAACAATGCCATGGGCTGCAGTCCTTTTCCATGATTCTTCCTTACCAGTTCCATTAATATGCTTATAACACTAGTGCCAGTTATGTTATTTGATAATGCTTGTTATGATATTTGTATATTTGTTTGCGATACAATTTTGCTCAATAATATGCGTGTAAACTGCATACCTGAAATAAATATAAGTACTAATATTTTATTGTCTTTTGATTTGTGCATAAACTTCTTTTATAAGAATGACAATATTCATTAACTATGTAGGAGTTTTCATAAAGATTGCCAGCCATCAAGGTTATTTCTAATCCTGAGCCCAAAATTGTAATCTGATCTCAGCAATTAATTAGCCAAAAGGATACAAGATTCAATTAAGTTGTTAAACATCACAGGCCCACGTACAGATTGGGACACTGCACTGGAAGTCTCCTCCCAGCTTGACATTAAACCCCAAATACTTATTTTGGGATCCAGTCACTCACCTAGTTCCAGATGCACGATGTACTGTCATCTTGCCTTACATAGTTTTCACAAGAATAGCATGAAAAGTCCTATCGAATGCATTGTTAAAATACAGGTAAACTAAACAGCATTTCTCAGTCTACCAGGTTAACATCAGTAAATGTAAGTTAGTATGGCGTGACCTGTTCTTGATGACACTTTTTTCCCCTCTCCTTTTGAGATAGTTATCTTTCTCTAATCCTGCAGTGCTTCTCTCATTCTCCACAGCCTCTAAAAAAGCCCCTGACAGTGGCTCACCAGCTGCCACTGACGACTGTTAGTATGCTAGAGTGAAGTTCTTCTGGGCTAGGTGACTTGACTTCATCACAGGCTGTGAATTGTGCTTTCCTGCTGTCTTCTTAGTTTGAATGTTCCCTCTTGGCCATATTTGTTCTTTCTGAGATACTATGTCTCTTTACTCTGAACTCACTAAAATGTGAGATCAGATATCATGGGGTAGTAGGGACAGGGAGTAACTTGCCAAACTGTCTAGCATTCTTTCCTTTCTTTTTTTTTAAATTTTCAGCAATCTGGGTGAAGTGACTTGCCCAGTGTCACACAGCTAATAAGTGTCAGGTAGGATTTGAATTCCGGTCCTCCTGACTCCAGGATCAGTGCTGTATCCACTGGGCCAACATTGGGCTAGCATTTTTTCTTGCCAAATAACATAAAACTGTCAACTCTTTGTCTCAAAGACACTGAAATGTGAACTTAAGAATTTCTTTTAACAGAACGTCAGCACTTTATTAGATGTTGACAACTGCAACCCAAAAGAACAAATAATCATTTGGCCTTCTTGGATCCCTTCCAACTTCTGTGTGTCTATAAAGTGACGTGCTTTGCCAATGGTAGTTGCTAAGTAAATGTTACTGACTGAAAATTAACTAATACCAGATACTGTTTGCCCCTGAGGTTTTTGTTTGGTTTTGCTGCTGGTTGAGGTTGCTGCAGTCATTAGATGCCACCTCACTTACACTTTCCAGCTTCATTGTATATTGTGATTTCAGTTGTGTCATCTGCTGGGACTTGGAAATAGGTATGTGTAATGAATTTCTTGGAAAGACAAAGTAGTGGGATGTGACCTGTATCTCAGCAATTTTCCAAATCATTCTCAGCAAACCAATTTTGTTAGATTCCCAGCCTTTTCTGTCAGACGTCTGATTCAAATTCCAACTTAAGCTGTCAAAATTTTAACACCTTTTGTAGAATGTTACTATACCGTCATAATGTTCATGAGCCTTAGTTATTTTTCTGCCCAAAATTTAATTGCTGCTTTTTTTCTCCTAAGTATACTTGCCCCATCCCATCTCAGTCCAACCCAGCCTGTGGTATATCTTTCTGAAGCAAATCTTAAAGATTTCTTAGTATTGGTGTGTATATGCCTGTGACTTTAACTGCTTATCTTCCTTTTAGTTGCCTTTTTAATTTTTTCTCTACTATGTTACATACATTGCTTATGCTGTTTTCTTACTTTGTAGTTTCCCTTAAAGCTAATACTATAAATAGGCCCCTTAGATCTGTTACATAGAAGAATTCTGTATGTAACAACTTTTGTGAAATAGCACATAAATTAAAAGCTTTACAAAACAAATTTTCTCACAGTCTTTTGTGGTTAGTGTACAAACTCCATTTTACTGATGAGAAAACGGAGGCTCTTAGGATTTAAGGGACTTGCCCAGGTAAGGTCACACTGTTAGTAAGTCTCTTAAGGCAGAATTTGAACCCAGGACTCCTTACTAATAGAGCCTGTGCTCTTTATATTACAACATGATGGCTCTCAAGAAAGGAATATGAACGTTCAGGGACATCATCGTCATTGTCTCTGAGAACCTATCAAATCTATTAATCTTAATATTTTGCATCTTTCCTGGCATTTATCCCACCTATTCAGCATTTATTCTTAGATCTGGTCTTTACTTACATGTTCTTAATGGTATTTTTGTTTAATTTTAATTTGTCTTAATATTTGAGCCTACCTTGAAGATTCACAGTTAATAAACCTCCTGCAAGCCAAAGCTGGCTGGTTATAAGTTTCTTGGAGCCCTTTCTCCTGGATAGGCCAAGAATTGAATAAAACTTTTGTACATACAATGATATAACTGGTCAATATCAGCTTTTATTTTGTCATGAAAAATTAGACTTGTAGAATTTTATAAAACTGTCACAGAGCTATTACATCAGTACAATCTTAAATGGGAAGAATTGTTCTCGTCAGGCAAGTGTAAAACATCCCTTGTGCTGTTTTACCTAATGATAAGTTCTGCTCCTTAAGGGTCACTGATGCTGTGTCCTTGTCGGGGGAATGAGGTAGAACCAAGGACTTGAGCCACTTCAAAATAACCTATTATTAACCTAAGCCATTAATGAGCATATTTGCTATACCTTCCTTCAGGACAAAAACCATGCCTTATTGCTTTCTGTTCCCCACAATCCTGAAGACTACAATAGAAAACTTTTAAAATTTGACTTGGAAAGCAAAGGGATGAAGGACAGATGAGGAGGCCACAGTTGTGATGTGATGATGGTTCTCTGAATATACTCTGAATATAAGTCAGGTCACTTAAAAGTATCATGTCTTAAAATGAGTTATTTAAAAGGCACAGTAAAAACAAGGTATTTTAACAAGGTTTTGTATTACTCTTTTTGGGAGAAAACACTCCATTATAACTGGTGAATGTATAATAGTACTTGCCTCTCAAGGATGGTGTAGGTATTGTTTTTCCCTCTAGACAAAAAGATTTTATTTTTTTCAGCTAGATAGAGAATTTCATTTTGGATCCTATATTTTGGCGTGACTTGTTGCACAAGATTATTTTGCAGTTAGCCAGCGAAATGTTGACATATTGCATTCATTGTCTGTTGATTAAACCAAGATCCCAGGATCTTATATTTGGTGACAGAAAAGACAAGACCTTAGAATCATTTAGCTCAGTGACCTCATTTTTCAGATGAGAAAACTGAGGACAATGGACATTAAAATGACTTTACCCAGGTAACACAGAGATCAGGGTTCCAAACCCAAGTCCTTCAACTCCATTTTCACTGCTCTTTTCCCATATTAGGCTGCTATAATTCCACACACGCAAATACGCAATTGTAAGATGTTTGTCATCACACATTTGTGAGTTTACTTGAAAGGATTTGGAAAGTGTATATGCTTATTGCACCAAATAAATTCAATCGGCAGACTGGCCTTGGTGGAAATTTATATATTTCCTTCAAAATGCTAACAATGATGAAAGGCAAACCTAGGTCAGTGGAACCATGCTTGGAATCAAAAAGCCCTAAGCTCAAGTCCAACACATACAGGCTGTATAGCCACGAGCAAGTCACTTAACACTAGAAGGACCAAATACATGGAAATTTGCTTGGTCCTTTGAAGTATTCTTAACCTCACTGTAGTTCTGCTATAGTGGGTCAGGGGAGTTTCCTCACTAGGACTTCCCCACGTTGATCACATCAACCAAGTCTAAACCAAAAAACAACAACAAAAACTTTGGTTTTTTCAAACCCATTTCACCCATAGTGAGCAATTTTCAGGTGATCCCCAGGCCTCAGTTCCTTCAAATGTAAGATGTGTAGGTTGGACTAATAAGGTCTCCAGCCTTTTTTCCAACGATGACCAGATTATAACAACAAAGAAAGAATTGGGACAGATAAGTTGATTTGACATTACAAGACAGTGTGGTTTTCATCCAGGAGAAAATATCCTTAAATTCTTTTTTATTTTGTTTTCAGTGTTCTATAATCACTTCCATATATCTTAGATTTTTTTCTCTTCCCTCACTCTCCATCCCCCACTTGATCTCCCCTCCCTCCCCACTTCCTCCTGGAGATGCTGTACCATCTTATATAGGTTCAGTACATAACGTTCCTGTTAAATTCATTTTGACCTTAGTCATGTTGAATAGAAGAATTAAAATGAATGGGAGAAACCGTAAAACAAAAACAGTACAACAGTAAATGGTCTGCTTCATCCTGCGATCCAATTCCATAGTTCTTTCTCTGAATGTGGAAGATGTTTTGCCTCAAAAGTTCATTGGGAATTTTTTAGGTCCTTGCTTTGCTATGAAGGACTAAATCTACCAGAAAAATTCCTCACACACTGTAATTGTTGCTGTCTACAAAGTTCCCCTGGTTCTGCTCCTTTCACTCAGCATCCGTTCATGTAAGTCCTTCCAGGTCTCTCAAGTCTTCCTGTTCATCATTTCTTATAGCACAGTAGTATTCCATTATATTCATATACCACAACTTGTTCAGCCATTTCCTAATTGATGGACATCCCCTTGATTTCCAGCCATCACAGAGAGAGTTGCTATGAATGTTTTTGTACATGTGGGACCCTTTCCCATTTTTATGATCTCTTTGGGATACAGTCCTAGAAGTGTATGCACATTTTTGGAGCCCTTTGGGCATAGTTCCAAATTACTCTCCAGAATGGCTGGATCAGCTCCCAACTCCACCAACAATGAATTAGTGTTTCAACTCTCCCACATCTCCAACATTTATCATCTTTCTGTTTTGTCATGTTTGCCAATCTGATAGGTGTGATGTGGTGCCTCAGAGTTGTGTTGATTTGTATCTATCTAATCAGTAGTGATTTAAAGCATTTGTTCATATGACTATAGATAGCATTAATTTCTTCCTCTGAAAACTGGCTGTTCATATCCTTTTACCATTTATCAATTGGGGAATGACTTGTATTCTTGTACATTTGGCTCAGTTTTCTGTATATTTTAGAAATGAGGCCTTTATCACAGACAGTAGTCTCAGTTGCGTTAGGTTTGTGCAAAATCTTCAATTTAATGTAATCAAAATTATCCATTTTGCACTTCATAATGCTTTCTGTCTCTTGTTTAGTCAAAAATTTCTCCATTCTCCATAAATCTGACAAATACACTGTTCCTTGCTCCCCTAATTTGTTTATAGTGTCAGTCTTTATTCCCAGACCATGTATCCATTTGGATTTTATTCTTGTGTACAGTGTCAGGCATTGGTCTGTGCCCAGTTTCCACCACACAATTTTCCCAGCAATTTTTGTCAAACAGTTCTTATCCCAGAAACTGGGGTCCTTGGATTTATCAAACAGATTGCTATATTAAGTGATTACTGTGTCTTGAGTACCTAACTTATTCCACTGGTCTACCCTTCTGTTTTCTCAGTACCAAATGACTGTTTTATACTACAATTGGAGATCTAGTAGGGCTAGCCACCTTCCCTAGCATTTCTTTTCATTAGTTCCCTTGATATTCTGGACCTGTTGTTCTTTCAGATGAATTTTGATATTTTTTCTAGCTGTAGAAAGTATCTAGTATTTTGATTGGTATGGCACATTAATTTAGGTAGAGTTGTTATTTTTATTTATTAGCTCTAACTGCAAGCAACGGGTGTTTTTCCACTTGTTTAGATCTGACTTTATTTGTGCAAAAAGTGTTTTGTAATTGTGTTCGCATAGTCCCTGGGTTTGTTTTAGTAGGTAGACTCTCAGATATTTTATAGTATCCACTGTAGCTTTAAATGGGATTTCTCTTTCTATCTTTGCTGTTGGGCTTTGTTAGTAATATGCAGAAATGCAGGTGGCTTATGTGGGTTTATTTTGTAACCCGAAACTTTGCCAAAGTTATTATTTTAAGTAGTTTTTCACTGTCTTTAACTTCTTAATCAGAGTTACTCCTGGTGTTTTTGGTATGAGGGAAGAGAGTGCCCAGGGAATGTCTTGAGTAGAATAGGCCAGTGTTCTTAGGGTTTTTTTTTCCCTGTTCAGTTCTTTTAAAAAAAAAAAAAAAGTATTTCAGATCAAAGAAGTTTTCAAAGAAAAATAACTCCTACATTGAAAGAACAGACCCACATAGGATCATAGATTTAGAGTTGGAAAGGACTTTATTGGCCATCTGACCCAATATCATTTTGCAGATGAGGTAGAGAGAGGCTAAGTGAATTGCCCAAGACCACACAAATTAAGTGGCAGAGCCAGGTTCAAACCTGGTTTTCTGCCTCCAAATCCAGGACTATCCATGGAACTTGTGGGGTTTTTTTCCTTTTTTTTTTTTTTTTTTTGTTTTGGTAATTGACTTCCTGATAAAAAATCAAGTAAATTATTTGAGGATTTGCTTCTTAAACTTATAAAGTGTGACTCAGGAGGCGCTTTTAAGCATTATCTAATTGAATTGTGGCACAAAGGGTTTTGGTTTTTGTTTTTTGTCAACAGAAGGAACCAGGTGTGGTAAAGTTATTGGGAAAAAAAAAAGACATTTAAGTTGCCCTTGTCATTAAACTTGGAAGACTGATATTGGGGGCTTCCTGGGCTCCTAGGCTTGTGCCTGACTGATTACTCAAGGTCAGAAGCAGCATTTATATGCAAAACTAACTGGCCTACTTTATCTTAGGATAAACCACTAGTGAGAATGAACTTGCCAATATAGGAAACCTCTATTTTCGGGTCAACACTTGCTAAAGAATGTGAAAGCTGGCTCTTTTAAAAAGAGGAAGGACTTGCTTGGTTAGTTTGACTACTTCAGATTGCCCATAAATGGGCAGAGAGGAGCACTTAAGGGAGTATTCTAGAAGGACGTTGCAGTGTTTCTATAGTTCCTTTGCTCTCAGGGTAACATTAACCCCAAGCAATGGGGACAGGGTTCTTTTCTTTTGGAATTCCCTTTCCTAAATGCTCTCTAACTGAATGCTGACTTTCTTCAGTACTTGGAGAGCTCCCATTCATCCCTCCCCCCACAACTGTGAGGTAAATTATTATACTCCTATTTCATTCAGCACTAGGACCTGCCCTGGTTTGTATAGGAAAATAATAAAAAACCTGGTTCTCACATAGTTTTTCATTCTGCCCAGATATTTCTGTATTTGCTGTTTTGCCAGCTCAGGCTGGAGGATTTTAAAAGAAAGGAAGTAACTGTTGGTAAGTTAGGAAAACTCAGAACAAAAGAATCGTTTGTGTTCTTGGCGTTTGTGAAGCTATAACCTAACAGGACCTAAGAGTTTTTGACTAAAGATCTCGCTCCAGATGAAATAGTATGCCAGCCTCTGAAATGAAACTATCTCAGAACCTGGTAGCTTATACATTTAATTATATGAATACAAATCAAAATTCCGTGCTCTATTATCTTTCAGGGAAAGAGAACTCAATTTCTTCTTTTATTTTTAGATATATTTTTGTTTCATTAAATATTTCACAGCATCATTCATTTTTTAAAATTTTGAATTCCTAATTCTTTCCCTCCCCATAAGAAGGCAAGCAATATGACATAAATTATACATGTGAAATGGGAAACATTAGCCATAAAATATTATCCATGTTGCAAAAGAAAGACAAAGTGAAAAAAGTATGCTTCATTCTTAAGAGTTCATCAGTTCCCTCTGGAGAGGGGCGGCATTTTTCATCATGGGTGCTTTGGAATTGTCTTGAGTCCTTGTCTTGATTAGAGTAGCTAAGTCTTTCACAGTTGATCATCTTTACAATGCTGCTGTTACTGTGTGTGTTCTGCTCATTTCACTTCGCATCCATTTATATAAGACTCAGGGGTTGTTTTTTTAAAACAATCCGGCTTATCACTTCTTATAGCACAATCGTATTCCATCAAAACTGTATACCAAACTTGTTCGGCCATAACCCAATTAATGGCTGGGATCTCAATTTCCAATTTTTTGCCACCACAATAAGAAATATTTTTTGTACATGTAGGTCCTTTTCATTTTTCCTTTATCTCTTTGGGATACAGACTTAGTAGTGGTATTGCTGGGTCAAAGGGTATGCACAGTTTTATAGCCCTTTGAGCATAGTTCCAAATTTGTCTACATAATGATTGGATCAGTTCACAACTTCACCAACGGTGCATTGGTGTTCCAGTTTTCCTGTGTCCCCATTTGTCATTTTCCTTCACTGTCATGTTAGGGGTGAGATGATACTTCAGAGTTGTTTTAATTTGCACTTCTCTAGTCAACATTAATTTTAGAGCATTTTTTTCAGATGACTGTTGATAACTTTGATTTCTTTGAAAACTGCCTGTTCATATCCTTTGACCATTTATCAGTTGAAGAATGGCTATCAGCCTCTATTACTTAATTAATTGATAAGTCTGTTACTTCACCACAGCAGGGAGTTCCCAGTGTGGAGATTCCTTCTGCATTTACAAATCTCTAATCTTAAGAGACTTGAATGAGACATGGAATGGTTAAGAACTTACCAAGGTTTTCTAGCAGGATGTGTGCCAGAGACAGAATGTGAAGCCAGTTTTTCCTGGTATTAGTGTTAAATAACCATGATAATTTAAAAAAACAATAAGAGAAATGCTGAAAGAAAAATTCATTTGTGGATTACATTTGGGAGCATGTGAGAATCTCAACATTTTGGTTTGGTTTTTGAACTTTTCCCCCAACTGTCTTTAAGAAAGTTGCAGGGAATTTAGTTGATCATAATAGCTAGCATTTTAAACTTCTTAGCCCTTTAAGGTTTGTAAAATGTCTCACATATGTCATTTCAATTGATTCTCAAAATAACCTTTGAAGTAGGTGTTAATATTGTCCTCATTTTGTAAGCAACAACCGGGTGGTAAAGTAGATAAAATGAGGGGACTTGGAGTTAGGGACATCTGAGTTTAAATCTGTGCTCAGACACTAACTGTGTGACTCTGGGTAAGTCACTTAAACTCTGTGTCTCAGGTTTATTATCAGTAAAGTGGTCATAATAGTGGCACCTACCTCACATGGTTGTTGTGTGGATCAAGTGAGTTCAAATATATGAAGCACTTAGCAAATGTTTATACAGATGGGTGCAGCTGGGTGGTACAGTGGATACAGCACTGGCCCTGGAGTTAGGAGGATCTGAATTCATATTTGACCTGAGACATGCACTAGCTGTGTAACCCTAGGCAACTCACTTAACCTTGATTGGCTCAAAAAGAAAAAAAGAAAATAAATGTTATACAGACCCTAGCTCAATGGCTTTATTTTTTTTATTTTTATTTTTTTTTACAGGTGATGATTTTATAAATGAGCATACTGAGACTGAGAGGGTCCAGGGTCAGAAATGTATGTATCTGAGGCAGAATTTGATCTCAGTTTTTCCTCTTTCTGAGTCTACCACTGCACCACCTGTCCCCTCCCCAACATGTACCATGCTAAGTAAGTGTACATCCAAATCTTTTGCCTGATCTGGCTTTCTACTCTGCAGTACAGCCTCAATGGGAGCATAGAACAGAAGGAAAGAACCCACAAAGATTCTAAAGAATCGGACACCCAAGACTGAGCAATCCCCGGGCAGGCTGCACTAGTCAAGTCCTGATTTGCCAGCCTGACCACCCTGAGCAGGTCCCAACAACAGAAGGTAACAGGATAATTGTAGAGGCATTACCAGCAGGTTCTCATTCATTTCACTATTAGTGCTTTTTTCTTCCCCTTTGATCTTAGCAACAGGTATTTTTCTTAGAGTTGTTTTTTAGTCTTAAAAATAAACAGAGTCCTGGGAAGTGGGGGTAAGATTTTTTCCTAATATACCAAAACTTTGTCTTTTTTGGATTGTAGCTTAAAAGTCCTCAATCTCATTAAAAATTACTTAAAACTCCATCCTTTCTAAAGAGAAACCTTTTTTTCTTTCTAATATAGTAAGATCCTGAAAGGGATGGGAACTGTACTTGTGATTTCATTTGTATAGGAAACTCTTGGAGAAGGAAGCTAATGCAGGTTTTCTCTTTCTCTGGAGAAAGTTGCCTAGAATACTTAGGGTAAGTGATTTGCCCCAGGGTTCTGAAAATGATTAACTTCCCACCAGCACAAAAAATAAAAAAAAAATCATAACCCCTATATGTGATTCAACACCCTATATGTGGTAGTTTAGGATTAGGGCTAGAACAGAAAAATAGTATCTTTAGACCTAAAACTGACCATCACTTGCTGAACAGATGTTGTTTATTTAATCTATATTTGAGAAAGAAAATGCTTTTTATTTTATCATCAACCTGTGACCAGGCAGAAGAAATTTTAAATGATGTGTGATTTTTCCACAAACCATCTGGAGCAACTTCTTGGAGGGATTTGCAGGGCACAGGTGGAAATGGGATGGGAAGAGGAAAAGGAGGAGGAAATCTTACTACATTATTTGAGGTACAGATTTTTGATCCAGGATTAAAATTGAGTGAATCTGGAAATTGCCCTCTTACCCACCCTTTTAATTCTATCAGATTTCTCATTCTAGGGATGTGTCCAACCTACAAAGTTTACTAAATCCTATTGTACAAGTGGGGAAACTGAAGTTAAGACAGGTCACCTAGCCTGCTAATCAGCGCCAGGACCAGATGTGCTTTACAGCTTTGGACTCACGGGTACTCTGGGTTTTGTCACCAATAAAACACTAAATGGAAAAAAGAAAATCAACTCAAATAGTATTTTGAAAGCCCTACTCCTAGCTTCCATTGTGCTCCAAAAGGGAACCACAGAGGAGAGCTCATGGGTAAGTGTCTACTAATAAAAAGGAACTTGTGGTTCCTCCTATCCGTTGACCTGCGTCTCCCACCTCCTAGACCCAGCTCAGACACCCCATCCAGCAAGTCTTGCCTGATTAACTTTTCCTAGCCTCCATTCACTCTTACTCAATCCCTTTAGCTTGTATTGATTTAGAATAATAAGATACAATATTTTGTATCATATTTTATTACCCTTATTTTGTTATCGATTTATTTCTTTTTCGGTCATTCATCTTTTCAACTAGACCATATGAAAATTGACAGGGGAACTTGTGTGTGTGTGTGTGTGTGAAAAACTTTTATATGTATGTATGTATATATATATATGTGTGTGTGTATGTATGTGTATGTATATATGTGTATGTATATATCAATATATGAAATATTTATACCCCACAATATCTCACACACAAAATACATAATAGAATCATAGATCAAGAAGGGACCATGGAAGAAGAATTAGTCTAACCCCCTCCTTTTACAGATGAGGAAATTGAGACACTGAGAAAGTCACAAGAAGCAAGCTGGCAAAGTTGGAATTTGAAACTGGGACTTTGGATTTCATGCTATCCACTGTACTATTCTGACACCCTCAATAATGAGTGACAATCACTATTAGATGATTATTTATTGTGTATTTATTAAGCATCAAACTTCTGAAGGTAGATGAACTTCCTTCCATGAGAGAAGGAACTGGTCTAATCTCCAGAAACCCCAAGTACCTTTTTGGGGTGGGGGGAGGGAAGTTATAGACATTTCAGATCTTTAATTTACCAACATCACCAATCCTTGTACTGGAGTTGAGAGAAGCCCTGATGATCAAAAAACAATAATTAGGTGGAATGGGGGAAATGTGATATTTCAACATGTTAGAAATAAATTTAACATTAGAAATAAATGGTATCTCATTTGGGGTATTTTCTCTATGGGGCTCAATCTGTGGAGCCATTTTTTTTTTGTGATTGTAATATGACTCATTACCAGGAGATGGCACCAGAGAGCTTCATCTCTTGACACGGAGACTACAGTCACTTATTGGAGGTATACCATGGGATGACTTTTCCAGCTGGCTAAGTATGGTGTTTTTTGCTTAAGGGTTTAGGACTTTTAAAGGACCTCCATGTCCTTTTCTAAGAGCAAGATAAAATTCTCTTTGATGGCTAAGCCAGAGGAGTTAAATTTGGGTGGTGTTAATTCATAAAAAAAAAAAAAAAAGCCAACTGTAACAAGTTGTCTTCCTTGCTACTAAACTCCTTAACTTCCTTCAGTTTCTCATGCAATTCAACTCTACAAGCTAAATCATCTCGTTTCCAGCAAGTAAACACTTTTTGCAAGCAGAAGAGCAGCTGAAGTGGGTGTATATATATATATATATATATATATATATATATATATATATATATATATATATATATATATATATATTTGGTGATGCATTCTACTTTGCTAATAAATATCCCAATAGCTATTCAAGGCTATGAATTCATATACATTGGGATTCGTAATGAGCAGGACCCTCCACCAATATATGTATGCTTCCAAGTGAGTTTCTTAGAGCCCTTTCATTTTCTAAACTCACAACCCAGCAAGCCCGGTGGCCCTGAAGCAAGACATATGTTACCTTATCCCCATCACAGTGTCATTGACAGGAAGCATTTAAGAAAGAAATGCCTTACTCCCCACACCCAGTCATTTTCAAATTTCCATCAATCCTACCTCAGTGATATTTCTTGCATCTGCCTCTTCCTTATCCCTCACACTGCTATAACCCTAGGTCAAGCTCCCATTACCTGGTGTTCCCCAGTCTCACCTAGTACTCATGAACCTCCATGTATTTGCATAAACCAACCCCTTCTCTAACACAGACTGCCTTCACCATCAAAAGACTCCCATCCGCCAAAGTTCAGATCAAGTGTCAACTTCTCATATAACCTCCTATAGAAAAGATTACTTCTCTGTAAGCATTTCTATTTCTCTGACTGCACCTCCCCACGCCCTCCCCAGCTAGAGGAGATCTCTTTCCTAATCTGTTTTGTCTCTCCCACGTCTTACTCAGCCCAGCCTGTGCTTTCATTGACATAGTTGATCTCCTACTAAACTGTAAGCCCCACCGAGGCCAAGGACAATGTCTTTTTTCATTCTTTGCATCCCAAACACCTTGGAGATAGTGCCTCGTACTTGCTAATGCTTAATAAATGATGAATTGCATTACTGACTGACATGCATTGCTTATTCACTGTCGATGCCTTTCTAACAGACATTTATTAATTGGATAAGTAAGATCCTTCAAGCTTAGAAACAAATTCTTTGAGAATGGGAAACTTCAGAATAGCTAGCATTTGTATTATAGCACTTTGTTTTCCAAGAGCTTTACAAATTATCTCATTTGATCCTCACAACCTGGGATGGAAGTTCTATTATCATCTCCATTTTACAGATCAGGAAACTGAGGTTGAGAATGGTTAAGTTACTTGCCTAGGGTCACACAGTAAAGTTCAAAAGAGGATCAGAACTCGGATGTTGTTGGCTCTATTTTCTGTATCACCTAGTCATCTACAGACTTGGGCTATTAGGAAAGCGGGTTGTTGGCAAAGTCATAATCAGAGGGACGGAGGAAATCACAGATTTCCCTCCTCCTTTGAAGTTGTTGGATCTCACATCCATTAAGCATTAGAATGAACAGCTGTAAATTCAGAATGTTCCTGTTTACAACTGAGAAGCAAGGTTGTTGTCTGCTTAATTTCCAGTCAGAAGACATCTAGGGAAAAGGGAGAGTAGGCAATTTCTAACAGTATTGGGAGGCCAGATGTCACGGTCTCCTGTGTATACAAAGAGGACAGGAGCCTCTTTTTCTGAGCATTTTCAAAGGGGAAGATTAGTATTCTTAAACTCAGGGAAAGCCAGGATTCGGGTGACCCTTCCAGGCCAGAGTTGCTTCCATGATTCCTCTAGAAGCTTTTGTTTGTTTGTTTTGTTTATTATTTGTTTTACACCAAACCTGTGATTTCACTGTTAGGGGGAACTGCTGGTAAGGAAACTCCCTTCACCAAAGACCATGGCCTCAGGGTGTGAAGAGGATTTGCCTTTTCCTAAAAGGACGTGATTACAATCTACTCCTAAGCGATTTGCCCAAGGTCATATAGCGTCAGAAGCAGGCTTGGAACCCAGATCTTCATGACTCAGCCTGTCCGAATCAAGACTCTTCTTCCTATTGTTCAAGACTTTTCACCATAACTGGTGGGGGCCATCTGCAGGGCCATCTTCACAGTCATCCTGATCTAAGTCTTGCCACTGGGCTCCCAAACTCTGGAGGAGACAGTGAGACTGCTGACTTTGCGCAGCCCTGCCTCACTTAAATACAATTCACTTACAAGTCATGGCATCACCTTCCTGATATCATGGTCCTCTTTGAGGACCAAGGACAAACAACCACAACCATAAGGTGCATCACTACAAATCTTTATTTTTGTATCATTTTTTAAATGACACAAAGCCCCAAATTGTATGTTAACTGGAATATTTCCTGAGTCTGTAATTCTTGTCGTTATTTTAATAACATCTGAAAATATAGCATCTGTCTATTCAGCTGTATCTTTCTGTTATCTACTAATTGATAAAAGAAATGAAAAACTGCATATTAATGAAGCATTATTTGCATTATCCATTGTTACTAACATCCATTGTGTTACTGTTATCCATTCTTAGCAAGCAATTATCCATTATGTTGCCGATGTTATCTATTATGTTACTAACATTATCCATTATGTTGCCAACATTATCCATGATGTAACAAATGTTATCCATTGTGTTACCAACATTATCCATTATGTTAGCAGCATTATCTATTATGTTGCCAACATCCATGATGTAATAAATGTTATCCATAGTTAGCAACATTATCCATTATGTTACCAGCATCATCCATTACGTTGCCAGGGTTATCTATTACACTGCTAACATGCGTTACCATTAGTTTTTCTGCTTCTTCCAGTGTATGTTCTTTTACTACTGTTTTTTTTCTACTCTGAATCACTTTATAGGTGTTTTGCTTGCTATTTATTTATATTCTTCATGGGATCATAATTTTAGAGCTATAAGAAACCATAAAGGTCATTAGTTCAAGGTTCTAATTTTACTGTTGAGGAGACTGAAACCCAGAGAGGTTAAATGATTTGCCCAAGTTCATACTAAAGGTAGTAAGGAGTTGATTTCGGATCTGCCAATGCTAAATCCAGCTCTCTATCTACTACCCCACACTGCCTCCTATTGGTCATTTCCAAAAATGTGTTTATCATTCTGTATATTAGCTCAAGGACTTTACAGTCTATGGGGAGAAATAACATGTACACACGAAACTATAGACAAGTATATACAACTTGGTATTTTGTTCTATTTCGTATTCCTCTTCTGGTCAGTGCCAAAACCTTGGAATCATGCCAGGGGGGAGAATTTTCACTTACAGTGTAGCTGCTCTACTCTGAGAGAGCCTATAAGGTTTCTCTATAAGGTTTTATGCTGCTAGACCGTCAAAAATTTGGGGGTAGTACACAGCAGGTGAGGAAGCTACCCAGGGGATGGGACTTGGGTAAGATGGGCTTGCCTGGGATGTGGCCACCTAAATGCATTTCGAAGTGACTTTCTAAATTTCAGGGCCCTGGGACAAAATATCCCCACCCTTTACTTTTGGCTTGCAGTTTTGTATTGATTATCTAGGCCCCATTCCTTTGTCAGACTTCCTACTTCTTCTCTTGTGCTTTTAGATGTAGTAGGGGTTGTTTTAATTGTCAGTCCTGTTCAACTCTTTGTACCCCTATTTGGGATTTTCTTGGCAGAGTTTCTAGAGTGGTTTGCCATTTCCTTCCTCTAGCTCATTTTACAGATGAGGAAACTGAGGCAAAAAGGATTAAGCGACTTGCCCAGGGTCACACAGCTAGTAAGAGTCTGAGGCCAGATTAGAACTCCTGACTTCCGGTCCAATGCGCCAGTCACTTTATCACTCCTGTAACTGCCCTGGTACATTCTGTTTTGAGGCTTTCAATGCATCACAAACAATGTCTTCATTGAAGTTTGGTGAAGACTACGCTGAAAGCTTTGCTACAGCTCTATCATATAATACGTGTAATGGGAGAAAACTTCCAGCCTCTTATCTCTAAACTTCTGTAGAGTTTCTGAAAGAAACTGAAAGTTCTTTCAAGTTCATTGAAAATCCTGGCATGGTCTGAATGAGTGATTATTCCAACTGAGCTTACATATTCCAAGAAAACATAATCCAGTTTTTAGGAAGTTAGGTACTTAGATTGGAAATAAAGTAGTTTGAATAGAATTTTCAAGTAAAAATTTTCTTAGGAATTTTATATCAATAATAATCATAGACCTTCACAGAAATAAGGATGGCAAGTTTACAGAATATTTTTCTTTTAATAATCCTGGGAGTTAGGCAAAATAGTGGACACTTACACAATTTAAAGTTTGCAAACTACTTTCTATTCATTACCTCATTTGAATCTCACCATCACCTGGGAGGTTAGTAACCACAAGTGCTATAATCTCTGTTTTACAGATGGTGAAATTGAGATCCTCAGAAGCTGTGACACATAGATGGTGTCAGAGATAGGATTTGAACCCAGGACTTTTAAAATTCCAGGTCCACCACTCTTTCTACTACCCCCAAGCTGCCTTTGCCCAGAGATTATTTAAATAGTTCAACCAGAAATGTCAAGTGGCAGCTCTGAGACTAGAATTCATGTTGTTTGACTTCTACCCAATGATTAGGAGGCACTACGGAAATATTGGATAGAGCAGTGGACTTGGAGGCAGTTTTGCCAGCAAGGTGGCTCAGTGGATAGAGCTCCAGGCCTGGAGTCAGGAAGAACAGTTCAAATCTGGCCCTTGATACTTACTAGCTGTGTGACCTTGGGCAAGTCACTTAACCCTGTTTGCCTCAGTTTCCTCATCTGTAAAATGAACTGGACAAGGAAGTGGCAAACTACTCCAGTATCTCTGCCAAGAAAACCCCAAATAGGGTCATGATGAATTGGACGGGAATAAAATGACTGAACAAGAAAACGTTTACTGGTTGTGTCATTTAGGGCCTCATCATCTTCATCTACAAAATGCGACTGGAAATGAGTATTAGAGATAATGACCTCTGAGGTGATTGCAGTTCTAAATCTATGATCCCACCTTGTATGATATGCTATTCCATATAGATTGACTTCATAAATGACTCCAGCTCTCAAGAGGAATTCTACCTTCAACATCTGGTCCAACCTCCCTCAGCCCCTGTCATTGTATAGAATAGGGAACTGAGGTCTCTAGAAAAGTACCTTGTCCACACTGCCAGGAAATAGATGGGGTGCTGGGTCTAGAACCCAATTGTTCTGCCTCCCAGTCTAGGGCTTTTTCCATGGTCCCATCCTTCTCTTTTATATCACTCTAGTTCTCAGGATATACTCCCAATCCTGATCCAAGGAGAGCTCTTCTGAGACTCAGCAGCTCCATTTCCTTTGCATCAGCCTGGTGCAAAGTCCATACTGGCTGCTCCCTGCCAACCTCTCATCCCTGCACAGGGGTAAGATCATGGGGGTCTAAGACTCACCAGAAGAAAATGTTAGAAACAACTTAGCCTAGACCCAGTTCATGGTCAATTTCCTGCAACCCTCCAAGATCATAGATATTGATAAGCTTTTGGGGGATGGGGAGGAGAAAATGCAACATGTTTTGTTTTTTTTTTCCAAAAAGCATAATAAAAGGTATGTAGCAGTGGAAGGAAAGGAGAGGCAAAGTGGTTCAGCAAAAAGAGAGAAGAGAGAACAGTTTCAGCCAAGGGAGAATCAGGAAAGGCTTAGCAGAAGAGGTGCTATCTGGGCTGAGCTTTGGAGGAAGGGGCAAATTCTGGAAAATGGGGTACATTTCAGGGATGGGAATGCCCTACACAAACATGCTGGTCCTAGAGATAGCATTTTGTGCTCTAGGAACATGGAATAAGAGTGAGTGGAAATAATGTGAAGGCTAAAGGGTCAGATTGGAGCCAGAGTCTGGGGTACCACAAATGCCAAGCTAGGGAAAAGAGGGGCAGGAGGATGGGGAATGGAAAGTCAACAAGAATTGATTAAGCACCTACTTTGTGCCCAGTCCATGAGACTATTTTGGCCCAAAAGCAATGTGGGAGCCAATAAAAGCTTTTGTACAGGGTCAGGAAGTTTTTGACAGTTTTGTGGAAGATGGATTCAAGAAAAGGGACTGGAAGCAAGGATAATCCACAGCTCGGATGGTATCACAATAACCTTGGCAAGAGATAATGAGGGCTTCAGTGAGGAGAGTGGTAGTATGGGGGGGGGGGGGGTGGAGGGGGTGGAGACAAATGACAGAGATATGGAAAATAGTCACCAGGTTTTAACAACCAGTGAGAAAGGGAAGACAAAGGTGATTCCTAAGTTTTAAACCTAGGTAATTAGGAGGATAATGTTGGGCACAGTGACAGGAATAGAGAACTTTTGAAGAGGGGAGGATTTAGGGGGAAAGACGAGTTCACTTTCTGAACTCAAAATGACACCAAAATTACTCTCCCTAAGGTGGGTCATCTGGTGGAGTTCAAGGGAGAAATTATGGATGAATATGTAGATTGGGACTTATCTGCCCAGAAGTGATTCAGTAATCCCTCAACATCTGAATGTATTTAACTTTCACAACTGCAAACATTCGCATGATTTTATTAATAATCTCATTTTCACTTTCAAGTTGGCAACCCCACATATTCAAGGCTATGCATAGTAGAGAAAAAAAATGAGAGGCACTATACATGCCAGTCTGTGGAGCAGACACTTCACTGGTCTTGTTCTTCTGCAGTTGTAGAGCTCCCTGCCCATCTGTGGCATATCTTCATTGCTTACCTTTAATACTCAAGGTTTGTGTTGTAATTATTCCCCCAGGCATAGTGCAAATCCTTTGGACTTGAAGCCCAAGTGTGCAGAGTCAGCGATGTGGTTGAGTGAGAAAATAAAGGTGTTAGATAAACTTTGTACTGGAATTTCTGAGGCCACTTTTGGCTGTAAGTTTGGTGTTAATGAAATGACAATGTTTGTGAATCCACTCTAGAGAGTGCTACATAGTAACCTCTCAGCTGTGTGATGAAGTGACTGGTCAGTGCTCCTGCTGCTAAGGGAATGTCCTACTTCCTCCAATGCCCAAACTGGACTCCCTGGAAGGAGCAGCCTAGCCTACAGTGCACAGGGCTGGACTGAGCCACCCCCGCAGGATTTCTAAGCTTGAACCTGGGGCCTGGAACTCACCCTGAGGCACGTGCTTTTCATTAGAGAAGAGCAACCACTGAGCAGAAAGGGAAATTAGAGATGGCAGGTTGCCCTTTTCCCTTTTTAACTAGGAGTTCTTATGAAATTGTTGCCTGGATCTTCCCCATCTAGCTCTGTGCTGTCTTTCCTTTCCGCTGCATTTTATGGGTTATTTCATGTTTACTGTGTAAATGCATATTATCAGAATTAATGTTTTGTCATAAAGAATTGTATGCAGACAAGTGTACTTTCAGCAATTTCTGGTGAAAGATTACAGTTTTTGGTGGACAGGGAACTTAGCCCTTTATTTCCCACAGTTTTAATATGTCAACATTCACATTTTTTACTTTTATGTCCTTTTCTAGGAACATTACCCCCCACCAAAGTGGAGGATTGGCTGTAATTGAATTGGAATGAATGAATTCTCCAAGGAGAAGAGAACAAGAACTAGAACAAAACCTGAGGAGACACTTGTGCTTGGGGATGGGGGTAGGATAATGAACTAGAAATGGAGGCACAGGGGAACTGGGAGCTATGCTACAGAACAGAGAGAATATACAGGAAGAGAGGGGGTAGTCAGTAATGTTAAAAACTGCAGAGGTAAAAGGTGAGAAATGCAGAAAGGTCATATTTACCAGTTGAGATGCCATTAGTAAGCAGAAAAGGCAATTGCTTAGAGTGGTAGAGTTAGAAGCCAAGAGGTTGAGTAGCAAATGTGTGAAGAACCAGAGGCAGTAAGTGGTGTAAGGGTGGCCATTAGGTAGAGTAGTGATCCGATACACTGGCTGCCTCCAGGCAACTGTGTTACTACTTCCTTGGGGTTGAAGGTCTTGATGCCTGGGATAACACAAGATCTTTTGGTCACTGTGACTTGGGCATGGGGAAGGAAGTAACTGCCTAAGAGAGATTTGCCCACTAAGCCAGAAAGAGCGAACTCAAAGGAAGGAGAGGATTGCCAAATGTCTCTCTTCCTGGCTGCCAATAGCATGTGAGAACTCTTCAATCCTTTGGACTTTTTGTGAGGGGTGGCAGATATGGCAAATTACTTAACTATGGTAGCAGCATATATGCTGGCCTACCAGAGCTTGAGAGTGGATCTCAAAATCCTAAACTGCCTCTATAGCTTTGGATGTTTTTTCCTGAGCACACAGTTGGTGAGAAAACAGTGATCTTCAGATGCAAATTTGCAGCCTTGTGAGTCTGAGAGGCCTGGAGCTCCTGGCTCACCCCAAAGTCAGTGGAGGTATTCTTTGTAACCAATAGTCTTTTCGGAGTAGATGACCATGGACAAGAGGAGACCAACCTCAAAGTCTCTGGCCTGGCTTGCTGAAGATAAGGACATGGAAGGAGCTATTTCAAAGCCATTTCTGAGGTGAAGGTGAAATGCTTATACAGCAATCACAAAATGCTTCATGTTTTGATGTCTCAAGTATCAATTGCCTGGGAGAATATAGCAGTAGTTATAAGCTCCTGCTGCTTAAGTCTATTAGTTGTTCATTAAGTAATTTTTGTGTATGTAGAGGAAATAGCTGTCTTATACCTGATATTGTACACTGAAGACCTTTTGGCTCTCTCATTTTGGGGAGACTTTAGAATGAGCTAATACTGATCTAAAGTGGTTCTCCTCAGGGCTCTGGGATGGAAGTTAAGAGGCTATAAAGAACCATAGAGCAAAAGAAGGGACTTCACCCCCTCTCTCTAGAGGCCAAGTTCCCTCTAGGACTGAATCTGCTGTCTGCGCTAGGGTCCAGAGCTAGTGCCACTCTTAATGGGATAGATGAGGCCCCAATGCT
The DNA here is from genome assembly GCA_023548195.1 of Bettongia penicillata ogilbyi. Taxonomy (NCBI): domain Eukaryota; kingdom Metazoa; phylum Chordata; class Mammalia; order Diprotodontia; family Potoroidae; genus Bettongia; species Bettongia penicillata. Next base: position 5,524,562 of record JAJHZJ010000047.1, on the reverse strand, counting down.
GGTTCTGCATATTGTTACACTTGGAGGCCAAAAGTGAAAAGGTAGACATAGGATGATAACTTGAAAGGTTTGCAGGGCTAACAATTCAACAAGCACTTATTTAGCATTTACGATATGCCAGGTGGAGGTAGCTAGGAGGCTCAGTGGATAGACTGCTGAGCCTGGAGTCAGGAAGACTTAAGTTCAAATCTGGCCTCAGAAACTTACTGTGTGACCCTGGGCAAGTCATTTAACCTCTGTTTTCCTTACTCCACTGGAAAAAGAAATGGCAAACAACTCCAGTATCTTTGGCAAGAAAACCCCATGATCACTCTTGATATAGTATGGTCCATGGAGGCATGAAGAGACCAACACAGTTAAATGACTAACAACGTGTGCCAGGCACTGTGCTGGGTGCTAAGAGATAAAAAGACAAAATAAAAGTCCCTGCCCTCAAAAATCTTATACTGGGGCAAGACCTGAACATGCTTCTAGGTATTAGGAGAGGACCCAGCAAAGAGAGACGCTGAAATGAATTCATGATTCAAGAAGCGAAGCTCCCAGAAGGGATGGGATCATTCCACAAGAACAAGCACATCAGCTTCTGAAACCACAGAAAACCAAAAGAATGGGTGATGATGTAGACAGGCCTTGAATTGTGGAGAAGGGGTGATGAGAGGTCATCATAGATAGTCTCAGTTTTCTAAGAAGCAAGGTCTTCTGCAGAGGGAAGCTGACGTAGAGTTGTAGAATTGAGAAGAAAACTTGCATTAGAGCTTGATGAGAGATAAATTAAAAGCAACAGGGCCCCATTAGGTTAGATAAGATGCATTTGTTGCAGACTCAAGTCAGCAGTGTATGTGATCTTCTCCAGCAGTTTGGGATTAGGAGCAGAGAAGATATAGGGCTGAGGACCAGCAGGATCTGAATATCCAAAAGACACGGAGGAAATGCTAGAAGGGTGAAGGAAAGCTGAGCTGGTGAATGACAAGCTCAAAATTGTAAAGAGGAAAGTGAAGGCAAAATAGGGGGGCCCTCCCTGAGAAACCAGGGAAGGACTGAGGAACCAGAAAGGCCCAGGAAAGGTGAGGAACTGGATTAGGAAAAAGCAGGTAGTGGGAAGGGTATGTAACATAAAAAGCTGCTTTGGGGTCCAAAGGGCTAAGACACTGAACCCCTCCCTTTCCATTAAGGGGCCTGTCTGCTCCGGACCCACAAATGTGGTTGGACAGTTTAGTTCTGGGGTAGCCTGCCCTCCAATGTGAGGGTTAGACGCCTCTTTCCCACACTTGCTGATTCCTTATGGCGCCCAGCAGAACATTACTTAAAGTCTTGCTTAGTTGTTGCTCCCAAGGGGGTGGGGGAAGTAGGAAGGCATTTTAGTGTCAACTATCCACCAGGATAGGACTAGTATTTATTTCCTACACATACAAAAAGAGCTAAAGGACCCAAAAGACTCATAACACACATTGACAAGATTTAAGCAATCAGTAACTTAAAACTACATCTGCCAGGAAGATGAGTCATACCAATCGGAACATGGAGTAGTCTGTGGGACTACCAAATGAATAGGCATTCCACATGTCACTTTAGCTCTGTAAGGTCTGATCTACTCCAGGCCCATTTCTTCTGCCATTCTAGGATAAGGATTGAGGCCAGATTCCTGCTGGTGCTCATTTTTCCCAATGAAGAAACTCCTTTTGCCATTTGGACCCTGGAATTCTAGAACTCCATGACTGGACACATCCATCTCAAAAATAATGTTTGGTTATCTACACAGGAAAGAAAGTACAAGGCAGAAGAGGAAGCCAAAAGCCCAGACCCAGTCCTCACTGGGTTGAGTCTCCAGGCTTTAACCTCCCATGTGGGAGTGGTCCCTGACTGTGGTAAAGGGTCATCTTTTCCCCATCCCTCATTGGAAGTCTCAATCAGTAGGGCAAAAGAGAGAGAATTGGAAGCTACCTCTCCATTGTAACATTTCCCACCTGGGGAAAGGAGAGAGAGATCATCAAGGGACTACCCAGGTTTTGCCACATAATACCAAAGCATTAAAGAGGTTAAGTGCATGTTTTCCCTGGAAATGGCCTGGGCAACTCAGTGTAGCTCCATGGGATGGTCTCTATGGTCCCATTTTCTGGATGCTCCCTGGGAGTGCACTCCAATTCCAACTCCAGGTAGAAAGACAGAAGACTGTGATTTGAGAGGGAGAATATGAGTTGACAGCTTTGGTGAAGGTCATTAACATTAAAGTCACTAAGGTTACAGAAGAGGTTTGGGTTATAGACAGGAAGACCATGAGCCAAGAGCTGAACCGACCAAGGAGAGGGACTTGGAAGTCGGCAGATGACTGAAACAAAGATGTAGATAAGGTATAAAGATAAAATTAATCTCAAATTTAAAAAAAAGTACGTGCTTAAAAATGAAGGCAGGAATTTTTGAAGATTATTCATTTAGTTCCTTTCATTCACTTCTGAAACTTCAAAAGCTACTTTAGAAACAGGAAAGTACTAATATTCACAACGCGGGGTTTGCCACTTACTATCAATATGACTAAGGAGGTTCCTTCATCTCTCAGAAGAGGTTTCCTCATTCTAAATGGGGACAGCCATATTGGCACTGCTTATCTCATGCGGCCTACAGACAACAAAGCTTTCTATAACTAAGGAACTTAGCTCAAATAATTTATTTAAAGCTGAATTTTTAAAAATGTGTTGGAATTACCACAATTAGATTTTTAGGCTAAGGAATTTTGAAATTGGGTCTCAGCTTCCTTTCAAAATTCTGAAACTTAGTTCCCACTTCTCTGCATAGAAAACTATTTTATAGGTAGGCATTCTTAATGAAGAATTTGAAATTTCTGCAATGATTGTCATGATTGAGACATCTTAAGGTACTTCCTGACCACCAAAGACTAAATTATATTCAGTAGCATAAGTAAATTTTATTATCATTATTTGAAAGTTTTTAAGTCCATACATACATACCATAAGGTAAAGTGAATTAGCCAAAATATTTAATTAACCAGAAAACCCCACTCTTCTACTGTGCTTGACAGAAAGTTGGCACTTGCTTAATGGACACTGTTTGAACTGAATAATAAGGAAACTTGCTGTAGAAAACTTGTATAATAATCTGATCGGTGTGGGATAGCATAGGAAGGAACTCAAGTTGCAAATCACTGTCAAAAGGATCACATTCTTTGAGGAATAGACAGAAACAAGTCTTTCAAGAAGGACCAGGTCAAATCTTCATACCACTAATGTGCATCAAGTGGAAAGGAGAAACTCAGATAAAACTGTTTATTTTTATGCACGCCATAGTTCTGTTTGGGCTCTCTGTCAACTTGTAAAATCTGGATGCCTGACCAAACAAACTGCAAAATCTGCACTAGGACTAAAGAAATCAGGGTACAGAGCAGCCAAATTTAAGTGAACTGTTCATCAAATTTCAAAATTAAAAAGCTAACCAGAACAAAGTATCTTGGGTGCTTTTTAAAATTGTTTTTATATTTTATGTTGTATCTTTAATCCATCATTTCATAAGAAATACAGTTTTGAAACTTTGAAAGCAGCAGACACAACCGACAGTCCCTAAAGAAGATAGGTTCTTTGGTACAATTTATATACATTTTTCTTTTTCTTTCATTGCACAGCTCTCTGATTACAGTATCTCGAATAAATTTTTCTAAGTTACTAAATAAAGAAAATAGTAAATTAATCAAAATTTGAGTGGGCTGTGGTCCCATTTTAATAGATGAGTTCTATAGATAGGTCAATAATTGACTGTTTTACTTTATATTTCAAAGGAAGCAATGTTCTTTTTTAAAAGCTAGAGGTAGAATGCGTCTCATAATACATTTTCAAATTATGCAATTCTTAAGTAAAACTATAGCTGAGAACAGTGACTACATTAAAACAGTTAAAAAGTCAGTATAATATTTTTTCTATAAACTTTTTTTATCATTTCAGTTTTTAAAAAATACTAGAAAATACATATGTGGACATACTGACAATCTTTTCAAAGATAGGCAAACCATATTTGAATATAACTCTATCATGGATAGTCCTTTTCCATGGTGTGGAAGAGGATCCTGGGATCACAAGCATTATACCAAAGGAGTGAAGTCTCCAGCACATTCTACCAAGCTGAGGGCAGCTTTGGTACAAAATGGCAATGTATGGGTTTCACTGTGTACTTGCCAAGGAACAGTTAACCTACATTTGGAGAAAGCAGTTCATCATTTGAAGGTTGGCCATCAGGTAATAGATTTTTCAGCCAATCAGACAGTCTAAGTTGAATAGGGTTATAACCTGCTTTGGTTCTGGGAAGACCCACAAGTAGAGAAACATCACTTTTTTGAAGCCCACTATTTACTACCATCTATCCTAGTTAGACAAGTGAAAAAGGCACTTACCAAACAAAGGATATGGGACAGAAGAGACACACACACACACATACACATACATACATATATATCTTCTGTCCCATATGTATATATGTATGTGTATATATACATATATGTACGTGTATATATGTATATGTGTATGTGTGTGTGTGTGTGTGTGTATAAATATATAAAATGCAGTACTAAGAATCTTATTTCCTGAATACATTGAGTTCAGGTTTTCCCAGCACCAGTTACACTAGGTACAGAGTTGGCTTCCCAGGTTATATGAAATACCATCCCTTTAATCCTAAGGTACAACGAGAGAAACTTTCAGTACCAATAAGACCCAAAGTCTTTACTTTCAACTTCACAGTGAGGAAGTAAATGTGGTCAGATTTAAAGACAAAAAGAAAAGAGGAATTTAAGTGAATAACAGTAAAATCTGGTTAAAAATATGCAAACATTTGGTTGAGACAATTCAAAGAAAAGAGTAAGAGGGGCTGGTTTTTGCAAAATGACTCTTTTGTTTCTGTTTTCATAGGCACATAGCACCCTGCAAGACTTCTCCATAATATCAATATTTTAATTAAGGCTGATTACTATCAGATATAAATAAGAAACTATTACTATGACAGCTGAAATTACTGTATGCAACAAACACCATTGGGGAAAAACATCATGTGCAATGGTAGACACAGACAGACCCCTCTGAGAAAAGCAAATTGTTGCTTCCCATAATTGCTTTGGGAAACAGTAAATGAATAAAACCTGAAAAGCCTGAATTCATGTTTCATCTGTATCTAAATAGGGGCCATCACAAACACATATCTTCACACTACCAAAGTACAAGGTGTCCCCAAAGTGTTAGTGCTTATTAAAGCCTAAGCTGCACTAAGACTTTGGGATACCCCTGTATTTCTTTAACTGTGTCCATTTCATCTTTGCATTAGCAGTATAAAAATAGGTTTTGTGTATTTTGTGGCAAGAAATGAAGATGACACAGTAGTCAGATTTTCATGGAATTAAATTTTAAAAATCAACTAAGTAAATATATTTCTATTACACTTTAAAAGGTCCCATTTTCAGAGTAGAAAAGAATGCAAATTTAGCTCAACTGTTTTGCCAAAGGAATGACTGAAAGGAAAGATAGACTATAAAAGGTGAATGTACTTAAATATACTCAAAATGAATCAATATCAAGTCAACTAATTAAATAAAAAGATGTTAAATCTCTAGGGAAGACAATATATACAGGTAGAAGGTGAGCAGCAGATTACAGAATGTGCGTACACAATCATTCACAGATCTTCAATAGTCCAAAAAGGGCACCTCTGAAAGCTCAACTTTATCCATCCAACCAGGCAATTTATAGCCCCAGCCCACAACCATTCCCAGGACCCACTCAAGGATGGAGAAATATGAAAAAAATAAATCTTGGCTTAAAGCTTATATTGCTTTTTCAAATTCTCTACGTCCTCTGAAGTAAATGAATAGTTTGATTTGTCTGAAAGGGTTTCCAACAGCTGTTCGGTCTGTTCTTTTTGTTCTTTGCTAAGCAGCGTCAACATCATCTGAAAGATAAAGACATTGACATGACAACAGCATGATCAACTAGTATTTTAAAGATCAAAGCAGTATGGATCCTGAAATAGGAACTTTCTCTTTTGAAAACCCATCAATTTTTATAAAGAGTAAGATATTTGGCAGCAGCTTACCATAAATCTTTCTGCTTTACTTAGATATAAAAGATGCTGATAGACCAATGCCGGCTCATTGTCAAGAAGGTGATTCTTCAGAGACTGGATGAGGAGCAGGAAAGTGTCCCCTTCCAGCTTGTTACTCAGCATGGCTGGCAAATCTTGTGGGTCTGTGATGGCTAAGAGCTTTGCACAGGCTTCTTCGTCCTTCCTCGTGTTTATGGCATTTAGAATCTGACCAAATTCATAGGCATTGGCAGGTTTTGAGATGTACAGTTTTTCCAAGCCCATTGCCGGAGGCCTGCTGCTTGCTGGCTCTTTCTCCAAATCGTGGCAGGTAATGGAGACATTCTCTGGAGAACTACCTTCAGGTTGTTCCTCACTGCTCTCCACCACCTTCATGATGGAAAGAATTTAATTTTGACACGTGACAGTTAAACAGTTTAATTTTGCAACATGATAGTTTAACGGTCATATCTATTAACTCAACTAGTCTTTCCCAAACTAGTGTTTAAATATACTTTACAGAAATATGAATTTACAAAAATAAAAAATCAGACCCAATGTACTTTAGCAGTAGAAGGACCTTAGAGAGACTAGTTGAAGCCATCAGTGTTGCAGCGCTTTGCTGACATTCCCGCGGGCAGGCAGCAGCAGAGCTGGGACAGACGAGAGCTTGGGTCTCACAACTCCCAGTCTACAACTATGTCTACTGCTCCCCACATTTACTTTACAAAAAGGTCCTTCTTAGAGCATTTAAAATATAATATGGTCTATTAAAGTTGACCTTTATGATACTTTAGAAACACAACTAAATTAATGACAAGTAGGGCAATTGCTTCTTTTACTTTATTACTCTAGACATGACAGTTAAGATTTGATAGAGGGATGGTGTGTGTGTACAATATGTATATAAATGTATGTATGTATATATATATATATATATATATATATATATATATATACACACACACACACACACACACACCTATATGCATAGATAGACAGATACTATTGAAGTACTTTAGAGAAAAGTAATCATAGACAAGAAGTTCTCACCCTTCCTTTTCCTGGAAAATAAATCAGAAGACTAATCTGATGATTTTCAAAAGTGTTCCTTTGGTTAATCCATTCAAGAGACAGTTATTATGTACCTAGGGACCATCTCCAGTCATCCTGATCTATATCTAGTCACTGGACCCAGATGGTTCCGTAGGAGAAAGTGAGGCTGGTGACTTTGGACAGCCCTGCCTTACTTAAATCCAATTCTCTTGCAAGTCATGGCATCACCTTCCTGATGTCATGGTCCTCTTTGAGAACAAAGGACAAATCACATATTAGGTACCTAACTGTGCAGAACAGTGTACTAGGCACTGGAAAGAGAGATGAAGATTGCTCCTGCCCTCGTGGAGCCTACAGCCTATGAGGAGGATAAGCAGAAACACAGACAGCTACAACGCACATTATAAGCTCTTTGCACAAGAATAACACCAAGTGCCATACGAAGTCTGTGAAGCAAGACTGTTCCCCATATTGTTGGTGGGGTGGGAGGCAGGGAAGATCAAAGAAAGCTTCACGGAGGAGACGGGGTTTGAACTGGGCCTTCAAGAACAGAATGGAAGTTAGTATGTGAAGACAGGGAAAGAACATGAAGGTGAAAGAGCAAAGGGTCTCTTTTTGGGGTAGAGCTGCCAGGTTTGGCTGGGGTGAAGAGGTCATGAAAGGGAGTAATGTGAGAAAAGCTCTGGAAAGGCTGGGGGTGCCCACCTGTGAGGACCCAGAACATCAGGCCCTAAAGCGTGACCTTCGGTCAGGTGCCCCTGACGATGTCTGAACAGAGAAGAGACAGGACCAGATAAACGTGGGGCAGGAAGTAAAGGCAGGAAGCTCCTACAGCTTTCCAGGTGGCTGGTGGGAGGTTGCTATGGGTACAGAGGTCGGGGAAGCTGAGGGAACCTCTTCCCTGTTCTTCTCATTTCTATAAAGACCACTGTTCCTGTCACATGCTTCACTAAGGACAAATCAAGACTAGAAAGGATTGAGCTGCAGCAACAGAATTTTAAGTAAAGAAAGTTGGTCTTGTTTTGTGGCAGCCCCAGAATTTCAGGTATTGGGATGAGGGCCCAAGGAGCTCGGAGCTAAGCTTCACAGACGTCGGAGGTGGCCTTTGTGTATCCCAAGTCTGCTTCAGGACCATCCAGAGGGCTATGTGAATCGAACAGTTCAGGCTGGGCCTCCAAGGTCCCCCTGCCCACTCCCTTCCCCCACCCCTGCCCCAAATGACACTTTATAGCAAAAAGTTGCTTTGATGATTAGGATACCTCTTCAATTTTTATTTTTCTTCTTTCCTTTTCTTGACTGTGTAGTATAGTATCCTCCTTGTTATTAAGAAACATGGTTATCTCTTTTAGCTCTTTCTTTGCTTCAGAAACATTTGGGTCTATTAGGAGAACTTTGCTGAAATCATTAAAACTTTCCTGGTAATTCTGAAAGTCAAAGCAGGGGAGGAAGGGAAGAAGAAATAATTCTTATAAATCATGTAAAAATTGGCACGGGTTAGGAAACTGTGTGTAGTATTCAATTTTATACACTTAAGTAGAGGTTTAGAGACCTGATCCCACCCCAGATCCCAAGGCTGTAAATCTTCCACTTCAAAGGACTTGTAAATTCAGGTGTGTGAGGCCAAAGTATAACATAGTATAACCTGGCAGTGAATTATGTGTATTTATAATACAAACAGATTTGATTCATAAAATGTCTCAGAGCTCATAAAGATGTATAAAAGCAATGGTACTATTTGCAGGCAATTTCTTAGAAATAAGTTGTTTTTTTTTAAAAAAGCATGATACAAATGCAAGGCATTTTCACACATCTTTTTCACATTCTGTATTTTTTATATGCATAACACTACACGTGTATATGTGTACATATATATATGTATATACATATACACACACACGTATTTTTCTGATTTGACTTCTTAAATCCTATCTGGTGCTGAATTTATGGGCTGTAATGTAACAATACTGCCTGAGTTACATGAATTTAACTTCAATAACTTCAGATTCAGCATCTTTTTAGAATTCAAATTTACTTCTCTTAATGGACATAAATATATAAATGTATATTTAAGATCTATTTTAAAATCTTTTAAAATGATACTGTTTTCAGAAAGTACATTTGTAAAACATACACATACACATACACACACACACACAAAAGTTCCCAAAGTCTTATTACAGTTTTAAGCTTAAGACTTTTGGAACACTGTAGAAAACACTGATATAAAAGCTATAACAGCAATAATTATTTTGTAATAAGTCATTGTTTGGATGGCTTTTTATCTTGCTTAAACAAAAAAGGCAGACATTCATGTACCTCCTGCTTCTGAGGAATTGGCCCAAAGCTCTTGGACCAGAAAAATTATTAAGTCTACTGGATGAGACAAGGCAGTCCATTTGGGAAATTAAATATCGAACTGGTGTCAAGGTGATAAATCACCTATCACTAAATCCCAACACCAAAGTTAAAGAGCACTCAAGATATTTACACATTTATGTCCATTATGAGAAAATGAATTTGAATTCTAAAAAGGTGCTGCCTTTGAAGTTACTGAAGTTAAATTCATGTAGCCTAGATACTACTGTTACACTCTAGCCCATAAATTAAACAGATAGAATATAAGAAGTCAAACATGAACAAGCCATTATGGTCACACAACTCAAAAAATTAAGAAAAGACTAACAAGACAATTTATAGTCATTCATATTAAGAGAGTACAAATTTCTGCTCTTCAAGTACCCTCAAGCAATGGCCTTCCCTGGGGAAACCAAACATGCAATTCATATCATCTTCAGGTAACAAAACAGCTAAGTCAAGTGCCTCTTTTGTAAAAACTACCCCCTCCCTTTCTCCTTACCACCCATACTGGTAAATCTTCACGTAGCATTTAAAATTACTATAGGAGTTATTTTTTGTCCATATCTGTGATTTTTTTCCAGTCCTGGGAACTGTAGCTGTGGAAACTGGCTCCATGGATACAGGGCAGATACAGGCATCAAGTCAACAGTCAACACAGAATCTTAGAGAATCACTGTGCCTGTGTATCAGTCACAGAGCTAGGATGTGTCAGAGACAAACTTCAACCCAGACTTTCCTGACTCCAAAGCCATCTCTCTATTCACTAAGTCCCGCTGCCTCTATGTTTAAAAGGCATCTTACACCTGAACATTGATTCATTAGTGAGGAGGCATTTTCCTGAAGGTGACAAAGTATGGGGTTAAAGGTTGGAGCAGAAACAAGAGTAGAGATTATTTTCTTTTCCCATTGTTCACTGGTAACCATACCCTCCCCCAGCCCTTTCAGTGCCTTCCTTTAAGAAGTACACCAGATCTGAGCTTTGGGGAGGGCCCAACCTCATGTGAGCCCCAGCTGCAAATTTCCCACCCTGGGTGGTTTACTTCTATTACTATAATCCTCCCAAGGATATTTTAACTTTTGTGCTTACCAAAACCTATGCTTGATTCTCACAATGAGGGCAAAAACTTAGTTGTACCTTCCCTATTATCTTGGAATCTCTAAATTCAGATTATTATCTGCCCTGGACAGAAACAAGGGTTGAGAGCTTGACCCAAAGTCAGATTTTTATCTACACAAATCAGTGGTCAGGGCCATAGTGGAGGATTCTTAAAGAAGGGTGAGGGGCAATTTTTAGAAGAAACATGAAGGAAACTGAAGTTTTAACTGAAACCTAAGTCAGACCTCATGAACATATTTGTTCCAAATAGTTCTGTGATGCCAAATCATTTAAAATAAGCAAATACATGTAGTGAGTGGCACCTTCAGGCAGAAATTTGTTTTTAAAAAAAGCGGCAAGAGCCGGGACACTGAGAGCAACACTACTGAAAAACTCCATTAAACACAGACTTTCTGTGGGAGACTGAAGATTTGAATTGTCACAGTTTCAAAGAATTCATATAATTTCTGCAAATATAATTTCTGAAAACACTGTCAATTTTAACAATCTTGAACTATTATCAAGACTTAAAACTTTCAATATGTTCCAGTTTTTGTTTCTTATATAACAGTTTTCTATTTTTAGGTAGATATATTTTAATATTGCAGCTTCCACATAAAGAGAATGCAAAGGAAAAAAAAGTATAATCTAAAACAAAAATCCATCTTTCCTTTAAGCTAAATGACACTTTAAGATGGGCTACAAACTTATCACCTCACCTTTCCAGCATCAAATAGCAACTCATGCCCGGCTAGGTTGGCCATTCCACTTGGATGTGCTCATATTACTTTCTCTCCCAAAGAGAGACATTTTGCAATCTTTTCTTTCTCCTCTATGATCTCTGTTTCTGGGTCTCATGTCATGTTAGTGGCACCTATGGACATTACACAGTCATGTAGGTGGTCCTCAGTGGCAGTGTGCTGACCCTTGTGAGTCGTGTTTACTTTAAGTATGATAGGAATTAATTCAGAATAAACTAAAATCTATGTATAAAATCCTAGGATATTAGAGTTAGAAGGCACTGATCATTAAATCCAAATATGCCATTTTGTAGATGAAGCAGAGATGTCAAACTGCCTTGTCCAAGGTCCCCTAACTAGTTAATATAGAGGCAGAAGTTGACTCAGAGTCTCTGGATCTATAATTCATAGTAAACTGCAACAGACTCTTTTCACCTCTGGGATTAAATATAATCTCCTGTCTGGTAATCAGAGCTCTTTACGATTTGGCCTAAGTGGACTCTGCCAACCTGATTGTACATTACTGCCCTCTGTGAACTCTATGGCCAGTCAAGGCTATATGTCGCTTCTACATGACTCTCCATTTCCCTCCCCATGTCTTTGCACTGGTCGTCCGCCATGCCTGGGATGCAGTCCCTCCTCATTCCAAGGTCTTGAGGCCTTAGTTGCCTTCAGGGCTTTAAGCTTTTCCTGATTCTCTATGCTACTGGCATTTTCTCTGCTGTCAAATTACTTTATATTTATTTTGTATATATATATTTTTGTGTACCTCCATATGTACATGTTTACCTTCTAAACATAAGGAAAACTCTCCTTTCTCCCTCTGACCCTTCTTCTTTCTCTCCTTCTTTTATATCCCCAGGGTACAGTATAGACACTTAATAAAATGCTTTTTGGCCAACTGATAATTTCTTTTTTTCCTCTGTTAGAAACTGTTATTTCATCTTTCCCATGTTTTTGTTCATGGAAACCACTTGATTTGCTTAGAAATAATTCTGTTTGAACATGTGTGGGATCATAAATTTGGAGCTAGAAGGGACTTCAGACATCATCAGAAGCTAAAGCTGGGGGAAATTCACCCACTTTCCAAAGATCACCAAGAGAGCAGCAAAGAACAGGGTGAGGATCTAACCCAGGTCCTCTGACTCTTTCCACCATGCCACACTGTCTCTTGGTTCATATTTTCTTTCCCCCTTTTCTTACCTTTAGTCCTTTGTGGGCAAGACCTCTCCTATAGAGAGCTTTAACATTAGCCTCTTCTATCTCAAGAGCTTCATCACAATCCTGTTTTGCCTCTTCAAATTGGCATAACTTCAAGTAACAAAGGGCCCTAGTATAATAAGGTAGGGAACACAGCATCACAGAAGGCAGTGACTCTCAGTTATCTTCGTACTTCACAACCAGGAATGCTAAACAGAAGCCAGAAGTCAGTGACCTGAGGCTTCTGTGTGGGAGCTGCTGGTCCAGTGTAAGAAACCTGACTTTTTCATTGTCACTGAAGAATGAGGCCTAGTGGTTCTTCAGTGGATGAAAAAGAAAACAGAAACACAGTGAATGGCTACCGTCGGAAGAACTCCTCTGAACAGGCTTGGGGAAGCAAAGACGTTTTCCCTGTCACTGCATGACGTTTTAGCTGCTGCGACTACCTTGCTTCTCAGAAAACTCAATGATATGCTCTGTCTCATCTAGGACCCTCATCTAGAGTGAACAGAACTAAAGAGGTGTGAAGAATTACCAACAGGAGTGGTAATGATTTTGGTGAACAAAATCCCAGAAGCTTTGTAACTCCCAAGGGAGAAACACTGGGTTAGAACAATTTCTGTTATTAAACAGGGCAGCCAGGCGGTGCAGTGGATAGAGTGCCAGGCCTGGCATCAGGGATGCTGGAGTTCAAATCTGGCCTTACACACTTATTAGTGGTGTGACCCTGGGCAAGGTACTTAACCCAATTTACCTCAGTTTCCTCATCTGTAAAATCAGCTAGAGAAGGAAATGGCAAATTGCTCCAGTATCTTTGCCAGGGTCACGAAGAGTCAGACAGGAGCATGCTATTCAAGCCCGAGTCACGAAAAACAACAATGACAACTTCTACCGGAATCCGCTATGAGCGCTAACCCAGTAAAAAATCCCATGAGAGAACACAGGCCTGACCCAAATTTACCTGTTTGTGTATATGACACATTCACTGTGATTTATCTCCAAACAGTCACTGTATTTGTCAACAGCTTCTTTATATTTCCCTTTCTTTACAAATTCATTTCCTTCTTCCTTCCAGGCTGCAAACATTTCTCCATGTTTTTCACCTATGTGGGAGGAAAAAGGGAATCTTTTCAAACAGGTAGCTCTAAGGACCTAACGTTTCCAAACCTGGTTCTAGTTAACCCAAAGGCTGCTGCTCTCTTCATGCGAGTGTCCATGTTACATGGGAAAAAAATACTAGATATGATCAAGTACAGTAATTATGCAGTGAAGATTACCATGAATTCTTAAAAGTAAGTACCAGAGTGGACTTTAAATTCATTCGCTGTGTGTACAATTTAATTTTTCTCCACTGAGAATTTAGGGAAGTTTAAGTCACCACAGGATGACAGAGGCAGAGAGAACATTAAGAGGTCTAGGAAAGGTCAGCGGTATACCAGATGTGGTCGTTAACGTAAATGCCCCAAGGTCAAGTAGTGTCAAGATAATGCTTAAATACAGAGCCTCAATCAAGGTCTTGAGGACTTGGAAATTTTAATAAGTTTAATTTTAAATGTTATCCACAGATTGTACCCACAACCTGAACCACTCAAGTTTAGGACAATTACATTACTTTTCATGCACGATGTACTTTTTTTCAGAACCTGTCACAGAATTGAAAATAGTAGCTATAAATAAAATAGTAATTTGCTTCCTAGGGCCAAAGAACTGAAGGTCACAACTGTATTAAGAAGAACATTCACTACTCATTACTAGAAAGATTTAAAAAAATCACATCTATCATAACTATAATCTAAATTATTAAAATGTAAAAGGTTTAAAAATAAGAATTCATCAAGATCCCATAAAATTATAATGTGCTAAAGAAAACCCAGATTTTAAAAAAGAACAATAATTTAAACTTTCTCCTATGTGTTTGGCATGGATACTAGAAATGAAGGGCAGTACGGTGGGGTAGACAGAGAGCTGGGCTCAGTGCCAGGCAGACTTGGATTCAAGTCCTTCTTCTGACACATATGTGCTATGTGACCCTAGACACTTTAAACCTTAGTGCTCTAAGCTGCTCCATAAGACAGTAAGTTAAAGAGAAAGTAGGGAATCTGCATAGGTAGGGTTTCCTTAGTAAGGAGAAGTTCTCTACACCAGTGATATCATAGCTTCAGTCCCTTTCCTTCTAGAAGTAGCGATTCAGACATTTCTGATGCAGGCATCCATTTCCTTTTCCTCCAGTACAAAGGGTCCCTAGTTCAATGCATTTCAAAATGCTCTTCAAGGACCACCCCTCTCACGCTCACATTTTACTGAGATCATTCACTGCGCACTAGCAATGTCTCTTCTCTTTCTCTCTCTCTTCCCCCTCTTTCATTCTTCCCTTTTTTCCCTTCCCTCCCTCTCTCCTCATCTCAAATCTCACTTTATCTACTGGCTCCTTCTACTAGGCCCAGGTATCTTCCAACAACAAAATAATATCTTTCACTAGATATTGCCATCATCTCAAGCTTCTTTTCATAAGCAGACTTCTAGGAAAGATCACCTATATACTCACTTTTAAAGCCCTAGCAATCCAGTTTCCCATCTTGCCACTCAAATGAAATTCTGCTTTCCAAGGTAGTAAATGAGCATTTGAGTAATCTATCCAATAGCCTTTTATTTGTCCTGACCCTCCTTGACTCCTCTGTAACATCTGACACTGACTACCCCTTCCTTTGTCTGAACATTCTCTTTTCCTGGGATTTTTCTGACATTGCCCTCTTCTGCTCTGACTACTCCTCAATTCTCTGCTGGATCATCTATGTTCTATGCCCCCTATGCATGGGCTTCTTGCGCTGGGCCTTCTTGTTTGAAGATCTCATCAACTCCCATAGGTTAAATGACTTCTGGCAGAGGACTTCCAATTCTACTTATCCATGTTTTCTCTCTCCTCAACTCCACTTCAGCATTTTCAACTGTCTGCTGCTTCCTATTGTCACTAGGATAAAATACAAATGACTTTGCTTGGCAGATAAGGCTCTAATCCATATATCCAGAGTCACTTCACATTCCAACCAAGTGGCCAACTTGCTCTGATCCTGTACATGTCATTTCACTTAACCTCTGTTTGCTTTAGTTTCCTCATCTGTAAAATGGAATAATAATAGCACCTAAGATCAAATGAGAAAATAATTTTTAAAATATTAGAATAGTGCCTGGCACATAGTAGGCATTCTTTTGTCTGTCTCTGATAGCAGTAAATCTTTATTCCTTGATTTGGAAATATCTAAAAGTCACTGGGAATCTAATTTGGTACATCAAGTTTGATAAGAACAAGTTGGATAATCGTACTTGGGATAAAAAAACATCTTGGCTGTGAAATATTTTTATATGCCTTGTAACTTGGACTTTTTCCAGGATTCTCTACCAAAGATTTATATTTAGACTGAGAACACAATAATGATAATGATGGTAATAAGAACAGAACTGCACTCCAGTAAGGAAAGTAAGATAACACTAAGCTGCACTAAATGAGTACAAGATGAACTACATCCCAGCACACAGAAAGTACACACAGATAAGGAGTTGTGAACCCCTATGATTTAGTGGTCTAAGGAACTATTGCCTTGATTTCCAAAAAGGGAAGAGGTATGTAGATACTTCAGACTACAGACCAATGCGGGTAATGTTTACTCCTAGTAAATCATGGAAGAGATTATTAAAAGGAAGGTTTGCATAGAAAAGGAGAAGGTGATCACAAACAGCCAATGTGGGTTAACCTCATTTCTGTTTTTGAAAAGGATATTAGACTAGAAAATCAGGGGAATGCGACAGACAAAAGTATATTTGCATTTCAGCAAGACAATCTTTCATGATATATTAGTAGTTATTTTAAAAATACTGTTCTGAACTTAAACACCAAAAAAGAGCACTTTCACACAAAATAGAACACAAAAAAGGGGAGTCTATATCAAACCACTTTATACTACTTACTTCTTAAAAATATATTTGATAAATTCCACATATTACTTTCAAAACTGTCCTTATCTTCGCTTCCTTCTGAACTTCCTTCTGGGTGTTTTAAGAAATTTTATAATGGCCCTCTTTTTCTTTCCTTCTATTCTTTGCATTTTGATATACTTCTTGACAACGTCGAGTGACTGTATTCAACCAGCATTTATTTAAGTACCAGACACTGAGCTGGGCTTTAGGTCAAACAAACAAGATTGGACTGAGCACACAGTAAGATGGTTTTGGAACTATTTCACTAACCAAACCCATCAAGTGGTAATTAACATATCAACATGAATCTAGAAGACACTGAGATCCTGTCTCTGGTCCTGTCCTCTTCAAGCTTTTAACAGGGTTCACAGATATGAAAGCACAGAAGTCAAGCTTATTAAATTCACAAATAGCACAAAGATGGGAGGGATGATAATTAATAGAGTTACAGTCCTGGGATCCAAAAAGATCAAGAGAATCTGGAAGAGCTAACTGGATGCTAACATGATCAAATCCAATACACCCCTTGGATGTAATGTTCTACCCTTGAGTTCCAAAAAATAAGCTGTACAAAGTCAGGATAAGGCACATGGGAGACAAAAGTGGCCGTGGAGAAGAAGTGATTCATGCTGAAAAGGACCCAGGAGATCTAATGGATGGAAAAACTCATTGAATCAATAACATGATGTGGGAGTCAAAAGTGCTCATGTAAACTTGGGCTGCAATAACAGAAAGCAACATTAGGGATGAGAATAATTCTGCTGTGCTATGCTCTGGTTAGGACATACCTGGAATATTATGTCTAATTCTGGGTACCCAAGTTTGGAAGGGACAATGCCAAGCTCAAGGACACACACAGGAAGATGACTAGGAAGGTGAAGAGACTCAAAACTGCCACCACATAGGGATCAGGAAATTGGCCCTGCAGGTAACTACAAAAACAGGCTGCTAGGTGGCAGAGGTGATGGAGCATTGGACTCAGGTCAGGGAGGTCTCAGGTTTGAATCTCACCTTAGCTACCTTTTAGCTGAGTGATCCTGAGGAGGCATTCAAGTTTTTTCAGGCTTAGTTTCCAAAAAGTTGTTGTATATATCTATATATATGTATTTGTATATATCAAATGAGGTAACAGATATAAAGGGCTCTGCATACCTAAAAACACCCTACACATGCCAGTTGTTATTTTTATGAGTTTCAAAAATGTTTTACCCAACATCAGTGATCATCACTGTTCAGCCCCCCAAAGTGAGTGATTTGAAGGATGATAATTAAATGATCATACAAATATAAATACCATGACATGCATATTAAAAAAACCTTCCACTCCTCTAGTTGCCTCTCATACAAGGATTTTGGATTTATGTAACACCACAAATAAAACCAAGAACAGCATTTCAATGAAAGGCGCTGTTCTGGCTTTGTCCTAGAATAAGGCCTTGTACCGAGCGATGGGTGAAGTCCCAAAATGCCCCATGACTTACATACCTGGGACACTTGATTCTTGATGGTGTCCAGACTCAGTAGTTCCGTTTTGTCTTGTCTGCGCTGCAGAACTTCCTCCATCTAATCTATGTAACTGAACTGAAAAGGGAACAACTGGAATTGGTGGTAGTTTTTCCCTCCAAGCTGGGCCATCTTGATCTATTAAAGTTCTTGTTATTCTAAAAAAGAAAAAAAAAAGCTGTTTCCACTGACCATATAATTTGATTCTTTAATATCATATAACCACTTTACCCCACAGTAAAACTGACAAATATTTTGTAAACTTATGATGCCATTCGACCTGTTCCTTTGGGCAAAACACATAAATCCGAGCTATTTTCAGCCACTGTTGCCATCTATATACACAACAGACTACAGTATATTAATGATTTGGCCACAGACACATTTAAAAGCTTACTTTTTAAGAGGTGAATTATAAGACTGGCATTTAGCAGACCTGGATGAAGGTTTCCCTCAATACTTAATTATTATATAAATTAGCCAAGTTCTATTCTTAAAAATAACCAAATTGGCACCAACAGTTTTAGATCTTAATTGTATGGTGAGTGGTTTAAAATAATAAAACTTATTGAGAGATAAATGTTACATAATATTCACTTCTTCTTAAAACATTTTGATAGTTAATGATATTCTTACCTTGTATTTTTAATCTCCAAAATTATTTCAGCTATCTTATTATACGTTTACAAGGCGCACAGAATACAGAATGACATATTACAACCAACTATTCCATACCACACTTTACATTTGTCATTTGGTAGTGACTGTAAGAAAAACATTAACAGGCTTTAAAAATTATGATTTTTTTGGGTTTATTTAAAATAAATTGGTAGATCTCCCATTTAAGATTACAAAACTAAATGGTACCCCATGACAGAATACTGCATTTCTAATCATATTTTAGTAACAATAGCTGCCCTTGATTTACTTCAGATTGTCACAGCTTCATGTCAGTCTCTGTATCAAAGCTCTTATATTTACTTGTGTTTACACATATACAACAGTGTGGAAAACAAATGAAAAACCATCTCAAATTGCAGATGGAAAAGGAGCTTTAGAGAAAGAATTTGCAAGCAAAAAAAGGAATTACCAGCAGAGAAGAAGAAAGAAGCAGCTGAAAAAAGGTGCTGTGTTGCCAGGGAGTAAATAGCTATGTGCAGGGAAATCTAAAAACATAAGAGATGCCTAGAGAGGAAGAGAGGAATATGGTTAAAGAGGACAAAAATAAAATGAGCATGTATTTTTTTTAAAGATAAAGTTACTGATGTTCAGTTTTTCATTACTGAAATTTATTACAGCAAAAAAGCAAACAATTATGAAATTACTAGTTATTGAAATTAAAAAATAATTTAGTCTGTAACTGGGCATATACACTTCCATCTTTATATATAGACAAACTGGACAGACGAGTCCTCCAACAGGATTACAAAAATTATATAGCCACAAAGAAAATAAAGCCTTCAAGACTTCCTAAACAATAAGTACAAAGGAATCTTTTTAACAGGGGGCCCCCATCAATATAAATAAATAACAGAAAAAATGTAGAAATATTGAAAGTTGACTCTGAATATCCCCACCTGTAATCCATCCTGCCCTTCACTGCCTGACAAAATCCAAAACACCCCTTTTCTCATGTCCACTTCCTGCTTTAGAACTTGGTAGTGTGCTATGTTGCAAAGAGTGAATGTTAGCCTAGGATCTGGTCAACTCCATTTTAATCCCAGCTCTGACTGTTATTAACCACATTTGCAATCTCTGTCACTGACTATCTCTAAGATTCAACTTCCTCTTCTCTAAAAGAGGGCTACCTACCCCAGATCTGAGGCTCATTAGCAATTAGGCATAGCTGAAGACCCAGAATAGAAAGGAGAATGGAATGTCATAACTGGCAATGGGTCCCTCCTTCAATAAAAACTTTGGAGAAGTTAAGTATCAGGTGTGGTCGTGGCCACTAACCTCTCATAAAAGTGCCCTCTATTGGAAAATGGGTAGACCTGGAAGATCATTCAAGTCTATCCTCCTCTCTTATCAGATGAAGGATCTAGGCCCTGGAAAGCCGAAGATCCCCCTGCAAAGTGAGCAACAGGGCAAGGCCTAGAATCATGTGTCTAGGCTCCCAGATCAGTGTTCTTTCCACCAGCCTACAACAGCATAAAGTCTAAACTTAATATCATAGCATTCAGATATCCGTGAGTGGACCTTCTCTCACTGATATGATCTGTCTCTCAAACATCTAGTACTCATTCTCCACTCTATGTTTTTACTTATGTTCCGTGCCTATTAGTCCTTCTATGTGCCTCTCTGACTATACAATTCCTGGCCATCCTTTAAGAGCCTCTCCTCTATGAAACCTTTTCCATCAACTCCAGTCCAAAATAATCTCTTCCCCCATAGACCATATTTTGGTTCCTGATTATTATTAAATAAATTCTTAAATACTTTAAAAATATCTGCTCCATTAATTTGTAAATTCCTTGTTAGCAGGGATTAGTCACAGACTTCTCATGTATACTCCAAAGTATATAACACAGCATCTAAATAAGGTCAGGACATTGTGGTGGCCTGGGTATGGAGCCTGTATTGGAATCAGGAACATCTGAGCTCAGGTCTTGCCCTTGGCACATACGATCTGTGTGACCATGGACAAATCACATCTTAGTGCTCCAAGATCATAACTTACGAAGGAGCTGTTGATGTACGTAGGTGGAGAGCTTGCGTACTAGGAGTTCCCTAAGTGGGTAAAGTCACAGGTCCAGACACTATCCCTCAAAGATGGAATTTGAAATATCACAAAATGATCAGATTATCATTTTCACTCCATACACTTTTATAAGGCCTAGTCAAATGCCCATGTTAAAAAACAAACAAACAAAATGCACAGTCCATTTTCCCTCAGGAATATAGATGTGTTACTGAATTTAGCATTCTTGACTGTTTCACATTAGGAAGCACTACTAATCCCAGAGAAGTGTCTTTTTTACAAGCCACAAGTCAATCAAACTCAGAATCATGTGGACATAAATACATTAAACTTTGAAGAGAAATATGTCTACTTTATAGTAAATGTGGAGTAGAGTAGCAAATCATGAACACCTTTCCTACGGCCATGGCAAAGAGAGCTGAGCATTCAGTGTTCTGACTAGAGGTATGAACCCATTCCCAGGAGCACCTAGAGAGTGGATGGGATCAAGGCTGACTTGATTATTCCCACTTTCTTGCCCACGTCATATAATTTAGGTCCGCTATTCCCAGCTTGTAGGCCGAGGAATGATTGTAAGGGGTCCACATACACAGACCAAGCAAGGCCAATTTGATCTTTACTTAGCTACAACTGAATATGCAGCACAGTGCCTGGCACACAGTAAGTCCTTAATAAATGTTTACTGTTTGATGGACTGATATTAAATGAGCAAACATACCTGGTGTACACAGATTAAATAGTGTCTCACATGTATTACTATTTTTTCATACATATAAAGATATTATTGTGATTACTAAAATGAAAGTTAATTTTAAAGTGTTACTGAATTCCCAACAAGTCTCTGTCATCATGTATTTTTTCATTCCACCGGATGCTAACAACCTATTGGCTTTTAAAGCACTTCATAACTTGGTCCTCTTACTACCTTCCTTTCCAGTCTCCTTACCCTTAACTTTCCTTCATCTATCATGTGACCCAGTGACACTGGCTTTCCTGCTATTCCTTGCATGGGATCCTCTATCTCTCGACTTCCTTGTGACTGGCCATCCCCACTGCCGGCACCGTCCCCCTCCTTATATGAACCTCTTAGCTTCCCTGGCTTCCTTCAGGACTCAGGTCAAGTTTTCTGCAAGATGGCTTTCATAGCCCTTCTTACTGCTAGTTCCTCCTCTCTGAAATAATCTCTAATTTACCCCGCATGTACATCGTGTGTATTCATAATTGTTTGCATGTTGTCTTTCCCATAATACTTTGAGTTCCTTGAGGCAGGGACAACATTTTTGCCTTTTTTTTGTGGGACACAGTAGGCATTTAATAAGTGCTTATTAACTTGACTAATAGTATAACTGCTATCATGTGGTGGTGGCAAGATTTGTGAGAGTTTTAGACATTAAAGAGGAAAAATACTGACAGAGATAAGAAACCACAGGAATATTTAAAGGTGTTCATGATTATATCCATATAGGATTAATCAGAAAAGAGATATATTCTCTGTTGTCCCCTCCCCACCAAAAAAGAAAGACACATCAGTGGAGACAACTTTTGAAATGGATTGTGAAATATAGGATCACTGAAGATGGCAGAAGTGGAAAGTAAATTAAAAGAGATTAAAAGAAAGTCAGTAACCAAGTCTCAGGCAGAGACTTTGATTTTTATTAATGCAGAAAAAAGAAGCTGGAATAGTAATAGTAATATTTGTGTGATTTTAACTACTCTCAGCAATCATAAAGTTATTTTACTTTCCTTGAAAAACTGTTAAATCTAAAATTCTTTGATATCTAATTTGGAGAATCAATTAAAAGCGATTAAATTAAGCAAAAATTAGCTTACCTGTTAATGCTGTCATTTGCTGCCCGTATTCTGTTGTCTATCTGCAATACTGTTTTATAATCTACATATGCTTTTCGATACTGTTCCATAGTTTCATATGCTACTGCTCGTCTCAAGAGAGGTTTTATAGAAAATGGTTGAAGTTCCAGGGCCCTAAATGAAAAGGAAAAATGACAAAATGTTAAGTTAAAATATTTTTAATTTTTGAAAATGAAATTCAGAGTCATTACTCAATATAGAATCATATGTCCTCAAAAAGGACACATCTGCAATTTCCTCTTAATGGCCCAATGGCATGGCAGAAGAACTAAGTCAGAACAGGACATTAATAGCTAAACACAAAATGGAATTTACAAAGATATTATTTAGAAGCCAATTCAAAACTGCATACTTTGCCATTTCATTTATTCTTTCATTGTTTCATATTGTCTCTTCAACTAAATGAAAACCCCTCAGTCTGGCACTGTGCCCCCGTCTTGGAAATCAGTTGTTTCTACAGCCAGCCTTCAATGGGGGCAAGAACGAAACAAACAGCTCATGCCAAGAATTCCAAGGCCCTGTAGCAGGGCATTGTACTGCATATGAGAGAGATACAGACTTGAGCTTTCATGGAGTTTGCAAGTCTACTATGTGGACAAGTGCTACAATACACAATAAGACACAACTGGATTAAAGAGTTGCAAAACAAATGCTCCATCACAAGGAAGACTAGGGCAGTCATAAAAATTACAAAGCAACATGTTAACAAGTACAAAGAAACAAACCCACAAACTGAACAAATAACAAGGCTGGAAGAGGCTCGCTGGAGTGGTAGGATGGGATTCTGGGAAGTTTAGAGTCAGGCCTGGAAAGTGGTCATGAAGAAGACTGTTCCAGATCAGGTGAAAGGAGTGACTGATGGTGGACACTGAACACCATCGAGCTTAGGGAGGAGGTATTTGTGGGTAGCTGGGTCATCTTGGACAAGTTTTCTTTAGTTATCTTATTTGTAAAATGGGGATAATGACTGCACCTATATCCCAGGGTTGTTGTGACAATTAAATGATATAATAATTGCGAAGTGCTTAGCACAGTGCCTGGCTATATTATCTGTGATGATGATAATATGGTAGGCTGCCATAGATTTCCATGGTTCCAGTGTCACCCATTTGCCAAAAAAAGACATACCTTTGACCCCAAAATATCCAGACTACACTCAAGATGAAATCAAACCAAGACACATACCAGATCCTCCACAATAAACACGGGGGCATCCTAGCCTGGTTTCCTAGCTTGGGGCTAATGGCCACCATTATCAAAAAGCATTTGGAAAGAGTGGACTATAGAATACACAAACCTATCCTTTTGACATTACACTCTAATCAGCTGGGCTAGATCCCTGGCCCTTCAGACATAGCTTCTTTCAAAGGACCCTCCCTGCCTGAACTAATGTTTCTTCCCAAGACAGCAGATTATTTCCTCCTAAACCAATGACCATTTTGAGAGGCTTACAGTCTACTTGGAGATGATTTGTACAGAAATAATGTAAGATGGAGAATGATGTGCAAAGGACGGATTCAAAAACCTTTAGGATAATTTGCAGAGGTAAAGACCCTTTCACCTGTGGGAATGGAGTCAGGGAATGATTCACAGAACTGGCACCTACATTGGACCTTGAAAGAAGATTTCTTTTTTTAAAAATAGTATTTTATTTTTTTCCAATTATATGTCAAGACACTTTTTAAAGTTCCTAATTTTTTCCCTTCTTTCCACCCCTCACTCCTTTCCTGAGATGGTAAGCAATTTGATATAGGTTATATACGTACAATCATGTAAAACATATTTCCATAATAGTGACAGTTGTGAAAGAAGGAACAAACCAAATAAAAAAAAACAAGAAAAAAATAAGTGAAAAATAGTATGCTTTGATCTGCATTCAGACTCTGTCAGTTCTTTCTCTAGATGTAGATAGCATTCTCCATCATATGTCTTTGTAATTGTGTTGGACTACTGTATTGCTGAGAAGAGCTAAGTCATTCATAGATGGTCACCACACAATGTTGCTGTTCCTTCCAATGTTTTCCTGGTTCTGCTCATTTCACTTTGCATCAATTCATACAAGTCTTTCAGGTTGTTCTGAAATCTGCCTGCATATCATTTTTTATTGCAGAAGAATATTCTGTTACATTCATTTACCACAACTTATTCAGCCATCCCCCAAATGATGGGCATCTCCTCAATTTCCAATTTTTGGTTACCACAAAAAGAGCTGATATAAATATTTTCCCCCCTTTCACGATCTCTTTGGGATATAGACCTAGTAGTCGTATGGTGGGGTCAAAGGGTATTTACAGTTTGGTTGACCATAGTTCCAAATGGTTCTCACAACTCCCCCAACAGTGCCTTAGTGTCCCAATTTTCCCATATCCTCTCCAATATCCATCATTTTCCTTTTTGTGGTATCTCATCAGTATGAGGTTGTACCTCAGAGTTGTTTTAATTTGCATTTTTCTAATCAAAAGTTATTTAGAACACTTCTTCCTGTGACTATAGATAGCTTTGATTTCTTCATCTGAAAACAGCCTATCCTTTAACCATTTATCAACTGGGGAACAGGAAGAAGATTGCCGTAGCAAGAATGAGCTGGAAATAAATTCCAGGTGCAGGGAACTACCTATACAAATATAGGAAGATGAGAGCCAGCAGGAAGAGACTGTGCAACAGCTAATAATCCAGTTTGACTGGGTCACAGGATATATGAAGAAGGGTAACAGGAGAGAAAGAATTAAGAAGGAAAGGAAGACTGGGAAAAGATTGTGGAAGATCTTAAATACCTTAGAGATCTTATAAACTACAGCCAGCTGGGAGCTTCTATGGGTTTTTAAGAAGGAAACTGTCATGGCCAGACCTCTGCTTTAGATTATTATGGCAACTTCATAAAGGATAGGTTGGAGAAGGAAAGAGACTAGAGGCAGTGAGACAAGTCAGGAAACTAGCACAATGGTCCAGGACAGAAGTGACACAGACCTGCAATAGGGTGATATAAAGGGAAGCTAATCAACAGAAAGAGGGCACTAGAATTAAGGGAGATCGGGAAATACAAATCCAAGCAAATCTGAAGTTCCACCTCACAATCATCAGATTGGCAGGGTTGACAAAAAAAAAAATGACAAATTCTGGAAGGGCTGAGAAAAAACAGTTAATATACTTGTGGCTGGAGTTATGAACTAATTTAGCTATTCTAGTAGGTAATTTGGAACTACAACCTAAAAGTTGCTCAGATTGGCACTCTTTGATCCAGTGATACAAGTACTAGGTCTACAACCCAAAGAGATCAAAAGAGGAAAAGGACCTTAAGTAGTATTTATAGCAGCTTTTTTATGGTGGAAAAGAATTGGAAAATAAGGGGGCATCCCTCAATTAAGGAATGGCTGAACACATTATGGTATATGAATATAATGGAATACTATTGTCCTGTAAAAAGTGATCAATTCAATAAACATTCAAGTACCTATTATGTACCAGGTGATGCACTAAGGGGCTGAGGATACAAAAAGGCAAAAAACAGCCCCTGCCCTTAGAGAACTTACAATCTAATGGGGGAGACAACAGGTAAACAAATTTATACAAAGCAAGCTATATACAAAATAATATATAAATATTATAACATATACAAATAATATACAAAAAACTAATTAAAAGAGGAAAAACACTAGAATTAAGAAGGGTTAGGGAACATTTCCTGCAGAACGTAGGATTTTACTTGGGACTTAAAGGAAGCCAGGGAGGTCAGTAGTCAGAACAGAGCAAGAAGAGCATTCCAGGTATGGGGGAACCTGAGAAAATGCCCAGGGTTGAGAGGTGGAATAGCGTGTTCTTGGAACTGCCAAGAGACCAGTGTCACTGGATCAAAGAATATGTGTCAGGGAGTAAAGTATAAGAAGACAGGAAAAAATGAGGGGGCTAGGATGTGAAGGGCTTTGAATGCCAAATGGAACATTTTGTATTTGCTCCTAGAGGTAATAGGTAATACAAATGATCGTTTCAAAGAAACTTGGTTAGACTTGTGTGAACTGATGTAGAAGGAGGTAAGCAGAACCAGTTGAACACGTACACAATACTGATAACATGAAAACAACTTTGACAGACTTGAGAATTCTAATCAACTCCATTATGATTCCAGAGAACTCAAGATGAAACATGCTGTCCTTCTCCTGACAAAGGACTCAAGGTACAAAATGAGGCATTTTTTTTTACATCACCAATTCAAGAATTTGTTTTGCTAGACTGAGCATACTTGTTACAAGGGCTTTGGTTTTTTTTCTTTTTCCCCCCAATGGGCAGCATGTAAGGTAGATTGTGTTCACCGAAAAAAACTAAACCCTGATATTCACTACACATAAGTATATAAAGTTTTCTTGCTCCTTGCACCAAATGTGGACAAGAAGAAACATGCCCCAAAATTCCAAAGAACTGAATATGTAATATATCTTCCCCTGGCTCCAAGACTTCACTCTAGATATCTCTCTATATGGAACATCTCTCAGGGAGATGTAAGTATCTCTGTTATAAAGAAAAAGGAAGGAAGGAGAAGGCAAGGGAAGGAATTCTTATTTAAATATATCTCTTACTATGGAGACCATTACACACACTTAAGAGGAATATTCAAAGAGAAAAAAATAATTCATTTGAGTACTCCTATCTCTTCTCTGTGACTCCAGTGTCAAAAGGAGGGCCAATTATTTATTTCCTGGTGTTTGCTACAACAAGCACAATGTATACTTGGTATTTGATAAAAGTGGAATCAGGGAGACCTGAGTTCAAATCCAGCCTAAGACACTTACTAGCTGTATGACCCTGGTCAAGTCACTTACCCCATATTTATTTAAGTTTCCTTATCTGTAAAATGGGGATAATGACTGTACCTATGTCCCAGGATTGTTGTGACAATTAAATGATATAATAATTGCAAAGTGCTTAGCACAGTGCCTAGCACATAATAAACACTTTATAAATGTTATCTATGATAATGAAGATGTGGTGTTCCAGTTCCATTTGCCAAAAAATACATACCTTCAACCCCAAAATATC
Organism: Bettongia penicillata ogilbyi; assembly: GCA_023548195.1. NCBI lineage: Eukaryota > Metazoa > Chordata > Mammalia > Diprotodontia > Potoroidae > Bettongia > Bettongia penicillata. The sequence continues at coordinate 5,496,967 of JAJHZJ010000047.1, read as the reverse complement.
CAAGCTACACACAAGATGAAATCAAACCAAGACATACTGGATCCTCCAGAATAAATGCTGGGTCATCCTAGCCTGGTTCCCTAGCTTAGGGCTAACAGTAGCCATTATCAAAAAGTGTTTGGAAAGAATGGATTATAAAATACACAAACCTGACCTTTTGACATTATACTCTAATCAGCTGAGCTAGTTCCCTGGTCCTTCAGACAGAGCTTCTTTCCAAGGATCCTCTCTGCCTGAACCTATGTCACTTTCCAAGATAGTAGATTATCTCCTCCTAACTGATAACCATTCAAGAATTCTCACACTCCACCAACTTTTGCAGTTAGATCTTTCCTGTCCTCCAGGCACCTCACTATCATTGAACAGTGCTCACTGGTAAATAACAGAACCTCAACACCAGGTAAAAGAAGGAAGTTCATTGTTTGACAGAAGTCCTGACTGACGCAGGTCTAGCCACAGAAATCAAGATACAATGCCCTTACTAGGAAAATGCAATAATAAGGAAAGCATAATGTCCTATAAGTACTTGGATTATACAGTAACAGATATACTGCTTGAGAGACTGAAGGCTCTTGGCCTTTCATCACGTAAGGCTTTGTGTCCTACAAAGCTCAAAGTGCACACAATTTCTAGAAGAGGTATTGTATTGTTTGTCTGCTCTACTAAGACAAATGCCAATTGTTCATTTTTCTTAAGAACTTTGTGTAAAAAAAAATGAAGTTTATGGGTCAATCGGAAATCCGTCATTTATTTTGTAATAAATTTTTCGAAACTATAAATTTAAAAATGTGATCATGGCAAAATTAAAGACCTAAAAGTTTGTATAATTTAGTTACAAATATTATGAAGTATATTTTGAGTAAAGAGTTCGATGACCCACTTAATAGAACTAATCCTGCCCATGAGAAAAAGGAGTAAACCATTCCTCTTACAGAAGTAAAGTCTTTTAGATCTGACAGATGTCTATTGCCTTAATGCACTTAAAAAGTTCCCTCTTCATCCAGAGTTCAATGGTAAAAGAAAACTCAATATTTTTTATTCAGGGAAATAGCCTCCTTTCTAGGATATAACTGGGTACTGTACTATATTTAGGTATTTAAGTCACATTATCATCATGCATTCAGCACATATTTATTTTTGTATCTACTTCTGTAGAGCCATACAAGCCATACTGCCAGCACAGAGTTTAAACTACATGACTAACCTCCAGAACTTTACAATCTAGAGACGTGATAACATGTACGCCAACAGCTAGAATAAAAGGCCAACTGGATCCCATGAGTCTCTGAGTGAGTGACTGACAGAATTCTAGAATCACGGGGTTTAGAAGGGAATAGAAGGGCAATGGAAAGATACCCTCGCAGAGGGGCTCAGCTTGAAAGGGCCTCATCTGGGGACCTAGAGGGCCCCATGCAGCCTCGAGGCTGGAGGTTTCCCACCCTGATCTGGTACAACTTCCTAATTTTGCAGATACAAAACTTGGGCCAGACAGAATAAATGGGAGCATGGGGGGTAAGCAGCAGCAGCAGCACCAGGGCTAAACCAGGGTTAAACCAGGCCTAAGGGTTTACAGCATTTCATTACAGCACTTGACCAAAATGATGCTTTGGGAAGATTAACATGCAGGAAGTGTTCAGGACAGACTGAAGGGGGAACAGTCTTAAGACAGGGAGACTAAGAAGGAGTCTCTAATAGCGAGCAATCTAGGCAAAAATAGTAGGTACAAGATAAGCTATATCCACCTACGCTTATTTCAAAGCTTGACTATAAGGGGCAGCTAGTGTAGTGTAGCCTAGCATAGTGCCTGATAGAGCATCGGCACTGGAGTCAAGAATTCAAATTCAGCCTCAGACACTTGACACTTACTAGCTATGTGACCCTAGGCAAGTAACTTTACCCCAATTGCCTCACAAAAATCAAATCTCAATTATGTAATAACTGCTTCTTTGGGTATTTGGGTCACCAGAGTCTTCTTCCATATTCAATTCATCCTTTGTATTGCCTGCAAATTAATTTTTACCAAACCACCTTTCTGTTCCACCTACTCAAAAACTTTGGATGCTTCCTTGTCACTATTTACCAAGTAGGCTACATACCTAGCCAAATTAGATCCTTATCCAGAAATGTAACAACACAAAACAAAAAGCAATGACTACGCATTCAAAATGTAGAAATCAAACAATCTCCTCCAATTCCCAAAGTGTGTAATTTACCTGTTACAATCTTCAATGCAGCCACTGCAGTTGCCTTCCTTTAGGAAACATGCTGCTCTATTTGAGTATAAGACACTTAGTTCATCAGCATTTTCACTTCCTAAAATCACACATAAATATAGTTTAAATTAATTATCAAAACCCTTTTCCTTTAGAATTAAAAGGCTCCTGTAGCTTGTGGGTTGCACTGCAGCACCACTTTTTGCTGATGCTGCAAAGTTTCCAGGGACTATCCTTTATTCCCTGTACAGCCACCATAAAATCGGCAGTCACAAAATGTAAATCAACACAAACAGCACTCCTTCAAAGCAGCGTTTCAAGTAACTTCCTATTCCTTGCCAGTTATCACCCATAAATCAGATCATGCCATCATTATTCATTACAAAGGAATTTATGGACGGCAAATTCCTGTCACTCAAACGGGTTGGGCTTAGACTTCTTATACCGTGATTGCTGCAAATCCAATTAGCAGCAATCGTAGATTTTGTTTGTCGCGAAGATAGGCACTGCATGGAACAAAGTCAAATCCCACCACGACTCACCTAAAGCCTGGAGTTTTTCCACCGCCTGCGAGTACTTCAGCACCGCCTCCCCAAACTGCCCGCTCTTGAACAGCTCATTGCCTTGGCTTTTCAGGTCTGCGGCGGCGGCCGCTCCGGGGCCGGACACCTCCGTGGCCCCAGCGCTCCCACCGGCAGGCTCGTCCCCCCCGAGATGGCCATTGGCTTCCCCTCCGGGCTCGGGGGAAGGCTTCAAGTCCTGCCCGTCCGCGGCGCCTCCGCTCAAGGTGCGCTCTCGGCTCTTCTGGCCGTCCTTGCCCCGGGACTTCTTCCCGTAGCCTTTGCCGGCAAACCTATTCTGCACATTTCCCATTTCAGTCCGGTCACTTCGCCGCTCTCCTCCCACGGACACATCGGTTTCTAGAAGGAAGTTGATTAAGGAGGTTAGGGTTTGGGTTTGCATCATCAGAAGAAACTACTGTGAATACAGCGGAGGGGTGTACCAGCCAGAAACCGACCCAGGCAATGGGGCAGGCGGCTTTCTGAGGAAGACTGGGACCAAAAACATGTACCTGAGGACGCCAGAGAACGCCTGGGAAGTGCAAGCCCGTGCTACACTGAGAAGGTGTTACACACAGCCGGGGCTCCTTTCTCTTCGCACCCGCTCCACCCCCGTCTCTCCTCAGGGCCTCCTGTCTTGTGCTACTGAATTGTAGGTTTGTGTCCTGTAACATTAACTCTTTAAATGCAGGAAAACTAAACAAATGACAGGAATCAGTCACTAGGGTTCAGTTTTTTCACTGTCAACTAACCACCTGTCAAATTACTGCTTAAACACTATATGCAACGATAATATTATTTTTCCTTTCAATAACATTTCATGAATTAATGTGACAGCTTTTAAAATACTGTTAGTGACAAGGAGAACTTTTAGATAATATCAAAATTATACACATGTTCTCTATTTGTTTCCTCCCATTATAGACCATGGTAATTTGTAAAAGATGAAAATAAAATGAGGGTGAATTTTGGTTAGTGAATTATTTTAAAATGATTTCGTTGAAAAAAAAGCACATAGTAGCTTAACTGAAATTTTCAAGCGTAAAATATTTAAAACATGTACCAATACTTCTAGGCTTTTTGATGTGTCAGTAAGTGGGAATGCCCTCTACTGATACTGATTAAATCCAGCCTCAATCGATAAATCTCAGAGTCATCTGAGGTTCAAGGGATGACTCATGATGACCCAGGGAATGTGGATCATCCTAACTCCAAACCTAGCACCCTAACCACTCAACTACACTGGATTTCACTTTAAATGGCTCTAGGATAGGCTCTGTGCTTTTGTGGATATTCTTTTCAATTCGTTCTTCATATTTGCATTTTCCTCATATTGTGATGAAGAAATAACATGTACTAATAACTTTTTAAGCATGCTGATCTTTTGTGACTTTGGCATCATCTTATTTTTAAATTGAGTATATACAATATTTTACATCAGTGTATACTGATACAAAAACTGTATCAGTAAGCACCTTAAATCAAAAATGTTATTTTCTTTCTTTAAAAAAAATAATATTTTAACAACCCACCCCCATTACATATAAAAACAATTTCTAACATTAGGGTTTTTTTTTTTTTAAGTTTTGAATTCCAAATTCCATCTTTCCCTCCCACCCCACACCCTTCCCTAAGCAATCTGATATAGGTTATATATGTGTAATCAAGTCAAACATATTTCCATGTCAATCAATAAATATATTTTTTAAGTATTAGAGGGTCCAGTCTTTCAAATATGTGTTTTCAAATTTTAAAACATGTGATCAATCCATAGTCAATAGTCATATTATTGTTCCGCCTGAGGTTAGAAAATGCCCTTCTCTTGCACATTCAGCCAAATCCTATCCACCTGTTTCATGACATCTGCCTGGAGGCATGAGAGTATAACAGAAGGCCATATTGGGAATCAAAAAGCTGTTTTCAAATCCTAGTTCTGCTCTTACTGCTTGGGCGCTTCATTTTCCCTTTTGTCTCCTCATCTATAGAATGAAGGAAATGATTAAGCAGTCACTTAAGCTCTAAATCGACAATTCTTCTCCTCATAGAAAAGTATTCAGGTCTAGAAAAGATTTCTCAACTTGCCATCAACCTAGCTGAAGAAATGTTTTGAAGGAAATATTTGAGGAAGGCTAAATAAGTTAGTGATAGTAACCATAATCTATGACCATATGAAAAAATCTCTAAATAGAATTATTTAAAATTGAATTATTAGGCTTTAACTAAAATCAGGTGGGTGGCATTGTAGATAGAGTAGATAGAGCAATGGACCTGAAGTAAGGAAGACTCCTCTTTCTGAGTTCAAATCTGACCTCACACCCTTACTAGCTGTGTGACCCTGCAGAAGTCACTTAACCTAGTTTGCCTCAGTTTCCTCATCTGTCAAATGAGCTAGAGAAGGAAATGGAAAACCACTCTAGTATTTTGCCAAAAAATAAAAATAAAACCCCAAATGGGGCCATCAAGAGTTGGCCACAGCTGAAAAGTGATTGAACAACCACCTAACTTCAAAACTTCAAGGTAATGTCACACCTGGCTTATGTGATGATTGGTTTGCTTCCAAGCAAAGACATAATTTGTAATTTTGACTGGAAATATTATTCAATGTGCTTTTTGGACAGTGAAATCAATATATAGAAGGTAGGATCAAAAGAATAAGGGTAATAAGGAAACATTTAGCATCCTGAATTGGATTTTATTTTGTGATTAGGACTTATTCTCTTGAGAAACGAGTGAAATGTCACTTAGTCATTCAATTTAAAAATACATCACCAAATAATGTTTCCTTTATGATCAATCAATCAATCAAGAAGCACTTATTAAGCACCTCCCACATGCTTGGTACTGAGGTCCAATCAAATATAGGAAGTGTATGATTTGGTCTGCCTTATTAAAAGGGTATCATTATGGGCCCTAAATATAAGGCAGCTCTGGTATATTTAACCTGGCCTCTCCTACCCATGTATCCACCAAAACTAATATAGTCAGGGTGGGTGGAGGCACAATTAGTACTAGTGGAAATCCAGCCTTCATGTCTTCTTTTCTATTCCACCACCTTAGTCTCTTCATGTACAGCAATGGCTTCCCAATTGGTCTTTTGGCCTCCAGTTCCCTCCCTCTCCAATACATGCTACACACCCAAGCCAAATAAAATGCCAATTCCTTGATGTCATCTTCTTGTTTAGGAAGGCCCTACCTGATGACTCTCCAGCGCTTTCAGGATAAAGTTCAAACTAATCTGCCTGGCAACCTCCCTCCCTCCCTAGCTAACCTCCACACCCACCTGCTCAGCCTTCTCACTGGCCCCTTTTCTAGATCTTTACTCTTGTTCCTCCCCTACCCTAGAATGCCTTTCCCTTGCCCCTTCACCTGTCCAAGTCCTAGGCCCCTCTTGAAGAAGACCTCCCCTGACCACTCCAAGCCCATGCTGATTTTTCCCTTCCCTGTATGCTATTTACTCATCCCAGCATTTGATGAAACACTGTTCTGCGTTGTTACTTAATTGTTCCATCTCCAACAAGCCTGTAAGTTTCTGATTTTTGTCTTACAAAAATTTGGAAATTATGAGTAAAGCTCCATTCATGTGGCCCTGCTGAAGCTAAAGGAAAAATATTTTAACCTTCTCAAGAGAATTATGCTTTCTTAAGATTCAGAGTAAAGCCCCAGAGGCAAGTTTTAATACCCTCTCTTCCTAAAGAGGGATCATAGATGACCTAGTTTATGAGCTGCCATCACAAAAGAGAAACCTAAGATGTGGCAAGACTCTAGCAGGCTTAGGAAGAGATCTGGAAGTAAACAAATAACCAAAACAGTGAGGGATGAATGCTAGCACCCAGAGCAGTACTAACTGAAAGGGTCAACCTTCCACAACCAACCAATCTCAAAACTGGGTGTGCAAAAACCCCGTCAAAGAAAATGATGTCAAAGAAAATCCAAGGTGATTCCCCTCCCCCCATTTATCTGAGAAGGACCAAACTTCATATTTAATTGTTAAGCAGCTGAAGGGAAGGAAAGCACCTTTCCTTTTGCATTTTATATCCTCAACCCCTAGCACACTGCCCACCACACAGCAGGGGCTTGATTGACCCACAGGTTCTCCCCAGCACCCTAGTGCTCCTAAACACTGCTACAGGAATGGAAAGCTTCTAGTCTTTCAGATGTATCTGCCCCTCAGCTTGATTTCATCCAGCATGTATCAAGTTCTCTAGAATCAACATCTTTTCATTTCTTTTGACTCATGCAGAAATGACCAAAAACTGCTACATGCCATGAGAGTCCATGTCACTAACAAGGGGAATTCTCAGAGCTTAAGGGACACTCTCAGAATTAGAGAAGACACCAGCTGGAGGGCAGGAAGTTCTTTCTTGTCTTCAGGCAGCCTGGGCTGACTGAGGAGGAAGAGATGTGTGTGTAACTACTGTTCCAGTAAGTACCAGGAGGGTTTAAGCTCCTGGGAGATGAAAGACAAATGGAACTGAGAAATGAAAGACCGGACTCAGCATGGGCAGGGATAAGGGATGAGAATGGAGGCTGCACAGAGTGAGGTCCCAGATGTGAGAAGATACTGGCCCCCTCTATGCAACCTCCATTCTCATTCCTATATAGTGATTTAAGTTTACCAAGACATTCCCCATCACAGTCTTGTTTAGTAGTATTACTCTCATGTTCCTGAGGCCCACTGGATCAGGGTCACATATGTGTGAGATCCAGGTTTTGAACCCAGTTCATTGGGGTACAGTGGAAGGAGCACAGCTTTCAGAGTTCATGTAGATGGACTGCCTCTTACTCACTGTATAACTTTGGGTGAGTCATTTAAATTCTCCCTGACAGCTCTGTATCTGGGATTCTATGTTCCTCTACATTCAATTCAAATTTATTTCTCTTTCACTGCCTCTCTTTGGGATCCCTAATTTATGTTTTTGGAAATAGAACTTTCTCCACATTGCTTCTCTTTGAGATCTTTTATTTTTGAAAGTAGAACTTTTTAAAGAGACAAAAAAATACTATGTCTTCATTGATTGACCCCGTTTAAGAATATATATTAGACTATTCACACAATTTTTTTTCATTTTCTAGTCAATTCCTCTATTTGCCACTGAGCAAATGCATATAAAACACTCATTTAAAACTGGAATTTTTGTTTTACTTGCAAATAATGTGGTATAAAATGGTACACTCAGTTTCATTTAAAAGATCTGATGTTCAGGAATGAAAGCAAGTAATTGAAAGAAGAACAAAAGTGGGGAGGTTTGGAAGAATTGGAAAAAAAGTTTTAAAAAAGTAATAACTTGGAGAGTGACCTGAAAAGTAATTTTCAGAACAAAAAGTATGGCTGAAAACATGGGGACACCCGTGCCTTTTTCCATACACACTGAAAAATCTAGCCAGCCTAAATTCTTTAAATGGTATTTTTCCTCATAGAACAATTGAAGAAATGATATTTTACTCTTATCTCCACTGCCATTTTCATGTTGTCCACTTCTTTTTCCATCTTCATCCTCTGAATCCTCTATTTCCTGAATAACCATTCTCTTCCCTTTGGTTTTGGGAGCAGATTCAAGTTGAGACTTGTTCAGGTCTTTTTCAACTTCTGACAAGATTTTCTGTAATGTGATCTTCATGTTAGGAAAATGTTTTACAGTAATAAAAAAAAGCATTTTCAAGTTTTAAATGTCAATAAAGAGAATCCCATTAAGCCCAGTACGTAGTATCAGAGAATCTCACAGTGTCATCAACTCCAAAGCCCTCCATGAAGCATTAATCCTGTCCTTGACATCTTTGCCAAGTGGTCAGCCAGCCAGTTTTTATTTAAATACTTTCAGTCAAGGAGCTCACTCCCTGACAGAGAAGACTATCCTACTTAGGTGTAGTTTAAACTGCAAGAAAGTTATTTTGAGCCAAAAGTTTGCCTCTCTTTAACTTCTGCCCATTTGGTCCTGATTATGACCTCTGGAGCAACAAAGAATGAATATGAAAAAAAGAGAACAAGGGCAAAAAGATTCAAAGCTACTTCCTGTTCCATATGACAGCCCTCCAAATATTTGAAAACAGCTATCGTATCCCTTTAAGTCTTTTTTTACAAGTTAAAAATATTTAAACTTCTTCACTCTTTGTCCAATATAATTACCAGATGCTAAGCCATGCCCATAACCCTCCTCTAGACTCTATCCACTCCATCAGTGTTTCACTTAGAATGTGGCACCTGGAACTGAATCCCATGTTCCAGATGTTATCTACTTTATGCAAAGCACAGGGGACTATAATCCCCTTTGCTCTAGACATTGTATAAGAACATGTGCATAGTATGGCTGGAACCAACTTAACAATTATGCTAAGGGTTTAGGGGGGTCTGATTTCATTGGCATAAGGATTTCCCAGTGAGGAAATACCCCTCCTCCCCAATTTTGCCTTTGGCAACCCATAGTCTCTGAGAATAACCTGGTGGTGGTGGTGGGAACTGAGAGGTTAAGTGCTTTGTTGATGATCATGTAGTTAGTATATCTAAGAGGTGGAACTTGAACCCAGGTCTTCCTGATTCCAAGACTGGTTAGCTACATACCACACCATGCTCTCTTATTATAAGAAAATCATTAATATGTTATAACTTCACAGAATCTTGATGTAAAATCTCTAGCTATTCAGCCAATCAAGTGGTCTGTAAAGATGAGTTAGCTGTTAATAAACCCAAATACCTCCTATGGGGAATCATCTGCTTACCATCCTCTTCAATGGTGTTTTACCTAACATCTTAATGTAAAATTTTTCTGACTCAAATTAATGATATTGTGTGGGGTATTCCTCTACTTCTATTAATATAGTCTACTCTTTTAAGCTAGATGGCTCAGTGGATATAGAGTGCTAGGCCTGGAGTCAAGAAGACCTGAACTCAAATCCAGCCTTGGACACTAACTAGCTATGTGCCCCTGGGCAAGTCACTTAACCTTTGTTTGCCTTAATCTACTGGAGAAGTAAATGGCAAACCACTCCAGTATCTCTGCCAAAGAAACCCCATGGGCAGTATTGGTGTGCTGTGGTCCATGGGGGCATGAAGAATTGGGCATGACTGAACAACAATAATATTTTATTAGCCTCTTCAGCAACTGCGCCATGTTTTTACTCATGTGGGGCTTAAAACTAGTCAAAACCACTGGGGGGCATTTTCATTTCAACTGCTTGTTCTGATAGGTTTTCATCATCTTGTACTAATACAGCTTAATTTTTAACCTAAGTGTCAAACTTTACATTTTTCCTATTATTAGTTTGGATTCATTGTTATAGCCCATTAAGATTTTAATTTCTGATTCTGCCACATCCAATTTAGGGTTAGTAAATATTGAATGGGACAATTAGTCAACAGACATTTATTAGGAGCTTACTCTGTGGCCAGGAACTACTACGCTAAGTACTGACAAGGAGCAGGACCAAGGACAGAGCTGGACAAAGAACAGTGTCCTGATAACCAGACTTCCTGTCTTCCCCCCCAAAAATCCTAGGAGTACAGAATTATAGCAACTTGAGTAGATGATCATCTAGTCCTACCTCATTCAAACAAGGAAACAGACCTTGGGAGAACAGCTTACTTGTACGTGGAACCACAACCACTGTTAAAGCCAGGACTAGAAACTAGGTCTCTTCAGCTTTGGTCCATTTAATTCTCCTTGTAATTAACTGCACTGAAGGATCATAGGATTCTATATTTGGAGTTACAAGAGACTTTAGATGCTACATGTCCAATATCCTCATTTTACAGATGAAAACTAAGGTACAGAGAAAGTAAGTGACTTGCCCAGAATCACACAGCTAATAAGTGTCTGAGATTGGAATGGGATTGGAACCCATCTTTTCTTGACTCCAAGTCCAGTGCTCCATTCAGAATATCACGAGGAGTTTTGATTGAGGGTTAAGAAAATGGGTAATGTGCAGGCATTGGGTTCTTTGGCAGATTAAGTAGGCTACAGTGCAACTGAGCATCTAGGAAACTTGGGTGGAGGGTAACCAGAATATGAGGGAAGAGCACAAAAAAAGGAGTTTAATAATTATTAAGAAGAATTTAATCTCTTTCATACTTCTTAGCTCTGCAACCCAGCGTGCTTAAATTGTCTGCCTCAGTTTCCTCAAATGGGGAAAATAATAGCCCCTACCTCCCATTGTTGTTGTGAAGATCAATGAAATAATACTTGTGAAGCACTTAGCACAGTGCCTAGCACATAGTAGGCACTTAATAAATGTTTATGCCCTTCCATCTACTATGCTAGTCTATCATTGGTCTTGGGGGTATGAGATAGGATGGCCTCTTTTTTTGGATTTTCTTGCATAAGAATTTGGGTAAAGCAAGGCAAAATATAGGAGTTAGACATGATTCACCAATCTACATTAAAATGGAGGTTTGTCCTAAAACAGTATTACCTATGTCAAGAAAGAGAAAATACAACGCCCCACTCTTTCTGCCATTACAGTGACTACCAAGTTTCTCTCAATGTAACTAATTCTTTATGTATGAAGTTCCTTTTACTTTGTGAGAATGAGAGTTAACTTCACAGAATCACAGGATCTCAGAGAAGGAATCTCACAGGTCTTCTGTATCAATCAATGAATGAACATTTATTAAGCAACTACTATGTGCCCTCAGGCACTGTACTAAGGGCTGGAGATGCATAAAGAGGCTTTTAAAAACACAGCCCCTGCCCAAAAGGAGTTTGGGAGAAGTCTAATGGAATGAGAAACCCCTCTACATCTGTTCTGGCCTGGGCCTCATTAAGACCAATCCCTTTCTAATTTAGGAATGAAATGGTATACTCAGAGGTCGTTCAGTAGAGATCTGCTTCTCCATAGCAGGAGAGTGATATTCAACAAGGATATGCTTTGAGGGCACTCCTGATCAGCTGAACCAAGCTCCCCTCCCTCAGAATTGCCCAGAATTGGCCTGCCAGCCAAGCAGCAGCTTGTTCCTGGAGTTCCTTGTGCCTGTTTTGTATTCAAGTGATTACAGGAAGTGATGTCAACAGCCTACCTAGGCTTTTAGTCCCTTGAGCTAAGTCAGTCTTGAGGATGATTTCAATGCCTTTTAAACTAGCCTATCTTATATGGGACAACTAGCCTATTCTCAGCCTGACAAGCTGTCATTTAGCATTTGCTTTGAGGATGTCCACTGAGCAGAAATCCACTCTCTCCATCATGGTCCATTCTCCTTTGGGATCCCTCTACTCATGATGAATTTTCCCTTTGCATTGAACCAAAATTAGTCTCTGCAAATTCCACCTATTGCTTTTAATTTTGTCCTCTGGGACTAAACAGAATGTCTTCCTTCTTCCAGAAAGTCATTCAAACACTTGAAGAAAGCTATCCTGTCCCTCCTAAGTCTTATCTAGGCTAAACACTTCTAGCTCCTTCAGCCATTCTTCCTATGTCCCCCTTATTATCCTGACTGTTTTGGAGATGCTGCCCAGATGATCAAAGTCCTCCCTAAAATGTAGGTCTAGTATTGAGGACAATATTCCACATGTGGTTGCCCAAGGTGGAACAGAGCAGAGCTGGAACTAGTTGTATTGTCCTTCCTCCCCTCATAGCTGTACCCCTGAGTAACTTCACTGGAGGTCTTATTTCAAGATGACATCAGACCATTAATGGATCTGGTCATTTATGAGGTTCTGAACCCATACAATTCTACTAAGTCCACATGGAGAAAATGCTGTACCTGTAAGGAAACTAGTTTTTTGGTTTTTTTTTTTAGTAATGTATTTGGTAAAGTCTAACATGCTTTTCTTATGGAAAAGATGGAGAGATGGAACAGTGGATAGAGGGTGTCCTTGGAGTCAAGAACAGCTGGATCCAAATTCTACACCAGCTGTTTACCAGCTGTGTGACCCCAGACAGTCATCCAAAGTCTCTGATCCTCAGCTTCCTCATCTGTAAGATGAAAGTTATACCTGCAGTACTTCCCTCACGGGGTTACTGTGGCATCAAATAAGATAAGGTATGCTATAGTAGGATAATGCATTGTGCATATTTTGTAAGCCACAGATCCTCAACTACATCAATGCCAGGTTTGTTATTATTTATGAGAAATGATTAACTACACTTTAGGTAACTATAGGATTTCCTTATCTAAGAGTCTGGCAGTGTGGTCAAAAAATGAAGTAATATTACTCTGGCATAACAATAATAATAAAAACAGACATTTGTCTAGGGTTTCAGAGTTTTTGGAAAACTCTTTACAATCACTACCTCATTTTATCCTTAAATAGGTGCAGATGAGAAAATGGAGGCAGATGGAGGTTGTGTCTTGCACGGGGTCACACAGCCAGTGGGTGTTTGAGGTTAAAACTGAACCAGGCCTTCCTGACTCACATCCAGCGCTCTCTCCACTGCTCCCTCTAGCTACCTACCTTATTTTCAATGGAATCATGCTTCCTTTTTTCAATCACTGCTTCAGTTTCTAGTTTTTCACTAATTATTCCTTCATAATATGTTCTACAATTTTGCAAGGGATCAAAGTCAAGCTTGCTGGCATGGATAGATTTCACACTCCATTCTCTTCCCTTTTGTGAAAATTAGGAAAGTATTTGCCCTTCTCTAATCATGTGCTGTCCATCCCATCCTGCATGAGCTTTCCCAAATCACTCACAGTGTCTCAGCAATCACACCCATGCCACTTGATGTGAATTCCCCAAGGACAGCTAGCTGCTCTCTTACTGTCTCCCTATTTATCTTTAACATCAACTCCTCATAAATGATTTCTACTTTAGTCTTTCCAGGCCAATGACCATTCTCTCCGTGGAGAACGTGGGAAGTGACGTGACAAGTGAACAGCTCTGCCTCCTCTGTTAACAGTGACCGTCACCCTGACTGACCCTAAGTAGCAGTCTCATGCTTCATTTGATCCTCCTCTTTTCTACCATTATAGCAAAAGATGAATAAACAAAAACCCTACAAGTGTGCTTGTTAAATTCTCCTTGCCAGCCTCAACTCATTGACCATTCTTACAGCCATGTTTTTAGATTAATAAATCTAAAATTGGCTCTCGCTTCCATATTCTCTAGTATATGTCAGGGAATGACATATTCTCTATGCCTTTTTTACAATCTAAGTTGGTCTAATGAGCTTCTTGTGTGTCCACATATCTCTCTTTCTCTCTGTCTCTGCCTCTCTTTCCTTCCTAGGCTGACATGCCTGTAGAATTTCAGTCCATGGGGTTTTACCTGCTGTTTCTCTGCATACTTTGAAATCTACTCTACTCAAATATAGGATGAATGTCAGACTATGCCTATCTTTCTATTTCCTTTTCTATCAAGAATTCTAAGATGGAACAGTCACTTTCTCCAAAGGTTCCCATCATTTCTGCTGAAGCTCCTTCCTTGTTGGTGAGAATCAGATCTGAAATATAAGCTCCTCATGTTGGTCCCTTTACCTTTTGAAGGTTGAAATGATCAGTAAGGCACCTCAAGAAATTGTGTGACATGGGGCTCATTTATTTCTTCATAGTAACCTGGACCTCCTGTTACTGAGACAGCTATGAGAAGCAGCAGAAGACCTGACTCTGTTCTGGCCTCGGATGTTCACTAGTTGTCTGATCCTAGGCAAGTCACTTAACCTGTGTTGACTCAGTTTTGTCAAATGTAAAATGGGGATAAGAAGAACATCATCTAACTTGCAGGGTTGTTTTGATTATTTGTAAAGCACTTAACACTGTCCCTGACACAAAGCAGAAATTTTATAACTGCTTATTCCTTTCTCCTTTCCCTTCCATTACTGTGATGCCACATGCCGCCAGGACTTCCTCAAAGTGGCTCACTTTCCAGCCTCAGAGGTATAGCCCATCAGCCCCACTGTAATGAAGGTGGTGAAAATAATGCTGGTAACAAATAGGCCCTCATCCAAACAGGTAGGAGACAAGGCAATGCTGTGATGTGATGCTACATAATCAGACAATGCAGGCAGTAAGCCCTTTTGTTTTCATCATAGAATTGGCCTGCCTTTGCTCTTTCTGGGCCATATGGTTTCTTCCATGGATGACTCCAAAGTCACATTAGCTTCTCCTTAAAAGACTGAACCACCACAGGAAACAAAGTCAATATTATCCTTCTGCAATAATCAGGAATCATTTCTGTGTCTGTTCACAAACTCAACATCTATTTTCATTAGGACATGAGAGGTACCTTCAGTAAAATGCTATGGGTTTTCCTGAAAAACTTCTGTCCTAGCCTAAGTACATCTGAAGGCCAAACCCAACTTTACAAAGGACGTTTCCCAAGGGAACATCACTTTTTTTGACCCTCTTTAATGCAGAGATCTGCCCCAGTGTTCTCATCATATCACAAGTAATAGTACTAGAAGCACGAACGTAAGAGAGGTCTTGTGGCTCTTCTACAAACTGAATCGGGATCTCAGTGCACAAGTCAAGGCTGATGGGCTTAGGGCTCCACTTAGAACTCTGTGTGTGACTCCTAGGAGCCATCTTCATTCCTTCAGAGTGTGGCTTGGTTTTTCAATCAAGTTTTCTGATGAATTAAACTATAAAGAAACGAACTGCAGTGTTGGAACATTCTGACTTCTAACTGGGTTGATGATCTTGGGATGCTTCCCCAGCTAATATCTGCTCAGCAGGTCTAACTCTCCTGGTCCCAAGCCAAACCAAGGCCATTCCTTGTACTCACCTGACACCTTTACCAATTCTGACAAAACAGCTTTCTCTGACATCATTTTCAGAAAGCTGATGTTATAGTATGATTTATATGGAAGTTAAGTGGCAAAGTGGATAGAGCACTGGACTTGGAGTCAAAAAGACTTGAATTCAAATTCAGCTTCAGAAACTTACAAGCTGGATGACCCAGGGCAAGTCACCTAACTGCTGTCTGGCTCAGTTTTCTCAACTGTAAAAGAGAGGTAAACATAGCAACTGTCTCCCAGGGCTGTTGTGAGGATTAAATGAGATAATATTTGTAAAGTGCTTTACAAACCTTAAAGCAACATAAAAATATTGATTGTCATTGTTACTGTTGCTGCTATGTCAGCACAATTCAATGAAGTTATCAAGAATCTCACAATACTTTGTGTGTATGTATACACATATTCATATATATATATATATATATATATATATATGTACACACACACACAGACACACACACACACACATATATAGTGAGTTCACTCACTATTGGCATGAGTCACTTTCTTTCCCTGAAACCTCTTTCAGGGTACTTGCAATTACCCAAAAAAAGACTTTTCTAGTAAACTCCTGGTTGCACAATTCTTACTCTGGAAGTAGTATACAGCAAGGCCTCTCTTCTGTTTCTGCTTCTAATACCACTACTTGTAGCTGATGTGCTAATTCTTCCTCATTAGACAAGGAGTGTCCTTTCTTTTAGCTTGAAAGCATTTTTTTGAAAGGCAAAGCCTTCATGCCTCAGACTCTATGCTGACAACTCTTGAATCTACCTATACTGCCCCAGTCTTTCCACTGACCTTCAATCTCACATCTCCAACTGCCTTTCAGACATTTCATAATGATGTCCAGGAGACATTTAAGTAAAAACAAGTACAAAGCACAACTCATTACCTTTCCCCCTAAACCCCTCTAATACGGTAGAGGGCAACACTATCCTCTCAGTCCCCCAGTCTCACAACCTAGGAGTCATATGAGATTTTTCACTCTCTTTCACCCCACCCCATATCCAATCTGTTACCAAGTGTCAATTCCACCTTTGCAACATCTCTCCAATATACCCCTTTCTGGTGCAAAACTTCATCACCTCATGCCTTTATTACCGCAATAGCTATCAGCAGTCTTCCTGCCTCAAGTCTTTCTCCACTCCAATCCATCCTCCATTCAGCCACCAGTGATTTTCTTAACTCATCAATCTGACCATATAACAGCCCCACACCCCAACCCCACCACCCAATAAATTCCAGGGCTCCCTACACCCTCTAGGATAAAATACAAAATGCTCTGGTTTGGGATTCAAAGCCCTTCATAATCTGGTGCCCTCCTACCTTTTCAGTCTTCTTACACCTTATTCCCACATATTCTCTTCCATCCAGTGAAAATGACCTCCTGGCTGTTCCATGAATGAGACATTTCATCGACCACCTCCAGGCATTTTCATTGGCTGTTCCCCATGCCTGAAATGCCTTCTCTCCTTATCTCTGCTTACTGGCTTCCTTTATGTCCCAGTTAAAACTCTATCTTCTAAAGAAAGCCTTTTCCAACCTCTCTTAATCCTAATGCCTTTGCCCTCTGAATTATGTCCAGTTTATCCTGTACATAGCTTGCTTTGCATTCATTTGTTTGCATGTTAGATTGTGAGCTCCTGAGGGCAGGACTGTCTTGTGTCTCCTTTTTTTTTTTATCCCCAGCACTGAGTACAGTGTCTGGCACATAACAGGTGCTAATTAAATGTTTATTGAGTGAATTATCAGACTAAGGGGAGAAGGGGGAAACCCTAATAGCTTTTCTTTCCATATGGAAAATCTGTCAGTTCTATTAGCCTTGTCTTTAATGGGTATTTTCTCTTCAAATAGTGATTCCTTACTCCAGACACCCAGCTCTTTGGAACAGAGAAGAGCCCCAGCTAAGTAGTGCCAGAAGGCTCATATCTATCTTTTTTATTCTTTAAAGTTTAATGTATTTTAATAGCAAACTTACAGGAATAGCACAGAAGACAAACATTAAAAACACATATGTACACATAGGACAACTCAGAGAAGTATAATGAATGGACAGAATGTATTGTATAATAAAGATATTATAAACGTTATTTAGTTGCCACAAATAAGAAATTTACTTATTTTGAAAAGTCCAAATGCTGGTATGTTCACAAATATAACAGATTTATCTATAATTATTGTTATATGGATGGTTGAAACTTATTCATTGAAATACTTTTCGCTGCATTAATATTTTATGTCATTGCATTTATATTCAAAATTCATATACAAATGAAAACAGAAGAAAATTATGAATACCTGATTCTATTCCCTATTTTTCCATTCAAAATCATATACTTATGTGCCTTTTGACTCCATTGGAAAAAATATCTAACATTCAATAACTACCAGTAACAGTAAGATTTTTTTTTCTGTTTTGAGAATGAAGAATGTTTCCCCCTATAGTGGAGTTGTAAGCATACCCTCCACATATGTGGTGTGCTGGCTAAATATCTTTTGGCATGACTGAGACATATCTGGCATGGACAGCACATTGGTTGGTGTCCTCAGACAGACCAACCAAACAGGCCTCCCTTGGCTCCTGCAAAGCCCCAATTGCTGCACTCTGTAAGTGCAGATCTGTTCTGAAGTCTGGAGCAATCTCACACACCCAACACCGGAGAGGAAGTGTCCCTATCAGAAATCAGTGGACTTCTGAAGATCAGATTTCCCAGAGAGCCCCAGTCCCTGGCCTCTAGGTACCTCTAGTACAAGGAGTTACTTCCCAGGTACTCCACCATCAGGGCATTCACCACCAGGTGGCTTGGTATGAGCCATGTCCCTTATAGCAGCCTTTGTATTGGATAGCAGCAGAAGGGGCTACAAACACTATTCTTTTGCTCTTTAACTTTGACTTCCTTTTCACTCTCAGAACCCTCAGTCTGATTTAGGACTGATGTTCCTAGTGACCACCTGATGAATTGCTGACTGCTCAGCTGAACCCAGCAGGCATCAATCTAGAGGCTGCCTTTTTAACAAGCTGCTACAGGCTCTCTGGGCTCAAGGCCCCCAATTTTCTTGACTCAGATATTCTATTAGTTTCCCATTCAATTGCGTGGGAAGGGGGAGAGGCTCAGAAACAAAGTTAAGCCCAGAAAGCAAGGTTATTTCTTTCTTCCTGTCTCATCTCATTCCCACCTAAAATATGTGTATATACACATATGCACATATATGGCTGTATACACACACATACACACACATATAGCTGTCAAGAAAACACTGGATATCTGTTTGATGAATTTCTGTTTGATGACATGAACCCATTCCAACCAGTCTCTTTCAGTTTCTCTAGTTCCTGTAGAAATGCATCATCCTCTGGCATCATTTAATCTGGCCATGCTTGTGCTACTTTGAACTAGGTACCCATTTCCCAGAGTTACTATAAACCATACCCTATGTCCCCAAGCCCTTTCTGCCAGGAATGTTTTGATCCACTTAGATTTCATAGCACAAAACTTTGTTGGGAGGGAAGGAAGGGAACAAGCATTTATTGATCACCTGGTGATCACCTTAAAATAATACCTCCTTTAATCTTCACAACAACCCTGAGAGATAGGTGCTACCATTATCCCTATTTTTAGGTGAGGAAACTGAGGTAGATAAAGGTTAAGTGACTTTCTTAAGGTCACACAGCTAGTAACAGTCTGAGATTGTATTTGAGGCCTTCCTGACTCCAGGTCCAGCACCCTGAAATTTAAGCAACTCTGGAGGTTTAATTTGTCTCTCCTCTACTCCTAATCTATAAGGCCTAATTGGGCAACTGAGGACAGAAAAGACATATTTCTCTCATATCCTAACTGGGGCCTCTAGGAATAACTAAAAATCCTTTCAAATAATGAGGAATTCCTGTGCTTAGATTACCTATGGAACACATCAAGGACTGAATCTAGTTGTATCTCTTGAATTGATAGGTTGTCTCAAAGAATATGCCAACTGAGTGCACTTGCTTGCTAATGGTCTGAATTGACTATTGTTTTAGGCAAAGAAGACACACATACATATTGACTTTGGACTGGGTCTATGCTTATGTTGGCATAGGGAGCTCTCAGCAAGAAGACAGCAGATGCAGTGGAGGGGGCAGGTGACTTTCAAGTCAGGAAGACGTAAGTCTAACTCATACCTCTGACACATGCTAACTGCAAGACCCTGGCAAGTCACTGAACTACTTGGTGATTTAATCAACTCTCTTGAACGTTAATTCACAGGTCATGTAAAAGAACAGAGACCATAGGATCACAGGACAATAGATCTAGGGAAACTAGGGGCCTCAGTGGATAGTGCTGAACCTGGAGTCAAAATGTCTGAGTTCAAATTTGGCCTCAGACACTTCCTAATTGTGTGACTCTGGACAAGTCACTTAACCTTTGTTTGCCTCAGTTTCTCCACTTGTAAAACGGAGGTGATAATAATAACATCACGTAAAGTACTTATTGTGTCCGGCACACAGTGAGTGCCAGACAAATGTTAGTTATTCTTAGATATTATTAGTCTCACCACCTCATTTTACAGATGAAGGAAATATGCCTAGGGAGGTGAAGTGATTTGCCTTAGGTCATCCAAGGTGTGGGAGAGAATCTGAAGCCAAATCTTCTGACTGTAAATACAGCACTCTTTCCTCCACAGATGTCGTGCAAGAAACTATTAACACTACTTGAAAAGCAACTCCAGCCATGTGTCCTTTGCTGACATGTTAACAGTTCGTGTGTATGTGCGCAGTTTATTATGCATGTATATATGTGCAGTATTTAAAAAACATAAGCATGTGTGTTCATTCTATTTCTGAAAAGATATTTATATTCTGCCCTACCTGTGATATCTTTCAAATAGAGAATCTAGCCCTCAGTCTAAGTTTATTTGCTAAGGATGTTATCCATTAGTTTGGTGACATTTCAGTGCAATTTAGAAACACAAATTAGAGTAGCAAGTAGGAAATCATTTCCCTTACCTTTGCTATAACATTATCTGGTTCAATATTTAGCACTTTCTTCAAATCCTCTATTGCGTCATGGTACTTGTTTTGATGTTTATATGCAGTGGCACGTCGCATAAAAGCTGCAAATTTGCAAAAATATTTTCTTCAATACTTATTGTTTCCTTAAGATTGTACAATGATCGTGGCTCATTTTGCAATTGAAGGAAGAATGCAAGTAGCGCAAAACCGTTAATTACGTAATTGCTAAGGTGTGTATACACACTAAACAAGAACCATTTCTTCAGTCTTAAATTTGTTTTTTAAACTTTCAATTGTAACAAAAAGCAAGGGCAGGAACATTTTAGAACATCCAAGTTCTAATTTTAGCTTATTTCCTGTTAGTATTTCTCTCAGTGTACGGTACCATGCATTGTATGTTCCAAAGTAATTGGTGAAAGGTATTTTTGAGACAACATCAGGAAAGAATCCTTTAGATTATATGAGTGCAAAAATCAGGTGTATGGAGGGTGGACACTTTTATAAACTGTACTTAATATTAGAGATATTGATAGTATCACTGGTTTAAAACTCCACATATTTAATGATATATTATTGATTCTAGTAGACCCAGGAGAGAGTTCATGTCATAGTAATAACATTCACGTTTCCGTAACACTCTAAGGTTGGAAAAGAGCTTTCTTCACATCAGCTTTGGAAGTTAAGTAGTATAAGCAACACTTTCTCCATTTTACAGATGGGGTAACACACTCCAAGATGAAATAACTTGCCCACAATCATGTGTCTAAAGCAAGATTTGAAAACAGGCCTCCTGATTCCAAGTCCACCATATGTACCAAACTGTCTATAAAGAATTATTAGCTTAATAACTTAATGTGTCATGACTTTAGTAGAACCGGCAAATGTCTTTGTTATAAGTCACTTAGTCTAACCCCAGGAAGCAGTGTGAAGTAGTGCGTAGAGCAAGGGACTGGGAATTTCTTCAGACATACTAGCTGCAATACTAGGCAAGTCATTTAAATGCTCTGGGCCTCAGTTCCTTCATCTACAAAATGAGGAAGGAGCTAGACTTGACCTTGGCCTCTAAGGTCTTTTGTAACTCTGAACTTATGACCATATGAATCCCTTCATTTTATACGTAATGGAACGCAGGCTAAAAGACTGTAAATGACTTAGCTCAGGTCACACAGGGAGCTGGGCCAGGGTTTGAATCGAGATTCTCTGACGCCAAATTTGACTCTTTTTCTAATTAAGATTTACATGAAGGAGATAACTCATAATTAGACATTACAAACAAATAGACTCTATTGATATTAATTTTCAAGACTCATTTTACCCTTTAAGTTTCCTGGTTCCAACTCTAACACTTTTTCACAATCCTGAAGAGCATTATTCCAGTTCTTTAGTTTGATTTCTGCTTGAGCTCTATTGTTATATGCAGCCACTGTGGGAGATACCGATAAGCTCCTGCAATAGGAAAGACAATCTATTTACCAAAAAACTTTAAACTGTTAGACATCAAAGGTACATGTGTATGTATATATATGTGTATATATTAACTCAGATAAAACTGTAAAGCAGTCTAAATAGATAAAAACTGATAAAATGAAAAATCAATATAAGCAAAAACACTCTTATGCAAGTACATTTTCAACAAAAGTTTAAAATATATTGAGCACTAAAGTTTAGGCCAGAATATAGAGGTGATAGAGGACTACTTTACCTACCCAAAATGGCTAACTGAAAACCTATTCAGTAGAGCACAAATGCCAAACAGATTTTGGATTACTATGAGAACAATTTTCTAGTACAGAAGGTAAAAGAATCAACTGGAACAAATAATTTTGTTTTCACTTCTTTGCTAATAAAAAATAATCTGGAAGTGGCTGTAAATCTTTGAAGTAATGATCACAAGATCCACTGAATTTAAGACCCATAGGACAGAGGAGAGAAGCCAACAGGATTAAGAAAATGAATTCTAAGAATAAAAAGTCTGTGAGCTTCAGGGCAGAGCGGGAAAGAAAAGGCAGAAACAACTACTAAGAAGCAAAAGGGCCCCACAAATCTGGCTGCTGTTCGAGAAGAGGTGCACGATACATGTGCATAGAAAGGATGAGGCTAAGTCAAGTTAGCTATAAACTCAGAGAAGAATTACAGGCAGAAATAGGAAAGTAATAAGAGGTGACAGGAAGTTCAGCTTACTAAAGTAAGTATAAAAGCATTGTACAGCTACAAGATGAGAAGATCCAAACCTGAAAAGAGATGCTGCTTGTGGTGGCCATTGATACATTTTGTTCAAATATATCTTTTAAAAGAGAAGGAATTCAGAAACATTATTGCTACAATAGTCAAGGACCTCCACAAAGACCCTGCCTGATCTTCCATCAGCTCTGCCAAAGTCCTACCAAGCTGGAAGGTTTGAAGTACAATGGCTCCAGCAACAGACTCAATCTGGTAACTAAGGACCAGCCTAGCTAAGAGCAGAGAGGCTCCGAGCAGCAGCTGCCAAGAAGCACTGGCTGGAAGAGATGTGTAGGACCATTGAAAAGATCAGGTCATTGCTGACTACCTAGACAATGACCATGGAGACAGTGGAATTTTTGTGTCCATGGTGGTGGCTATATAGCTACACCCTGCTTGCCTGACCAGAAGCTGTGACAATCGCCATCTGTAGGAGCAGAGCTGGATAACTGAAGTCATCTGCAAAGGTTGGTTCAATGCAATATGCTTTGAAATGTTCATGATCTCCAAAAACAATTATATCTTATGTTACTGAACCCCAAGGACCCCAAGGCCTTTCCATCCACCCTGTAAACTGAACTCTCCAATGTGTGTTGTTTCTGCTTATTAAAATGTGACACCCCCCCACCTCTATTAAGGGTAGGAACTTCCTCAATTTCCTAGTTGTGTCTCTACCACATAGCACTCTTCTTGGCATATAGTATGTGCTCAATAAATGTGTTTCCATCCATTCATTCTGAGTGTTGTTTATTATGCAGATTTTCTACAGAGTTTATAGAACATCATGGATAAGAATCTAACAGGATGAAAGGCATGGATGGGTTGCAATCTGCATTGGAGGAGAATGAAGGCACACAGATAAGAAGACAAAACTAGTGGTGAAATATCTGAACTGAAAAAGGGCAACTGTAATATACATCTTTAAATTTTTTTTTAAATCATAGTCCAATTCTTCCTTGTTACCAAAGACAATCACTGCCAAATGGGAGTTGGGAATGCTAAGATCACTCCTAATCTTTACTAACAGCCCAATGTTTTAATTAACCAAACTAGAGGCAGTACGATATAATGTTAGTCAGTCAATAAACATTTATTAAGCACCTACTATGTCCCAGGCACCATGCTAAGTGCTGGGGCTACAAAAAGAGGCAAAAGACAGTTCCCATCCTCAAGAAGCTTACAATCTAATGGGGGAGTGAACACAAGTAAATAAATATGTACAATAAGAAAGCTACATATAGGATAAATAGTGAATAATTAAGAGAGGTAAGACATTGGAATTAAGAGGACTTGGGAAAGATTTCCTTAGAACAGTGGAGTTAAACTCAAATAGTAAGAAGGCCACTATGCCATAACTAAAGATCCCTGAAGTTACATATCAATGCAGAAAACCATACATCATGATTATCTATGTTTCTTCTACCTTTTAACTTATTTTGCAAAATATCTTCCAATTACATTTTAATTTGGTTCAGGACACACTCAGGAATGATGTGGGCAGTGATACATCTGCTGTAGAAGATGGGATTTGAGTTGGAACTTAAAGGACAAGGACCAAGTCAGCAGACAAAGATGACCCCTGAGGCAGAGGACTTGGGTTCTGATTCTGCTTGCTATGCTGACTACTTGTGAGATCTTAAGAAAATTACTTAACCCCCAGGTCTCCATTTCCTCATCAGTGAAATGAGAGGTGGTCCAGATTGTTTCTGAGGTCCCTTCTCACTCTAGACCCATGATTCTCTAACTAATCCCACATATAATTCTATGCACCAACAGAGTAAATTCTTGCTGCATTAACACCACATTAACTGATAGAACAAGACATGAATATTCTACAAATGGTATAATATTCTTACTTTCATGGATCAGTAACATCACGAGGTTCAGTTAGAAAATTGATGTTTGTTCACTGCAAAGTTAGGCTACTCAAGAGTTAGCTTCAAATAGTTTAGAAAAGACTCATCAGAAACATAGTTTGTTTCTTATATATCAGAAAAAATAAAATATTTCCTCTTCTCCATCCCAAAAAAGTAAAAAAAAAAAATTAAATTCTGTTCTCAATTTTGCCACAACCTTAGTGTCTCAATTTCTCAGGTTTGTTACTCCATATGTCTAATGGAGCTAGAGTAAAGGATCTCCCAGATTCTATGTGAACCTATCCAAAAAAAGATCCATTTACTCAGTCGTTGTTTGGTAATGGCTAAATGAAAACTGGGGAGTGACACAGCATCAGCACTGCTTAGAAGAATTAAAGTAAGAACATTTCCCTGCTGTACCCCTGGCAGTTAGAAGCCAGGCCTCTCTCATTTTCTCCATGACCCATGGGATCACCCTTTAGTTTTTAGATTTCTTCATGAATACATCTTGTTAATACAGCATGCCACTCTATTACCTCCTTGTGTCTACATTATTCCTGACTATGGTTTGTTCTTTCCAGTCCTAAATTCCTAAGTCTCAGTGATAACTAGAGGACTAAATGTGCCTACTTTTATTATCTCCAGTTTGCCTTATTTATTCATACTTTTGTGTAAGTCATCTGAGGCCTTGAGTCTTATGGTTGGCTCTCTTGTTACATATTTTCTCATGTAAATGACTGGTATTAAATTACTGTCATTCTTTTTCCTACTTGCTTCTCTCTATGGTATCTAGCTTGGCATATTTTGTGAGTAATTTTCTCCTCCTTTCCTTCTCAGCTTAAACTTTAAGCCTTCTTAATTGGAGACTAATTAATTAATTAGAGTTAATTATATAACTCCAGGAGATTATATTTTTACCAGTATTTACTTTATAACATTTTATATTTACACGCTCACATTTATATGTGTGTATTGCTTGTTGTCCTTCACCTTTGAAGAGGACCAAAGTGACATCATCTTGATAAAGTGAAGTTTCAATGTGTCTGACTGGCTGATCAGACCAAGCTTGGAATGCTCCACCACAGGTTGGACACAGACAGTCCATGTGAATATTTGGGGTGGATACTTCAAATCTGCACGTCCTACATTTACTTTGTGCTGTCTCAATTCTGCTTTGCTCAAAGAGCACAGCATCTTTTCTGATGTGGGCATGCCATGCTGAGTGGTCCTGTGCCAGTGTCTCCCATGTCCCGCAATCCAATCCAAAGTTCTTGAGAATGTCCTTGTATCACTTCTTCTGACCACCATGTGAATGCTTGCCCCATGTGAGTTCTCTGTAAAATACTCTTTTTGGCAAACCTCTATTTTGCATTCGAACAATGTGGCCAGCCCATTGGAGTTGCACTCTCTGAAACATAGTTTGAATGCTTGGCAATTCAGCTCAAACAAGGACTTCAGTGTCTGGTACCTTATTCTCTGCCAGGTGATCCTCAGATCTTCCTAAGAGTTCAAATGGAAGCGTTTCAGTTTCCTGGCATGGTGCTGGTAGACTGTCCATGTTTCATAGGCATACAACAATGAGGTCAATACAGTGGCTCTGTACACCTCAGTTTGGTAGTCTGTCTAATACCTCTTTTCTTCGGAGCCTCCCAAACACTGAGCTAGCTCTGGCAACGTATGCATCAACCTCATTGTCAATGTGTATATCCCTGGAAAGTACACTACCAAGGTAAGTGAACTTATCCAAGTGTAGGGTGTGTTCAGGGAGGTCAGTACCTTTAATATGATGGCTGCCAAGTCCTTTTCAGGGCTCTTTCCACCTTTGGTGTCCACCTGTTCCACCCATCTCTCACCTGTGGCTCCAAGAAGCTGTAGCATGTGCAATGGCCACACCCTAGTAAACTGTTTTGGCAGATGGGCCAAACAAGGTTGAGGATAACCAAGAGGTCTCAAACCCATTGGTGAGTTAGCAGGGTGTCTATCCTAAGCATGTGAAGACTTCCCCTGGTGGAATGGGCAGATGAGAACAATTTATGTGTGTGTATGTATATGTATATATAAATGTATATGTATCTGTATGTTGTGTCCTTTAATAAGCTCCTTGGGAGTCAGAGGCTGATTTTTTTTCTTTTTACCTCTCTTCCCCCACTAGTGTCTAGCACAGGGCCTGGCATGTAGTAGCTGCTTAATAAAGTCTTGTCCATTGATTGATTAAAGGTATGCTGTCCCTTACCTAATTCCTGTTATCATCCAGAAATCTGAATCTGAGACACTGTCTGATTTTGGCTTCCATACACTAGAATTCTTCTGGTTTTCCTCTGATTTCTCCTCTCTACAATGTAACTATGGGTGTTCCAGAAAAATGAATAGTTGCCACTTTCCATATTATCATAGACAGTATTCTTTTCTTCAGTGAGCTTTCCTTTTAGCTTCAATGTCACTTTTATGCCAAGGACATTCAAATCTTTATTTCCAACTTTATTTCCAACTACCACAAAGCTGTCTCCACTCTGATGCTTCAGATCATCAGCTCAAATTCAACAGATACCAAATCTGAAGCATCCTCACTTTCACTGCATCCTGTCACCAACACACACAACAGGTTCCCTAACTCCATTAGCGGTACCACCCTCTCTAAGGTAGATATAGTAGGAAGGAATTCTTAACTTATAGTTAATGTCATAAATAGAAAAGTGTATATGCAGAATCTCACTATCAAAGCTAGAACATTTTGAAGGACATCTTTGACACTGGCAAATACCTTCAGCATTCATATCCTCCTTTTACCCAACTTACCCATTGTCACTACTAGTTGTAAAAGTCATTAACACTTATATAGCACTCTGATGGTTTGTGGGCAGCAAAGGGACACAGTGGGTAGAGTGCAGGGCCTGGAGTTAGGAAGACTTATTATCCTGAGTTCAAATCTGACCTCAGACACTAGCTGTGTGACCCTGGGCAAATAACTACTCCCTGTTTGCCTCCATTTCCTCATCTGTCAAGTGAGCTGGAGAAGAAAATGACAAACCACTCCAATATCTTTACCAAGAAAATCCTTCATGGGGCCACAGGAAGAGTTGGACATGACTGAAAAATAACTGAACAACTGATGATTTGCAAAGCGCCTTACTTACACTGTCTCACAAGATCTTCACAACAACCTGTGAGGTAGGAACTATTATCTCCATTTTGCAGGTGAGGAAACTGAGGCATCAAGTGGTTAAGCAACTTGTCAAGGGTCACACAGCTACAAAGTTTCTGTGGTAGGATTTTATTTCAGATCTTCCTAAATCCAACATTATGTCCATTATTCTATTTAGGTGCCTTTCATTATGCAGAAAATCACCAAAGTGATCTCTTTAATTACATCCATTCTGACATCTCATATAATTTTCAGTTATATGTGAGAGACATTTTAAACAAAACCAAATTTTCTATTAAAATCAACACACTCCAAAAGAATGGGATCTTATGTTCACTATCAGTGAGCTGTGTGAATGTAAAAATATATCCACTTAGAAAAAGAAAAACCGAAAACCAGCTTACCTAGTGTAATATGTCACAGCCTCTTCATAGTCACCTGAACTGAAAGCCTCGTTACCTTTTTCCTTTTCACGAGTAGCCAAGAAATCTTTTTCTTTGTCACTCAGACCTAGAAAAGAACATCTTGGCTGCATATAAAAAGGGCTAAAAACTTAATAACAAAACTAAGAGAATCTAGTTCTAAAAATAGGAACTAAAACTTTTACAGTGACAGTTTTCTTTCAAAACTAGTTCTATCATTCTGAGTGTCTTGTGCTGAATTCATTCTGAGGGCTTTTCTGGTTGTGTTTAAGTAACATTAATTTTAGTTGACTCCTAAGGTGAACTAAGGAACTGTTACATCATGCCTCAAACTTGTTTTGTACTGGAATGGCAAACAAAGGAACAAACTTTGGAGAAGAAAGAATTTTAGAAGCAGGATAAACAATTGGATAGATGGTGAGAAAAACTGGACTTATTCGAAGTCATATAACCCCATATAATAAATCATTTTTTATGGTGTCAGTGACAAGATAAAGTTTGAATGGGATGGGAAAAGTAGCTGGGGGGAAGGAGGGAGGATTTACAAACCTTCAAACAATTTTTAAAATTGCATTTTTCAGCCCTTAGAGATGCCATCCAGTTTATTATCAAAGGTCAACATAATACAACAGAAATTTCAAAACTTACTAAATTAACATATGTTGCAATTACCTATTGTATCAATTTTCTTTTCAATTTTAAGTGAATGTGAGCGGATATTTGGTGTAGTATTTTCTTTATAATCTTCATCGATCTTTGAACATTCTTTTTCCACATCAAATCTTAAATGAAAGAAAAAATAAAATGACTTTTACAATGGAACATATGGAAGACTTCAAAACAACAAAGGAGTGTTTAATTATTACTATATTTATGTTTCCTTCAGAGTGCCTCTGAGAACCCACTGAAACAACAAATACATATTTAAAAATGGCATTAAACTAAATAAATGTGGTCTTTGTATACTGGTTTAGGATTTACATGATGCTTTATACAAATGACACTCCACCTTCCTTCCCTGTGCCTTTCCAGAGGTTGTCCGCATGCTTGAAATGTACTCCCTCCTTACCATCCCTTCTTCTCCTCAAAGATTGGCTCAGGTGCCACCTGCTCTACGAGGCCCTTTCTCATCTCCAGCTTTCTCCTCTCCACTGCCTGCCATCACCATGTGTGTCTTCTGTATAGAGGCATATGCAAATCAGCGCAAGGTTCTTCACCTTAGTACATGTTGTACAGAATGGAGGCTCTCTGAAATCAGGACCCATTTCACTGCTGTCCTTCATATGCCTAGCACGCACTTAGCACAGTGTCTGGCACACAGTGGGCACTTCAAGAATACTTGCTGGTTGATGATCTTGTTGGGCCATTATCACTGCTTTATGAATAGTTAGTACCTACAGTTAGTTACTTCAGATTACTATTTAGAGAGACCACAAGAGTTAAGCAAGTGACTTTGTCCAGGGTCACATAGCTAATAAGTTTCAGAGCCAGCATCTGAACCCAAGTCTTTCCCACCTTTTTTTCACAACGCCACACTGTTTCTCAATATAGGCTTATGTTACACATTATCCTTGCTACAGTCTTAACAAATTTGCAATCTAATGGGAACTCCTAAAATAATCAAATCCTACACCCATATATATTATATATATACATATAGATTAAAATCAAGAAACATCTTTCAAGTCTCAGGCATTATGCCTTGTTGGATAAGAAAGATATTATTGCTTGGTCTAATGGTAATAACACTTAATAGCTATGTGACCCTGAACAAGTCACTTAGCCATGTTTGCCTCAGTTTCCTCATCTATAAAATGAGCTGGAGAAGGAAATGGCAAACCACTACAGTATCTCTGCCAAGAAAACTCTATATGGGGTCATAAAGAATCAGATGCAACTGAATGACTAAACAAAATGGTAACAGAATGAAGTTGGGGATAAGAACTGGACCCATGAGTTCACTGATTTAATAATATAATGTAATAATGATAATATAATGTTATGATAATAATGATAATGGTGATAACAACAGCAACATAAGGTACCTACTATGTGTCAGGCACTATACTATGTACTTCATGAAATACTATTCTTTGATTCTCACAACAACCCTGGGAGGTAGGTGCCGCTATTATTCTCATTTGTAAAATGAGAAAACTGAGGCACAGGTTAAGAGATTGGCCCAGGGTCACACAGCTAGTAAGTTTCTGACACTAGATATGGGTTCAGGTCTTCCTGGTTCCAGGCCTAGCACTCAGTCTACTGCACCACACAGCTGCCTAGTGTGGCAAGTTCCAGACAAGGAACTGCTTCTATTGATGCAGGCTGGGACTTTCCCTACAATCTCTCTTAGTCTTAGAGGGATGCCCAGAACACTGAGAGGCTAAGTGATTTGCCTAGGGTCACAAAACTGGTATGTATTAGAGGCAGGACTTCAGGAGGGGAATGCAATTTATTGAAGCTTTATATTTAGTAAAAAATCCACAGAATAAATTGCACCAAGAATTAGCCATACAGATTCCAGATTTCCAGTGTTCTTTGCTTTGTGTGCTAAAGGTAGTGTGGCATATGTAACAAGAACCGTGCTGGACCCAGAAGCAGGAAAAGACCCAAGTTTAAAGGTTCTGACCCAGACTATCTGGGTGACCCTAGACATCTGATTTCTTTGAGCCTCAGTTTCCTCGCCTATACAGCTGGGATGATAAATGTGGTACTACCTCCCAAGATACTGCAAATGTAGTTTGGCCTCACAAAGTAGCTATGAGGATCAAATGATATTACAGATGCCAATCTCTTTAATCAAACTTCAGGGCTGTACAAACTTTAGTTGTCATTATTAGGATTCTTAAACGGCCTTGGACACAAACTAAAGCTATTGCCGTCCCTCCTCTCCAACCCGAGGGCGAAGAGCCAAACTCCTGCCTATGCCTTCCTTTATAGAAGGCAGACGCTGGACTCAGTTCTCTCCGATTTGCACCTGCTGCTCTGTCTGGTTTGCACACTATGGAACAAGATGCCCCTGGCCTGGTACCTCCTGGTGTCCCTCCCCCTCCCACACCCCCTCCTGTATCCTTTTGTGATTACAAGCTCATAGACGGTAGGTACTACCTTTCCTTTTGTGTGTGTGTGTGTGTGTGTGTGTGTGTGTGTGTATCAATTGTATTACCAACACTTAGTACAGTGCTGGGGACATCTTAAGGGCTAAATCAATTTTGATTGGATTAGATATTTAAGAAATCATTTGAAGAAGTTTTTACAGCAATTCATTATTTTTCAGAAACAAATACACACAGCTAAGGAAACAGATATTACAATATAAATAAAGGCTTACTTATCCCACTCTGCATAATCTCTTGGTACTTTCTTCTTCTGAGAGGATTTAGATTTATTATCTTTCTCCTGAGGGAAGAATACAGCCAAGTTTTACAAAATATTTATTTTTTTTCTTAGGGTCTTATTTGGATTAACATGTGAGACCTTAGGTTAGGGCAAACCTAATTATTTTTTCAGGCTAGGAAGCTACATTCTCTCCAGGCGATGGGGAGTTCTAGTGATAAAAGGCACATGTCTCTAAGAGCAGACTCGGGAGGATGGAGAAAGAGCACAGATCTGCTAACTCATTCCCTCCATGTTGTTTGCTTACAGAAGGAATCTGGTATCTTGCTGAGGTAAAGCCCAACAAACTTTACTTTGTTCCAGCAATAAAGGGACCGAGTTTGATTCTTGTAACTAATTCTCAACTGAAAGACTGATGCTGAGCTGGTGGGGAATTGGTGGGAAATCTTATATATATAAATATATAAAATCAATTCAACTTCCTCCCCACATAGTACCAGTATATGTGGCCTCTGGGAGAAAGATCAGGTGCTATTCCATTCTGGCATTCATCACTGCAGTCCCTGGAATCAACTGCTTTTTAAAAAACAAAAAACCTTTTGTTCAGCTCTGGTTGGAAGCTGGGTCAAGGAACTGAATTTCCGGATTTTTGCCCCCCCAGGGTATGTGGCAGTCTGGGATTTGCATGGCAGACTGGGATTTAATATTAATTTGTATTACCAACTGTTTAAACATTTTTGTAAAATAATGACCTTAGTAAAAGCAAGTCTGTGAGACAAAGCTCAAAACAATGAAACAGGAGTAGCCAGGTAGGGGCCCAAACTGAGTGGTTTGATTGGTAGATGCAACCACACCCCTAGACACCATAGAACCTGGCACCACCCACACAGGAGGGACTGACAACCAGCTGCCCTAAGAACCTGCCGAATGAAAAGACACATTGATTGGCTGAGGCCCACAATACCCTCTAGTGTTCAGTGGTACCCATTACATGAAAAAATAAATCATATAATAGCCTTATAAATAACCACTCTCAAGGTAAGGAAAACTTTATTCTGTGTAGGTATTTAAGAATGTTGACGATATTTACTTTGTTCTCTTTAATAGGGGTAGAGTTTCCTCTGCCCTTTAATAGACATGCATTAGGAAAACTTCAGTTAGCCCACAACTGCAACACAGCAGAACTGTTCATTAAAGAAAGCTTGGAGACTCCTAAGATACCCTATTCTGAATGTAAGATTGTGTATGAGGTGAGGCCTGAAAACAGCCCCTGCTTTGAAGAGGGACATCAGCTGTAGAAGAAGAAGAGGCAGGTGGCATGTACAGAAGAGCAGGGGAGCCCCATGGAGCATCAATAGGAGGTGCAAACTTGGAGGACTGCAGCCTCCTGGAGAGGAAAAGAGGGAGGGAGGGGGAGAGATACAAAGAGAGGGAGGAGAAGGGGAGAGAGAGAAGGAGACAGAAAGAGAGAGAGGAGAAAACAGAAAAATTAAGCTGACCATCATAAGAGTCATAGGCCCATGGGAGAAGTGCCACAGGCAGGGTTGATTCACATCAGATTTCCATGTATTGACTATCCTGCCCCCCTTCTCCATGACTGGAAGGCTGAGGCAGGCCAGGGGCACTAAGAAGTGATACAACATTTACTCTCAACCCCACCATGCTCCCTGTTTGGATAAAGGAAAAAAAAATGGAAGAGAACCAGATTGTGGATTCCTGGACACAAATAAAAAGACCAGAGTTCTTCTGTGCAGTTATGTTCCAATAAGCCAGCAAATCCTTTTCTGGTGAGATACATGAGAGTAGTCATTAAGAACAAAGATTTGGGAAAAGATTTTTTGAGAGGAAGGAGATACACCTTTGCTACAGTCCAGGCTGGACCCCAAGAAGAAAGAATGGACACTGACCCATTATGAAAGGTTTATGAGCAAAGGAAGGGTGTTAATATCATGCCCTGACAGGAGTTCAAGCTTTCTCATAAATAGTTGGGTCTAGAAGAAGAGATCTCATTTTATACACATATTGTCCTATACATATTGTCCTAGACCTCACAGAGGTAAAACCTTAGAGGCAAATGCAAATGAAACCCAGGCAGGACCAGCCTCCTGTATGGTATTCACACTTTATGAGCTGGAGGTTGTCCAACACACCCTTTCCAGGTGGGGTGCCCTGTGCTTTACCACACATAATCATGCTACATATTGGGCCACCATTCTTTCAGAAATCACATGCAGGTAGACCATGCCAACATAATTTCCTCCTACATGGTGAAAAATAGACAATCTTTTCTCTTCTGGCTTCCTTGTTTACAGAAATCTCTAGAGTCAAGTTTAAAAAGATGTCACTAAACAGATGAACTATGGGCTGGAGTCTACTACTACCGGTTATCTCCATAACAACTCTGGGCAGACAGCCCCAAAGTTAGGATTATATTTATTAGAAAAATCTCAAGCTTTCCCAATAAATAAATGGTAAGAGGATAAGAACAAATATTTTCAAAAGAATTTCACATTAGGAAACTCTATGTGAAAGAGTAGTCTAATAAAAAATTCAAATACTCAAATGGATCCATGATTTTATTGATTTGGAAGTTCCCTCCAAAGATTCAAATAGCAATCGATCCATGAGGTGCATCCTGAGCAATTCTGGTCCATGTTCTCCCCTAAGTCTGCCATAGGAAGCCTACTCTACATGCTGGGGCCCTCCCTTTCTCCTGCCATCAAGAGGACCTCAATGGAGTGCTCTGAATATTCATTTGTCATGCCCTGGCCTCACCACATAACTGGTTCATTTTTTATCTTCCTATCAGATAATTCCTTGATGGCATCCTTTACTCCTCTTCTTTGGAGTTCCTACTTAGTTGTATCTTGCAGCCTGCAGCATTATCCTGTGTATGTTACTCATTTTTAATTCCTCAGAGACTGCTGTATTTCCTATCTTACTGACATACAGCAATACAGGTAGAAAAGTGGCATTAAAAAGATGGGTGTTTGCTTTCATGGGAAGCTTGGAATCAATAAAGGATCCCCAAAATTGCTTCACAATTTAATCCAGGATGTTCTCTTCCTTCTACTCATCTCTTGACCTGCCTTCTCCATCTGTACTGTGTGTCCTAGATATACATTCTGATGGAAAAGTTCTATGTGTTGCCCATTCAAATGTAGGTTTTAATCCAGGCCTCAGACATTTATCATCCACTTGGTCTTTCCAGTGTGAATGATCAGGCCAGAATGCTTTGAGTAATTACAACTAAGACAAAGACAAACAGTTCCAAAGTTTTATCTCATACCCAACAAATTAGCAAAAATAGAAATAGTCACAGGATCATAGATTTAGAACTAGAAGGGACCTTAGAGGATAAAAATGTCAATTGCCTAATTTTACAGATGAGGAAATTGAGACATTAAGAGGTTAGATGATTTGCCCAGGGTGACAAAACTAATTCCGTCTGAGACAGGATTTGAACCCAGGTCTTTCTGACTCTAGGTCATTACCTCTCAATGACAGAAAGAAGACTGGCACACTAACATGTTAGTGGATCTATGAATTTATTCAACCCTTCTGGAATCGTGTAAGAAAAGTCACTAAACTGTTCATACTCTTTGGCCTAGAGTTCTCACCACTGGCTGTTCCACGAACATGACTCTCCATCCTTCTGCTCTGGCCTTTTCCTCTGGCTGTCCCTTAGCCCTGGAGCACTCTCCCTCCTCTGCTCCAATCTCTGACCTCTCTGGTTTCCTTTAAGTCCCAACTAAATTTCTACCTTCTACAGGAAGTCTTTCCCAGCTCCTCTTAATTCTAGTGCCTTCTCTCTGTTAAGTACTTTCTATTAACCCTGTACATAGCTTGCTTTGTACATTTTGTTTGCATGTTGTCTTCCCCATTCAGCTGTAAGTTCCTTGAGGGCAGGGACTGTCTTTTGCCTCTTTTTGTATGTTCCAGGGTACAACACACAGTCCCTGGCACATAGTAGGTGCTTATTGTTCATTAATTGATTGCTATACCTCAAGGAGTTTGAAGGTAGTAAAACCCCATATACACCAAACTTTCAGAGCAGAACTTTTTTGGACAAAAATCCAGAAACAAAATAGGTTACCATTAATTGAGAAATGGCTAGACAAATTATTGTACATGAATGTGTAAGGGTCCATGGGTTCGAGTGGCTGAATTTACATATAAAAAGTTCAAGGCAGCAGATGAAGAATTAGACAAGGAGCTGGTCCTTTGGGCATTGATTACTTCTGTACCTTTTCCCACCAAGTCCTTTCCATGGATAAGCTAGAGAGAATTTGATTGTTGTTTTATAAATAGGGACCCCTGTACTGCAGAGTTGTTTGGGATTACTGGGCCAATGGCCATGGCCCATCTTAAGGCCTAGCTGTAATATGAATATGAATTCAAAATATAATTTTGGAAGTATAATGGATAACTGTTATAAACCAAGGGGAGGTCTCTGACTTAGGGAACTTAGCCCTGTACCAGGACTTTCGTTATATCCCCAGCAACCAGCAGCGTGCCTGGTACATAGTAGATGCTAAATAAATGTCTATTGACTGACTCACAACCTTCGAGTACAAGTTGGGGAAGCAAGGGGCAATCTGAAGGAATGCTACAAATTTAGTGGAATGTTCTTGCCCCATGAGACAAAAATGAAGAATTTGGTGTCATACAACTGTCAGTTGTTAGCACTATGTTGGTTGGCTTTGCTAAATTGTTTTTCCTCTGTTATAAGGGAGGAAAACTTACAGATGGAAGGAGAGGGGAACAGAGGAAATGACTGTGTTGTAAAAGCACATCAATCAAACTTATCATTGGTTTTTTAAATGTCATAAGAGCAAAAACAAGAAGTTTAAAAAAGAACAAAACAGAAATGGAATACAGGATGGTTAAATAAAGATGAAGGGTTAAGCGAAGAGGAGTGAGGGACTCCTGGGGGAAAGTGAGGCTGGCGATATAGGTGACTGTCACAAAATTGTCATTACCTGAAGCTGAGGGGGGTCAGACCTATGACCCAGAGAGGAAAAGATCCCATGGCTCCAAGGCAGAAAGAAGGTGCTCAGTTTAGGGCAGAATGTAGAAATGGGGGCATAGAGGGAGGGGTCAAGGTCCAGAAGGGCCTGTGGAACTCCCCTGACCTCTTGTCTCCTAAGGACCCTTTTTTCCTTTAAGAGGCAGCTCTTTCCTGAGCCCCTCCCCCAAGTAACAGAGATCTTCATCCCTTCATGCTATCAGCTACTTTGTGTGTATACATACAATGTCTACCTAAACATATGAATGTGTGCTTCACATACTGACATATGTATTTGTTGTCTCCCCCATTAGAAAATAAGCTCCTTGAGAGTAAGGATTACTTCATACAGTAGGTACCTAATGAATATTCACTGATTAAATGAAATAACTAACTTGAGGACAAGGACTGTTTCATTTTCATATTCCTAGAATTAATCAAAATGCTTTGCATACAGTAGGCACTTAGATGAGTGTTTGTTGAATTGAAGGGGAACAGAGAATGCCTTAGAGGAAATTATTTAATGTTTTAAGTCTGAACCAAACCAAATAGCAGGAGACTGTCCCTGTAATTTTCCCCAACTGTATATGGTTGTACCATGACACCCCTACACGCTCTCTGGGGAAATCTGCACACATCACTAGATCATGGTTATCAAAGTGGAAGAAGTAATAGACTGGAAAAGAAAAAGTAGAAAAAACTATGATCTCAGGGATTTCATTTATAGAGGGGAAACTTTGTCCTTTTCACTTCTCAGTGATAGGATGTCAACTGGAAGAGGGTAATAGGAAATGGAAAACTGAAAAAGTTACGTATAGGTAACCATCTCCAAAACCCCCTTCCTCCAAGAACCTCTGACCAAAGCTATTTGAAAACTTGTTTCAAAAGAAATCCAAATACCTTGCCAGTATTAAGAGAGCCATTTGTACCACGAACTGGAGGTAGGTGGCCTTCCGCCTCCTGAAATGTGTCAATTTCATGAAAATGCATCTTAGAATCTTCTTTTTTTATTTCCGATACCCAACTCTAAGAAAGAAAAAACATTACAGGACAATAGAGCTTAAAGTATTCAACCAACTGGACTAAAATAACATATAATTAACTCAATTATTCAGGGATTAACAATCATTGCATTGTTCTTTACTATCAAATTAAAACCAAGAAGATATTATTAAAAAAGAAACCATATTTATAAAGATAATAAAAAAAATTAAATATGTGGCCTTTAATTTACCTAGATGAAAGTGTGCCTTTGTAATAAATGGCATACCTGAAGGGAAATTAAGTGTTCATGAATTTATCTGTTCAGTAAAGACTAATGATCCAGTGCTTAGCACAGTACTTGGCACATTGGGGGTCTTAAATAAATGCCTGTTGACTTGAAATGACAATAATCTCTAAAGTAATGTAAAATATCAATCAAAATACCTATGATATTAATGTGCTCCTTTAGAGATATAACACTGGATAAAAGTACAGCAAAAATATAGATGGAAAATCAAAGATGTAAGAATTAATGAGGGGAGGGATGCTGAAGAAGGCAATCGGGCTTTGATGGATTTTTAAATATATTAATTATAAAGCAGTTATGAATAAAGTTGTTACTGGGGGGAAATAGAAGAGTATTAATCTGTCGATGACCTATGATTTTGTAGGTGTAGGAATTTAGTCCAATCTATCTAGGGTTTAGATAGCGATTGAGTGTTCCTTGAGTCTCAGAGAGGATCAGTGACTTGGCCATGGCAGTCACAGCTAGGAAATGTAAAACGCAGGATGTAATACTAAACTTCCTGCCTCTGAGTCCAGAAATTCTATACATTATATAATACTCCCTCTCAGAAAAGAACATATTTATCACAAAAAAGGAAACAAACATATACAAAATAGTAGTGCTTGATAAACTATGGAAAATAAAACTGGAGATGGGATTTATTAACAAACATTGGGAAAACTGAATTACAGTATGGTAAAAAACAAAACAACTCAATGCTCACCTCACGTTATATATCATAATAAATTCCAGCTGGATCATAGACTCAATATAAAAAACTACTAAAAAGTTCGAAGTTGGAACAATACTTTTAGCTCAATTGTATTCTACTACATAAATAGGACTTATTGTAGACAAGATAGATGGATTCAGTTTCACAAAAATAAAACTTTGTACCACTATTAATACAGCAACAACAAAAATTAATCCAAGAAAAATAACCTGTTGGAAAATAAACTGAACGAGGGAGAACATGAGAATATGAAAGCAATCATTTGAATTGAATCAAATTTATCTTCTAAAATGGACTTTCCTAACTTTCTGGTGTCCTCAGAGTCAAGACACATGTTCAAACCTTGTCTCTGATACCTATTATAACTAGGTATAATTCACTCCTAGTATAACTATGAGTGAAATCACATAATTTATCTCTCTGAGACTACTCATCTCTAAAATAGGCATAATGATATACTTCCTACCTCATAGAATTATGATGTGTGAATCTTAAGGGGATACAGAAAGATGATATCATTATCTCTGTCTTTTTAAAATTAATTTAGTTTTAGTTTTCAACAATGCTTTTATAAGATTCTGAGTTATAAATTTCCTCCCTCCCCCCTTCCCAAGGAGGCATGCTATCTGATGTAGGCTACACATGTATGATTTTATTAAATATATTTTCACATTAGTCATGTTGTGAAAGAGGACTCAGAACAAAAAGGGAAAAACCACGAGAAAGAATAAAAAACCACAAAAGAAAGAGCAAACAGTATGCTTTGGTCTGCATTCAGACCCCATAGCTCTTTCTCTGGAGGTGGATAGCATTTTCCATTGTGAGTCTTTTGGAACTGTCTTAGGTCAGTCTAACAAAGTCAGTTGTCACACAATATTGCTGTTACTGTGTACAGTGTTCTCCTGGTTCTGCTCACTTCACTCAGCATCAGCTCATGCAAGTCTTTCCAGGTTTTTCTGAAGTCTGCCTGCTCATTCATCATTTTTTATGGAACAATAGTATTTCATTATATTCATATATCACAACTTCTTCAGCCATTCCCAAATTAATGGGCATCCCCTCCATTTCCAATTTTTTGTCACCACAAAAAGAGCTGTTATAAATATTTTTGTACATTTGGGTGCTTTTCCTTTTTTTGTGAACTCTTTAGGATACAGACCTAGTTGTAGTATTGTTGGATCAAAGGTTTGGATCACAGTTTTAAAACCCTTTGGGTATAATTCCAAGTTGTTCTCCTGAATGGTTGGATCAGCTTACAACTCCACCATCAGTGAATGTGTTCCTAATTTCCCACATCTTTTCCTGTTTTGTCATGTTAGTAACTCTGTGGTACCTCAGAGTTATTTTAATTTGCATTTCTCTAATCAATAATGATTTAGAAGATTTTTTCAAATGACTATAGATAGCTTTAATTTCTTGCTGTAAAAATTGCCTGTTCATATCCTTTAACCATTTATCAGCTGGGGAATGACTTGTATTCTTATAGATTTGACTCAGTTCTCTATACATTATTTCTGTCTTACTTTTAAATCTATTAAGTAGGAGAACTAATGATAGCCTATTCATCTATCTTGGAGGAATGTTCATGTCTGCTAGTGAGTAGAAAGCTATTCTTTTGGGACAGCCATTAATTCTTTTCAGCCACCTAGTTGATTTCACAATTAAGAGTCCACAAGATGTCACTACATATCTTAGTAGCTTAAAGGAAATTAAACACTTTACCCACATTGTAAATGATGAGACCAGTAATTCTGCAACTTGTTGAGAAAATTAAATTAAACCTGAAAGTTCTGTGAGACTCTACTTTTTTCATCTTTGCCACTAGCAAAAGACCTTTTTTCAGAAAAAAATACAGGGAAGAGAAAAGATATTGACCAAATAGAATGCAACAAGTTATAAAGAACAACTTGATACACTTTGTTCTCCCTTATCCACAACAAGCTCTTACAATCGTTTTTGCTTCCTACAACTGCTATTCCATTCTTATCTTAATAGTCACATCATTTTAGAAGTTTTCAAAAGGATAGATTCAGATAAGGCAAGATGCAATGATTGCATTTTTAATAGTACCAAAATTGTCAAAGAGCAATTTAATACCCTTTCCTACAAACCCTAGTTTCAAATGAGAACCGATAATTAGAAATGACAGAAGGAAATTTAATTGGTGGCAGAGTAACATAAAGGCTCTATTCTGTCTAGAATGTGATACATTGTGTCTGTTGAACACATGTGCCAAATTTGAATTAAGTGTGGAAAGCACTTATACCAGGGTTCATTATATCTTATTTAAAAGAAGAATGACCGGAAATCCAAGGTTCATTTGGTACTTCCTTCAAACAAAGATTGAGTCTGGTGTAGGCTTATAGATATGTGACTGGAGTGGGTCTAAATATTAATTAGCACAACCCTGTAGCATTTTAGTGAAGAGAAAATTGAGACCAAGTGAGATAAAGTGAACTATCAAGGTGATACAGTCAGAATTCAAACTTTGATCCAAATGGCCAATATGAGAACTTTTTTGCTTAACTATGCACATATATTACAAAAGTTTTGACTTTTTTCTTCAAAGAGAGGTGGTAGGAAGGGGAAAAAAGTAAATGTTTGATGATTGGAAAAAAAATTTAATGGAAAAAAAAATCCTGGTCCAAGTTCTTCATTTCACTCCCTAACCAAAGAGCTTTCACTATAGAAGCTACTGTATTTCAGTGAATACCAAAGCATATCAAAATACTGAATAGATGAAAATAAGTGGATTTGCCATATACTCAATCACTACTACATTAATTCTGCTACTGCTGTGCTTGTAACATTTCAGTGCTCAGTTTGGCCAATGGCACACTCCTATGGAGGCATCTCCTCCCTCCCCTTCTGGATTAGCCAGGTGTTTACTTTGTCATGGAGTTTGCTCAACTGACTGACTGATATTGCCCTAAAAGGGTACTTATTACACAAGTATGGCAGGAGCTGTCAACAAATAGGCAAAACTCACCATCTGAAAGGACAGATCAATAGTGCCATGCCTTTTCAGGATGACTATAAGAACACAACTCAACAAAAATCCAGCAAAGGGATTTGGCAGAAATCTAGATCTTGACCTTGAAACCTGACCAATCAGAAACTGGAAACCTGAAGTGGGAGTACTGGAGTTTCAAATGAAGAACTCCAGGGCCTATGATCCAAATACAAGAACTCTTGCTGCTTCCCCCTCAATTTCTTTTTTTAAAATTTATTTATTTTTAGTTTTCAACATTCATTACCATAAGATTTTGAGTTCCAAATTTCTCCCCCTACTCTCCCCTCTCCCCAGTCTAAGACACTGTGCATTCTCACTACCCCTTCCCCCAATCTACCCTCCCTTCTATCACAGCCCTCCCTTCCCTTATCCCCATCTCCTCTATTTTCTTGTAAGGCAAGATAGATTTCTATACCCCATTACCTGTAGTTCTTATTTCCCAGTTGCATGTAAAAACAATTTTTAACATTCGTTTATAAAACTTTGAGTTCCAATTTCTTTCTCTTCCTCCCTCCTCACTCATCCCCACTGAGAAGGCAAGCAATTCAATATAGGTTATATATGTGAAGTTATGCAAAAGACTTCCATAAAAGTCATGTTGTGAAAGACTAACTATTTCCCTCCATCCTATCCTGCCCCCCCATTTATTCTCTCTTTTGACCTTGTCCCTCTCCAAAAGAATTTACTTCTAATTACTCCCTCCTCCCATTTGCCCTCCCTTCCATCATCCCCCCTGCTTATCCCCTTATTCCCTACTTTCCTGTAGTGTAAGATAGATTTTCATTTCAAATCAAGTGTGCATGTTATTCCCTCCTTCAGCCAAATGTGACAACAGTAAGCTTCATTTTTTCCCTCTCACCTCTCCTATTTTCTCCCCCATTGAAAAAGTTTTTTCTTACTTCTTTTATGAGAGATAATTTGCCTCATTTCATTTCTCCCTTTCTCCTTCCAATATATTCCTCTCTAGGGACAACTAGGTGGTGCAGTGGATACAGCACCAGTGCAGAAGTCAGGAAGACCTGAGTTCAAATCTCACCTCAGACACTTGACACTCACTAGCTGTGTGACCGTGGACAAATCACTTAACCCCAACTGCCTCATCCTGGGTCATCTCCAGTCATCCTGATGACTGGTCACAGGATTCAGATGGCTCTGGAGGAGAAGTGAGGCTGGTGACCTACAAAGTCCTCCCTCACTCAAAATAAAGTCAAGTACAAGTCATGTCATCATTTCTCTGATGGTATGGTCTTCTTCAGTAATGAAGGACAAACACATATAATATTCCTCTCTCACCCCTTAATTTTATTTTTTTTTAGATATCATCCCTTCCTATTCAACTCACCCTATACCCTCTGTCTATATATATGTATATAATTCCTCCAACTCCCCAAATACTGAGAGAAGTCCCAAGAGTTACAAATATTATCTTTCCAGGTAGGAATGTAAACATTTCAACTTTAGTAACTCCCTTATGATTTCTCTTTCCTGTTTATCTTTTCATGCCTCTCTTGATTCTTGTGTTTGAAAATCAATTTTTCTTTTCAGTTCTGATCTTTTCATCAAGAATGCTTGAAAATCCTCTATTTCATTGAATGACCATTTTTTTCTCTGAAGTATTATACTCAGTTTTTCTGGGTAAGTGGTTCTTGGTTTTAATCCTAGCTCCTTTGACTTCTGGAATATCATATTCCAAGCCCTTAGATCCCTTAATGTGGAAGCTGCTGGATCTTCTGTTATCCTGATTGTGCTTCCACAATACTTGAATTGTTTCTTTCTGGCTGCTTGCAATATTTTCTTCTTGACCTGGGAACTCTGGAATTTGGCTACAATATTCCTAGGGGTTTTTCTTTTGGGATCTCTTTCAGGAGATGATTGCTGGATTCTTTCAATATTTATTTTACCTGCTGGTTCTAGAATATCAGGGCAGTTTTTCTTGATAATTTCATAAAAGATGATGTCTAGGCTCTTTTTTTTGATCATGGCTTTCAGGTAATCCCATAATTTTTAAATTGTCTCTCTTGGATCTATTTTCTAGCTCAGTTGTTTTTCCAATGAGATATTTCACATTGCCTGCTATTTTTTCATTCCTTTGGTTTTGTTTTATAATTTCTTGA
The DNA here is from genome assembly GCA_023548195.1 of Bettongia penicillata ogilbyi. NCBI lineage: Eukaryota > Metazoa > Chordata > Mammalia > Diprotodontia > Potoroidae > Bettongia > Bettongia penicillata. The sequence continues at coordinate 5,453,427 of JAJHZJ010000047.1, read as the reverse complement.
TTTTTCATAAAGTCATTAGCTTCCATCTGCTCCATTCTAATCTTTAAGGAATTATTTTCTTCAGTGAACTTTTGGATCTCCTCCATCTGGCCAGTTTTGCTTTTTAGGGCATTCTTCTCCTCATTGGCTTTTAGAATCTCTTTTTGTCATTTTTAGTCTATTATTTAAAGTGTTATTTTCTTCAATATTTTTGGGGGGTCTCCTTTAGCAAGCAGTTGACTTGCTTTTCATGATTTTCTTGCATCACTCTCATTCCTCCTCCCAATTTTTGCTCTACTTCTCTTACTTGATTTTCAAAATCCTTTTTGAGCTCTTCCATGACCTGAGACCAATCCATATTTTTCTTGAAGACTTTGGATGGAGGAGCTTTGACTTTGTTTTCCTCTGTTTGCATGCTTTGGTCTTCCTTGTCACCAAAGTAAGATTCTATAGTCTGATTCTTTTTTCCAGTTTTTGCTCATTTCCCCAGCCATTTACTTGACTTTTGAGCTCTTCATCAAGGTATTTCTCTGCTTCCAGTGGGGGTAAGGGGTATACTGTCAGTCACTCAATCCCCGCTCCCCCACAATCTGTGGGCCTAGAACTCCAGAAACAGTGGCTGTAGCTGCCCTTGCTGCTGCTGTGGCTACCTCAGGTTCCTCTGCCCCTTCCCCCTTCTGCTGCCCTGGGGCTGGGGACTGAACACTCAACTCTACTGTACTTGTCTCACAGGCTTTTTCCATTGACCTTCCAATTTGTCCTCAGGGTTTTGGGGTCATAAAGTCTGGAAACCACCACAGGTGTGAGAGGTTCAGTCTCCCTGAGGCTTGCTCAGGTATCCTCTGTGCACTTGCAGCCTACCCTGGACTGTGCTTTGCTCCTAGCATGGCATGATAGACAATTTTAGGTGAACTTGCAAGCTGTCTTCGACTGGAGATTTCCTTCACTCTCTCATTCTGTGGCTCCAGAATTTGTTTAGAGCCATTTTTTATAGGTATTTGGCTGGGTTTGGTGGGAGCCCTCTAGAAAGTCCATGCTGTTATTCCGCCATCTTGGCTCAGCCCCTCTCCCTCAATTTTTTTGTCATACTAAAAATATCCTTCCAAAAATATCCTTTCAATAACATGTAATAGGCTTAACATTTTTGAGTGACATGTGGGCAATATTCCTGTTGCATAATCACATAAATTATGCTTCACATATTGATAACTCTGTGTGTTTGTGTGTATATTTGTGTACAGGTAGTCAGACAGACACCAAGAGGGACAAAGACAAAGAGAAAGGCAGACACTAAGAACACAGAGACAAAGAATCTAAATTTGAGGGATCAAAGGTGACTCATTATTTTTAATGATCAAAATCCTAAATAAGAGTTAACAAACTGAAACACAAAAAAGTGAGGAATTTCCAAAAAGGATAAGTACATTTGGGGGACTGTCTCACATTGTATGGGTGGCTAGGGGGCACAGCGGATACAATGCCTGGCATGAGTCAAGAAAACTCATCTTTCTAAGTTCAAATTTAACCTCAAACTCTTACTAGTTGTGTGACCCTGGGCAAGTCACTTAATCCTGTTTGCCTCAGTTCTTCATCTGTAAAATGAGCTGAAGAAGGAAATGGCAAAAACACTCTGGTATCTTTGCCAAGAAAACACTAAATAGGGTCACCAAGAGTCAGACATGACTGAAAAGTGACGGAAATGAATCCACATTGAATACCACAAACTCTTCTCCAGTAAGGCCATAGAGATGGATGAAGGTTCAAGGGGCTCTTGCTACACAGAGTTGGCTGGAGCTAAACCTTCCAAAGATTACTTTTCCTCTTCTATAAACATTCAACTCCTTGATCATACCCTCCCTTACATCCTCTTACCAGTGTGATCTTATTATGTGTATGAATGAGTGATGGAACATCGGTCCCCCATGTTATTCATCTGATAATTCACATCCCTAGAATTTTAAGCCATTGTATCAAATATCACTCACCTTCATGACACTGATAAATACAAGACAGAATACTGCTAACTTTGTGGACTCAAAATCTAGCCAAACATTTTATATACAATTTACCAAAAACTGACATTACATATATACCTTTATATCACCATCAATTTTTTCCCATTCTTCTCGTGTAAAACTAGATGCTGTTGCTGCAGGTTTCTCTTTTCGTAAGATTCTACTTTCAGGACATAGGGTTTGAATGCGTTTTTCACAGCTTTCTATAAGTTCAGGGTAAAATCCTTCTTCACCAGACCTTAAAAGATATAGCAGTTACATGCATTAAAAAGTGAACAGATAAGACTATGTACACCATGTATATAGTGAGCATAAAACCTGGATTTTCTGAATGGTAATGATTTCAAGGGGTAGGGAAGGGAAGGACATCTTGAGTGAGGCTTCATCAGAACATGTATTCCTTTATTTGGTTTAGAAAAATATGATCATCACAACATACATAATCTTCATGTAATGAATAGCAAGATCTGCAGCTTATAGATGGGACTGCAAATAGTGGACATGGGCAGAGTTAGAACACCCACATAGAAATGTAATCTATAATCCAAGAAGGAACAGACAAAAAGAAGCTCACATGTAGGGGAATAGTAGCATACTCCTTCCTCAGATAAACTAGGCCATCTGATCATGTTTTAAAAGTTCATCTTTCTGGGTACTATGAAAAAAGAATAAATATAAAACAAGGACAAAACTTAATACAATAATCTTAGAATATTCACAAAAAATTGTTATGCAGTACCCCTTTATTCAAGAAATTAGGGGAAAAATAAGAAAACTGTAGGAAAAGACTGAAATAATAAGTGTATTCCAATCTAAGGAAATAGGGGCTGTACCTGTCCTGGAAAGGGCTAACTTTCCTTTCCCTTACCCTAAAGTAGAAAGAAGAGCTGAAATGTCGGAGAACAAGGAAGCTGAGCTGAGAGGGAGAATGTTAAGGCCCTCCAATACACAACCAAGCAAAGGAGAGAAGATGGTAGAAGATCTGCACTGAAAAGCTGCTGGGCTAGGCTGCCGCACCTATGGCTACTGTTACCAAGAATGAGGAAAAGACTGGAGGTGTACACTATGTGGAAGCCACACTGAGTATGATGAAAGATTGGTGGAAATGTTTCTATTTGCTGAGAATGAAATTGGTGATGCTTTCATTATCCTTACCTTGCAAGGGCTCTCACGCTAAGTCTATATTCCCAATCTTCATTTACTTAACACCCCAAGGGACAAATACAACAATTGATACACAAATTTTAAAACATAATTTTACTATAATTTACTATAATTTCTTCTATCTGTGCAAAAGAACTTTAAATAAAAGTTATTACTAAGAGACGTTATAATTTTACTTTGAAATAAAAATTTTCATTTCTTTGCCTTCTAGGTTAAAAATTGCACTATCAATTGACAGAGGTTAGTTTTTCGATGTATTCTTAAATTCTGATACATTTCAAGAATGCATTCACTTTCTTTATTTGGCATATGTTGGTTTTTTTAAATGGCTTCTCTAAAATATTGTTCATTATGTTACTATTTTCCCTGGAGGGATTAAATGCAGAAGACAAGAAGGCTATGTATGACTGGCCGGATACACAAGAGAGAGGTAGACTCTCTGCCTAATTGCTGGGAATACGAGTTGGAAGCTGACAAAAAAGATTTTATTGATATATATTATAGCTCTTGAAAGGCATCTAGGTGGCACAGTAAATGACGTACTGGGCCTGGTGTCAGGAAGACTCATTTTCATGTGTTCAAATTTGTCCTCAGACACTTACTAGCTTGTGAGGCTCTGTGCAAGTCACTTAACCCTGTTTGCCTCAGTTTCCTCATCTGTAAAATGAACTAGAAAAGGAAATGGCAAACCCACTCCAGTATCTTTGTCAAGAAAACCCCAAAGGGGTTACAAAGAGTTAGACATGACTGATAAAGGACTGAACAACGAACAACAAAGGCAGAGAAGAATAAATTAGTTAATAAATTAATCAGAACTGTAATAGCATAGGATATCATAATAGAAGCATAGTATATAGGAAGAGAGCAGTTTTCCCCTGGAACATAGGATGAGACAGTAATTTTTGGTAGGAGGAGGTTTTGTGAATTTTTCAGAATCAGTACTATCTGAGGCACTGATTGCAGGCAAATATCCTCTCCCTTGTTTCTTTCTCTGAAGGTTTAAAGAACCCTGTATTTATCCATGCACAGAAGTAGATGAATAGAGAGTTCCTGAAAGGAGAAACTGGGAACAAAGTGGTGATGCCCACATGACAGTGAAGGTCAGAGAGATAATGAACACCTGCCCCTAACCACTACTAATCAACTTCAGATAACTACGATTTTTGAACATTTTTATTCCACGGTGCTCTCATTACTTTTATCACCCCTTCAACAGAAATAATTTAAAAGAATTAAAATACTCTCATGCTACCAATAAAGTGTCATGCTATTCATTTTGGAAACAATCAGGTTTCCAAACTTAAGGTTTTTATTTGTCTTTTGTTCTCAAAGAGCATCGGTGACCCATCAGGAAGGTGCTATCATGACTCACAAGTAAAATGGATTGAAGTGAGGCAGAGCTGTGCAAAATCAGCAGCTTCAGTCTCTCTTCTGGGTTCAGTAGCAAGATATAGAATAGGACAACTGGAAATGGTCCCCAGAAGGCCTTCTTAAACTAAGGTCATTACAGTAAGACTAGAAAGTCTAGAAAAACTAGATGTGTGTGGGTGGGAGGAGGGTAGCTCTGCCACCAAATAACCTGAGCAGCTCATTTCTCCTCTCTTTCTGCTCCATCATTCAACTTCCCTGATAAACTTAAGGTTATAACTTTGGGGAAGAAGATGCCATGGTAGAGAGAAAGAGATGGCAAGGAGGAGCTAAAAGATAAGAATGGGCAAATGACAAAGTGATAATGGTGGATGGAACATAACAGTGCCAGTAACGTTGACCTAGTAATGAAAGTTCTAGTCTCTAGACACCCTTCAATCTCCCTAGGAAATCCCAGATAGTATGTTACCAGTTTGAAAATGACTACCTTGGATCGATATGAGTCTTGCCTTCTCCTTCTGGCCCTGGTCCCCTCACTTCCAAAATAACACATAGGTCATTTTCTAACTTGATCCATCCAGCCCCACTAGCCTCCATCATAATCAGTTGGCTGTTTTGTTTTTCCTTGGGATGAATGATATAAAGGACATTTGTGTATCAGGGGATCTCTGCAAAGTAGATTGGCTAAATTTTCATAATGTCTAGCTACTGGGAAAGTATATACACTATTTTCCCATTCCCTCAGAAAAATGTAGCAAGTTCAAGGTGGCCTAACTAAAGTCATTAATAGGTAATGAGAACTTTCAACAGAATTGTAGAGATACATACTTACAGCGATAAACTCACTGCTCAGAGTTAAGATGTGTATGAAAACAATCTAAACAAAACAACTGAAAGTTTTCCAACATGTTAAAATTTTTACAGCTTAAACCAATGTCGTTTAAATGCTATACAAAGTAAATTTAAAAAAGAATTAACTAAGTTAATTAGCATATTGTTTGTAAAGAATTAAAAAATTTTAAATATTTACCTGAGTATGACAAGAATCTTTTCCAAATGCTTAACATCTGAACAACTTTCAACAAATTTGAAATCCAGATGTTCAATGGGGATTTGAAATGTTTTCGTTGTTCCAAAGCTCCAAAGTGAAGGTGTTTGATCAGTCATAGCTATAATATTTAATAACAGAGAAAAACTGTCATTATTCTCTTAAAATATAGGTTAGCATTCATATTGGACCAACATTTTACACATCCAATTAAGCTAAAAATTCTTTGTTTGTGATTGGACTTGACATCTTACACTTGACATCTTACACAACAAATCAAGCTAAAAATCCTTTATTAGCGATGGAAGTCAGAAGACTTGGGTTTCTTCCATAGCTTTGTGGCCTTGGCTTGAAGTGAAAGGATCTGTTTTTAAATCCAGCTCTGATACTTAACAGTTGTGTGACCATAGGTAAGACACTTCCTCTTCCCAGGACCCAATTTTTTCATCAGTAAAATTAGGGAATTGGGTTAGATCTTCTAAGTTCCCTCCCAGTTCTAAATCTATGATCCAATGATCCTCCCAACATAATATTCTACAACACTGTGAAATGCTTTGCTTACAGCTCCATCTAAACATCCAGGTGGAGATATCTAGCAGACAATTTGAAATGTAGGTCTGGATCTTGGGAAAGAATTGAGGCTAAAGATACAGATTCCGGTATCATGCTTGGAAATAATAGTAGAAGCCAGGCATGGGGTTGATTGCCAAAGTAGACAGCACTGAGAGAAAAAAAAAAGTATTAGGATGAAAACTTAGGGAAAGAGGTAAAATAAGAGAGAAGAAAGTAGCATAGGTGAAGATAAGGACATTTTGAAATAGCAAATTGAGGTCACTTGTTTTAGATAGCCTCAATCTTCCAGAAACAGACAGTCCATGTTTCAGGTTCATCATCAGAAAAGTAGATTCGGAAGTAAAATGATCACAAAGTGCCTTGTAGCTCTAAAATACTACAGTTTTGTTAAAATCTTTGTTGAATTTCTTAGTGATCTTAACTCTAACCTTGTTTTCATGCTGTCTCTTCCATTACACAGTAAGTCTTTGAGAGCAGAGGACTGCCTTGTGCCTTTCTTTACATCCCCAGGGCTCAGCACAAAACCTAGCACATAGTAGGCATTTCAAACAGGCTTACTGACTGTCTAATCTCCAGCAAAATTATAAAGGAAATTATTTAATGAATATTTTGTCAGGATCTAAAGGAAGCAAGGATCACTACGATCTAGCAGGAATTCAATAAGAATAAATCATGCCAGGCTAACTTCATTTTAGTTTTGGACAAGGTGATTTGTTTGGTATGTCAGAAAAATGCCACAGACATATTCTTCAAGCAAGGGACATAACCAGATAGATCCTATAACTTTTCCTTCTGCTGAATCATAGAACCTTAGACTTGGAAGAATCTCAGAGGAAAACTAGCTCAGTCCAAAACCTGCGCAGTGTTAAACCAGCCATCATCTGCTTTGCAGTCCTACCACAGGCAGAAACTGACTAGCACCTGGCATGACCCATTTTACTTTTAAACTACTCTAACTGTTGAGGTTTACCTAAAATGGAGGCTTTTATTTTCTCTGCAAATTTCATCCACTGGTACTACTTTTGCCTTCTAAGAACAAGTTCAAACCCTCTTCCACACTGGATAATGGATTGATATCAACTTGGAAGCAAACCACCGCCAGAAAGTTATAGGTTTCTGCCCTTTGCTAATGTTTTTCAATCCTTTTTCTTGATGACTTAAATGAAAATACAGGTGGCATACTTATCAAAGAAACATGAAGTTAGAAGGGAGAGCTGACATATTGGATGACTAAATCAGAATACAAAAAGATCTCAACATAAAATACTTCATAAAATACTTCCATAAAATCCACAAAATAGCTATCATGTTCTCTTTCCTAAGTTAAAATATACCCCCATTCCTTCAATCTTCATGTGACATGGCCTCTATCCCCCTAACATTCAGGTTAGCCACCTCTCCAGATTGGCCAATATCTTGCCATAATCAAACACAATACTAGAGATGCAATCTGATTAGGACAGGGAATAGAAGACTCATCAATAACCTGACTTCCTTCTTCTGCTGGCACACTGGGCCCAAAGTCAGAGAGACCTGAGATCAAATCTGCTTTCAGATACTTAATAGCTATGTGACCCTGGGGCAAGTCACTTAACTTCTGTGTTCCTCAGTTTCCTCAGTTGCAAAATGGGGACAAAATAGCACCTACCTTGCAGGGTTGTTGTGAGGAATGAGTTAATATTTGTAAAAAATCACTTAGCACAGTGCCTGACACATAGTTGTAGACAGTATATAAATACTTAATTCCCTTGCTCTCTCCCCTTCCCTCTTTAGACAATCCAGAATTATGTTAGATTTTTTGTCATTCTATTGAGGCATATTGAGCTTAAAATACACTAAAATGCCTAGGTTGTTTTCAGACCAATTATGGTCCAACCATGCTTCTCCAATCTGGTACCCGGGAATTTGACTTTTTGAACCCAAGTATGGAACTTTATAGTTATCATAACTACTTTTTAATTTTATTAGATATGCTGGCTCACTATGTTAAGATCTTTTTGTATTCTGATTTAGTCATCCAATATGTCAGCTCTCCCTTCTAACTTCATGTTTCTTTGATAAGTATGCCACCTATATTTTCATTTAAGTCATCAAGAAAAAGGATTGAAAAACATTAGCAAAGGGCAGAAACCTATAACTTTCTGGCGGTGGTTTGCTTCCAAGTTGACATCAATCCATTAAGCATTACTTCTTGGATCTGGCCATTCAACCACTTATGAATCCCTCTAACTGGAACAGGATTCTACCCATATCACTCTGCCTTGCATATCAATATATCATGAGGACTTTTTCCAAATGCCTTGTTGAAATTTGAGTAGAATGTGTCTTTAGCATTCCTGGCATCTACCTAGCTAATAACTCTGTCAAAAAAGCAAAAGAGGTTAATCTGATATGATTTGTTCTTTTAAAAAATGCTGGCTTATAGGAATCCTTGTTTCAGTTTCTAAGTGCCCACAAACCATCCTTTTAATAGTATATTCTAGAATTTTTCCAGAAGTTGGAGCTATATTCACTAATCTATAGATTCAAAAATTCCCTTTCTTTGCTTATTTGAAAATTGGGGGAAAATTGCCTATCTGAAGTCCTGTGGAACGTTCCCCATTTTCCATGCATGATTTTTCAAAGATCATTGATAACTGCATCACAATCACAACCACAGATTCTTTCAGTATATATACTTCCAGTACACACACACACACACACACACACACACACACACACAGTTTATCTAGACCTGGTCTAAGTGTCTAAGTGCTATCTTTGCATCTTTTGTGTTCCTGTTAAGCATTGTTTTCCACAATGCGTAGTCAGAGGTTCATTTTCTTTGTTGAAGGAAGTGGGGGAGGGGGTAAGGAAGGGAAGCAAAATAAAATTTGCATAGTTCTGCCAGAACCATAAGTAAGTATACTTTTATCTGTAATTTTTTTTTAAATGGTTGGAGGTGGGAAGAGTAATTGAGGAAGAAAGCAGAAAGGTATAGAGGACAGCACAAATCCAAGCAGTCTCATTAGCTGAGCAAGCTGCCAGGCCCCCCATGACAGAGGTGCCATGATGATAAGAGCAAAGCGATAAGGGGGAAGGGAGTGGGATTGAGAAGGGGATATGATTGGGCCACTTGTTTTTCTCTGTTACTCAACGCCTGTTGTCATACCAGGGGACTTAAATATTCATATTTACATTTCCTCAAGCATCATAAAATCCCAGTTCATCAATGCATTCATCTCTCATAAGTTACTCCTCTACCCCACTTCAACAACTCATAAAGATGGTCATACCTTTGCTCTTGCCACAAATGTACTACCTCCATGTTCACAGATTCTGAAATTCCCCTGACCACAATATATTTTCATTCCATTTTTTCCTTGCCTTCAAACCCTGCTCTTTATCCATCCATGAACTCCAATCCCTTGACCCCTCAGTTCTTTCCCAGGCCATCACTCTAACACTAGTTACATTCTCCTCCCTCACCCATCTTGATCCTTTTGTGAACCAATTAAACTCTGTACTGTCCTCTTCTCTTGCCCCTTCTTTGTCCCTTTGTCATATCTGTGATCTTGCCCTGCTAAGCATCAGCCTTGGATCACTCCCACTATCTACTGCCTTCACTTCTATGCAGGGTTCTATTGCCCAGAGTTCTCACACAGATATTAAGTGTCTGTGGCTGGATTTGAACTCAGGTCTTTTTGACTCCAGGTCCAGTGTTCTATCTATCCACTATCTACCTCAATAATAGGAGATATCCTATCCAGGTTACTATGAAGAAATAAAGAAGCCCAATGGTATACAATCTCTTGATTTGTCTTCTTGATCATTTCAACATTCAAAATATAAAGGGACCAATGTGAGGAACTTCTATTCCAGGTCCATCACTTTATCCACTGTACCACCTAGTTGCCTCTCAGAGAAGGGTCTACATGTGAAAGATGTTACAAAGGTAAAATTAACAGAATTATCAACAGATTGAAAGGGAAGGGAAGGGAAGGAAGCAACTGAATGACGCTGAAGAAAACTGAAACTGTGCTGATTGGGTTCACTACAAAAGCCTGTGAGACATTTTGAATTCTATGTTCCTTAGACATCATACACTCACTGTGTCCATAATTGAACTCACAATCTTTTCCTTCTAAATCTTCCTCTCTTCCTAACTTCCCTATTACTGTCCAAGATACCATCATCCTCCCAGTCACCTAGGCTCATAACCAAAATGTCATCCCTAACTCCTCACTCTATCTCATTCTGCCCTACCCCAGTAGCCAATCTAATAATTGATAATTCTGTTGATTTTACCTTTGTAACACCTCTCAAAAGCAGACCCTTCTCTTCTCTGAAAGGCAGCTGCAGTGGACAGAGTGATGGGCCTGGATTCAAAAAGACCTGAGTTCATATCCACATTTACTAGCTATATGAGAACTTTGGACTAGTCACTTAATCTCTGTTTGCTTCAGTTTTCTCAACCATAAAATGGGGTAATAACAACATCTACTTCACAGGGTTGTGAGAATCAAATGAGACAATATTTATAAAATGCTTGACACAGGGCCTGGCATATTATAAACACTACATAAATGTTTACTTTCTTTGATACTGCCATTATCAGGTATAGGCCCTCATCATCTCACACCTGGACTATTTTAATAGCTTGTTAGTTGGTATCCCTGCTTCAAGTCTCTCCCCACTCCAATCTATCTTCCATTCAGCCATTAAAGTGATTTTCCTAAAGTACAGATCTAATTATATCACTCTCCTACTCAACACACTCCAGAGGCTCCCTATCACCTTTAGGATCAAATACAAACTTCTCTGTTTGGTGTTCAAACCCATTCAGAACCTAACCCCTTTGATCTCTTCCATCCCAGTCCTCTTACCCTCTCCCCTCTCCTGCACTCTTCGAGGCAGTGACACTGTACTCCTTGCTGTCACTTCATTGCCCAATTCTAGGCATTTTCTCTAGTAAGACCCCATGCCTAGTATGCTCTTCCTCCTCCTCTCTGCCTTCTGGCTTCCTTCAAGTTCCAGGTAAAATTCCACTTTCTACAGGAAGTTTTTCCTAATCACCCTTAATTCTAGTGCCTTTCTCCTGAGATGATCTCTAATTTGCCCTGTATGTTATCTTGTATATGTGTAGCTGTTTTCATTTTACCTCTTTCATTAGACTGAGTTTTCTGAGATCAGTAACTGTCTTCTGCATATCCCCAGAGCTTAGCGCCATGCCTGGGACATATTAGGTAATTAATAAATGCTTATTGACTGACTCCTTTGGGAGAAGAGACCATGGAGAGTTCCTCTTTGTAGCCTTCACAATGGTCTGTAGAGAGTCTATGTGGTGAAGGCCCTCAATCAAACAGTATGCATGCAGCATACAGTATATAGTAAATGCATATTGATCAAATAAAAATAAATGCCTCCCTCCATGTAGCATCACTGTGGTAGCAAAGAAATTCTGCTAATAATATCCATATTCTATTTTTAAGAAAAGAAGGTCGATTGTTTTTCATGCTATATTCCTCATTTGTCCCTGACTCATCAAGAAAAGTCTGAAGGCATAATTTTCAAGAAAACTATTTTTAAAATGTATATATGTATTATATATGTGTACATATAATACATATATACTTTTTAAAGTTAGTATTTGCAAGCAAGATTGTGTGTGTGGATTGCTCTCTAGGATATGTTACAAAAATGTTAGGATATAATGTTATAATAATGTTAATGTTAGTTATTATTCTTTAAGGCTTACTAGAATAAAATGAAGTTTGTATAAATTTAAATTTTTAAATGGTAAGAGAATAGAGCAGCAGGACAATATTAATACTGCTGGCTCTTGACAGCAATAATTGTTTTAAATGAAAAAATTTGAAACATTGAATGTGAAGATATACTTACCTACAGATAAATTTTGCGATGCTTCTTTATTTTCTTTTATTCTCCCCTCCCAACATATGAGCTCCTTGAAAGTAGGTATCTTCTTTAAAAAAAAAAAAAAGTGGTGAGAGGTGGAGCCAAGATGGCAGACTGGATGCTGCAACCCAGCTGAACTCTCTCAACATTCCACTGCAAACAACTTTAAAATAATTCCTCGAATCAAATTTTGGAGTAGTAGGCCAATAAAAAGTCAGGGTTAGACATTTTTCCAGCCTAAGAAAACTTAAAAGGGAGACAAGGGGTATGTGACCCTGGAGTGGGAACCAGCACCAGCAGCAGGCACTGGAGGTCTCAGCAACAGAATCAGCCCAAAGATGGTAAGGGGTTTGGACGACTTATCAGAAAGTGATTACAGGGGACCCTTTGCTGGCACAGGATGCAGCTGGCACTGCCTAGCAAATTGTCCATACACAATTTTGGGAGTGCTTGTGGTGGGTCCCAAGGGAGCAGAGGCCCAAAGGCAAAGAGTACCTACTTATGTACAAAAATATTTATAGAAGCTCTTTTTGAGGTGGCAAAGAATTGGAAATTGAGGGGATGCCCATCATGCCCAGGGGAATAACTGAACAAGTTGTGGTATAAGATTGTGATGAAGGAGTGGTTTCAGAAAAACACAGCAAGACCCATATGAACTGAAACAAAGTGAAGTGAGAAAAATCCGGAGACTGCTGTGCACAGTAACAGCATTGGCTACTCTGATCAATACAATGATCCCAGGGAATTCCAAAGGGCTCGTGGTAGTGGGAAAAAAAGATCTCTACCTTTGGAGAAATGAAGAGTGCTTTGCATAAGTTAAAGCTCTCTATAAAACTAATTACACAGCAAAGCATTGCATGAATGGATAAATTTCTCGGTAATTATACGGATGTCATTCTGAATAGGACTTTAAGGTGTGATTTTGAATTTAAAAAAATTCTTTTTCATGCTTCGTTAGTGGAGCCGGCACACTCGCACAAGGAAATCAAGCTTATCCTCGCTCCAAAGAGAAGGTTCTGCCTCCCCTCATCTGTTCTCTTGCAAGATCTCCAGTTCCCTGGAAGCTTACAGCATTGCGTCGGATTTGCCCGCCGCCCTCAGCTGTACCAGCTCGGGGTGTCTGTCATCACTCGGGGCAAGCCCAGCAGATCCGAAAGAACGAACGCGTGCGCTTACCTCCCTCCAGCGCCTCTCCAGCCGGCCCGGCGCAGACCTACGCGAAGGAGACGCGTCCCCTTCTCCTAGCAACTGTTGCTATGTACGGTTCGGGGCCCAGGGGAGGGGGGCGCGGGCCTCTGGGCTTTCCCTCCCGCTTCAAGCCTCGCTCCCTCCTCCCTTGGCCCCCGCCCCGGCTTCGGTTAACGGCCCACCTAGGGGTGTCCCGGGGATGATCTCAGGCCCGCCCCACGCCGGGCGGAGGGACCGACTTCGCGCAGCGGCCACCGGAGAGGAGGACGCGGAGAGGCCCTGGCAGCCAGACCGAGGGGTTGGGCACAAGCACTAACCTCGCTCCGAGGCACCCGCCCTTCGGGGAAGACGCGAGACAGCAGCCGGCCCGGGACCAAGTGAGCTAGATGATGCTTCGCTTGTGCAGGGATAGCGGAGTCCGCCCAGCCGGTCCTCCGAGGGGGCGGGGCAAGGTCTCTGTGGCGACCAGATTGGCTGGTCCGCCGCTCGTCTCCGTCGATTGGTCCATTTTCCCTTCAAGGAGGCTAGCCCCACCTCCTTGCTTTAGGTTTTTCCTCTCCCGACACCTTGCAGGTTGTTCAGTCTGAGTGGGTAAACGTACTGCCTGCCTGTCTGCCTGCACTAGGTGTCCTAGTAAATGTTTAACAACCAGGTCTCCAAAGGGAAAAAAATGTGCACGACACGCTTTTAAGGTTAATGTGCGGTATTGATATTTTCCCCATCACTTTCTTAGGGCTAAACAATCAACAACACAATAAATCGAAATCTGATTTGCAGAATTTGCTAAGTCCTGAGGTGTAAATGTTCACACTATAAATTTAACAACTGGCTCTTTGTTTCAGAGTATGAGAGCAAAATTTAATAACCGGCTCTTTGTTTCAGAGTATGAGAGCAAAAAGTAGCACGGTGTGGTGAAGAGTGCTGGGCTGAGATGAGGAAGACCGTGGTTCAAATAACAACTCCACACTTATCTAGGAGCTACTTAACCTCAAATCTTATGCAACTCATTGGGACTTAATCCAGAAAATTAAAACCCTTTTATTACAAGAACCAAATAAGTTTAGGCTGGTCTTTAATTAAAGGGAATATGTTTACTCTCGTTTTGAAATGCAATTAACTTTGCAATGTCTCCTCTGCAAATTTTTTTTAATGAAAGACTTCACTGTTCTACCCTTAAAAGATTGGACTCCTCTGTCCTCTGACCTATGTCCTATGTTCTCCGTCTGGCTGCTCATTTGCTTAAGTTCTGTAAAGGAATGGGACTGTTCTCTGAGATTTCTGCTAGATCTAGATCTACAATCCTTTCTTGAATCTCCATTAACTTTTCACTTTTGGATACTACTTTTAGTGTTATTCTTATCACTTATATGCCATGACCCCTTCTCTGTGCAAGTAAGCTCTGTGAGGACTGAGTGTCCAATGTAAATTCCCTTTGGTTAGTACATTGCTTGGCACACAGTAGGTGCTTAAACATTTGGTAAATTTTATTTTATGGGGCGATTCTTTCAAACTCTGAAGGGACTATTACAGATGAACTTTGAAAAGGGCAAACATCTTTATTTCAACTGCTGGTAAAAATGGCAGAAATTCCATTGCCCCAAATTAAGTTTGATATTCCCTAAGTGTAAAACCATTGCAAGTCTCTTTCTCAAGTCCCTGATCAAGTAACTAGATTAAAATCCCTGCCTCCCACTGCCCCTCCACTTTAGAATAGTAAACTTGGCTATTTACAGGTACAACTTCAAATTTTATCTTTTTTCCTGGACTATGTTCATTCCCTTCCAAACTGCACATCTCCAACAATCAACAAATTACTTGAAGTTAACCTGCCTATTCGCATTGGCCATATATTCTTCCTGCCATAAGAAGGAAACTTCCTCAAACACTAGGAACATGATGGCAATTCTCCAGTTCCCACATTTCCCTCTTCAACTATCACAATTTGCATTCAGAAAATCTTTCTGTAATAAAAAACAATTGGAATGGCTGATAATAGGTGACATATGATTGTGATGGAATACTACTGTACTATAAGAAAAACATGGATAGACTTGCATGAAATAATGAAGAGTGAAATGAGCAGAACCACGAGAATGTTGTATATGGTAACAACATAATTTTAAGAAAAACTTTGAGCGAATAAATCATTTTGACTATTATACACAAATTAACTACAAAGGACAGAAGAAGGAAGGTGCTATCTGCACCCAAAGAACTGATAAATTAAAGTATGTATAGAATGGTTTTCTATGCGTGTTCGTCCTTCATTGCCAAAGAAGACCATGCCATCAGAGAAATAATGACATGACTTGCACTTGACTTTGTTTTGAGTGAGGGAGGCCTGTACAGGTCACCAGCCTCACTTCTCCTCCAGAGTCATCTGAATCCAGTGACCAGATATTCATCAGGATGACTGGAGATGACCCAGGATAAGGCAACTGGGGTTAAGTGACTTGCCCAAGGTCACACAACTAGTGAGTGTCAAGTGTCTGAGGTGAGATTTGAACTCAGGTCCTCCTAACTCCTGCACAGGTCCTCTATTCACTGCACCACCTAGATGTCCTGAATGGTTTTATACACTTATGTACACACACCCCGAAACACATTCGTGCCTAAAGGTAGTCACCTCAGGGGGGTGAGGGGAAGGAAAGAAGAAAGGGGGAAAAAGTTACACAATAACTTTATTATATATTTAAAAGGAATAACAAGTTGTACATAATACATTTGTAGTGTCATGTTAAATCATCTTTTTTCTGTTATGGAAATGCATGTTTTATTAAGTTCAGAATAAAATAAATAAAATAAAAAAATAACTTAAACGCATGTAGTACTTTAAGTACAAGGAGTTTTATTTTTACAAAGAGTTTTCCTCTCAACAACCCTATTAATTAGCAAAGTATAATTACATTTTGTAGCTGAGGAAACAAAGGTTCAGACAATCATTAAGTACAACCCTATTCTTAAAATTCAGTATGCATTTATTAAGCACTGACTATGTGCAAAATACTTGGGAAACAAATAGAAAAATAGGACACTCCCTGCTCTCAAGGAGTTAATATTCCAATCAGAGAGACAAGCATGGCAAGTTTAAGCTGCCAAGTCAAATGGAAAAGTTCTATATTCTTCAGGGTTCAACAACAATGCCAGTGGCAATGCCTCTCCTTTGATGTCATTCTCACTAACAATATATCAGTTTCTGATATTGACCTGCTTTACAGTTCCAAGGACTTTGGCGACAATAACTTTTCTGGGTCTTCGGTAGCTAGGGCTGTAGCACATGCGGGTGCAATTGCTAGGCTGCATATCCACAGTGTTTGATTCCCAATGGGCACTAAGGTAGAAGCAATGCTATTCCCAAGGCTCTTGGGTCCTGGGATGTCTTCATCACGATCTGAGAGGAAATGGTGCTCAGGGTGGTAGTAGTGATTTGATGTGCCTGGCACATATTGCTCCCTGTCTCTCCCTCTTGGTCCCTTGCTGCTTGTCAGTGAGGCTGATTTGCCTAGCCTGTGTGTGGTAGTATATTTACACTATATATATCTCACTTAATTCTCACTCTTTTATGAGGGAATACCACATCTCTAATAAATATGTAAGTTTCTTTAATGTTGGTCTCGGTTAAGAGAAAAAGATGCTAATTTTTGATAAATTATTAGAAATAATCAGTTTGATTATGTTGAAAACTCAAACATCAGTCCACGAATGCTACAGAAATCAAGAGTACACTTCAGATTGTAGGGTCAAAAGGATAAATATATCAACTCTGATAAGGAATGCAAGAGTAGAGCAAACTGTTCCAGTTGGCACAACCCCAGTACAAACAAAAGAATAACAGATATAATTTTTGTTATAACTTTGGATTGAGTGGACATAGGAGTAGTTTAACGGGAGGCAGGGCACAAAACAGTGATAAGCTGAATTTCAAAAGATCAACTTCAGGGAACAGAAATAAAGACTAGGGATGGAAGTCATCGTGGACCTATAACAGGGAAAAAAATGGTGTCATCCTCAATTGAGTCAATTAAGATCAAGGGAATGCTGTACATAGTTTACCTTGATTTTAGTGTAGCACTGGAAAGTCCCTCATATGATTCTTCCAGAACAGATGGAAAGATGCAACCTACACAAGAGTATAGTTTGGATAGATTTGAATGAGGTTGAATGGCTGAACTCAAAAAGTAGATGTCAACTTAAGGAGGTTTCCAGTAGAATATCCTAGAGATCTGTGCTTGTTCCTGTACTTCTTGTCATTCTTATTAATAACTTGGATAAAGGGATTTTAATCAAATTTGCAGATGACACAAAGTGTGGTAACTCACCCAATGAATGAGACAGAGTCCAGAAAAAAATTGTGAGACTAGTATTACCTCTGTAGTGACGACATTTTTGAATTTTTCCAGGAATTACAATCAAATTCATGGGACTAAAGTTTGAAGAAACAATAATCTTTTACTTTTTGAAAATTGGGACAGTTATCCTCCAATTTTTATGGTAACTCTCTCACTCTCTATGAACTGGTCATTCAACCAGTCCTGAATCTGCCTAACTCTACTGTTACCTAGCTCTCAACTCTCTTTATCTTTGTTAAACCATGGGTATTAGGGAACTCCTAAGTGTGGAAACATCCTCTAACACAGATTGGCACCTCCTCTGAAACTTAGTCTACTCTAGGCAGCCTCTTGAATGCAGCCCCAACTAGATAAAAGTATAACTAGGGAATATTGAAGTAAATATTTATATTTCTACAAATAACAAATAAACATGACAACAAAAATACAAATAACTAATAAAATATAAACAAAATAAAATTATAATAAAACATAATGTGAATATATGGTTTTATATATGTAGCTCTCTGGGCTCCTTATGTACACTTTTAGTAGTCTCTGCCTCTATTTAAGCTTGACATCACTGGTCTATATCACTGAACGGTTAAATAATTTGCCCAAGGGCATGGGCACACCATGGGTATGTATCAGAGAGAGGACTTCTAGGTTTTGAGGTCAATTTTGTTCATTATCAAGGGGCAGTTAGGTGGTGCAGTGGATAGAGCACCAGTGCAGGAGTCAGGAGGACCTGACTTCAAATCTCACCTCAGATAGTTTATACTCACTAGTTGTGTGACCTTAGGCAAGTCACTTAACCCCAATTGCCTCATCCTGGGTCATCATCTCGTCATCCTAATGAATATCTGGTCACTGGATTCAGATAGCTCTAGAGGAGAAGTGAGGCTGGTGACCTGCACAGCCCTCCCTCAAAACAAAGTCAAGTGCAACTCACATCATTATTTCTCTGA
The DNA here is from genome assembly GCA_023548195.1 of Bettongia penicillata ogilbyi. Classification (NCBI taxonomy): domain Eukaryota; kingdom Metazoa; phylum Chordata; class Mammalia; order Diprotodontia; family Potoroidae; genus Bettongia; species Bettongia penicillata. Next base: position 5,434,898 of record JAJHZJ010000047.1, on the reverse strand, counting down.
TGGCATGGTCTTCTTTTCAGCGAAGGACGAATACACACACAATCCATTAGCGATTTCTGAATAGGGGAACTAGGTAGTATAGTAGATAGACAGCCAGACCTGGAATCAGGAAGTCTCCTCTTTCTGAAGTCAAATCTGACCTATGACAGTTACTAGCTGTATGACTGGAGAATTCACTTCACCCTGCTTGCCTCAGTTTCCTCATCTATAAAAATGAGCTGGAGAAGGAAATAGTAAACTACTCCAGCATCTTTGCCAAAAAACCCTAAATGGGGTCAGGAAGAGTTGGACACTACTCAAAAATGACTAAACAATAAATCTGTCCAGGGGCCTCTTGTGATGGGAATTTTGTCAAATTCTTTGCTGAAATCAAGATACACAACATCTACAGTATTTCACTGGTACCTGTCTGGTAACCCTGTCAAGAGTTAATGAGGTTAATTATTGAGGTTAACTATTCTTGAAGCTCTTAATGATCACAATTTCCCTTTCTAAATGGTTCCCTTTACTAATACATTCTAGTGTATTCTTAAAATTCAGTATGCATTTATTACTTTTTTATATACACATTCCTTGAATACAAAGAGGCAGCATGGTGTAACAGATAGAAAAGCAGCCTTAAAGTCAGGAAGCTCTGGGTTCAAATAGTGCCTCTCACAAGTCACTTAACCTGAGGCAACTAGGTAACCTGAGGCAACTAGGTGGCACTAGTGGATAGAACACTGGGTGTGGAGTCAGGAAGACCTGAATTCAAATCCAGCTTCAGATACATAACTCATTTAATCCGTCCACAGTGGAAATATTTCAAGGATGTTACAACATACTGTGCTTTCTATGTTTACATTCTCAAACTTCAATATCTAGGTTTTACATTTTAAAACACTTCCCCACCTGGCAACTAGGGGTAGATGGCTTATGTTCCTATTCCATCTATATCTTACTAAGGGCTTAACACATGCACCTCTCTCTTCATTCATTGGTCCTATCTAATCTTACAATGTTCTGCTTTTCACACTGTCTTGAAACTGCTTAGTTTCAAAATACTGACTGGGGAAGAGACACAAAATAGCAAGTCTTCTGATGGTGTTTTTGCTGCCATAGAAAATTCTTTGTGTCTTTTATATAATTGCTAAATAAGTATTTATGGAGGGTCTTTTGTGTACATGGTACAGTGTTAGGTGTTATAAGGAACAGATATGAAAAATGAGTAAGACCTAGGGTGAATAGTCAAGCACCACTTTATGGTTGTAAACCGGGGTGATTGGAAGTACAACAGCATCTTTGACAGAACTAAGAAAGCTAAGGAAATGGGTGGATTTGGAGGAGCGGAAAGAGGAGTGAAGATAATTAAGATGGATAAATAGGCAGAATACAAAGAAATCTGAACAGACCTTTATGAAGTAATGCAAAGGAGAAAAAAAGCAAAAACAGAAGAACATTAATACACATTAACTACAACTATCTAAGAGGAAAACAATGAGAATGGACCAAGAATTCTGATGAGGACTTAAGAGACTGAAATTGTCATGATACTTTATGCACTGAAATTAACTTAAATGTAATTATTAAACAAATTTAGTTGAACCTATGTTAAAGCTTTTAATAAACTTATTTTTTTCAAAATTTTTTCCAAAAGGATTATTCCCTCTCTACTCTCATCCCTGTTTGACCTCTCCTATGCCCTATAATCTTCACTGGACTGTGGCTGGAAACCCAGGCTCTATGATTATGCCACATCAGTTGAACACAGGAGTTAGCAGCACCTATACCTACACCAACCTGAAATGACTTTGAGTAGGGGCAAAGCAATGGACTGAATCTGTTAGAGGCCTTGGCTAAGTTTGCAGTCATTACTTTTTCAGTTGTGGCAACTCAATAAGGTAATTTCCTAAGGTGTAAAAAGATTGCAATCTCCATCTGGGGAAGGAGGTGTCCACAATGATGAAATCGCAGTGGGGCATTTATCACATTTTGATGTACGTTATAGTATTTGTGTATATGTCAATTTCCATTGGATTATAAACTCACTAAGGGCAGCGAACTATGAATTTTTTTAATCCACATAATCTCAGCACCTACCATAGTTCATTGCACAAAGTTAACAATGCATTTAAAATTACATACATAATTATGACTGCACAAAGCTGTTGAAGAAAATTCCTTTCTCTTTTACATGTAGTTGACTTTATAAAAAGAAAATATCTAGGCAGGTTTGTTCCTCCCTCATGTGTACATTATAAGTAATTATTATAATTATTAAGTACGTTTAAAAGTAGTCATGCCTAAAATTATATTTTAAAAAGAAAGAAAATATGAAAGAAAGAGGCAGTGAAATTTCACAGAGATCTTAGAAGGGGCCACAAAAGGAGTTTCCGTTTTTGTTCATTTATTCTAATATCTTGTGGTATAGATTTTATGTAAGATTTCTTCCTTGTTTTGTACACTTTTTTCGGTGATGGCTATCCATTTATAACTTTCTTAAAAGCAGTAATACAAGAACATGAGCAAACTATTTTGATACTACATTTGAAAATTTTATTTTAAAAATAATTTATAACTATAGAATGGAAGAGTATTATTACAGTGTTATCTGTAAAAGAAAAACATATAACCCAAAAGCTATACAATTTGAAATGGCTGTGGGAAATTCAGAAGAACGTGAAGTTTTTATACTGAATTCTTGGGATTTCACCGGGCATCAAAAACCACCACTGTATTAAAACTGTGTTAAGGACAAAGGAAAAATGATGAAAATTTATTCCAGTCATTGCATTTTCAGATTATGTTCTGATAGAACTAGATATAATAGTACATAGGTAGTGTTACAGACAGCTACGAAACACTTAATGATAGTCAAAAATTGCTTATTTTAAATGCAGAGAGACAATACACCATACACTTGTTATGACAATCTTGGAGATGCTTTAAAAGAAAAATCACTCAAAATTTTATTCAGTCCCCATTTTCATTTACAGAATCAAAGACATGCATATGATATTAAACCCTTCTCTCACACACATATGAAGTAACAATGAAGGTAACAGCTTTGTAACAATTTTTTTTCTTTATTCCTGGTTACCAATATGACCTTTTAGTAAGAATCTTAGACTTAGGAGCCAGTTCAGTTTTGATGGGTGAAGCAAAATATGGCATGTCTCTGTTTATACAAAATAATCAAATTCCAACCTCTATAACTGAGCAAGTTTGATAATTACAAAATGATAATTACAAAAGTAATGGACAATTACAAAAATACTGAGAATATTGAAAATATACAACAAGTTTAACATAATGGTTTTTAGGATTATTCTAAGACAAACATTCTGAATAATTCATATTGGAACAATATAAATGCTAATCCTTCTGAAAATTATTTTTTTGTAAGTTAAATCATTCATTCTGTTGATAAATGCTCTTTAATATCAATTCAAACATTCTTTTTACTCACCTCTTATTATCACACTTAGAAAGCAAGGGTGAAAGGATACATCTTTTTGTTCTTTTCTTGTACATTATTCTATATCCACATTCTCTACATCTGATTGGATCCCTGGATTTTATTTCATTTTCTGTATGACATTCTGAAAATGTAAACATTTTTTTGTTAAAGTCCTCTGACAACCAGGAATATTAATATTTCCAATAACTGCTTCCAGATGCAAATACTAAAAGCCCAAAGAAGTTAAATGAGTTGCCTAAACCAGTGGTGTCAAACTTAAATAGAAACAGGGCCCACTAAACCATATATAAGGATCCCTGTGGGCTGCATCACTGACTTAGAAAACCACATATTGACATTATCGAGTTTTTATCCCAATTACATTTTAATCTAGTTAGGGCAACATGGGAATGCTGCTAACCAAGGACAGTCTGACAGTTCTGGCCTAAACAATTAAAAAGATAAATTTAACATCAACTACTGTGTATTTTCCATTATCACACCCTGCCAAAATAGACATGAGCAGCCCTTTACCCATACTAATCCATAATAAATTCATGTTTAGTGTTTTACGGTTTACAAATAGCTTTTTCCTTCACAATAACCTAAAAAGTCTAGCATTATTAACATCATTTTAATAAGGTAAAGGATCTGTTCTAAGAAGTTGTGACCTTTGCCCAGGGTCATACAACTAGTGAATTTGAATCCAAAGACAGGCTCTGGGTTCAAATTATACCTCTCCCACTTACTGGGTGAATTTGGGCTTAATCTTTTTGGGTCTTAGATTCCTTAGTTGTAAAAACAAAGAGGAAAGCAAGATGACTTTTGAGATCCCTTCAATGTACATCTACAATCTATGAATTTATGAACTCAAAAGATACTGCTGAATGCTAAGCTTATGCACCATCTATTATCTATTACTAAGTAGTTACAGACAAGTGATAGGATTTTGTTCCTTAGAGCCAGGTAGGTACTTTCTGCAGGGGAGAAAACTTAACTGTTCCTTCACTAGTTTAAAGGAAAGAACACTGGTCTTAAGATCTGGAACTCAATTCCAGTCAATGAATCTTAAGGACTTTCTGTGTTCAGGCAATGTACTAGGCCTGAAAGATAAAAAAAAAAAAGTCTTGGCCCTCAAGGTACCAAACATTCTATTGAGAGAAATAACATGTTCACATTTTACACAGTACAAATTCAAGGTATGGGAGACAGAGAAAGGTGAGTTATAGAATGGGATTAGGAAAGGATGGAGGAGCTGAGTCTTGAAGGGAACAAGAGATGCTGCGAGGTGGAGGTGAGGAGGCAGTAATGCACTCTAAGCATGAGGAACAGAAGTACAATGGAACAGAGATGGGAGAGGAGTATCCTGAGTAAGAAAAGGCCAGTGTGGCTGAACCTTAGGGAACAAGATGGGGAGTAATACCTAAGGTTGGAAAGGTAAGTTGGGGCCAGCTTGCAAAGGGCTTTAAATGCTAAACAGAGTTGTTTATATTGGATCGTAGTGGTCTCATTCTCTTCTGAGCTCTGTACTGCCTGGCACGCAACTTCATTATCCATCTACAAAAGGCCTTTGCAAAGTTCCCGATGATCTCTTCTTAATTGCAAAATTTACTGGCCTTTTCACATCCTTAGTCTCTTTGGAGTGTTTGCCTTTGTCAATCACCCTCTTCTCCTCAGTACTCTCTTCCTTCTAGATTTTCAGTACATTACTGGCTCCTTCTTGGTTGTCTTTGCTGGATCTTTATCCAAGTCATGCCTGCTAATCACGGGTGCCCTAGAGGGATCTATTTTTCTCCCTTTTCTTCTCTCCTATATTTCACTAGGTGACCTCATCAGCTCCAATGAATTCAATTATCACCTCTCAATCTACTTATCAGGCACTAACCCGACTCCCATCTCCAAATGCTCATTGGACATCCAGAACAAAATGTCCTGTAGACATTTTAAATTCAGTATATACAAAACTGAATTCATTCTCGTTCCTATCAAACTTTCTTCTCTTCCTAATTTCCCTACGACAATGTTGAGAGTACCACCATCTAATCAGGATCACAATCTAAGCATCATCCTTTTTTCACTCTCTCACTTCCCATGTCTAATCTGTGGTCAAGGCCTGTTGACATCTATCTTCTAACACTGTCATGACCCTGGTGTAGGACCTCAAGGCTTCACATCTGGCCTATGGCAGTAGCCTACTGGTTGATCTCCCTAACCCAAGTGCCTCCACACTCCAGTCCATTCTCCATTCGTGCCTCAAAGTGATCTTCCTAAAGCCAATGTGTGACCAGGCCATCCCCCATTCAATAAATTCAAATGGCTCCCTATCACTTCCCAGGATCAAATATAAAATTCTCTGTCTGGTATTCAAAGACCTTAATAACCTTGCCCCTCACCTCACCAGCTTCTCATATTTTATATTATCCAATCCTCCCCCTCCCTCAATACTCTGCAATCCAATGACAATGACCTTCTTGCTGTTCCAATCATATGACACTCCAAATATTTTTACTGGCTATCCTCCATGTCTGTAATTCTCTTCCTCCTCTCCATTTACTGGCTTCCTTCAAATCCCAGCTACAATCTCACTTCCTACAGGAATCCTTTCCCAAACTCCTTTAATCCTAGTGCCTTCCTCTGGGGATTGTCTATAATTTATCATGTTTATACACAGTTGTTTGCATGTTGCTTCCACCATTAGAAGGTAAGCTCCATGAGAGCAGGAACTGTCTTTTGCATTTCTTTGCATCTCCAATGCTTTGCACAGCCTCTGACACAGGGTAGGCACTTAATAAATGTTTACTGACTGACCCTTGGAATTTATTGAATTGGGCAGTGACACAGTCAGACTTAAGCTTTAAGAAAATGGCTATCTCAGACGTATCTCTATTGCAACATCTGACATGACCGAATACCCTTTCCTCCATCAATCACCATGCTTTTATTAAGTTCTACATGTCAAGCACTCACTACATTAACTGCTGGATCCTCCTATAAACTGTCTTCTTTGGGTTTTTGTGACACTGTTCTCACTTGCTTCTCTTACCTGACAGTTCATCTGTCTCCTTTGCTGTTTCACTGACCACATCCTACTCCCTAAAAGTGTACCCCAAGGCTCTGTCCTGAGCCCTCTCTTCTGTCTCTACTCTCTTACTTGGTGACTGATCAGCTCCCGTGGATTCAATTATCATTTCTATGCAAATGACTGCTGGAGTTATATTCAGTCCCAGTGTTTCTTCTGAGCTGCAGTCGAATACCAATTAAGTGCCCATTAGACATTTCCAAATGGGTTGTCCCATAGGCAGTTTAAGATGCCAAAATATTACTCCAAGAGAAAATAAAACATCCAAAATCGAATTATCTCCTCCCTTCCTGACCCTACCCCCATTAAAAACAAAACAAAAGATCTCTCTTCCTAACTTCTCTATTTGTGTCATTACCCTTTCACTCAGCCAGATACAAAAACTCTCCATTATCCTTAATCCCCTACTCTCCCTTATCCCATATGTCCCATTAGTTGTCAAATCTTGGTTCTACCTTCACATGTCTAATATTGGTTCCCTTTTCTCTACTCATGTGATATCCACTCTGGTTCAGATCCTTATCAGGTCTTGCCTGGATTACTGAAATAGCTTCATATTTAGCCTTGTCTCTCCTTCTTCAATGCTGTCCTCTACCAAGTTCCCAACAAGCCACAGTATCCTCAGGTACTATTACTGACAGGGGACATGTGTGTGTGTTCGTCCTTTGTTGCCAAAGAAGACCATGCCATCAGAGAAATGATGACATGACTTGCACTTGACTTTGTTTTGAGTGAGGGAGGACTGTGCAGGTCACCAGCCTCACTTCTCCTTCAGAGCCATCTGAATCCACTGACCACTGCACCACCTAGCTGCCCCAGACAGGGGGCATACTTTTTTCTACAAGAGTAAGTTAGGTACTTGAACCACTCTTACTTTGTTGTGGGTGAAATAACAAGGTTTTGGAGTCAGAAGATTTGGGAGTCAAACCCCAGTACCGTTACATACTATGAGACCTTGGTCTCACTTCACACTTGGAAGTCTCAGGTTCCTCATTTAGAAAGTAGTATTTATTGAAAAGCACTTTGTAAAACTTAAAGTTGTTATTAATTGCATTTTTTAAGCCTTCTTACGTGCAAAGTTATATTATGTGCTAAAATACTAGTTATGTGCAAAGATACTATAATTCTAAAATACATAAGTTAATTATGCAATTTACAATTTATTTTGTTCCCTTGATCCTCCCCGCTGCCATATTTTTCTACCTTTAAAATAATTTAGTAAAGCTGGGTGAGAACAGAGAGAATAAATAAACAAAAGACAATCCTTTTTAGCTAGTTGTGGATAAAATGCTGGGTCTGGAGTCAGGAAGATCTGAGTTCAGATCCAGCTTCAGACACTCACTGGCAGTGCAAACCTAGGCAAATGACTTAATGCGTTTGCCGTAGTTTCCTCATTTGTAAAATAGAGATAATAACTGCACTTGTCAGGATTGCAGCGAGGATCAAATGTGATAACATAAGTAAAGCGTTGAGCACAGTGCCTGGCATACAGTAGGTGCTAAATAAATGTTACTATAACATGCATTCTACGTATCAGGCATCCAGTAGGCACCATATAAATGTCACCTATTATCATTAGTTGTTGATAGATCTGTAAGAAGTTTGGTCTTAAAAAGGGTCATAACTAATGGTTAACAGTTAAGTTTTGATTACAGGCAATAGATCTGTGAAGCCCCGTATTCTGAAAGGGTAATCTGTCCATCACAACTGACTTTACACAGCGAGGAAGGTGAATGTGTTTTCGAACCACTTAAACGGGGTGTTCCTTCTCACCTCCACAGATATATATCATCGGCTGCTGTTTCGGCGGCTGCACATCCTTCTGGGCATCCATCGTCAGTCCCTGAAAACCACAGAATGTTTTCTCAATCCACGAGGCCCCCAACACCCCCAAACTACGCGCATCGCGGGAATGACGGTCCCGATCCGACATTTGTGAGGCCGGCTCAGGTCCACAGAAGGCGGTTTTCCCCGATCCTACCTTCTCGTACCGGCAGTTACTGCCGAGGGCTGCGACCCATCTCGGGCACACAAGGGCGACAACCCCGGGGTCCGCCGGAGAAAGCGCGCCCTCCTGACCGACCCCGGCATCCCGCCACCTCCCCTCTTCCAGACCCTGCGCTCCCCATTCTCAACTGTTCTTAAACTCGATCTAAAACGCTAACTCTCAACCCTCAGGCCACCGTACCTCACACACCGCAATCCGATCCCCGATATCACAGCGCCGAGACCTACTTCCGGCGCTTCCTAATGACGCGCACGGGCACCTCAAGCAACCCCGCCCCTTCCGGCTCGTGCGTGGACGGGGGCAACTGATTGGCTGGTATCAGAAGAAGGCGGGGCGAGGGCTGCAAAGAGGGTGGGCGGGACTGAGTTCGAGCTGTCGGCGGTCCTTCGCTTGAGGGGCGGAGTTGGAGGCTTCTGGGTGGTTCTTAGCCCGTAAGTTCCTTCCTGCGGATGGTCAGGTCTCAAACTCCCAAGCTTGCGAAGGCAGATGATAAGCCTCTCCTCTGTCGGGAAGGCAGGGAAGGCGGCGGAAGCGGGCGGAGCGCCTCGAGCTTGGTCCGGCCGGAAGAAAGCCACGGTCATCCGCTGCATCGGGGACGATGGCCGTCTTCTTGACTTTTCAGTGACTTAGAAGATAAAGCGAGGCTGACAACTTGGTGCAACTCTGCCTCACTTCAATCCAGTTCACCCCCAAGTCTCTTGATATCATGGGTCCTCTCGGAAACCGCGAAGGAAGAGCAAATGTCCGAGACAGTGTTTGAACTCAAGTCACATTATCTCCAGGTCCAGTGCTCTGGCCCAGGACAAGTGACACAGTTCATCCTATTAAAAGCAGACCACTTGGCTGATTCACCTAATCAATAGACACTTATCGAAGCCCCTATATACTGAAAGGAGAAAAGCCTTGGAATAGTTTCTGTGGGCAATGAATAGAGCAACCATTAGGCAGGACTACAAGGATTGTCAAGCTGCGCTGAAATGAGATCATGGAATTATTTGTAGTAGACCCAATCGATGACCTCTTTTACTTTTGTTAGTAGGGCATGAGTGGAAACAGAAGAGGCCGATGGTGGGAGACGGAATAGAGTAAAAGTGGTTAATTATAGGGTTCAAATTGGGAAGGGAGGAAAATAAGTTTAGAGCAGAGGAGACAGCTTTGGAATATCCAGAGAGGTGAAAGGAAGGTGCAAAGAGAGATGGAATGATAGGAGTTTATGATTTTGGAAGTAGAACACTTGAAGGGGAGGGCAAGACCAAGGATGTGATCATCCCTCTGTGCAGCTGGGGTAGAAGGGAGGAGTAGGTCATGGAAACTGAAGGGATTGAGAAATTGGGAGTTTAAGATGTTTGCGAGGATAGCATATGTATGTTGAAGTGCTTTAGTATAAGGGCAGGAGTTGAGAAAGATAAACATACTATGACCCAACTACTGTGTCCTTTGAGAAAGGAAGAATATGTCTTGGGAACCAGTCCAGATTGGGTGATAAATTTGAATGGAGTGAACCTAAGAGGAGGAGAGGTTGCTGATAGAAGGAGAAAAAGGCAATGGGTGAAAGTAACAATGAGGAAATAGGAATAACCTGACTACCCTTCTAGGACTGACATATCTGATGAATGAGAGAAAGACAGGTTATTTGTCCTTTGTGGTTTTTTCCTAAATACATCATGGGGTAATGTCTTGACTTGAGCTTGAATTGGATTTAAGTCAGGCAGTCAGCCTCACTCTCCTGGATTCCTCAAAATCCAATGGTAAGACAAAAGTCAGGAAGATTGGTGATGGCCTGGGATGCAGTGGATGACCTTGGCATCTTCAATTCCTCATCAAGCTTAAAGTGCTCCACAGTGCCTACTTCAGCCACCTTCATGGCTGTTGGAACAAATCGTTCTCATTCACCTATTTTGCCAGGGGAAATCTTCACATGCTTGGGATTGACTCCTTCCCCTCAACTCACCAATGGGTTTGAGGCCTGTTGTTTTTTCTCAACCAAGATGATTTTACTGAGGTGTGGTCAGCAGGCATGCTTCAGCTTCTCGGAACCACAGGTGTGAATTGAGTACCAGGCAGACACCAAAGACAGATGAACAGCCCTGAAAAAGGTGGGGTAGTTTAGAAGTACATGAGGATGAGAGCATATGAAGGGGAGACAGGGAAGGCTGTGGCTTATGCTTAGGCAGCCAAGAAAAGGTAGGGTGTTTGTTAGTAAAAAGGATTCATTCTGGGTAGAGGGCACTAGTAACCTCTGAAAAGTCAGCATTTGAGGTAGATGATGTCATTTTCTACCTAGGCTCCTTTTTGAGGTATAGGAGTGGGAGAAAGGAGAAAGAGGACTCTTAGTAGCTTGGTTTTTCTAGTTTGGGGAGGTGGGAGGTAGAGAGGAAAACTCCAAGCAGGCTACTCTTGCTATGCCCTCAATCTAAATCAATACTGCTCTTATTAAACTTCCCTGTCTTGCTGATAAGGTCTTAATTTAGAATTTGATAAATTTGAAAAAAGAACACCCCTGAACTTTCACACATGTTCTGGTTCTCTGAAAGCATCTGTTTTTATTTCAGACAGATTCATAAAATAGTTTCCTCATAGACAGGTATTATTGAAGACTGTGATAGAGCCAGTTTTTTAAGCATCTGCCATGTGCCAAGTGCTGTGTTAAGCTCTAGGGTTACAAAGAAAAGCCCAAACAAACAAACCAGGAGCTAAATCTAATGGAGATACCATGAACACAACTGTATACAAGTAAGTTATAGAGAGGATATGTTACAGATAATTTCAGAGGCAAGGTGCTAGGATTAAAAAGAACTGGGAAAAGCTGTTTTTGACAGAAGATGGGGCTGCAGCTGAGACTTGAAGCTCGGAGGTGGAGATGAGAGAAAGTGCAAGGCATGGGAGAGCCATATGAATATTCCCAGAGTCAGGGGATGGGGTGTCATGTGCCTAGAACTGCCAGGAGGCCAGTGTCACTAGATCTCAGAGTACTCAGAGCAGAATAAGGTGTTCAAAGACTGGAAAGGTAGGAAGGGACCAGGTTAAGAAATGCTTTAAAAGCCTCACAAAGGTTTTGGTATTTGATCCTGGAGATACTAGGGAATCAGTAGAGTTAATGAATAAAGGGGTGACCTGTGCTTCAGAAAGATGAATTTGACATCTGAGTGGAGGATAGACTGAAATGCAGAAAGACTTGGTGCAGGGAGACCAGCCAGGAGATTATTGCAATAGTTCAGGCATGAGTTGATGAAAACCTGCTCCTGGGTGGCAGGAGTATCAGGAGAAAAGGGGGTATGTATGAGAGATGTTGCAAAGGTCAACGTAATAGGACTTAACAACTGATTGGCTATGAGAGAGAATGAAGAAGAGACCTGGGTTAGGAGACTTGGGTGACTAGGAGGATGTTAGTGCCTTCAGTAGTAATAGTCAAACCTTTTTCAGGGCTGCTCATCCACCTTTGGTGTCTATCTGCCACTCAACTTACACCTGTGGCTCCAAGAAGCTGAAGCATGCCCACTGGTCACACCCAGGGAAAACAGTCTTGTCCTCCTGACTTTCATCTTGCTACTGGATTTTGATGAATCTGAGAGAGTGAGGCCGAACGCCTCACTGAAATCCAATTCAAGGTCAAGTCAAGACATCACTCACGATGTCATTGGTTCTCTTTGAAGACATAGACCAAACAGCAACAATAGAGAAATTAGGAAGAGGGAATAGGTTAGTTTTTATTTTTGTTTAGGTTTGGGTTTTTTTTTTGGTTGGGGGAGGAGCAGAGATAATGAGTTAGCTTTAGACATGTTAAGTTTAAGAAGTCTATGGAATATTCAATTTAAGACATCAAATAGACATTAGAGAAGAGACCAGGAGATAAGATAGGGCTGAACAGATAAATCTGAGAATCATCTGCATAGAGATGATAATTTAAATCTAAGGGAGCTGATGAAATTATCAAGTGAAATAGTTCAGAGGGAAAAGAGGGCTTAGGACAGAGCCTTGGGAGAGATCCTACAGTTAGTGGTCATGACTTGGATGAAGACCCAACAAATGAGACTGAAGAGAGGTCCATCGGTTAGAATGAAAACAAGAGACAGCAGCATGAAAACCCTAGAGAAAATAGGTCCAGAGCTAAAAATGAAAGAGGCTATATATAGCAAAAGGGTAGGAGATGCCTCACATAGCCCTAGTAGGAAGGAGAAAAAACACCCCAGGATCCTGAGATTAAAGGGGATTTTAGTTTTAGATCTGGAAATAACCTAAGAAAGCATTTGGTCCAACCCCATCCTTTAGGACCAGAGGATGAAAGGGTAGGATGTAGAGGGATCTTTAAGGTCATGTAGTACAAATCCCTCATTTTGTAGTTGAGGAAGCTGTGGCTCAGAAATATGAATTCAGTCAAGGTTGAATAGGAGATAGTAGCAAAGCCAGGTTTTGAAGCCAGACTGACTCAAAATCTAGCACTCCTTCCACTGAACCCTAAGTTTTAGAGTAGTGGTTTGATCTAAGTCTTATGAATCCTAATAATTGGCAGAATTAGGACTTGAATCCAGAACTTCAGACTCCAAATTAGGGTCCTTTTCATGATCTGTTACTGTCTCACCTATACTATACTGCAAAAACTTATTGAGCACCTCTGGTGTACAAGAAACTGTGTTAGGTATTGGGTATGTGAGGCATTAAATTCCTGTTGGGGAGACATAACACATACACACAAAAAGATAACTGTAAGGTATCATACAGTGAGTACCAAACGAATGAATAGACAAAACATGCTATGGGAGATCCCATGTAGGAAAGAGTAGAAAAGGAAGGCACTGTGTGGGGTGAAGGCATAATGATGGGGGTGAGGAACAGTAGGGATGGATACATTAAAAATTGCTATTTGGTGAAAATAAATGCACATAATTATCTTTCTAAACATATTCTTTAAACGAAGATGTGAGAAGCTGGAAGAGGAATAACGAACTCCCCCACCTTGACTTGTTCCTAGCTTATTGATTTGTGGTCACTAGCACAAGACTGGGATAGGGAAAGACAATGATCGGGGGTGGGGAGGAGTTGGGGGGGTAGTTCCCATTCCATATTCCTCCCCAAAACGGTCCCTAACGTCTGGAGCGGGGCTAGTGCCTGGGACAGCTAGAGGGCAGCGCAGAAGAGGAGAGTGGGACAGGGCGGGGGCAGGGCAAGGAAAGGCAAGGCAGGGGCAAGAAAGGAAAAGACGAAAAGAGGGAAGGGGAGGAGGAGGGAAAGGAAGAGAAAGAAGGACAGGGGAGGGGGAGGGGCCGCAGCTAGCGGTTATTCAGGGCGGGCAGTTCAAACCCAAGAGAGGGAAAGCAGTGGCGGCCCGACGCTACCTGGGATTGGGGGTTGCCATAGCCAGAGCATCCCTGGGGCCGAAGCCGGTGGCTCTGCCCCTTCCACGCCCTTCCCCACCACTCCCCTCTCCCCGCCCCCTTCTCCCTTTCCCTCTTGCCTCCCTCCCCAGCTCAGCAGCTTCAGCTGCTGCCATTCATCCATCCCAGAGGAGGCAGGAGGAGTCTGCCCTGGGTTTTGTAGTCTCTAGTTGGACGGGGGTGGGGGACCCCAGGTTGCTGGGGTTGCTGCTGCTGCAGGGGAGCAGAATTCCTGGGAGTCCCCCCTCCCCGCCCCCAGTTTGTTTTCCAGGTGCTGGAAAAGGGTGAGATGCGTTGAAGTTACCTGCTGCCTCCTGCCTCCTCTTTATCTCCCTCCACTGCAGGTGACTATACCCTCATAATTGTGTGTATCTCTCTCCCTCCCTGTGCCTCCCTGGCTTTCAGGGTCCTCAGGAAAAAAAACAAAACTACTTCGCCTTAGTGACTGGAAATCCACCCTTAACTTTCCAAAATGGATGGGGAGGGACAGGAGGGAGTAAAATTAATTAAAATGAGGAAAACTAGTGATGATTTAGGTGAAGCTAGGTTATCACCTATCCCCACCAACACATACCTTTCTCCAAGGGCAAGGAATTTATAGAACTCTGGCACCCCTCCTCCTCTTGAGAAACCTAATTAAGGAGTTTGTTCATAACATTCAGCAGTGTAAGGAGGGAAAAGAAGATTAAGATTTCTGTGGTATGAAAGGGTGAAGAACATTTCAAAATATTTTGTTTTTAAATGTAGCAATCATAGGTTCATAAATTTAGAGTTGCGTCACAGCATTTATATTCCACACCCTTCAGATTTTAGCACCTGAGAGGCTTATGATTATACTAAGCACAGTGTCTGGCTCATAGTAAGCATTCTTATTTACTGTTTTGCACTTCATCTCAGTTTTTTTTTCTCTAATTTGATCACGGTGATGCTGAGCTTTCTTCTGCTCCACCCCATCCCATGATCCCATCAATTGTTCAGAGAACAGGATACTTGTTTATGGTTTAATTATATTTTTTGCATTTGCAAAATTAATATAGTCCAGAGATTTCAAAGTTTATCTGATGATAGCTATCCTAGTTTTACAAATAGAGGAAATGTGGCTTCAGGATAAACTATTTCTTTCATTTCAATTAAAGTATCTACTAAACACCTCCTTACAGTAGAAGGCTGTGATTTGTTTTTTCCTTTACTGAGGGGGTCTGGATAATTATTGTAGTAATATCAACTGATTTATCAGGAATCTGTTATTACCTAAATGTATAATTTCTTAACTTCAGTAGTTTATAGCTTGAGGGACTTCTGAGGTCATCTCCAAATAATATCAATGTGATTATTCCAAGAAAATAATATTTTCAAATTATGTGCAGAGGGATGAAATTAATACATTAAAATCAAATTGAGAAGTAAAAAGAAAGTGTTAGTTGAGAGTGTAAACACTACAGGCGGTGAACCCTTCTTGTTTTTTCGGGTTCATCAATCCCTCTGATAGTCTGGCGAAGCCTATCAAGCCCTAAGAAAAAAAGAGTTTAGACCTCCTCAAACTTGGGTAGTTTTCAGACTTTATGGAAATCCCACCCTCCTCTTAGTATTTCTTAATCTTTGATCCTTGTTTCTGTTTGTACATTCTCCTCTCTGTAAAAAGAAATGGAATTCAATATACTCTTTTGTCTCATTGCTTTTCAATTCTGGGGTCTCAGAAAAGCTCTTGAGACATCTAGTGGTGAAGTAGCTGAATAGTTATTTCCTAGTCCCATTTTTATATATACAACAGCTGTATGATATGACTAAATGACTTTAGTAAAAATTATAGCTTATAAATATTTTAAAAATAGTTCCCAGAAATATTATGTCCTAATGATACATGCTGTAATATGTAAAATTTCCACTAAGCACTTATGAATTTATCAATTCCTTTAGGCCAGTGGGTTACTAACATAAATGTTTACATAAATTATATTCCTTGGCTAGTCAGTCAGTCAATAAATAGCTATGAAATGCTTACTATGTGCAGGCACTCTGCTAAGTGCTAAGGATATGAAAACAGGTAAAAGACAATCCCTGCCCTCAAGGAGCTTATCATCTACAAAGTTTCTAAAATTTCTGTTAACATCAGCAATAACAAAACATTTGCCATGGAGAAGACTCAACTAACTTTCTTGTCCTGAAGCTTCTTTAAAGAAGATGTTTAACTTAGGGAGGGATCTCAGAAGGCATCTAAGCCGACGCCCCTTCCCATGTTATAGGTAGAATTGTATAGTGGTTCTAAATTTGAAGTCAGACAACCAGGGTTCAAATCCTTGCTTTTCTTCTTACTGCCTATATAATCAATCAATAAACATTTATTAAGCATTTACTGTGTACCAGACACTGTGCTGAGCATTGGGGATATAAAGATGGAAAATGAAAGCACTTGCTCTCAATTTGCTTACAAGACAACACACAAAAGAAAGTTGAAAAATAGGGAGGAGGTGGAAAGAAGGAAAAGGAAATCCACTTAACAGCATAGTGAAGTCAGTCAAAGAAATTCCAAAGTAGTGCAGACAGATGAGAAATGAGGAGATATCTGAGTTGGCCTCACTCCTTCAGTAGAGGTTTGGAGTTCATAACTCCATGCTCCAATCCAAGAGAGACAAAAGGTACCAAGGCTAATGAGATCTTACAGGATAATTAACTAAACTGGGGCATGGTGGAGAAGTCAGAGAAGTCCAAAAGTATTTCAGGTGGGTGAGGTGATCATAGATAAGTTATTCCCTTTCTCTGAGCCCTGGTTTCCTCATCTGTAAAATAAGGAAATATTGGAGTAGGTGATTTTTTTAGATTATTTCCAGTTCTAAATCTATGATCTTTAACCCTCATCCCTAACTTGTGGTTGGAAAAGCCTCAGTTTGAATTCCTATAGTGATGGGGAACTCATGACCTGTCAAGGCAGTTGTTTGAGATTGAACAGCTTTAAATGCTAGTTTTCCCCTCATATTGAGCTGAAATATGTGTCTCTGGGGTAATAATTAACATTTATACAGGGTATCCTAAAAGCTTAGTATGGTTATAAACTTCAATAACTTTAAAACTACTCTAAGACATTTGGGACATCCTGTATAATGATTTATGATTTGCAAAGTGCTTTACAGATGACACCTTATTTGTATCATCTTTATGAAGTAGGTGTTATTGTTCCCATTTTACAGATGAGGAAACTGGGGCTGAGTGAGGTTAAGAGCCACACAGTAAGTCCTGAAGACTGGACTTGTACCCCAGTCTCCTTGACTCCATATCTAGCACTCCATTCAAGCTTTCCCTTCTTTCAGTTATTCTGAACTCTATAGTCTAGACTCAGAGCCTAGATGAATACAAATGCAAAAGAATGGGAAAAATTATCTTATCTTTCTGTCATTGAATCAGATAAATATTGTGTCAGAAGGAATATACTGACATTCTGGGTAAAAATTAGAAACAATAGTTTCTTTTCAGTCTCACTGTATATTATTAGATAGGATTTCTTCTTGAAATATTGAATTTACTTTTCAAAATTAGTAACAGAGAGCATGTCCTTAACAAATATCTACATATCATCTGTTAAATAATGTAGTTCACTAGATCATAGGATTAAGAGCTTAGAGATCTTCTAGCCTAGGGGCTCTTAATCTTTTGTGTGTGTCATAGACCCCTTTTGGTGGTCTCATGAGACCAATGCACCCTTAAATACATAAAATAAAACACATAGAGTTACAATGGAAATAAAATGTACTGAAATACAGTTAGCAAAATATGAAAAAAAGTTTACAAATCCCAAATTAAGAATCCTGATGTAGTTCACCCCCCTTCATTTTACAGGTGAAGAAACCAAAACCCCAAGAACGGAAGTGATTTGCCCAAGATCATACAGGTAGTAAGTATCTCAGGATCTCCAAGTTGGAAGCACCCTTGGAGGCCATTTTCTCCAGCCCATACTTGAAGAAGAAAATTCCCTACACCTTCTCCCAACATGGTCCTTTAGCCTCAGGGGAAGATCTCTCGTGGTGGAGACCTTGTTGCCCTCTGAAGCAGCCCGTTCCATTTTTTGATGGTTCTAATTGTTAAGAAATTTTTCTTCACATCATGCTTAAATCTACCTCTTTACCATTTCATCTAGTTCTTCCTTCTGGGACCAGGTAGAACTAGGATTATACCTTTTTCTTTTGACAATCCTTCAAATACTTGAGGACAGTCATTATATTGCCCCTAACTTCTCTTTTACGTCCAGTTCTTTCAAACAGTCCTCATATGTCATAATTTCAAAACCTTTCATCCTTCTGGTTACCCTTTTCTTTCCAGCTTATCAGTGTTCTTCCTAAAATGTGGCATCTAGGACAGAGCACAATATTGCAGAAGTGGTCTGACTAGGGTCGAGTGTGTGTATTTGTGTGCATATGTGTGTAGACATATATGTGTATACCCATATTTGAATATCATACATGCATACACACTCATACATACATATATATGTGTATTTGTATACACAATACATATGACAGTATTTAGCTAAAATATGATCTTATATTTTTAGATAAAATACTTCCTTATTTACATTTGTGAAGTGAATCCAGCATTTACCACAGTGTCTGACATATAATAGGTACTTAAACAATGTTTATAGACTATTGACTTGAGATTCAACCCAAAGTTCTAGCCTTTGAGATTAAAAAAATATATATCTTGACTATCCTCTAGTGTGTTATCTATCTCTCCCAGTTTTATGTCAGTAGCACATTTTATAAGCATGCCCCCTATACTTTTCTCCACATCATCTATAAAAATGTATTATAAAAATATTGGACCAAGCCCTTATCTTTCAGACACTCTTCTGGAGACCTCTTTCAAACTATTAATGACCATTCTCTGGGTTTCCCCACTTAATCATTTGAGAATATACCAAAGTGTGAGCTCATCTAGTCCATGTCTCTCTATCCTTTATCTAAGGCTAGCATGAGGAACTTTGTCAAATGCTTTGCTAAAATCTAAATCTTTCTTTAAAATCTAAGTAAGCTATCACTACAGTATTCTCCTGATGCCTACCCATTTCATAACCCTGTCAAAAAAAAATGAGATTCTTGTTTTGAGGAAGCCATAAAAGCTCTTTGCAATTCCAGATGTTAATTCACCATTGTTTTAATAATACCTCTTGAATTTCGGCACCAGAGGTCAAGCTCGCTGGTCTATGGTTTTCAAATTACACTTCCTTTTTTTGAAAATCACAACTGTATTTGCCCATTTCCAGTTCAAGGACCACATTTTTACTCTTTAAAGTTTTCCAAGATCATTGATTATAAGACTCCACATTGATCACAAGAGTTCACAATAACCTTGGCTAGTTTTTCCAGTTTCCAGGGATGGACTTTTTTTTGATACTGTGATTTGAGTGCATCAAGTGTGATTTACTATCTTGTAACATCTTGAAAAGTCAACTCCCTATTTTCCATTTTGGGGGTTCTTTTTTTCCAGTCCCTAGGTCATTTTCCTTGACAGAGATAATAGGAGACCAGGAAGAACTGAGTGTCTCTGCCCTCTCTTAGCATCCTTCTTCATTGTTCTGTCTCCCAGAGTCATCATCCTATTTCCTATGTCTATCTTCCTGTAAGATAGCTAAAAACTCTTTTCTCGTATCCTTAGCTCTTCTCACCTACCCACTTCCTCTAAGCTTTAAGAGTTTCTGAAACGATTCCAACAAAAACACGTGATCATTTTTCATTAATCCTAGGTTACGTGTCCTTCCCCCCCATTTTGAGCCTCAGTTTGCTCATCTATAGAATAAGAATAATAGTGCCCATTATACTTCCTTGGGTTGTTGTGAGGAACACATGTGACAGTCTATATAAAAAGTTAAAGCACTACCAGCTATTATTATTCTATCTTCTATACATGTCTTTATAAAAAAAGAAAACATCTATTCAACACCCACTGGTGTGCCAGATACTGTGCTAGGCACCGATGATACAAATACAAAAAAATGAAACAATTCCTACTCTTGATGAGTCGATACTCTATCAAGGAAATTGTGGACATGCAGAACATTCAGAAACCCTTAGTGAAATTTTAGCTTGAAAAACTTAAAGTCATTTTAATAAATTTAAAATTCTACAGGAGAAGCCAGCCCAGGAAGAGTGGGAAACTTATGGGAATGAAATTCTGTGGCCACAAAGAAAGAATTATTCCAGTGGGGAGGAAAAGAAGGAATTACCTAAAAAGACCAATGTGGATATACAAAGAGATGTGGATATATATCACCAATTTAGATTTTTAAAAGACATTTACAGAATGCTGATAGGAAATATACAATATGTACATAATAAAGGACAGGTGACATTAGGAAGCTTTAATGCTTTAGCATCAGGAAAGACTTGAGAGGCTGACTGCTAGCACCCATCTTTCTTAACTACCCTATATTTAATAGTGCTGAAGTGCCAGGCCTGGGATCAGGAAGATTCATCTTCCTGAGTTCAAATCTGGACTCAGAGACATACTGTGTGACCCTGGGTAAGTCACTTGACTCTATTTGCCTCAGTTTCTTCATCTGTAAAGCAAGCCAGAGAAGGAAATAGCAAACCACTCTAATATCATTGCCAAAAAATACCCAGAACAACAGCAACTGAACAAACAAAACATTTATTTTGTTATTATGCTGTATATGCTTATATAAAGGGTATCCTCAAAGTGCAGGTTAAAGTTTTAATAGCTATGATTAGAGCTGACTTCCTCTAAAGAATTTTAGTCCATGGAATTCTATCCTTTCTCTGAATCCTTTGAAATCTGCTTTCCCCAAATCTAGGATGCATATTCCTTCTCTATAACAAATTCTGAGATGGAGTGGTCACTTCTCTGCCTGGAGCCTATCATTTCTACAATTTCTTCTTTGTTGGTGAGTATCAGATCCAGAAGAGAAGTTCTGTTTGTGGTTCTTAGGCCTTTGGCAGAATGAAATTACCAATTTATCATGAAGGCAAGTCAAGAAGTAATTAGCAGTTTTTCTTAGAGAGGGAGGGAGGGAGGGAGGGAAGGAGGGAGGGAGAGAGAGAGAGAGAGAGAGAGAGAGAGAGAGAGAGAGAGAGAGAGAGAGAGAGAGAGAGAGATATGGGGGAGAGAGAGGGAAGAAAGAGAGGGGAGAAGGAAGGAGGGAGGGAGAAAAGGAAAGGGAGAGGGAAAAAAGAAAGAAAAAAGTGAGAGAGAAGGAAAGAGGGAGGGAGGGATGGGGGAGAGAGAGGGAGAATGAGCATACTCTAGCAGATGGCAAGATGACTGAAACTTCCATCCCTACTGTAATCATTTTAACCTTTGTTAGGCTTGGGTTCCATTTTCCAAATTCCTCTATTCTCCATTTTCTTCAAGTTATCTTTAGTATATTCTGACAGAGTATATGATTCTTCCTCCTTTGATGTTTCATCTAAGTACTCTTTTCCACTCTTGTCTCATGAATTTCCTCCCTTGAGCATATCTTCTTAATCAGTATAATACTGTTTCTCTGCCTCTCCCCTAGATTAACCCCTATTGCTTAACCTATCTTGTTTTGTTTGGATAAGGTATACACTTTTAGGGTCATCTTCCATAAGCCCTGTCCCTCCAGGCCACAGTTATATCTGAGAGGTCATGGAGTTTGCCTCCTTGGGTTAGGATCTCTAATATATATATAGCTTGTTAACCTCAATTTTGTGCATTTGTATAGATACTGGAGATTTTATTGCTGTTATTTTTTTTTTCATTTAAAAAATTTTTTTTCTCCTATAAATTTCTGGGCACCTTTATCTTTCATTCATCCTACATCTTAAGTACTCTTGTTGGTATTTTGCTGGATATATATATACACACTTCCCCTTACTTCTCCCTGCCTCCCCCGTACCCCACTCTCCTTCCTTAAGGCCCTTTTGATTAGTACAAGACTCCACACAAATTCTTACCATTCCTGATCAGATATACTTTATCTCTAGCCAAGACCCTGACATTCCTATATTTTAAAGTGTGTTCCAGAAATCAAATCCCATTCTCAGATTCTATTTTCTTCATTAGTTGTTTACTTCCTGAATGCCTCCTTTTTTTCCCTCCTGAAGACCATGTTTTTGATTGTCTGTGGTGATTAAAATATAGCCTGTGCCCTTTGGTCTGCAGTTTCTTGCCTAAACCTTTACAAATCCTTAGCATGTAGAGCTAACACTTAAACTCTTCTAACTCAGGGCCTTTGTGTTGAGATGCATCTGTAAAAAGAGGTATAAATAAGAAAGTGAATGTACCTTGATAAATATAGAAAATAGTGGTTCCCATGAGTAAAGGACCTGTAGAGGATCATATAGCTATTGCAAGTAGTTCACAAATTTATATCATATATGCTATCAATCAATAGATACCACTAATACAACTATTTTGTGGAGGTACTTGGAATTTTTTGTTGTTAAAAATGTGTCTTCATATTTTAAAAATTAGAAACCAATGATATAAAATCCATTCTTTCAACACGTTTTTAGCAATCAAGAAACATTTATTAAGTACTTACTATGTGCCAGTAATTCCGCTAAGTGCTAGAGATATAAAAAAGAGGCAAAAAATGATCCCTGCCTTCAACTAGGCACAGTCACAATCTTATGGGTGAGAAAACAACTACAGAGATACAAACAGGATATGAATAGGAAGTAATTAAGAGAGATAAGGCACTGGAATTAAGAAGGGTTGGGGGAAAATTCCCTTTATTTGTTAGACGCTGTGTGATCCGGGGCCATCACTAGTCATCTCAACTTTTGTCTTGTCACTAGAGTGAGAATGAGTTTGTGCAGCCCGCCTTCACTTAAATCTAATTCACGAGCAAGTTAAGCCATCACCCCTGTGATGTCGTTGGTCCTCTCTAACAAAGGATGCACAACAGCAGATGCTGTGCAGAGAGTGCTGACCTAGGTGCTGAAGAAAGATACGGAGCTTAAGCAAGATGAGTCTTTGCATTCTGAGAGTTTGCAATCTAGTAGGGAGAGGAGATTTAAATATAGACAACTATATAAATTACATTAGTAGATCAGAGAATTATGAGCTAAAGTACTGTGGGAAGTCAGGTGGATGGGGTGAGAAGAAGCAAGCAATGAAAAGAAATCATAAAAGACTTTATGGAGGACATGGCACCTGGGCTATGTCATGAAAATTGTACAAAACTTCAAGAAGGGAAGGGGAGGAAGGACCTTCCAAGCACAGAAAATAATTTGAGTAAGCTCAAGGTGTCTACAATATAGTCATCCTGGACTTAAATTATGAGAGTTTATGACCAGTGTCCCAGCTTCTAATTTCTCTTTCATATACATGACATATACTTACATGTACAGGGGGTCATCTTAGTACTATTAAAGCTTAAGCACTGAGACTTTCGGATCAATCAGAATCCAAGTCAGTAAAATTAATAGCATCCTAAGATTGTATAGCCCATCTTCTGCGATCTTTTGTTATCAATAATAGCAGCTTGATTCCTTTGCACGTTTTTCTAAGAAGTAAGATTCATCATATCAGAACAGAGTAGTAGTTTATTCAAAAGCATCTTTTCTCACACTCTAAAAGTGTAAATAAAGAATTCAGGGGGCAGAAATCACTAGTTGCTCTAGGACAAACAAGAGACAGTAGTAAAAAGACACATGTATATTTCAGTATCATCATAATTATAAGAAAAGTAAGAAAATTAACTCTCCCTTTTTGTTTAAAAATGATCAAATTTTATTTTCCATGTACAAATTTTTTCAAAAAAATATTTATGACTAGTTTTTTAGACATCTGGATAGGTAACCTGACTGAGGGAGTGTAGATTTTCGTCCTTAGGTTGTCATTAACATTTCAAAGTAATATTTGATGCCCTTTGGCATGGATATTTTGTGATTAGATGTGGCAGATAGGAAGTGCAGAGGATAGAGCTCTAGACTTGGAGTCAGAAAGACCTGAGTTCAAATTCATACTAACTACTTACTAACTGTGTGACTTTGAGCAAGTCACTTATCTTCTGTCTGTCTCAATTTCTTCATCTACAAAATGAGGATAATAATAGCATCTACCTCCCAGGATTGTTGTGAGGATAAAAGGAATAATATTTGTCAAGTGCTTTGTAAGCCTAAAAGCATTATATAAATACTTGCTATTGTTAGTATTTAAAACCTATAGATTCTACTTATTCTACTGCTATGAAGCATTTTACTGTTATGTGCATTTAATGAGGTTGCTTTATCATAGTTTTACAGTAATTTCACATGACTTAGAATCAAAAGCTTAGGAAGCACTTGGTCAGTCATTTTGGAGGTAAAATTTGTTTTAAATTTACAGAAATCAAGATTCTGAAGATGTCAGACAGTTCCTCCGTCGAAGCTAGTGTCACTTTAAGAAATGGGGTGGAATCTCCTAATGTCAGTTTCAAGTGTTCCAGCTTTGGAGGTTTCTCATCCACATCTTCATTTCAAGATAGCGGCTACAGTGACTCTCTCAAGGCTTCCAGCTTTGACTATACTGATGTGGAAAACATAGAAAAAAATACAAAAGTCTTATCATCCACACAGGAATACTCTGAAAATTCTAGTCTGGGTTTCACCTGTTCTGTGGACTCTCCCACTGAAAATAACTCTAGTTCTTTTTTTAGGAAAGAGATGAATGAAGTCACAGAGCTTTGTGAAACTCCAAAAGTAACTAGAAAGAAAACACTTTTCCGTAGAAGGTTGAATATAGCAAATATTGTTTCAAGAGAGGACACAGTACACTTTGATAAGCAAAACTGTTCTTTAGGAAGCTGTGCAAAAGCATCGCCTGTGAGTCATCTCCTCAGTTTTGAAGAAAGAGCTTCAAAAAGGGGTTTAGCGTCCCAGAGACAAACCATTTTCACTCCTGTAGCCATCAGTACTTTGAAAGCAGATGAAGCCCCTTCTAATGGTCAAAAATTGAGACTTTCTTTTTCTCAGCATAAAACATCCACAATTGATGACTCCAAAAGTGATTGTAGCCTATTTGAAGTTGAGTGCATCTCTCCAATTCAGGGAAGCAGCTGTACAGATGCTCTCACCAATGACTTTGGGGATAGCATTTTAAGTATTAATGGAGAGACTACAGGCCCCGGGCTGCCGGGATCATCTTCTCGTGAGGCTCTCTGTGAGACAAATGAAGATATATTTGTAACACCTATCAGTAACCTAGTAGCAAACATTAAGTTTTGTGGTTATAGCCCAGCTGAGGTGATAGATAATATTTCCACACCCGAAGATAGTGGTTTTAATTCTCTGGGTCTGGATAAGTCACAAGATTCCTTTTCTGATCATGAAGGTTCTTTTCAAGAACTGTTTCAGAAATCCCTGGGGACTGGGAGGACTTTGGGCACGAAGAAAAAGCCAAAAAATGTAGGAAGAGTGAGAAGATTGTCCACACTTAGGGAACGTAGTTCACAATCTGAAACAGAAGAAGATAAGCCTTTTGTGAATTCTGGCTTTAAAGCAAAAATAGCAGCAGCTTCTGGCAT
The DNA here is from genome assembly GCA_023548195.1 of Bettongia penicillata ogilbyi. Lineage (NCBI taxonomy): Eukaryota > Metazoa > Chordata > Mammalia > Diprotodontia > Potoroidae > Bettongia > Bettongia penicillata. The sequence goes on along the minus strand of JAJHZJ010000047.1, from coordinate 5,409,518 downwards.
TTCTCCAAATGAACAGATTGATAATAATAGTGGAGATTCAATTTTAGGTCTTAAGGATTTATCAAAGACACCTGCTTTAAAACTGGTTCATGAGATTATCATGAAAAGCAAAAGGAAGAGATTTCAGCAAACCAATGTACAAACCCATCTAAAGGATGTTGAGGGTGAGGAAGTATCCTTACTGGAATATGTACTTGCAGGACTTATTGGCAAGAAGATGGGTCTGGAAAAACTGGACATCTTAACAGAATTAAAACTTAGAAACTTAAAACATATTCTTGCTATGGTATTAAATGCCTTGACAGTGGAAAATCTATGCAGGTAAGAAATGAAATATATTATCACATAAAACTGCCCTTTCACTGCTATTTGTAATATGTAAATTTGTGTAAATGAGAAGAGGTTTTCTATTTTTCCGTATTTTGCGTCATCTCAACTTTTGAGATTTAAAATTTGAGCCACCCAGACATCTTGGATAAGGTTCTCTTTGGAGCTTGTTAGTAGATTTCCTACTAGGAAGAAGCACTTTTGGAGAAAGACAAAAGAGACTTTATCCAGTTGGTAAGTATGCCTATTTTACCAGCTGGAAAGAGACTTCCTAGAATTTTAACTTGGAATTTTAAACATAGAAGACTTTGTTTCAACAAAGCTGTTTGGTTGACTTATTCTTCTTTACAATGCATATACTGTTATCAAATTGTCTTTTTCCAACATTAAATATGACCATATTTGATCACTACTTATCAGATAATATAAATCAGGATATGTGATCATGGAGAGGAGACAAGATGCTGAGGGTAAAATATGAGGTATGCAATAGAAAATAGGTTATCTAAAGACTTCCTTAGTGGTGAAATGTTTAGGTTGGACTAGTATGACCTTTTAAGATACCTTTCAACTCTGAATCTGTTGTTTTAGGATTAACTTCCTTGTACTTAGAAAAGGTTTTCTTAATTAAATGTTCAGACTGAGGAAATAAGAATTCTTCTATTATTCACCCAATAATAGTATTATTTAATCAGCATCTTAGGATTTCAAAGAATTGAGGGATAGGAGGATGTGATGTTTAAAAAGTTAGGGAGACATAGTTTCTAGGTAATTGAAAATTTTATTAATAATGCTAGCATATTATTAATAAAAGGGATGGTCATTTGACCATCTCTCTTAGACCAAAGATGAATTATGGCAGTGGGCTTGTATTTTATATGCCCTTGGTCTTCTTGAGGGTGACAGTCAACTCTGATTGGTTAACAGTTAATAAGAGAATGAATATTATAATGAAAGATGGATCTGTTCTAATGAGGGGTTAGAGGATGTGACTTTGATCACCCCCTAACCTGGGGAAATCTAGAAAAAGAATCTATATCCTTCACTGAAGTCTGAGTAGAACATAATTGGAGGAGTGAGGGTGGGTGGGGGAAGGAGTTTAGTTTAAATTCCTTGTAAAGGGTGGGGTAACAATACCTATAAGGAGAATGTTAATCCTTTCTACTCTCATCCATGCTGTCCTTCAGAGGCTGAGCCTTGAAATGAGGGCTTTAGAAAAAGAAGGAGAACTCTGGATCTACCCAAATCATTGGTTATGAATAGTCATTTCTCTTAAGGAGAAGAGCTATAGCAACAGAAATAAAGTTTCTTACAGGAACAGTATGTATACTAGGGAAAAAAATTTAAATTTCTTTTCTTGAGGAGAAAGCGGGGTCAGTGGCTTTCCCTCATCTCCCAACTGCTGCTTTACAGAAGTTCTGGGCTAATTCTCCAGAATTCCTCATTCTCAGAGGTTGAGTCTGTTTTTCAAATAGTCATTACCACCTTCCAAACCCACAAAGAATTGCCACTAATGGGTAAACTATGTCACATTTCTCTTCCCTACAACCTCAGATTTCTCTTACTTACTTTGGCCAGGGGAGTTCCTAGGGATAGATGATGCTCACTTATACTCAGAATAGAAGTAGTAGTTGTTGACATTTATATTATACTTTCTTATTTGAGCCTCACAGTAGCATGCATGGTAGCTCATGAATAGGTTATCCTTATTTCACCAAGGAAATAAGAAAAGTTAAAAAATCAAGTCACCTACTAATAAATGGCAGAGCCAGTACTAAAATACAGACCTCTAATTCACAGATCAGCCGTTCTTTCTACTATACTTCCCTTTCTGTCTTATTGGTTTTTTTTTTTTTCTGAACGTAATCCAAATGGAAAGGGCATTTGCATTTGCATTGTAGACCCAGAAAAGAGGATTGTACGTGAAACTACAGGGTTCTTTTATGTACAACTTACTCTCCCCACTTTTGAAGTCTTAAAACTTAAGAGTAGGCAGGGTACAGTGGAGAAAGTGCTGAACCTGGAGACAAGGTAGATCTGGGTTCAAATCTTCCCTTCTGACGTTGAGGAGTTGTATAATTATCACCTAACTCTCCCAAGTCTCATTTCTTCATCTGTAAAATGGAAATAATAATACTTGTAGTACTATAAATCAAAGGGATGTTGTAAAAGTTGAGTAAGATGATGTTCATGAAGTATGTTGCAAACATTAAAGCATTATATGAATGTTAGTTGTATTTATTGTTAATAATAAAACCACTGAGTACAGATTGTATCAGGATAGGAGAAAAGGTGGATAAATAAATCACTTGATGGTCTTTTGGTAAAGAATTGTATAATTGAGGATAGGTAGGTAGTGCAATGGATAGAATGCCTGGCCTGGAGTCAGGATGGCTCATCTTCCTGAGTTCATATCTTGCTTCAGACTCTTACTAGCTGTGCGACCTTGGGCAAGTCATTTAACCCTGTGTGTCTCAGTTTCATCTGTAAAATGAGATAGAGAAGGAAATGGCAAACCACTGCAGTATCTCTGCTGAGAAAAACCCAAATGGGGTCACGAAGAGTCAGATACAACTGAGTAACAACATTGTATAATTAAGCACCACCCTGCCTTATTTGCCTGTATTATTTAAGCCACAAAATGTGGAAAAACTAAATTGATTACTGATAAAGATAATTAAAGAAGTGAGAAAAAGAAAAAAGCCAAAGCATTTAGGTAAGGGTTAGAAAGGAGTCTGTCATCAACTTTTCTGACCAGTTTCTATTCATTCCTTTTCCAATGATGTGATCCCCACTCTGCATGTTTCCAGTTGTCCACACTCTGTGACTTGATTTGGAAGTATGTTCCCACTAATACTTAGAACTTGGTATGCTAAAAGAGAATTGAAGCAGGTGATATAGCTCTGTTGACACTCATGTTGACCCCTGATGGGCTAGTTCCTGTTCTCTTCTTTAGAGAGACCAATTCTGTTCATTATGAGGTATATATGATTTGCTTTGTTGAAGTGTAATGTTAGATTCATAGACAGAGTTGGAATGGACCTAAAAGACCATATAGTCCAACTTCTTCATTTTTAAGCTAGGGAAACTGAGTCACAGAATGGATAAGTGACTTATCCAAGGTCATACAAGTAGCAAATAGCAGAATTGAGATTTGATCATGAATCACTTCTTTCTACTACGTTAACTGAAGACACAGCAAGTAAAATTTAAATATCACAAGGAGGTCACTTTGCAAATAGGAAAGGCTTTTACCAGTCAACCCTTTCCTGTATTCCTCATTCCTTCTTTTTTTTAAATAATTATTTTATTTTCAGTGTTCTATAATCACTTCCATATATCTTAGATTTTTTCCCCTTCCTCCCCCTTCTTCCCATCTCCCTTCCTACTCCCTCCCCGAGATGACTTGCAATCTTGGGTTCTACACATACATTCCTATTAAATACAATTTCACCATAGTCATGTTGAATAGAAGAATTAGAATGAATGGGAGAAACCATAAAACAAAACAAAACATAGCACAAAATAAAATGGTCTGCTTCATTCTGCAATCCAATTCCATAGTTCTTTCTCTGGATGTGGAAGGTGATTTGCCTCAAAAGTCCACTGGGAATTTTTTAGGTCCATGCATTGCTACGAAGGACTAAGTCTACCAGAAAAATTCCTTGCTGTATACAAAGTTCTCCTGGTTTTGCTCCCTTCACTCAGCATCAGTTCATATGAGTCTTTCCAGGCCTCTCTGAAGTCTTCCTGTTCATCATTTCTTATAGCACAGTAGTATTCCATTACATTCATATACCACAACTTGTTCAGCCATTTCCCAATTGATGGGCATTCCCTTGATTTCCAGTTTTTGGCCACCACAAAGAGAGCTGCTATAAATATTTTTGTACATGTGGGACCCTTTCCCATTTTAATGATCTCTGTGGGATACAGTCCTAGAAGTGGTATTGTTAGGTCAAAGGGTATGCCCATTTCCACTAACAATGAATTAGTGTTCCAACTCTCCCACATCTTCTCCAACATTTATCATCATACTGTTTTGTCATGTTAGTCAATCTGATAGGTGTGATGTGATACCTCAGAGTTGTTTTGATTTGCATTTCTCATTTCATTTTGAACCTCTTTTTCCATTTGGCTAATTCTGATTTTGAAAGCATTCTTCTCCTCATTGGCTTTTTGAACCTCTTTTGCCAATTGAGTGAGCCTATTTTTCAAGGTGTTATTTTCTTCAGCATTTTTTTGGGTCTCCTTTAGCAAGGTATTGACCCATTTTTCATGCTTTTCTTGCATCTCTCTCATTTCTCTTCCCAGTTTTTCCTCCACCTGTCTAACTTGATTTTTAAAATCCTTTTTGAGCCCTTCCATGGCCTGAGTCCACCAGACATCCACCTGGGATGTCTGGGATACAGAGGCCCTGACCTCCACATCTTTCCCTGATGGTAAGAATAGTTCCTTGTCATCAGAATTGAAAGGTGGGAACATCTGTACCCCCTCAAAGTAGCTCTCTATAGTCTTATTTTTCTTCCCTTTTCTGGGCATTTTCCCAGCCAGTTACTTGAGTTCTGAGATTCCTGTCCACTCCCACCTAGATCCGCCCAGCTAGTGCTTGGGGTCTGAGATTCAAATGGGCTTTCAGTGGCAGGCGTGGCTACTATTCAATGTGAGCTTAAGTTCTGGTACTTGGGTGGGGGCAGGGCCGCCTCCCAGGCTCAGTTCCCTCAGGGGCTTATGCAGAGACCTTCAGTAATGGGGTGGGTGGGGGCAGGGCCGTCTCCCAGGCTCAGTTCCCTCAGTGGGTTTATGCAGAGACTTTAGGTAATGGCCCTGAACTTCTGCCTGCTGGTCCGGGAGTCCCGGGGGCCGCCACTGCTGCCTCTGCCTCCCGAGGGGCCCTGAGCCACGGAGACACCCTGCTCCCCTCTCGGCCAGCCTAGAAGTCTCTCTCACTGACCTGTAGCATCTGTGGGCAGAGGGACTTTCCCGGCCGCCAGAGGTTTCGTCCCTGAAGCCTGCTCGGATCTGCTCCTCTTGGCCATGGGGCCCGGGGTGGACTCTGCTGTCCGGAGCACGACAGACCCCTGAGGACTACTGTCCAGGGCTCTCTGGAATGGAAATCTTTTCCATTGTGTTTCTGCGTGCCTTGCAGTGCTCCAGAATTCGTGGGGAGTTCTTCTTGCAGGAAATATGTGGGCTGTGGGTTCAGAGCTAGCATACATGAGTCTTTCTACTCCACCATCTTGGCTCCACCCCCTTGATTTGCGTTTCTCTAAACAGTGATTTAGAGCATTTTTTCTTATGACTATAGATAGCTTTAATTTCTTTCTCTGAAAACTGTCTGTTCATATCCTTTTACCATTTATTAATTGGGGAATGACTTATATTCTTGTACATTTGACTCAGTTCTCTCCATGTTTTAGAAATGAGGCCTTTATCAGAGACACTAGTTGCAAAATTTTTTCCCAATTTTCTGCTTCCCTCCTAATCTTAGTTGCTTTGTATTTGTGCGAAACCTTTTCAATTTAATGTAATCAAAATTATTCATTTTGCACTTCATAATGTTCTTTATCTCTTGTTTGGTCATCTTCATTCCTTCTTAGGTAGAAAATAACCTCTCAATTTGGAGAGAGGAAAAAGAGCCAAGAGTCAGAGTGATCCCAGTGGGTACTAGTGTCACAATTATTGGCATGATTCTGACTTTCTCCCTGACAAATAACAATCTAAATTATTAATAAGGAAGCGATTACCTGTTCTAAAATTATTCTTTTTTCCCTTAATATTTAGCCCTTATGGATTGATTGTAAAAGTGGTCAATACTGTTATACCAGGTGTTTTGGTACATGGTATTCTCAGTTTACTGAATGTAAAAGCTGTGTCTCATTTTCTTTGAGCATACAAATATTGACTTACTAGTCTGTTACTGAAATGAACTTACAAGTATGTCTCTTTACTATATATAAGCATATTGTGACCCCTTTCCCTAATCTTTGGACAGTAACTAAACAAAAGATGTTAAATTTCATATTTTTTGATGAAATGTAGGCATTATTAACAGATAAATCTTTCGTATCTAAAAGGTAAATGATGTGTTTTTTTAAGTGTTCAAAATTAATAAATTTGTCTTTGAAAAAATTCAGCATTAGATCTTCTGAAAAGCTTCTAATGTTGCTTTGATGATATTTGAAGAAGATCATGATATTAGATATTCTCCAAGTAGACTTCTTTTTGTTGTTGTTATTGTCTGGGTCTGTGATTTCACTGGTATAAGAAATTCCCTCTATGGAGAAGCTTCCCATCAATGCTGATCAGCAGTTCTATAATTTGTTATTTTAGAGAGGTGACTGGGATACTAAAACATGAACTGATTTGTCCATGGTTCCACAATTAGTCTGCATCAGAGACCTTAAACTCCAGTCTTCCTGACTCTGAGGGTACTATGCCTCTTTTTACACTAGCCAAATTTCCAAGAGACTAATTTATAAAACAGAATTTATTAATTTGCCTTGAGAAATATCTTTGCCAATTAGAGAATCTCCTTCAGAGGAAAAACAGCATTTTCCTGTTAGGCAACGGGTGACATAGTGGATAGAATTCTGGATTCAGTGTCAGGAAGACCATTGTTCAAATCCTACTTCTTACTATGTGAGACTAGACAAGTCACTTGCTCAGCCTCAGTTTCCTCATCTATAAAATGGGGATCATAATAATGCCCACCTTTCAGTGCCATTGTGATGATCCAATGAAATAGTGTATGTAAAGTGCTATATAAATGGTATCTATTATTAGGAAGAAAACTTATTGATGAGGCACCGATAAGTGTTCTCTACTTGGCAAATCTATTTCTTATAGTAATAAACTGGAATTCTCTTTTGTCAATTATTCCTTTGGGAGTTTGGCCAGTATGAGCCATGTCTTCAAGAACTGAGTAAACTTAAAAAAATAGGATTTCAGAGCTTGCAATCTGATCCCTGGTGACTGCCATCAAGGCAAAGATACCCTGTGAGGTCCAGTCTAGAAGACCATGCCTGCCAGCTAAATCTAATACCATCTTCATTGTCCAAACAATAGACTTTGTTAGCTAGTTCCATACAGCTTGGATGAATGACTGAAGCTTTTATGAAGTGCTAACTATCTGTGAATCACCAAGGGCTAAGCAGTGCAGATACAACCAGGAAAGTATAACACAGTCCCTGATCTGAGAGCATATAATAGATAGTATATAATGATATACCATTGTTATTAACTATTTTAAGCCAAGTGTCAAGTTTATATATAGTAAACACTGAATTGTGCTGTCTTATCTACATGGTATTGTTATGCTATTTTCCCAATATATATGCCTTCCCATGGCAGTAGTGTAATGAAAAGAGTGAGAACCTTTGAGGAGAGATCTGGGTTCCAATCCCACCTCTGACACTTAATCATTGAGTGACCCTGGGCAAATCAGTCACTTAACTTCTCTGAAACTCATTTATTTTCCTTTGTAAAATAGAGATAAAAATCTCTAGTACTTCATAGGGTTTTCAGGATCAAATAAGATAGTACATATAAAGAACTTTGCAAACCATGAATCATTAGATAAAATATCAGCTGTTGTTATAGAAATACAAAGTTTTATGAAAGAACATTTTTTCATACAAAATTTGTAATATAGAAGTGTAGAAGACTAAAAGAGCTAAATGTAGAAGACTAAAAGAGCTAAAATATTGATTCTAGAATAACTTTAAGCTAAATTTAATTCTGTGGACTAATTATAATTTACGAATTTTTCTTTTTATTATAGTGTTTGGAGAGTAAGCAAAAATTGGCGTGAAATTGTTGTGCAAGATAAAAAAGCAAATCAAAGGAGGAAAGTTTACATACAACAAATGAAGGCAGATTCCAGGGTAATGATTTTTTTTTTTCTTTTCCTAAAGTGGCTTTTTTCATAATTTAATAGACCAATTCTTAAATTATGTATAACATACAGGTTTTACAATAATATGTATGAATTATTTTTCTTGATAACTTTAACCTTTGTGATTTATACAGTATTGACATTTACATTTATTTTGCCTAATAGTACTTCTACCTGGTCCATGAATAGAAGAGACACCACTATAACATTATTTTTTGTTCAGTTGTTTCAATCATGTCCAACTTTTCGTGACCCATTTGAGGTTATCTTTTTTTTTTTTTATTTAACTTTTTACATTCATTTTCACAAAATTTTGGGTTCCAAATTTTCTCCCCTTTTCTCCCCTCCCCCCACCCCAATACACTGAGCATTCTAATTTTCCCTATCACCAATCTGCCCTCTCTTCTATCATCCCTCCCTTCTCTTGACCCTATCTTCTCTTTTCTCCTGTAGGGCCAGATGACTTTCTATTCCCCATTACCTGTATTTCTTATTTTGTAGTAGCAACAACAATACTAAACAATTGTTCCTAAAACTTTGAATTCCAAATTTTCCCCATCCCTCCCTCCCCACCCATTCCCTTTGGGAAGGCAGGCAATTCAATATAGGCCATATCTGTGTAGTTTTGCAAATGACTTCGATAATAGTCATGTTGTGTAAGACTAACTGAATTACCCTCCATCCTATCCTGCCCCCCATTGTTTCTATTCTGTCTTTTGATCCTGTCCCTCCCCAAGTGTTGACTTCAAATTGCTCCCTCCTCCCATTGCCCTCCCTACCATCATCCCCCCATCCCTTGCTTATCTCCTCCCCCACTTTCCTGTATTGTAAGATGGGTTTTAATACCAAAATGAGTGTGCATTTTATTCCTTCCTTTAATTGAATGTGATGAGGGTAAACTTCTTGTTTTTTTTTTTCTCAGCTCTCCTCTTTTTCCCTCCATTAAAAAGTCTCCTGCTTGCCTCTTCAATGAGAGATAATTTACCCCATTCCATTTCACCCTCTTTCCTCCCACTATATTTCTCTCTCATCATTTACCTTAATTTCTTTTAAGATATGGTCCCATCCTATTCAATTCACTCTGTGCTCTCTGTCTCTGTATGTGCGTGCATGTGTGTATGTGTGTGTGCGTGCATGCGTATACATGTGTGTGTATCTGTGTGTGTATAATCCCACCAACTACCCAGATGCTGAAAAATTTTAAGGGTTACAAATATTGTCTTTCCATGTAAGAATGTAAACAGTTCACTTTTGGTAAGTCCCTTAAGACTTCTCCTTGTTGTTTACTTTTTCATGCTTCTTCTCATTCTTGTGTTTGAAAGTCAAATTTTCTTTTCAGCTCTGGTCTTTTCATCAAGAATGCTTGAAAGTCCTCTGTTTCATTGAAAGACCATATTTTCCCCTGAAGTATTATACTCAGTTTTGCTGGGTAGGTGATTCTTGGTTTGAGCCCTAGTTCCTTTGACTTCTGGAATATCCTATTCCACGCCCTTCGATCCCTTAATGTAGAAGCTGCTAGATCTTGAGTTATCCTGATTGTATTTCCACAATACTGGAATTGTTTCTTTCTAGATGCTTGCAAGATTTTCTCCTTGACCTGGGAGTTCTGGAATTTGGCCACAATGTTCCTAGGAGTTTCTTTTTTTGGATCTCTTTCAGGCGGTGATCGATGGATTCTTTCAATACTTATTTTGCCCTCTGGTTGTAGAATCTCAGGGCAGTTTTCCTTGATAATTTCATGGAATATGATGACTTCCATGGCTCTTTTTTTGATCATGGCTTTCAGGTAGTCCCATAATTTTTAAATTGTCTCTCCTGGATCTATTTTCCAGGTCAGTTGTTTTTCCCATGAGATATTTCACATTCTTTTCCATTTTTTCATTCTTTTGGTTTTGTTTGGTGATTTCTTGGTTTCTCAGAAAGTCATTAGACTCCATCTGTTCCATTCTAATTTTGAGAAAACTATTCTCTTCAATGAGCTTTTGAACCTCTTTTTCCATTTGGCTAATTCTGATTTTGAAAGCATTCTTCTCCTCATTGGCTTTTTGAACCTCTTTTGCCAATTGAGTTAGCCTATTTTTCAAGGTGTTATTTTCTTCAGCATTTTTTTGGGTCTCCTTTACCAAGGTATTGACCCATTTTTCATGCTTTTCTTGCATCTCTCTCATTTCTCTTCCCAGTTTTTCCTCCACCTGTCTAACTTGATTTTCAAAATCCTTTTTGAGCTCTTCCATGGCCTGAGTCCACCGGACATCCACCTGGGGTGTCTGGGATACAGAGGCCCTGCCCTCCACGTCTTTCCCTGATGGTAAGAATATTTCCTTGTCATCAGAATTGAAAGGTGGGAACATCTGCACCCCATCAAAATAGCTCTCTATGGTCTTATTTTTCTGCCTTTTTCTGGGCATTTTCCCAGCCAGTTACTTGACTTTTGAGATTCCTGTCCACCCCCGCCTAGATCTACCCAGCTAGTGCTTGGGGTCTGAGATTCCAATGCTGCTTCCCTGTCTCAGGGCTATCCGCAGGGGGAGCAGCTGCTATTCAATGTGAGCTTAAGTTCTGGTGCTTGGGTGGGGGCAGAGCCGCCTCCCAGGCTCAGTTCCCTCAGGGGCTTTATGCAGAGACCTTCAGTAATGGGGCGGGTGGGGGCAGGGCTGGCTCCCAGGCTCAGTTTTCTCAGGGGCTTTATGCAGAGACCTTCAGTAATGGAGCGCGTGGGGGCAGGGCCACCTTGCAGTCTCAGCTCCTTCAGGTGGTTTATGCAGAGACCTTCAGTAATGAAGATCCTGCCTGCTCGGGTAGTCCCGGGGGCCGCCGCCGCTGCCTCTGCCGCTGCCTCTGCTGCTGCCTCTGCCTCCCAAGGGGCCCCGAGTCACGGAGACACCCTGCTCCCCTCTCGGCCAGCCCAGAAGTCTCTCTCACTGACCTGTAGTGTCTGTGGGTGGAGGGACCTTCCAGGCTGCCGGAGGTTTTGTCCCTGAAGCCTGCTCGGATCTGCTCCTCTGGGGCTGCCTGGCCAGGGCAGGGCAGGGGTGGGCTCCGCTTTCCGGGGCGCGACAGACCCTGGGGACACCTCTCCAGGGCTCTCTGGAACGGAAATCTTTTCCACTATGTTTCTGTGTGCCTTGCAGTGATCCAGAATTTGTGGGGAGTTCTTCTTGTAGGAAATATATGGGCTGTGGGTTCGGAGCTAGCATACGTGAGTCTTTCTACTGCGCCATCTTGGCTCCACCCCCATTTGAGGTTATCTTGCCAAAGATACTCAAGTGGTTTGCCATTTCTTTCTCCAGCTCATTTTACAGATGAAGAAACTCAGGCAAACAGGATTAAGTGACTTGCTCAGGGACAAATAGCTAGTAAGTGTCTGAGGCAACATTTGAACTAAGGTCTTTCTGATTCCAGAGCTGGCTCTCTATCCATTGCACCACCTCTTGCCCTATAACATCAATACCTTGTTTTCAAAAAAGCATTTGTGTGTACTTTTACAGCTATTTAGTATTTTATGCAGATGATGTGCTAGTTGGATGCCTTTCCATTGGGTTAACTAGACAATGAATACATCAACTTGCATTTATTGAAAAAAAATGCAAATATAAAAGTGAAATAGTCCCTGTCCTGAAGATACGTGCAATCTCTCTGGGAGAAACAACACATACATATGTAATAAATACAAGATAATTGTAGAGCAAAGGCACTCACAACTGTGATGTCAGCAAAGGCTTCCTGTAGAAAGTGGCATCAGAGGTGAACATGGGTTCTGAGGGTGAAGAGGTGAAGAGATGGCACATTGCTGATTTAGAGAACAACCACTGAAAAGCTGTGGAAATGATGGATACATTGCTCTCTGTAAACAATAATGAGAAAGTCAGATGTTGTAAAGGCAGAAATGATGAGACTAGGCAGTTCATTGAAATACGTAAGGAAAGGAAAAGTAAGGGGTTGAGCAGGACACCAAGGTTGTGAACCGGAATGACTGGAAAGTTAGAGAGAAATAGGGAAATTTGAAACAGGGATTAACTTGGGGGAGGGGAGGTAACGAACTCTGTGTTGGATATATTTGGCTTGAGATGCCAATGTCAAGTTAAAAATGTCCAACAGGTAGTTGGAGATGGGCAAATAGACCTCAGGACATATATGGATCCTTACTATGTGATAAGCATTGTTATAAACACTCAGAACACAAATAGAAAAGGGAGACAATCCCTGCTCTCAAGTGACTCATATTCTAAAGGGAAAGACAATATATGTCAGGCAATCTAGCCATTGAGTGAATGGGAAGACACAATGGGCTTTGGGGTGTAGCCATAGAGCAAAAAGTAAGGCTCAGGGGGCCTGATGATATCTCATCAAGAGTTAAGAGATAGTATATAGAGAGATTTTGTTTAGAAAAGGGCCCAGGACAGAGCTTTGGGGTTCACCCACAGTTAGGTTTTATGATATGGATGATAACCCAGCAAAAGTGATTGAGAATGAGTGGTCAGGCAAGTAATAGAAAAATCAAGAGAGATCACTCTCATGAAAAACTAGAAGGAGAATTTAGGAGGAGAGAGTGGTTAGTAGTACATGGTCAACAACATGGTCATGTACAGAAAGTTTAACAAAGGACAAAGATGGAAAAAAGACTCATTAGGATGTTTGTTAAAGATGGTGATAACCGAAGGGTCTAGCTAAATCTTGTTCACCTAAGAAACAAACTAGCAAAGATTTTTTAAGAAAGGGCAAGGGGGGGTGGGGAGTGGGGAGTGACAACACAAAGACTCAATAAGTCAGCTCTTCCATCCAGACTAGGACTGCACAAGAAGATGACTGGAAACTTAGAGCATTTTGATGCCAGCAGAATCTTGGGTCTCCACCTGTCAGAACTGCAGCAGGGACAAAACCAGCTCATGGTAGGTGACTGGACTAGGAAATAGAGACTAGATAAACCCAATGCCACCAGGTATTTTAGGAAGTATAATACAATGAAGCCAGTGTGACCTGCTAGAGAGGGAACTAGAAGCCAGTGAGCTCTTAGGTCTAGGTCTACCCCAAGAGACAAAAGGCAAGTCCCATGAGGTGATTGATTAAGGAGGCAGAAGTGTTAAGGCCCCTGGGAAATTTGTGCCTCAGGGCCCTCCAGGAGGCCTAAAGCCAACATGATTTCCAATGTTGCACCAGAAGACAAGGCCATTTTCCTATAGGGGATTATTGTAGGAGATACAGAATTAGGGAAGAGGTCAGCACCTAAGCTGGCCTACCAGAAGACAGGTAGAAGACAAGGCAGATGTCAGACAGAAGCCAAGGGTAGACCCTTATCCAAGCTCTGGGCTCAGTTCCTTGACCTGACCAGGATTGCAGAAAAAAGCATGGAGGAGAATGAAGACTTCATCATCCCATCCAAAATTGCAGCAGAGCAGTAGCATTAACATCCAGACCCTAGTGGATTCAGTATCTAGGTCCACCCACCCCAGGTGGGAGGCAAAATTAGTCCTAGTACAAAATCCTCATCTAGGAATTGAGGCTGGAAACATAAGCAAACAAAAGAAAACTCCTAATACAATGAAAAAATATTATGGGGTAAGAGAAGCCCATGAGGCAAAACAAGACGGTAATATAATTCCACAACAAGTGGCGGTAAAACCTAATAGGAAAAAACAGTTTGACCACAAGGATCGAAGAGTATATGGAAGAAATAAAGCAAGAGAGTTTCCAAAGTGAAATTAGAGCTCTTGAGGGAAAAATTGGAAGAAGAACAGACAGCTTATAAGGGAAAGTAGAAACCCTACCCAAGGAGCGGATACCTCAAAAAACTGAATGAAACAAAAAGAATTCAGGGATTCAGTGAGACAAGAAATAATAGAACAAAATCAAAAGACTGAAAAATTAGAAGAATATGTAAGGGATTTACTATCAAAAACAGCTGTCTTAAAAAACAGGTTGAGTAGAGATAAGAATCTTCAGACTCCCTGCAAAACATGGATAAACCAAAAAGCCTGGATACTATATTTCAAGAAAAGAAAGATTGCTTCAAAGTAGAAGCAGTTGGCAGAGTGAAATTTTAGAAAAACAAAACAATGGCCAGTTCTAGAAAGAAACCTCAAATTGAAAACATTTGAACATGAAATATCATAAATTCAGATCTCCTGTGTCAAAGAGAAAACATATTAAAAATGGTCAAAAAGCATTCAAGTAACAAGAGTTCATAGCCAGGATCACACAAAACTGTGCCAAAACTGTGAACATAAAGATTCGCACAGAATGAAACATGTTACTGAAATAGAATTGTTCTGTATCAGGTGAATTAAAAAAATCCAGGTGTCAATTTTTATTTCAGACAAGGCAACAGTAAAAAACAGATGCTGTTTAAAAATAGAGAAGCAACAGAACCATGTTATACTTAAAGGTATGATAAGTAATGATACCAGTATCAAATATATATATATATGTATATATATATATACACACACATGTATGTATATACACAGACACACACAGACACATACACAGACACACATATATATATACATATACATATATATACTCACGTATTAAATGGCACAGGCTCTGCCCATAAGGACCTCACATGTTAATGAGCAAATAGTGATGTACAAACATGATATAGACAGTGTAAATTGAAGGTGGTTTTAGAGAGAAGACATTAGCAATTGGGGCAAAGGGGAAAGGCCTCCTGCAGCAGGTGGATTTGAGGGGAGAGATGAAAGAAGTCTAGAGAGCCAGGAGATTGGAGAAGAGGAAGGAGAACATTCCAGGCATTGGTGACAGTTAGTGCAAAATCCACAGATAGTGTGTTCTATTGAAGAAATGAGCTGTGTCACTGGATTGTAGTTTGTGGAGGGGAGCCAGTATAGGAATATTGGAAAGGTAAGAAAGGGCCAGGTTGTGAATGGCTTTAAATGCCAAACAGTATTTTTTATTTAATCTCAGTGGTAATAGAAAGTCACTGGAGTTTATTGAGTAGGGCAATGCCATGGTTAGATCTGCTTTAGAAAAAATATTTTGGCAACTTTGTGGCAGTTGGATTGTAATGGGGAGATGTTGCAATAGTCTAGGCATGAAGTGAAGATGACCTGTGCCAGGGTGGTGTGTGAGTGGAGAGAAAGAGCTGTATGTGGTAAATGTCATGAAGGTACACACAATCAGATTAAACAACAGATTGGATCAATGAGGTGAGTGAGAGTGAGGAATCAAGAGAGTAGTTTTCTTGACAGTAATGGGAAAGTTGGAAAGCTGGGCTTTAGTGGGGTACTGGGGAGTCTGAGGCTGGTGGATCTCTTTAGTTTAGAAGTTCTGAGATGGTTGGTTGGTTGGTTGTTGACCTTTGTTCTTGAAGAGGACCAAAGTGACATCACTACATTGGGGTCGAGGTACAGTATGTCCAGCTGTGGATGGTTATATCTATATGAGTTCAGAAGGCTCTACCACAGGTAAAAATTCTTGCTAGAGTTCTTCTTAATAGGCTGACCCTTCACCTGGAAGATGGGCATATACCTGAGAGCCAGTGTGACTTAAGAAACGGCTGAGGAATGGTGTTTGCTGCCTGACAACTCCCGGAGACATGCCATGAGCAGAACAGAGGTCTGTACACAATGTTTGTGGATGTGACCAAGGCCTTTGACACTGTTAGTTAGTCGTGAGGGCGTATGGAAAATTATGTCAAAATTTGGTTGCCCAAAGAGGTTCACCAATATTGTAAATCAATTTCATGATGGCATGTTTGTCCAGGTTCTGGATAATGGACAAAACTCTTGTGCCTTCCCTGTCACCAATGAAGTGAAACAGGGCTGTGTGCTTGCTCCCATGCTTTTTAGCATGATGTTTTCAGTTATGTTGTCAAATACTTTCAATGAGGATGAACATAGCATCAAGGTCAACTACCGTACTGATGGTAAGTTCTTTAATTTGAAAAGGTTACAAGCCAAGACCAAAGTGGAGGGAGTGTTGGTGCATGATTTTCTGTTTGCAGATGATTGTGCACTCAGTGCAGCCTCTGAAGCTGAGATGCAACAAAGTATGGATCAATCCTCTGCTGCCTGTGCTAAATTTGGCCTAATAATTAATACCAAAAACAACAGGTGCTCCATCAGTCACCACCACACCATCCATATGTGGAATCATCGGTTACAACAAATGGAGAAGTTTTGAATGCTGTGGATAGTTCACTTACCTTGGTAGTGTACTTTCCAGGGATGTACACATTGACAACACGGTTGATGCATGCATTGCCAGAGCTAGCTCAGTATTTGGGAGGCTCGAAAGAAAGGTTTGGGAGAGAAGAGGTATTAGACTGACTACCAAACTGAAGGTCTACAGAGCTGTTGTGCTGACCTCATTGTTATCTGCTTGTGAAACATGGACAGTCTACCAGCACCATTCCAGGAAACTGAATTGCTTCCCTTTGAACTGTCTTAGGAAGATTCTGAGGATCACCTGGCAGGATAAGGTACCAGACACTGAAGTCCTTGCTTGAGCTGAACTGCCAAGTACTCAAACTATGCTTCATAGAGTGCAACTCTGATGGACTGGCCACGTTGTTCAAATGCAAAATGTACACTTGCCAAAAAGACTATTTTATGGAGAACTTGCATGGGGCAGGCTATCACATGGTGGCCCGAAGAAGCAATACAAGGATACTCTCAAGATCTCTCTCAAGAACTTTGGATTTGACTGTGCAACATGAAAGACACTAGCATAGGACAGCTCAACATGGTGTGCCCACATCAGAAAGGGTACTGTGCTCTTTGAGAAGAATTGAGACAGCACAAAGTAAATGCAGGATACACGAATTTGGGATATCCACCCCAAATATTCATATGGACTATCTGTGCCCAACCTGTCATGTAGAGCATTCTGAGCTCATATTGGGCTAATCAGCCAGTCAGACGCACTGAAATTTCACTTTACAATGGTGATGTCATTTTGATCCTCTTTGAAGACAGAGGACAACAACCAACCAACCACAGGTCAGGCACAAATAGTCCATGTGAACGTTTTGGGTGGAGATGTCTCTAAATTTGAACATCTCGTGTTTCTTTTGAGTTACTGAAATTCTGCTGTGCTCAAAAAAAATATAGTGCCTGCTGTAGGCTAAGGTTGATTGCATGTCCTAACTAAATCCTGCATCAGTAAGTGAATCTCAGGGGAGGGTGGAGCCACCACACTGCCTAGGTCAGAAATGGAACAGATCCCGTGTTGATTAGTGATACAATGAAGCCCTTGAGTGACCACTTACGTTTACAGCCTGGGTGGGAGGGAGACTCAGTTTCAAAAATTAAAAAAAAAATACAAAAAAAGAAAGTTGGGAAGGATATTACTCTCCTCCCCCTCACTTAAATTTAATCTAATCAGTTAGACCTAAATTTAATCTGATTGTGCGTACCTTCACAACATTTCTTATATACAGTTTTCTCTCTACTCACACAACGCCACCCTGGCCCAAGCCTTCTTCACTTCATGCCTAGACTATAGCAATAGCCTTCTGGTTGGTCCTTCTACCTCAAATCTCCCCCGACTGTAATCCATCTAACACTCATCTGCCAAAATTATTGTCCTAAAGCAAATCTAACCATGACATTGCCCTACTCCAACTCCAGTAGACTTGTATTACTACTGATATTAAAAATAATCTATGGAGATCATGGAATGCTGTGCTCCCTAGTCAGATAATGCCAGAGGAAGAGTACTGAAATTAAAAAGTGGACTTTTGTTTCACAGAGGAATTTGGGATCATTAAAAGCACTTTGCATATTTTCAAATAAAATCTGGCCAGTTTTCTTCCTCCTGTTTAATTCCAGGCTTTGTTGATTGTACATCTACAGTGTCTGTCTAAGATATATGTACTCGTGGCCCAAGTTTATGGGTTGTCCCTCTAACTGCATATCATAGTAGGCAATGAGCCTACGTAATCCCCCTTTTTTTTCCTATGTGGGCAATTAGACCACAGACAGCTAGGTGGGACAGTGGATGGAGTACATAGGCCTGGAGTCAGGAAGATAAGTCTTCCACAGTTTAGATTTGACCTCAGACATTTAAATAGCCATGTGACCCTGGGCAAGTCATTTCACCCTGTTTGCCTCAGTTTTCTCATCTGAAAAGTGAGTTAGAGAAGGAAATGGAAAACCACTCCAGTATCTTTGAGAAGAAAACCTCAAATGGGGTCACCAAGAGTCAGACACCATTGAAATGACTGAACAACGATTAGAACAAACAATTGAGTAAATATGGATTTCATTTAAGAGGATCTGTAATAATTTTCTGGGACTTAGTGAAACTAGAACAATAATTCATTTACAAGCAAGAGTACCTGGATAACTTTACTACTTATAGTGAAGCCCTCTTTCATTTGAACTCTGTGCTGCACATCCTTGAAGTTGGTGGCAAACACTTTTGGTAAGAAAATATTTCCTAGTTTTATCTCATTTGATAGGATTGTTGAACATTATGTTAACTGTTACGTATTTCAAGAGAGCTTATATGCTATCAACACTTGCAAGGGAGACACCGTTTTGGGAGGAGGGCCTATAAAGGATGTATTTTACTCCGCTGAATCAATAGACAAAGCACAGCGGCAACTTGCCTTTTCTGTGGCTCCTGGTCAATTGCATATGTAAAGATATGGTCTGGATAGAAGATTATTTGTGAAAATCTGCCTGTTCTTTTCTTACAGATTCATTAAGAATAACCTCAATATATGTATAGATTGATCTCAACCATTTTCTCGCGAAGAGAGCATAAATAAACATGTGGTTTGGTGGTTATTTTCTCAATTCTCTTTCTTCTTTCGGGTGGGGGGCAGTAACAAATTTCATGATTTTTTCCAAGCATTTGTTACTCTTTCTTCCCTTCTTTCATATATAATGAGAACAGATCCTCAAATACCCTCAAAATTTTATCAGGGCCTGCATGAATTTCAGCCATCATCCAGATGTTGTTATTTAGTCATTTCAGTCGTGTCCAACTCTTCATAACACCATTTGGGGTTTTCTTGGCAAATATACTGGAGTGGTGTGCCACTTCCTTCTGCTACTCATTTTACAGATGAGGAAACTGAGGCAAACAGGGTAAAATAACTTACCTAGGGTGAAGTTAGCTTACAGCTAGTAAGTGTCTGAGGCTACCTTTGAACTCAAATTTTCCCAACTCCAGGCCCAGAGCTCTCTATGCACTGTGCCACCCAGCTGCCCTCATCGTCCAGATACTCTTTACTTTTTTGAGTGTACAATTTCTACTTTCTGATTCCTTCATCATGAACTGTGATGTTTGAGTCAAAAGGTAGTGACTCCACTGTCACTGATGGTAAAGAATTTGTAAAAGGAATTTTCCTACTTTCCTTTCTTGACTTCCAGCTTCACTCCTGCATTGTATTTTCCAAAATATTTTTTCATTGCCTCACCCTCTCCTCATGGTTATCTTCTGCTTTAAAGTCACTGAATATTGGCTCTTTTATTTATTTGGAGGATCTTACTGAATTCTTCATTGAAAATCCCTATCTATTCATTATCTGCAACAGATGTTGGTGTGTGATTATCTTCACAGGCGTCTTGTTTTTAATGTCTCCATAAGTACTTCAATATGAGATGAACTACTATTTAATGATATGTTTCTTCTTGCTTCTTGTTAAGTGATGAAACCCACTCCCCTGTCACTCCAAGGAGAACTTGTCATCCATCCTTCCAATTACTGCACTTTTGGACTTAGGTTTTACTTATAGCTAGAATTTATGTTTAGTATTTATGAGATTTAGATCAGGTCATTCAGTCATTGATTAAGAATCTGATACTTGGAGTTTTAACAGTTAATGTTATTGCCTAAACATTTATTGTCCAAAAACCTCTGTCTTTCTTAGAAATATAGACTAATGAATTAGAATTAAAGATAGAGTTTTTCATGATTCACCACATTATATATGTATAATAGCATATGTGTTAAACCATGTTTTTTGGGTTTTTTGTGTGTGCTGCTGTCTCATGGGGCTCTTTCATCATATTCTTGGCAATGAAATAGATAAAATTTATTTAGAGTGGCTATTAATTTATTAAGATAAGTGACAGATCAGTTTGTAAAGAGGATGGATTAGTTTGTAAAAAATTTGCTAATATTTTGCCAGCACAGTTGATAGTTCTTTAGGTTCATAAAAATTACTCCTTCAGAGTTTTTCTCATCAGTATATTTAACTCATGAAAGAGTTTTCAGCTCAGATGAAAGTTGTTTTTTTTCTCTTACATTATCAAAGCTTTTTAAAACTTGACAGGAACTATAAAAATGAACTAGCACCAGGTATTGGCAAAGGCCAATCTAAGCTATTGAGTTTTATGGTCTCACTAGGCCTATTATTCTCATGACTTGTTGCTAAATGAGATGTCTTCAAAGAATTCCTAAGTATTTGGTAGCAAGCTTCATAAAGATTTATTACTTCTTAGACTTTCAGTTCAAATGGCTAGATCACAAATCATGTGAACTTAAGAGTTCTCATTTAATGTTTTGTGGTTTAAATTATTTTTTATTTTTTTGCCTTAACTATAAAAACTAAAATGTTAATTGTAAAAATATGTAACGCACAAAAGTAGTAGTTTGGGCATACAAAGGTATGTCAAGAAAATAACACCAAAAAAGACAAATCTGCTTTGCTTCAGAAAGCTACTCTCCTGGGCCTCCCTAGGTATTAACTTTTGTAATAGCCCATCTTACTCCCTTCAACAGGGGAATATATTATGTGCTGAGGATGCTGCAACAAGGCTCAATCTTTTAAACCGATCAGCTCTGAGATCTGTACAAGCTCAAGCTAGGACGCCTGGTTCTCAAAAAGAAGAGATTTCAACCCCATCTCCTTGGGGAACAGCTTTAACGCCCACAGAAGGCTGCTCTGTTACTCAGGTCCCTAGTAAACAGGAAGAGTATGTTAAGGTGAGTATATATAACCCATTATCAAAAGGAAATACTGGAGATAGAGTGATTCTTGACTCAGAACTCTAGGATTCAGTGTGTCTGCTTCTACTACAGGTTGCCAAAACGCTTTTTATTGATGAAGCATTAAAACCTTGTCCAAGGTGCCAGTCTCCTGCTAAGTATCAGCCAATTAAGAAACGGGGCCTGTGCAGCCGGGAAGCCTGTGGTTTTGACTTTTGTGTATTATGCCTGTGTCCCTACCATGGGGCAGAAGACTGTAGTAGTAGATCTGCAAAGCCACGAAATAAGAGAGATGCTCTTCCAGGGAGTGCACAGAGCAAGCGCAACTTAAAAAGACTTTAAAGGAAGTATTTCTCCTTCCCCCTTGGCTCCCCAACCCACCCCCATTTTGGTATCTATTGCTTTGTCTAATTTTTAATTATGAAGTTTTTGAAAGTATCCAGTTCTTCCCCAAAATGACAGTTGATGATTTCTTTTCCTTATTAAGTACATATAGTCTCATTCTTTGTCTTTATATGATTTTAGTAAAGGTTGTAAATGCTACGGAAGAATGTATTTCTTTTATTGTACATCTTTTATCCATTTGTGTTTAATAACTCAATGTTTTTAATAATAAAGTTTTTTAGTGCTGTCTTTCATATATATGTATTTTTAATGTTGAAAATGAAATCTTAAATGTTAAATGGTTTCTTCAATCGTATTTTAAAAAATTGTTTCCCAAATGATGATTGAATTTTGATCTTGCAAAGATTAGCCTTATAGATTTGGGTAATGGACATGTAAATAAAATGAGTTATAAATAAAATGTTTTAAGAAATTATTTTGGATTTACTCTATTATAACTTTAATCCTTATTTCTTTATCATCTAGTAGGTAGCATACTTGATAGGAGTCATCTCTTTTGGAGCAAAATTTCTATTACTATTGATGCTGCTAAGGAGTAAAAGTTAAAAAAAAACCTAAATTTGTCTGGAATGGTAGTTGGTGGGAAATCTTAGTTTAACAAAAAGAAATCTGTAATAAGTTGTGAATTTTAAATGTTTGAGGAAAAATATATTAGTAGAGCTCTTAACCTGCGTAATATGACTTGATTATTAATAATAAGAACGTCCTTATTGGTTTGAAAAATATGAAGTTTCATATATAAAACCTTTGTTGGGAATATTATGCTTTATTCCAGAGGAGAAATAGTTAAAAAGCAGGAAAATACACTGAAGACAATTTTAGAAATTTTTTTTGATAATTGAGACAACCAAACTATATTTAATTTTAATTATATTTAATTATATTAATTATAATTAATTAATTATATTTGATTTTAATCTTGAATGGTTTGATATCCAGCAGTTTATGCGCTTAGCATAGTTCATGCACATAGATGTTAGTTGACTAGCGGACTGAAGTGAAATAGACTTACGCAGTGTGAGACGGCTAAATATGAATATAAATTGAAAATTTAAATACAAGCTAAAATGCTCTACCTTAGACTTTTTTTTATCACAGTTTAAGATTTGATCCAACTAAATTCTGATGTTCTACATTAGGATCAATGACATTCTATTCAACTTACCTTTGTTCATCAAATTTTGTTGTTTGTTTCCCAATAAATATTTATTTATTCATGGAGGGCATCCCCAGTCTTGATTCTCTTAATTTATGAAGCCAAGTTATTTGTTGTTTTTTAAATCCTAACCCTTGGCATCAAACCTTTTGCTCTTTTTCTATTGATAGAAGTCTCTTGTCCAATGTGACAGGCATTAAATTTTCCAACAAGTGATTGATTTATGACTTTCCTTAGTATCATTGAATATATATCTATTTATTTTTTAGAATCACAGAAACATTACTACTTCATCTTTTTAAAAAACATACTATCAAAGGTATTATTATAACACTGTCATGTTTAAAACATGTTTACATTCCTGAATTATTATTTTTCTTTAGTATTTTATTACTTGAAAAGGTTTGCTTATAGAATTGTGAAACGGGAAACAAGGTTTATCATTTCCTTTTTTTATATGAAGTTTTCTGGAAATCCAAGTGACTCCATGGAGTTAATCTGGAATTTTCTTTCTAGTTTATTGATAAGTTCTCTGTTTTGGGGTACTATCTAGTGCTCTTTTAGTGAAGCACTCTCACAATTGCCATCTAGTGGCTAACCATACTAAAAATAATGTTTTTAGCTTCACTAGTTTATTTAGTATATCTTAGTTTATTCTGGCAATAACTACTTGATTTTGTCACTTACATTTTTTAAAATTGACTACTGCTGCATGCTTTTCTCCCTACTGTATAATACCAATATATGGGGAATTTCTCCTTGACCTCTAGAGGGAATGGTGGAACAGTAGGAAGTAGGAGTGGACGTGTGATTTCTGAGGGGAAGGAATTCCAAGTGAGGAGCTTTCAGTCACATTTTCTATGATGCAGATCCATATCTTTTTAGCAATTTCTAGTTTTAGAGCATTGCTGGAGGCATTGAGAGGTTCTGACTTGCTCAGAGTCACCTAGTCAGCATTTATCAGAGACCCGAAACCAGTGGAGGAGTAGGTGAATTAAAATAAGGATTTAATTGCTGGGTTGGGTGTATGATATAATGATGTAACATTAATTCAGCATGGGGTAATGGAAAGACAGTATTGTTGTCAGGAACACCTAGACTTACCAATCACTAGCTTGGGGAACTCACTTATTAACCTCATGCAGCCTTCTTAAGACTGTAAGTTATAGACATTCCCTAACAAAAAGGAATTCTGTGTATCAGTAATTTACACACACACACACACACACACACACACAGACACATACATACAGAGACACACATACATCTTGGAAGTAATCCTTTAAAAATTTAATTCAAGTTAGTTTAAGAGCTAAAAAATAGAACATTTACTAAAATATTTTACCCTTATATATTGATCTAATTTCCTATTCAATTATGCTGGCAATTCCTAAATTATGAAACTAAATCTTATATGAAATAAATTTGTTTTAAGTAACACTCAAGCACAGAAATGTAATAATATTAAGTTGAATAGCTATTGTATGATTGAACTGCTATTCACAGACAACGAGTGACATAAGTGTAGAGAGATAGATAGGGCAAACATTTATTAAGTACTTACTGTGTTCCAGGAATTGATCTAGGCACTAGGGATACAAAAGACAGTAGTTGCCCTCAAGGAGCTTACATACTCATTGGAGACTGGAAAGCAAGGGTGAAGGGGATGAGGTATTTGCCCCAGAAACAAAATGTCAGCACTGACCTGTAAGAGTCAGGCACTTAGGAGCACAGTTCAATTCCAGGGGAGTGGGAGGTGGATGTGATGGTTCAAATGGTGTGGAGAGGTCCAGGAAGTACATTTTTTTCTACAAGTAGAAGTGGGTTTGTGATGATTCATTCACAGTTTCCTGGAACCAATTGGACATTTGGGAAATGGGCATGAACCATGGCACAAAATGAAGCAAAGTCACATCTGTGAGGATGATTCTGATCTCCTTAATACCATATTCCTAAACAAATGAACTTTAAAGAAAAAACAACCCTGCCACCCTTTCTAAGACAAATGAATGTATTCTGAAGGTATTTCTAAGACCACAAGCTTTGCAAAGTGTATATGTGTTAGAAAAAAAGCTGTGACAAAAGTTAAGGCAAGGCAGATACAGGATCCAGAGGGACCCTATTTCTTATAAGTGCACATATTTTGAATGTTAGCAAATTCATTCTGCTCTCCAGAAGGGTTTTCTTTGTAATAAGCCAAGTTACACATATTATAGCGAAAGCTCAAAGCCTGGTAGACATTTAACACAAAGGAGATGCAACCAACTTTCAAACCTTGCCTAGGACACACCTATGCCTTGATCTGGCTCTGCTGGCTGCCAGTTTACACAGTGTGACCACATGTCTAAAATGAAAGAACATGCTGCTACTTTGGGGGAAGAAATTCTTAGTGCATTTGGGCAAGAGAAAATTACAGGATAATCCCAATAAAGTAGCAATTTAGCTCTGAGGTAAAATACAAAAGGTACAGTTTGAAAAAAGTATATGTGTACTAAGATTTGGACATGATGCTCCATATAAAAGAAGACCACTAATTGTTCTTGTCTTTGAGGACTTGACAGTCTCAGTGATGGGGCAGACAAGCAGGAGCAGTGAACATTTTGTCAAATGTTTAAAATAATAGTAATGATAAAAATCCTTGCTATTTTCTCTCCTATATTAATTTTTGGCTAGTAGTAAAAGGAAAAGAAAAAAATGAAATTGCAAAACATGATTAAAAGTAAGTTTTTGTTTGTTTACTTTTAAGGGGGAACATTGAGAGGCAGCATGAAGAGAAGTTTGGCCTCAGGAAACGCTGGGCTCAAGCCTGGTCTTTGGGGCATATTAACTAAAGTGACATCTTTTCAGTGCCCTAGGCAACTAAGACCACCAGTAAACATTGTCTATCTGCATTTTTGCTGAAGGAGTTGGCACTCCAAGAGTTGCTCACACCAATGACATCATAGTTTTGTATACACTCAAAAAAGTTAGGACATATGAAAAACAACAAGTTTTAGATCTAGAGAAAAACAATGAATTTTTCACCTTCTTCCCAATAATTAGTACTATTCTCTCTCTCTCTCTCTCTCTCTCTCTCTCTCTCTCTCTCTCTCTCTCTCTCTCTCTCTCTCTCTCTCTCTCTCTCTCCACACACGCACACATCTTAACATTATGAGTTAACAGGCAAACAATATTGTTCCTACCCCAGCTCATCTGGATCCCAGGAGAGGACAGATACTGCTTCTTGCTGCCGCCTGATTGTGATTTCCATAGTTATAAAAAGATCAGTTTGGAAAATCTGAAAGAATTCCCTTAGCAATTTTAAAATAAAAAGAAAAATAGTAAATGATGAGAATCTTTGGAATTGGTCTTTAGTACTTTTAAGCAGAGAGAAATTTTTAAAATTTGTCCTGGTAATAGAAAGGTTATTTATGAAAATATTGTTTATTGTTTGAAATTAATTCAAATCCCTAAAGACTTTTAGGGTTTTTTTTTTCAAAGTTTATTAACCTTTCTCCATATTTGGTTGACTCTTAAGAAGCCTAAGCATATTGACAAGCAGACCAGATTGAATCTCATCTAGACAGAATCTGAGCACCCTTTGGAGGATATTTTTAAAGGTATTCAAAGTTTTGGTTGCTATTTGAAAAAACGAAAATTGGTTTCTGACTCTTTAGCGGTTTGGAAAGTATCTTGTTTAAGATATTTTCATCTTGTCATAAAAATTTAACTCTTTCCACAAACCTCTATAGAATACATTCTTTATTGTAGAATTGTTTTTGAACTAGTAAGAGAAATAGTTGGTTCTGTGGTTTTATTTTAAGATTTCTTTTGAAAACACGTTAAAATATATGGAACATGAGAAATATCTCATTTCTTTTGAAGAAATATTTAAATTGTTATTACTAATGATACCACAAGGGGGTACCAGAGATTCATAGATGGTGGATTATGCTTGTATGGATGATTAATAATAATCTGTTAATTTCAAAAGATTTGACTTTTGTATATTTGGTTATTTATTTAGCATGGCAATTTGAGTAAATCTGTTGAGTGAATTTTAAAGCTGGATTAGCAAATTGTGGGGTGATCACAATTTTTTGGTTGATGAGAAAAAAGTAAACTAGATTGAGTTCTTAAGTGAGCACCTGGTCCTAGTTTGCTGCCTTGGTGGTGGTCCTGTGCCCAAATAGCACAGGGTTCTTGACTCCTGGATCCTGGTTTCTGAGAGTTAAGAGAATGGCAATATCAACAGCGACGTGACTGGTGAAACTGGTTCCCGGGAAACGGTGGGAAGGGACCCACCAATTGTTTCATTTTGGCTTTCTGCTCAGTGGTAGCCTTGGTGATAATGTTTAGTCATCATTCAAACCCTGTTTTCCCTAAGTAGTTTAAAACTTTAGCTAAGTTATAAAAATGACCAATTACAAAACTGAAGGAAAATAGCATTTAAAATAATTTGTTGATCCCCAGTTGAATGAAATGGGATACTTATTGCAATAAATATCTAAGTACATTTTATTGTGTTTATATTATAAGTATATTCTGAGATTCAGCTCAGTATTGTCCCTGACTTCTGCAATATAAAAGGTCATTTTTTCTTAATCTCTTATTATTTATTTATTTTACAGCAGAAGCCAGGAAATTCCAAGTTTAGAGATGTCTTGTTGATATCTCTGAAATTTGTGATTTATTTAAATATACTTAAAGTATTTATGTAGCAGTGATTAAATTTAATTCTCTAGGGGAAAAAAAGGACCAACTGTTCAAATTAGTTGCTCTATTTTGCTCTGGCTGAAATGGCATTGTCAGAGGTTTGTGTTAAGGATTACAATAAATTCTAAATTATCCACAACAATTGGAAGCCTCCTTACCCCCTTGCAGAGCCATGTCACCAACTGGAAGTGAACCTAGTCCAAGCTCAGAGGGGAGGAAATGCTAGTGTTTCACTGTGGAGTGGTGAAAATATTCAAAATCCAACTGTGAATTATTTTTCAAATCATCATCTCTACATATTTTCTTCCTTAGCCTTGATCCTGAAGAATTGATAGTTGAGAAGTAAGGTGATTGAGTGGTCTCTGTGTTAGCATATTCAGAGTGAAATATTTGTCAATAATATCAACACTGAATTTTTTCTGTGCCAGAACAAAACACAAAAGATAGAAGTAATCAGTTGAATTTGTACATAGCAGTGTCAAGAAGAATGACACATATGCTGAGACAATATTTAGTTGATAGTTATTTCTGTCAATTTGTAACTTGGACACGAAGATTTAAATCTTGTGATGTCGGTCAATACATTTATTAAGCACCTACTGTGTGCCAGATGCTGAGGTAGATGTTAGCGATACAAATATAAGGAATGAATCCATTCCTTTCCTTAAGGAGTCTACATTTTAACAATGACCTGCTATCATTAATGTTATACATTTATGATTTTATGCATGGTTAACTTAGAGGAGTAAGTTAGGACTAGACTATTTCATTTTTTAAGAACTTCTGAATGAAGAAACTCCCTTTACCAATACAAATTGGTACCTTCTGTGATCTTTAAGAGATGCTTGAAGAACTGAGAAACTAGGGGATGTGCTCAGTTTCACACAGGCAGTATGTCCTGTCAGAAGAAGGGCTTTAACTGAATTCACCCTAACTCCAAGACCCATTCTCCATTCATTATACTATGCTTCTTCCCACTGCTAACTTCCAAGGGGGAATATTATTGGTAATATGATGGTTTAATGATTAGAAAAAAAAGTCATGTAGAAATAATTCATTATTCATTAATATATATCATCAGTATCCATGAAATGTAAAAAGGATGTGAGGAAGGCCATGTTGAGTGGACCTCCATAGCAAATTTATGCAAGGAGGTGGACAGAAGTCACACAGGATGGGTTTTAACTGGAGAAATAGCTACACTGATGAGGTCATAATTCTGTTTTAATATGGAGTAATGTAATGGCTAGTGTTTGCATGGGAGATCCAATCTAAAACTGTTTCATCAATGAATCTGCTAATTTTCAAGCAATAAGCCTTCTATACTGCTTGTAAAGACCTTTTCTATTATGATCAACTTTTGAATATTAATTGAATAAGTAGCTTTTCTAAAAATTAAGGTATTGTACTAAATATTAATTAAAGATATATTATTTAATTTAATTATCAATATATCAATAATCATATCATCTGTCCAATTTGAGAAAATAATATATCCTTATTTTCATCACTAGATTGGCTATCAATCTTCAGTAAGCAGTGATAAAATTATATTTTATTAAATTTCCCACTATTGGTCTTGAAAGAATTATACTAGTAATAACCAAAAGTAAATGCAGAATAAGATACATGCACATGCACAAGTTAGCATTTATATAGCATTTTAACACTTGCAAAGAACTTTACAATTATTTCATTTTATCCTCAAAACAACTCTGGGAAATAGGTGCTATTATTATCATCCTCATTTTACAGTTGAGGAAACCAAGGCAAAAATTAAGTGACTTGCCCAGGGTCAACATACTTGAAAAATGTCTAAGGTCATATTTGAACTGAAGATTTCCTAACTCCAAGACCAACTGCACCACCTACTCTGGGGTCCTACAAAGCAGACAGTAGTAGTAAAGAATAGACATTGACTTCTCTCCCAGTAACCTTACCACCATTCATACCATACCGAACTCTAAGGCTGGTTCAAGATTTAAGATCATTCACAAGTGGCTACAGGCTGGTTTTTGGAGAGAGAGCAGTTTTGTTGCCCATGATGTCCCCCCTCCTTTCTGCATCAGGGAGATGTTTGTGATGAATACAACCACACTTATTTTTTTTTCAACCTCTTCTCCTATCCTCATCCACCCAGTAAGCAAGTACAGAATGTTTAGTGATGCCAGTGGCAGCTGCTTATATATACACCATCCTTTTCTCTACTTAATGTACTGTTGGCCATATTTGTGCTCCTGTGAATTATGCTTTATAAACATTCAGAAATTCTTGTGTTCTGTTCTGTTCCCCAACTAAACAACGAACTTTTTGGAGGAAGAAATCAGGATTCTATTTTCCTCCAGAGTCTATTAATTTTGTGCCTAAAAGGACACAATAAAAATTGTTGATTAA
Organism: Bettongia penicillata ogilbyi; assembly: GCA_023548195.1. Lineage (NCBI taxonomy): Eukaryota > Metazoa > Chordata > Mammalia > Diprotodontia > Potoroidae > Bettongia > Bettongia penicillata. The sequence continues at coordinate 5,379,741 of JAJHZJ010000047.1, read as the reverse complement.
CAAGGCTATAGCACCCGGAGATGCTGATTTCTCTTACGAATACTTTGTCTTAATTCTGCCTGACTATACCAATTAAACCTTTGGCCCAGCAGCTCTTTGCTTTCATCTATGACTTTGCAATAGTTCTAACCTCTGTTGCTGCCCTCTGTTAATTTGACTCAAAAGGGTAGAGATAGAAAATTCAAGTTCATTAAAAGGATTTCTCCCCTACTCTCTGTAGATGCCTGAAAAAGAATATACAAATTAGGAGGCTATTTGTTTTGAATATACTTTTATATGGAAATCTTTTCTTCTGGTGCCTTAATTGAAACTTTTAAATAAAATATGGTTTTCCTAATCTAAATTATTCATTTGAGAAAGAAAAAACAAAAAAATCGCAGCAGGATTTTTTTTTTTAATGAATTATCTCATCAGTTTGTGCAAGAAGTACTGTAATGGAATAAATTGACAGTATGAATAAATTTAAACCAGCAGGTCCAGATGGTGGTTTTCTTGAGTGTTTTAAGAAATTGTCTAATGAATATAACGAAGCAGTTATTAAGAAAAAACGAGCTGCTAAGTTAGCAATAGAAAAAAGGGTTCTATTTTTCCAGTTAAGGAATATAATGGAGATTATAGAAAATTATTGGATGTTGTAGTTGAAATAATATTGATAATTCAGCAAATATCAAGGAAATAAATACCAGGAAGACAATTCCCCCAATAATAACATGGATCTATATAATAGCATGCCAAAAATTGTTTTTAAATCATTCTCATTAATGCATAATATAGAGACCTGTGTTTTTCTCTAACAGAATCTCAGAAACTTGGAAGTCTAACCAGACCTTACCAAGACTCCCTTCAACTATACAATGGGGATCATAATTTCACCTTCTTCCCGGGGCTGTCATGAGGTTAAAGTGAGATAGTATTTGTAAAGTGCTTAACATAGTGCTCTTAATAAAGGCTTACTGTCCTTCCCTCTCCATATTCTATAGATGATGTCTTTTTACATATCTGAGTTTGTCATTGAGATGTCTTTTTAGCCACACCAGAAAGTCTCTTTAAGGAAGCCAAATTTAGATATTTTGAATATATATATATATATATATATATATATATATATATATATATATATATATATATATATATATATATATATATATATACCAGGTGTTCTTAACCTGGGATCCAGGAACTTAGTTTTTAAAATTTTTCACAACCATATTTCAGAATGGTTAGTTTTCTTTCTAATCCTACCTATTTTACTATGTGCATTTAAAAACATTATTATCAGAAGAGAATCTATAGTGCCAAAGGTGGCAGTTCATGAAACATAAAAGATAAAGAACCCCTAAATTTAGGCATTTAACCTTTTTTTCTCAGAATTATCACTTCTGTTTGTGTCTAAAGAATTTCTCTCTTGAGCCCTTCCTATCCCTCTAGGGCCAGCCTTCTCTATAAAGTATTAGACCACTACATTCTATATTTAGTTAGAGTATGAAATTCTATATTAGGGCAGCTAGATGGCTCAGCAAATAGAATGCTGGGCCTGGAGTCAGGAAGACCGGAATTCAAATCCAGCCTCAGAAACTTACTAGCCCTGTAATCCTGAGCAGGTCAATTAACTTCTGTTCAACTTAATCCACTGGATTAAGGAAAGAAAATTGCAAGTCACTGTAGTATTTGCAAATCATTCTATCTTTACCAAGAAAACACCATGGACAGTCTGATCCAGCAACATATTCTATATGCCTTCTTTCTACCCTTTGCAATCTGTTCTTCTCAAATCTAGCATACACACCATATGGTTTTTTTCCTTTATCATGAACTCTATAATGAAGTGGTCCCTTGTCTCCAAGGTCCTCGACACCTCTCTTTTGGTAACCAGCTTCTCCATGGTCAGAATCAGGTCCAAAAGAACAGTTCTTTTGTAACTTACTCTAACTTGAAAAATGAAATGATCCTCAAGGCAAATCATAGATTTATCAGCTCTTCTGTTTTTGGTAGAAAGAGAGAGAGAGTCCTAGCAAATGGTCTGGATAGCTGAAATCCTCTATCATTATCTGGACCATTTTCTGGCTATCATCTGTTGATTTACTGACTTTTTTTCTGACATAAGAATTCCTTTCTGCCTCCTTACATTTTCTTTTTTTTCCCTCAAAGTATTTTTCCCATTCTTTTTTCATATACTTCTCTAGAATAGAATCCAAAGACAAACAAAGCACACTCTGCATATCACTGAAAAATTGACTCTACCCTTCATAAATACAACCTACTAGCTAGATAGGGTAGTAAATAGAGTGCTGGAATTGTGGAAGGAAGATCTGAGTTCAGATTTGGCCTCACAACTCTAGCTGTGTAAACCTTGGCAAGTCACTTCTGCTTGCCTGTCTCCTTAAGTGTAAAATGAGGATAAAAGAACAACTTATTGCAAAGCTCACTAGATACTAGAAACATATGGTGTGTATGCTAGATTTGGGAAGAACAGATTGCAAAGGGTAGAAAGAAGGCATATAGAATGTGTTGCTGGATCAGACTGTCCATGGTGTTTTCTTGGTAAAGACAGAATGATTTGCAAATATTAGAGTGATTTGCAATTTTCTTTCCTTAATCCAGTGGATTAGTTAGAGTAATATAAATATTATGATAATGATTAAGAATCCCACAAGTTTTTTGTCTTTTTTGATTGTCCCCCTGTGTAGCTATTATGCTACACTGCCTATTCAATAAATGTGAGATTTGAGATGTGACTATAATGAGATTTGTTCATCTTTTCCCCCATTATAGTTGGTTTGCCCTAGATGTTCGGCTATATATTCTATGACACCAGTTTAGAGTATGATATAAACTTAGAGTAAAATGGTTTACTCCACAAAGATAGTAGGTAAAGTGTTGGTCCCGGAGTTAGAAAGACCAGAGTTTGAATTCTGCCTTGGGACCTCTTCCCCGTGGAAGCAAAGCAAGGGCCTTTTATCTGACCTCTCTTGTCATGAGAAACTCCATGGAAAGTTATCGAGCAAACTGTCCTCCATTTCATCCAACATGAGGAGCCTCCCCATTTTTATCCTTGTACCATAAAAGCCTTTCCACTCTTGTCCTTGCTAATAGGATAAAAATCCTTGACAATAACAAAATTCTACAGCAAGACTGAAATGCAAAATGCCTACTTGTAAGGTAACTAAAGTTCCTTAGAAATATAAATGCTTTTTCAAGCTCTAAAAAGGACTTGAAAAAAAGTCCTCCTGCCTTTCCAGTTTTCTTGTACCTTATTCCCCAACATATATTCTTCAATCCAGAGACACTGGCCTCCTGGTTGTTCCACAGATAAAACACACCATCTCTTGGCTCTGGGGCATTCTCTCTGGCCTAGAACCCTCTCCTTCCTTCCTATGTTCCAACTAATGACTTCCCTGGCTTCCTAGCTAAAATCTCACTTCTACAGGAAGCTTTCCCTAAGCTCTCTTAATTCCAGTGCTTTCCTCCTGTTATTTCCAGTTTACCTTCTATATAATTTGCTTTATTTATATTTTTGTTGTGTATCTTTCTCCCTGCCATCTCCACCCACCCCCACCCCCCCATGAGATTGTAAACTCTTTAAAGGCAGAGACTATCTTTTGCCTCTTTTTCTTTCCCTCACATTTAGCAGGGTGCCTGGTACATGGTAGGCACTTAATATATGTTGATTGATTGGTTGATGAAAAAGAGTGTGACTGCTTTCTTCTCAGATCCACAAGGACCTTTTTCTTGTCTTCCCTATTTATCCCTTACGCAACTTGCTTTATGTATATTTGTATGTTGCATCTTTGTCTTCTTCGTGTTACTTTTATAAGGCTCTATAAGTTTGTTATGAAAAAGAAGTGGTCTTTACACCACAAAACCACACATAAGCTACATAACCCTAGGTGAGTCATTTAATCTTTCTAAACCTTAATTTCATCTATGGGAAAAGGTGGGTAATAACAGTGTCCATCTCAGAGGGCCCTTGTGATGATCAAGTGAGATAAATATACATAAAGTGCTCAGCAAACCTTAAAGCACTATATTAATGTGAGGTTCAGTGTTATTATTATCACAACTATCCACTGCCAGAGTCAAAATCCCAGGGGTGGTCCCAAGTCTGACTTAGGTATTGGAGGTATTGGCTTCTTTTCCTCTTGAGTGAACCTAATTAGGTGTAGGCAAATCCACATCAGATGGTTCTGTAACTTTTAGTTCAGAATGAAAAATGCTGGACAAGATTTGTGCCCCCCTAGGAACACTAAAATGCTTCATTAAAAATTGGGTGACGCCATCCTATTATGAACCTCTAGTTCTAGGGCTTGATGAAGTGTTGATGTTTGTCCCACAGGACTCATATTGAATTTCATGACAGCTCTCCAGTGTCTTATTATTATGTCATGTTGATAGAAGAATCATCATTTTTGGAAAAATAAATCAGTAAATCAGTCCCTTCATTTACAGGAAAACAAACAAACTGAAGCCTCTTAACAGCTTAAGTGACTTGTCCAAGAACCTACTCCATCTCATTGTGGCAGGGAAATGACTCTGGGTTCTTACAGGCTACAGCAGAATTCAAGAAGGTCTGGCAGGTCATACCAAGCCAAAAAAAAGGAAAGGAAAAAAAAAACAACAAAAAATTTTGAGTATAGGCCTGATGACAGATTGAAGCGGAATTTGGAAAGACTCATTTATAAAAGACTTGTGACATGATTTCATGTATCCATCCGTTTGTTCATTTGTTCCTTCATTTGTCTATCTGCGTGTCTGTTTATTCATCCAGCTTCTTATTTGTTTGCTACAACAATTCAATCAATAGTCTACTAAGGAATAGATGACTTAAGTATACCCATATTAATGAAATCATGGATTAATTGAAATATATTTTGTCACTTTTCCCTGAAATAACCATAGAACCTCAAAGTCAGGAGGGACTTCTCTGTAAAACCACACCTGAAATATGAATCCTTTCTTTAATACTCTTTCCCATGAGTTGCCATTGGTTGACTGGTCCCTGATTTGCAGTACTTTGAAGATGCCCTGGAGCATGCTCAGTTACATCCATACTTTGAGCCCTGCTCGAAGACACCTCTTTCCCCTGACTGCCTCACAAAACAACCTATTCCAACACTGGCTAGAAGGTTTCCTTTATATTGAGAGGTTGATTTAATGGAAATAGCATTGCCTTTGGTACAGGGGTGGGAAACCTATGGCCTCAAGGCCACATGGGATCCTCTAGGTACTCAAGTGCAGCCTGTTGACTATATCTAAACTTCACAGAGCAAATCTCCTTAGTAAAAGCATTTGTTTTGTGAAACTTGTACTCAGTCGAAAGGCCTCATCTAAGGACCTAGAAGGTCACATATGGCCCCAAGGCTGCAGGTTCCCCACCTGCAGGGGGATCAGGAGGGCAGAATTCAAGTCCCAGTTTTTATGCTTCCTGGCTGGGTGACCGTTGGGCAAATTATTTCATCTGTCTGAGCTTCATCTGTAAATAATTCAGTGTTTGAATGGCTCTGTAATTTCTATGTGGGTATCCCCTAAAGTCATGCAGAGTGCCATTCATCTATGTCTCTTCTTCCTTACTACTTTTGTCCATATTCTTCCTTTAATCCACTAAGGAGATGATAGATTCATTGACAGTATTATGAAAGTTATGTATAAAATGTGTTTATGCCATTTTATAAAGTACGTATTATTACTTTGGGCTCCAGTTTCTGCATATATAAAATAAGGGATTTAATTTGATGGCCTCTAACGTGCCTTTAAGTCTAAATCCTATGATCCTGACATTTTAAAATATACATATTAATGTGAGTAAATAATATTATTTACTAAAATTTGTCTCTCTGTGGTTTCTAGTCATTGGTCTCAGTTTTCCAGGGTCAAGAAGCACAAAAAGTATAATGCTATTTCATATGATAATCTTTCAAATGTTTGAGAGTAGTGATTATGACTGTCCCTGAAAGTCTTTTCTTTCTTTGGGGCAAACATTTTCAGTTCCTTTAACCTACTTTCCGATGGCATGATTTTTGAGCCCCATGTCCTGATCAGCATAGGGGATCAGGGCAGAACCCAAAGCATGCCAATGGTCAAGATTTTCCCAAGGTGCCTGTGATGCCTTGTGAGGTATCTTGAATCCAGATGATTGCTGTCCTTTGTTCCCAAAGACAACCAAAATGACATCACCATGATAAAGTGAAGTTTCAATGTGTCTGACTGTGGCTGATCAGACCAATATGAGCTCAGAATGCTCTAGCACAGATTGGTATCCATGTGAACATTTGGGATGGATATTCCAAATTTGCACATCCTATGCTTCCTTTGTGCTGTTTCAATTCTGCTTTGCTCATAGAACACAGAACCCTTTCTGATATGGGCATGCCATGCTGAGCAGTCCTGTGCCAGTGTCTCCCATGGCACATAATCAAATCCAAAATTCTTGAGAGAGACCTTGAAAGTGTCCTTGCATCGCTTCTTCTGGGTCACCATGTGATCGCCTGCCCCATGCAAATTTTCCATAAAATAGTCTTTTTGGCAAGTGCACATTTTGCATTTGAACAACATGGCTAGCCCATAGGAGTTGCGCTCTCTGAAGCATAGTTTGAATGCTTGGCAGTTCAGTTTGAGCAAAGACCTCAGCGTCTAGTACCTTACCCTGCCTAAATAGTTTACCAGGGTGTGGCCACTGTGTATGGTGCAGCTTCTTGGAGTCACATGTAAGAGCTGGGTGGAACAGGTGGACACTAAAGGTGGAAAGCAGCCCTAAAAGGGGCTTGGCAGCCATCCCATCAAAGGTACTAGTCCTTCCTGAACACACCCTACACCCCGAATCCAGGTACTGCAGGTCCAGGACTCATCAGCCAGTGACCAGTCAGGGGAAGGATCTAGGGCTAGTCTGCAGAGAAGGTTATTTTCTAGAGTCTAAAATGGCCACAGCAAAGCATTTGGGTAGTGAGGCAGCAGAGGGATCTAAGGAGCAGAGGCAAAATCAGAGAAGAACAAGCAGACTGAAAAGTTCCGAGTAACACAAAGGGACTATAGCAATTTATTGTGCTTGGTTAGCTAGGCACTTCTATACAGGGGGTTAATCCCACTTGCATAGTCTCCTTCATGAGCCATTACTATTGGTGGTGACATATTGCCTTACCTGGCTCCTAAGCAGAAGTCATTTTTTTTCTGAAGCAATTGGGGTTAAGTGATTTGCCCAAGGTCACACAGCTAGTAAGTGTCTGAGGCTGAATTTGAACTCAGGTCCTCCTGACTCCAGGGCTGGTACTCTACCTACTGTGTCCCTAAGTCATCTATTTTGGAAAGGAAGAGTTGGTTTAGAATATGTTATCTGAGAATGGGATTTTGGATTTTTGGACCATGGCTTAAAATAGAGGAATGATGGGCTTCTAGCTGGGGAGAGACTTTCGCAAATCTAATCAAAATAGCTTTAAACTGAACAAGAAGGGGAAGTAAAAACTCTCAAGGCATATCCACCAACCTAAATACCAAAAAGAGTAGTTGCTATTTAGGAAGAATAGAAGATGTCTAGAAGTTCACAGGAGAAAAAGCCAAGAAAGGGCACAGCAGTAAACCCTGTATTTATGAGAGTTTTTATAATGGAATGAGTATTTATATAATACCTACCATGCGACAGGTCACTGGGCTAAGCACTCCTTACAACTACTCTCATTTGATCCTCACAACTTCCCTGCAAGGTTAAGTACGATTATTACCATTCCCACTTTACAACTGGGAAACTGAGGTTAAGTGATGTCACTCAGGGCTAGGGAAGTGCTTGGATGAAGATCAATAGACATGATAACAGAAGTGATATGGCCATTACAATATACTACAGACCGTCTGGGCAGAAAGAGAAAATAGATGAGGAGTTCAAGAAATTGCACAAGCTTATTTTAGAGAGGCATGATGAAGTAGCAATGGAGGAACTTCAATTATCTCAACATTTATCCGGGGTTCCCTCCTTCAGCCAAAATAAAACAGCTAACTTCTTGGTTTGCTTTTAATGGTAATTTCATTCTTCAAAAGGAAGATAAACTAACGAGAAGGAGCTTCTATTCCAGACTTAATTATCACCAGTGAGGAAGAATTAGTTTCAAGGGTGGAAGCTTGGGGAGAAGTGACAACTCCATATTAATGACCTGAAGACCAGGTATGTTACATTTCACCCCTCCTCCAGTATTCCCTGGGGCTGACTATTCCCTAGTCTCTGCCATTGGCTCAACAGTCCACTGATTGTATTCTCTTAATTTTAGGGAAACCTAGCACTACAGTGCCATTTAAGCACTTAATCTGATTAGTTTTTACCCCTAACACTTGGGGGTGAAGCGAATCCCTTCCTTCATCTTCTCCCTCTTAGTCTCGGGGCAAGTGTAAGGCATTAGGTTCACAGTTTAGCTCAATTCTTTTAATAGTATAGATCCACCAAATTCTGAGTATAAAGCTACTTGGGCTCATATTCCAGCACACTGGCTTCTCAAAGACTTCTCTGCTAGCCTGGAAAAAAAAAAAAAAAAACAACATACAGTCTAAAATCTTAGCTCCAAGATTACTTGATTCAAGATTCTCTGAGCTCTAAGGAACTCTAGCTTTCCCGTCCAGGACTCCACTGCCTGTGCCTAGAACTGGAAAGAACAAATTAAATAGGCTCAAATCCCAAACCCATTTCTTGGGCTATAGGGCTTAAAGTGAAAAGGTGGAAAGTAGCCTTTCTCTTTCTGCTCAACTTATTTTATGGTGATCATTTCACCTTTTAGATGCAGCTGAGGACACACACACACACACACACACACAGAAAGTGTCCTGGTCTTGTAGTTTTAAAGATAGTCTATTTCAACTTCAAAATCAATAGAAATAGAGTTAGGAAGGCTTCTGGTGAGAATGAGCTGATAGTGGTCAAGCAAGCTAAGGAGAATAAAAGAGGTTTTGTTTGTTCTAGATATTTTGAGAGGAAAAAGGAAGGGCAAAGAAGAATAGAAAATAACAGAACAAGAATGGCTAACAGAGAATTGATACCCAAGATAATGAAAAGGAAAGTAAGAGAGCACTTAGTTGCCCTTGATAAATTCAAGCTACATGACTGATGAATTATATATCCTTAGGTACTGAAGAAACTGACAGATGTGATTGCTGAAACTTGTCAATGATATTTTAAAGTTCATGGAAATGAATCATGACTGTAAGATTGAAGTAGGCAAATGTGCTTACTGATTTTCAAAAAAAAGGCAGGGGGAGAATAGTCTGCAAAATATATGTAGTCAAATGAGCCTGACTTCAATTTCCAGGGCAATTCTAAAATGGATCATTAAAGCCATGACTGGTGAAAATCTCATTGGGAAACCATGATTACAGAGTCAGAATGGCTTCATCAGGAACAAGAAGTCATGTCAGACTAACCTCATTTTCTTTTTTTGACAGGATTACTAAACTAGTACATATGAGGAATGCTGTGGATGTAGTTAACTTGGATTTTGGCAAAGCTTTTTTTTAATAAAGTCTTTCATAGCCTTCTTATGGAGAAGATGGAGAGTTATGAAATAGACAGGAATACAATTTGATAGATTTAGGACTGGTTGGATGACCAGGCTCATGAAGTAGTCATTAATGGTTCAGTGCCAGTGTGGCAGTCTCCAATGAACTACCCCAGGGTTCTATATTTGGCCTTTTGCTGCTTGACTTTTTTTTTTTTTAATAGTGATTGGTATGCTCATCAGATTTGCAGATGACACAAAAGTGGAGAGCAATGACTATCACTGGATAGTAGAGCTGGGATCCAAAAGGAGCTTAACAGGCTACAGTTTTGGGTCGAATGTAATAAGATGAAATTTAATAGGAAAAGATGTGAAGTCTTATACTCGGGAACCGCCCAAATCAGTACAATCTGGGGAGAGCTAGACAGCAGCTCTTCTGAAAAAGATGTGAAAGTTTAGTGGACTGTAAGTTCAATATGTCTTGAGTCAGCAATGGGATACAGCAAAGAAGCTAATAAAATATTGGGCTGCATTAATAGTGGTACATCTTCCAGGAAATAGGAAAGGTGATAATCTCACTGTACCTCTGACCTACTCAAACCTGGAGTTTTATGTTTCATTGTGGGTGCCATGGTTTAAGAAGGACATTATAAAAAGTGTCCAGAAGAGGACAAGTATGATAGAAAGCTTTCAGTCCATATTACATAAGAATTGGTTCAAGTAACTAGGCATATTTAGCTTGGATAAAAGGGGAGTTAGAGGAGTTGAACACAAGATAGCTGTAATCAAGTATTTGAAGGGTTCTTAAAGAGCTGTCATGTGGAAGAAGGATTAATTTTTTTTTCTTTCACTCAGAGGGCAGAAGTAGGAGCAAGGATGGACATTGCAAAGAAGAAAATTTGGACCTGATGCTGGGGGTGGGGGGTGATCTTCTTAACAATTAAGAGTTATGACCTAGATATAAAGGGAGATTTTACAAGAAAACAGAAGAACATGAAACATATTACTTATGAGACTTATGGATAGGTGAACAATTTATGAATAAATAAGAGACAGAGAGCAACATTAGGTGTAAAAAGGACACTTTTGATTATATTAAATTGAAAAAGTTTTGTAAAAACAAATATAGCCAAGATTAGAAGGAAAGCAGAAAATTAGGAAAACAATTTATAGAGTTTATCAGATAAAGGTCTCATACCTAAAATATGTAAGGAATTTTGTCAAATCTATAGGAATACAAGTCATTTCCCAATTGATTAATGGTTGAATAGGCAGTTTTTCAATGAAGAAATCAAAATAACTTATAGTAATGTTTTTTAAAAAATGCTCTAAATCATTACTGATTAGAGAAATGCAGATTAAAATAACCTTGAGATATCATTTTATACCTGCCAGATTGACTAAAAGGATAGAAGGGGAAGATGACAAATATTGGAGAGGATGTAGAAAAATTGGGACACTAATTTACAGTTTGGAGGAATTGTGAAATGATTCAACCATTTTGGAGAGCAATCTGGAATTATGCTTAAAGAGTTACTAAACTACCTATATACCCTTTGACCCAGCAATACCACTGCTTGGTCTATTTCCAAAGATGATTAGGGATGAAGGAAAAGAAACTATATGTCTTAAAATGTTTATAGCAGCTTTCTTTGTGGTGGCCAAGAACTGGAAATTGAGGGGATGCCCATCAGTTGGGGAATGGCTGAACAAGTTGTATTATATGATTGTGATGGAATACTACTGTGCTAGAAGAAATGATGAGCTTAATGATCTTAGAAAGGCATGGAAAGATTTACATGAAATAATGAAGCACAAAATGAGCAGAATCAAGAGAATATTGTATATAGTAACAGCAATATTGTTTTAAGAAGGACTTTGATTGAATAAGTTATTTTGTCCATTATAAATACTCAAATTAAGTATAAAGCACATATGAAGAAAGACGCTATTTGCATCGAGAAAGAACTGATAAACAGATGTACAGAATAATACACACACATATATATATATACATATACATACACACACACCTACACACCTATTTGTGTCTAATGGTAGCCATCTCTAGGACAGAATTGGGGTAAGAGAAGAAAAAAAGAGAAAAAATTTACATAATTTTGTTGTATATTTGAAAGGAATAGCAAATTGTGCACAGTAAATTTGCAGTTACATGTACAATCATTTTTTGGTATTTTGCTGTTATGGAAATTCATTCCATAAATTAAAAATAAAACAATAATTAAGAGTTGTATAAAAGGACTGCCCTGAAAGGGAGTTCGTTCACCATTCTTCATGATCTTTAAGTAGAGGCTAGGTGACTCTTTGTGTTATAAGGGTGGGGGGGAGAAGGGGACTCCTTTCATGGATGGGTCGGGATCCACAGTCCCTAAGACTCAACTCCTAAATTCTGTGATTCTGAGAGCATTCCAGGGAAGAGAGATAATCCATTGAAAGGCATGGAAGAAGAGCTGGAAAGTCAGAAAGTGGTTTAGCCCTGAATGGAAAGGATGTGGACCAGGTGTAGATTGGATTGGATGACTTCTAATACCCCAAGCAGCTGTGGTCTTTAAAACTTTCTCTGAAAATGAAGTTCTTCCCTACACTGAATCAAATCTACCTCGTGATTTCAACCCCTCAGCTTCTAGTTCTTCTTTGGAAACATATAGAATACATCTACTTTCCAAGTTTTAGACCACTCGATCGCCTAACAAGGCGTCCTTTTTTTTCTGAACCCAATGTTGCATGTTCTTGGATTTTTTTCCCTTTCTTTTTTATTTAAATTTTAAAAAAGATGTGAGAAAGCCTGATGAACCCAGTAACGAGATAGGTCAAGGCCACGACAGGTGAGGGTAGGGACTTGGTGGTGGGGAGTAGTGGATGAAAACCCAAGCCGTCACAAGAAGCTGCGGCATCCTCAGTCTCGTCACAATTGAGCACTTAGCTGGATCATATCCAGCCCATCATGACCCTTAGGTGCCATTCCAATAGGGTGAACACCTGCTCACTAGCAGGCCTAGCACCTGGTGGGGGCTGGGGGAGGTGGACAGACGCCTTTCCTAGTCCAGGTAACGGGAGACTAGAGTAGCAGTAGCGTGGGAGGGTGGAGGGAGTCCGGAATTCCTTTAGAACTGTAACTTAGGGACCCTCAGAGATGCAGGCTCTCAAACGTGACTAAGACTCTCTCTCCTCACCCCACCTCCCTTTTGGCCAGTACCTTGGTTCCCAAGGAGCTTAAAGCGTCCTTTTCACGCTTTGCATTTGAATCGAGGTTGCTAGGCTGATTTAGGAATCCGACGCGGGGCGCTCCCCAAGCGCCAGAGCTTCGAGGAGCGCCCGGCCGCAGCACCTGGGACAGGGGTCTGAGGGTCCGCAGAGCCCGCGGAGGCCCGCTCCCTCCCGGGGGGTGACCGCCCCAGCATCTCCTTTGGTTTGCTCCGAGGCTTGCGGAGTGGGAACGCTCAGCCTGCAGCAGCCGCAGCAGCGCCGCACGAAGCCGGCCCGGGCGCAAGGCCGGCCCGCAGCGCACGCTCAGCCCGGCCCGGGGGCTCGCGCCAGAGCCTCTGGAAACTCCACCACTCCCCCATCCCTCGTCCCCCCCACCCCGCCCTCGGTCCCCCATCCTTCATCTCCCATCCCCCGGCCCCCACCCCACCAACAGCAGCGGCGACCTAACGGGCCTCCGGCTAATGGAGCGCTGACCACCGCCGCCGGGAGGGAGGAAGGAGCCTCCCCCAAGGAGGAGGGGGAAGAGCCCGCAAAACGGCCATGCGGGAGAAACGGCTCACCACCGGTAGGTAGCAGCGGCAGCGGAGCGCAGGAGGGCGAGGGGGAGGAGCCTCCGCCTTCGCCGCCATTGGCCCGCCCCGCCCAGGCCCCGCCCCGGGCCCCGCCCCCGATAGGGCCAACGCCGTTGGGGGCGGGGGGGAGGGGAGGGTCCTGCCCCTCCCAGGACGAGCCTCCCACCCTACCTGGAACTTTTGCGAGGCCCTGTCCCCTGCCCCTCCCCCTCCATCAGAAATAAGGCTAGTGGCTGCGCACACCTGGATGGGTGACCGGGCCTTCGTGTTTGCACCTAGCTTTGGACGCCATCCCAGTAGCCAGATGAGACGGATGCTATCATTATTTCATAATTAACTCTCCCTGTTTTAAAAATGGGGAGACTGAAACAGGTGGGGACAAGGCAGCGCACAACTTTGTGAGAAATTGGGCAGGGTCACGTTTCGGAGGGGAGGAGGCCGTTGTCCGGTGTGTTAGCTGTCCCAGTTTTGTGTCACCTGCCGACCTGATGAGCTGGCGAATCACCGCTAAAATTTTTAAACGTTAAGCAGCAAAAAGGCTACGCAACCTGGAAGACAGCCTGGATAGACAGAGCCCTTGGACAAGAAGACTAGGGTTCAAATCCAGCTTCAGTTGGGTGACCCTGGGCACGTCACTTAACATCTGTTGGCCTCAGTTTTCTCACTTACAAAAGTGGGGATAATATTATAGGACCTACCTCCCAGAATTTATAAAGCACTTTGCAAACAAGGCAAAATAGATATGTATATGTATGTATAAAGCAATATATATGTATATACGTAATATACATACATTGAGTACATATATAACATGTGCGATATATAGTACATATATAGTGCTTTTAAAAGGTTTGCAAAGTATTTTACAAATCTCTTGTTTGATTTCTATATATCTATCATTTGAAAGATCCAAGGTTTTCCTTACTCCTATCATCCATCTATCTATCCATTCATACATACATATATGCAAATCCATATATACATATATGCAAATCCCCCTATAATATATGCAAACCCACATTATGTATAGATTTATATGTATATACATCTCTTCATATTTATATATTGATATCAATATCTGGGCAGCCAGGTGACACAGTCAATAAGGTGCCAGGCCTGAACTCCTCTTCCTGAGTTCAAATCTGGCCTCAGATACTTATTGGTTTGTATGATCCTGGGCAGGTCACTTAACCCTGTTGACCTCAGTTTCTTCCTTATTTGTAAAATGAGCTGGAGAAGTAAATGACAAACCATTTCAGTGTCTTTGCCAAGAAAACCCCAAATTGGGTCATGGAGAGTTGGATGTGACTGAAAAATGACCATAAAACATACACACAGAAATGGATAAATATTTCTCTCTACATATATATACATACATTTATGTATATGTCAATCAAATGAAATTTATAAAGCACTTTGAAAACCTTAAAGCAACATATATAGCAAAATATATGTACATATACACAGTAATGTTAATTATGTTAATGCAAATTAAAGATCTATCCCAGCCATTAATGGGCCTGCCCATTAAGGGAAGGTTGATTAGGAGAGATTTGTTTTGTAGGAAGGCTTACACCTTTTACTAATTTCTAATGAGGCACTGGTTCTTAAGGTGTGATGCCCTCTGGCTCTGAAAAGTGTATATATACTCTGAGGTGAGATTTTGTTTTGGGACTTACTCATTGGAAGTGTTTGTTTGGCCACACAAGACTCTGGGTAGCCTCTAAAAAGCCCTGAAGGCTTTGACAGATGTTGGTGCTTCCTTCTCCCATGTGTGTATGTAATGGTCAGACAGTTAGATCTGTCTATTGATCTGTGATGTATGTATTGCTTATGGTCAGACAGTTGGAAGCCCTGTCTGTTGGTCTTTATTTCTCTGTATTTTTTCTCAGGTTCAGGGTACTGACTTCCCCCCCGAACTAAGTGAATGATATATGTGCTTGATTAAAGTGGATTGTTGACCTGCTCAAAAGTTGCTTTCCTTTTAGAAAAGCAGATCTAAAACCATATCGCTATATATCTATATCTATATCTATATATACACACATGTACATGCATACACACATATATGTATGTATGTATAAATCAAATGTATCCTTCATATACACACAGGCATGCATACATGCTAGCTGTTATTGTTACAGACACAAAGGTCTTCCTTACTCCTAACTGAACTACCTAGACATTGCTTCTTCTAAGAAAGAAAGACGACCCCCTCCCTCCTTTCTTTAGCCTGCCAGGTTTTACGGAAATCCACCTTTGACATTTATTGACATTAATAATAGATAGGTGTATAGATCTCCCCCAACCTTTAGCCTACTAGATTTTCCAGAAATCCTTTTTTTGACATTTAAATTTATAATAGGTCCATGTGTCTAACATAGGCCTGTCTAATGGGTTGGTTAGACATATATTTTCCTTTTATCCTAGTGACTACTCATTTTTTGTGTAGAGCAGTTGAATGAAGGTCAGAGTAAATCCAAAATGACAGTAAAGTTAACTACTAGATAATGCTTTTAAAAGCCTGCTTGCCAACTTTAATGGGCATTATGAATACGGGTTGATGAGAGAAGGCAGCATGGTGGAGTGAATAGAGAGCCAGCCACAAAATCAAGGAAGAATGTGAGTTCAAATCCCTAATATGACACATCCTGATTCTCAGAGCTCTAAGCAGCACCTGAGGACTTGTAAATTGCAGTCAAGATGTCAACCTGCCCTGCTATAGGGAGTTTGCTCACCTGAGAGTTTCCTATACTCATAAAAACTATGATAATGAAAGATCTAGCCCCTTTCCATAGATAGATATCTAGATAGATAGATATAGATAGATTGTGATTACATATGTATAGTGACAAAGCCAGAATTACTGCCCAACCAAGTGAATTAATTGACTTCACCCCTTTAACCCTTGGGAGAACACCATTTCTTATGGCAACATTTTGATGGCTGTAAAGATGAATCAGATTGAGTGATAAATTTCATTATTTCATTTTGTTTCAGAGCCACCAGTTTTAACAGAAGAAGGGTTTGTAAGTACATCTTAAAGGGACTGAAATGTTCTTTTTACTTTGGTTTTGTTAGGAAATAGTATGCAAAATAAAAATAAAAGCTATTATGCTTGTTTTGTTGCTGCTACAAGTGATAAGTTGCTACAGTTAATAGTGGCAACAGCTGGGTATAAACACATGTGATTTAAATTTGTTTTGATTGACATTTGCTAAAATAAAGTGGAATGGTTAATATAAGTTTTCAAAAAGAGTATTTTACTGTTGTGGAGTGCATTCTATATTCTTTGAATGCTAGGAATAGTAGGCAACACTAATTTAGAAAAGATTTGTTCACTTGTATTTTATTTTGTTTTAATTTTGTTCTCAGTTTAGATTTCTGATTTCTACCACCTCCCCCATTTAATAGTATTTTATTTTTTTCCAATTATATATAAAGATGGTTAGCACCTTTAATATTTATAAGATTTTTAGTTTCAAATTTCTTTCTTCTTTCCTCTCTCCCCTCCCAAAGGTGGCAAACAATCTGATATTGGTTATATATGTACAATCACATTAAACATATTTTAGACTTCTGATTCAAAATCAGAGGACTGTTGTGTTCTTCTGACCTTTTAACACTTATTTTGTGGGCTAATTTTTCACTTTTTTTCCATATCAGTTTACAATAAAAATTAATGCTTTCTTGTTTCAGTAGCTGGTTTAGAGTTGACTAAAATAAATATTTGAAGGAGGGAATGCTTATATACTTTAAGTTTACATTTAAATACAAAATTACTCAGTCTTTTTTTTCTTTGACATCTCTATAGTACTTGACTCTATTAGCTAATCTTTCCTTCAAGCCGTATTCTTCTTTGGTTTCTATGAATCTAAAATACTTTTGTTCTCCTCTTTTCTCTCTGATTTGCTTCTTCTCTGTCACTGACTTCTCTTTCTCCATTTTTCCTCTAACTGATACCCTGACCAAGATTCAGTCTGTAGCCCTTTATGCTTTTTGATATAGTCTCTTCTTTGGGATCTCATCCACCCTCACACATGTATCCTCATGTTTTCCATCATTATCAGCAATTTGAGGATAACTATAGCTCAAGATTCTTAACCTCTTCCAAACTCCAGACCTGCCTCTCCAATTGCCTGCATGGCATTTTTCTTTTTTAATTTAAGTTGCCCTATACGTAAAATTCAGCAGATAAAAAACTGAACTCATCCCCTTCCCTTTCAAACCATATCATTCTATGTTATAATGTCACTATATTGGTTTATAAAGTCTTATATTGTCATTTATTGTACTATCACTACTTATGTAGTACCATTTATGCATGTTTCATTACCCTGACTGGACAGTTCTTCCAATTCAGGATGCATGTTTTATATGATTAATTCTCTCCTCTCTCCAATGCATTTAACACAATCTTTACCAGATTAATTAAATTAGTTAATTAAATAAATTAAAAGGTTAATGTTAATTAAAGTTTTAAACTATTATTTATAAGCATTTATATTTATTTATAAATTAAAAGGTTAATGCAATTTTCTAGTCCTTTGCCCATTTGAACAGTTAAGGTAGGCAAGTCTGTTGAAAGTTTATATTTTTTGGTAATTACTCAAGATTTTGTGAAGGGTCTTTCTGTTACAAAACATTTATGCTTGTGTCTTTAGCTATACATGCATACTAAGTCTATATTTACTCAAAATAATGTATAGGGATTATGTTCTTTTTACATTTTAAAAAACTGACCAAAACAAGGAAAAAAATCAATCACATGGAAATAACAGAACTGTGTTATATTCCCATTAACAAAATAAATACAGATTACATTTAGAAAATTTTCATTTTCTAAGTTTCAGTATGCTCTGACATACTAAAACAAAATAGGAGTTGGATTCCCTAAATGCATCTTCTTTTGAAGAGAAAAAAAGTAGCACTTTCTTCTTTCTTCTAAACTCTGCCTTCATTGTCTCTTGATAAAGTCTATCCACTTTCTCTAAAACTTTACCTTTTGCTTCTTTTTCTTCTGTAATAAGATTTGTTTCTAAAGAATTCTATATATTTATTTTCCAAGAAGGTAGTGTAGAAAATACTCCAGCACCTTCAGAGTAGAGGTGACATTATTTGATGACAACAGAAGAAAAGTTTTAAAAAGAAAATTGAGTTTTTTCACTTGCATTCTTTCTAATTAAATTTTAAGTTATTTAAGACCAACTCTTATTTTTGTGCATCTTCCTTTCAGACATTAGCTTAATAAATATTGATTGATAGAAAAGGATTTAAGATCTATTTTCTAGGCAATTTATAATACACCATGATATAGTCATAGGTTTTCTCATATAACAGTGTAAACATTTGTTTTCATATTACAGGAAGATTCCTTAGCAACTGATAATTTGCTTGTGGACTACTTCAATGAATTTTTAAGTCTTCCAGTAAGTATTACATTATTGTTATCCTTACCCATCAGAGCAAAGCCAATGATGACCAAGTTCTGATGTAAAATGAATGTATTTAGGGATAATGTGCACTTCCAAAAGTTTTAAATTTTCTTCTACTCCCCCACCCCCTCACAACAACATGCAGTCTTATATGGGCTCTACATATACATTCTTATTAAACACATTTTCACATTAGTCATGTTGCATAGAAGAATTAAAATGAATGGGAAAAAGCATGAGCAAAACTAAACAAAACCAAACATAACCAAAGAGAAAATAGTCTGCTTCATTCTGCATTCATGAGTCCTTTGGAAATGTTTTAGGTACTTGCCTTGCTGTGGATGGTAACTAAGTCTATCAAAAACAGTCCTTTCACACTGTGGCTGTAACTGTGTATGATGTTCTCCTGGTTCTGCTCACTTCACTCAGCATCAGTTCATTTAAGTCTATCCAGACATTTCTGAAGTCTGCCCATCCATCATTTCTTATTGCACAAGAATATTCCATTACGTTCATGTGCCACAACTTGCTCAGTCATTCCCCAGTTGATGGGCATTCCCTTGATTTTCAGTTCTTAGCCAACACAAAAAGAGCTGCTATAAATATTTTTGTACATGTGGGTCCTTTTCCCATTTTTGACCATTTATCAACTGGGGAATGACTTGTACTCTTGTAAATTTGACTTGGTTCTCTATATATTTTAGAAATGAGGCCTTTATCTGAGACACTAGTTGTAAACCCTCCTAATCTTGGTTGCACTGACTTTGTTTATTCAAAAACTTTTCAATTTAATTAATCAATATTATCCATTTTGCATAGGTTCTCTATCTCGTTTGGTCATAAATTCCTCCATTTTCCATAAATCTGACAAACTATTCCTTGCCCCCCCTAATTTGTTTATAGTATCAGCTTTTATACCTAGATCATGTATCCATTTGGACTTTATTCTGGTATACAGTGTCAGGCAGTGGTCTACTTCTGCCACACTATTTTCCAGTTTCCCAGTAGTTTTGTCAAACAGTGAGTTCTTAACACAGAAGCTGGGGTCCCTGGGTTTATCAAACAGTAGACTGCTATAATCATTGACTACTATGCCATGTATACCCAACATATTCCATTGATTTACCCCTCTATTTCTTAGCCAGTACCAAGTGGTTTTGATGATTGCTGCTTTATAATACAGTTTAAGATCTGGTATGACCAGGCCACCTTCTGTAGCATTTCTTTTCATTAATTCCCTTCTGGACCTTTTGTTCTTCCAGATGAATTTTGATATTATTTTTTCTAAATTTATAAAATAATTTTTTTGGGGTTTGATTGGTATGATGCTGAATAAGTAAATTAATTTAGCTAGAATTGTCATTTTTATTATATTAACTTGGCCCATGAACAAGTGATGTTTTTCCAATTATTTAGATCTGACTTTATTTGTGCGAAAAGTGTTTTGTGATTGTGTTCATATAGCCCCTGGGTTTGTTTTGGCAGATAGACTCCTGCATATTTTATAGTGTCTACAGTAACTTTAAATTGGATTTTTCTTTCAATCTCTTGCTGTTGGTAGTAATTGTAAGTAATGTATAGAAATGCAGATAATTTATGTAGGTTTATTTTGTATCCTGATACTTTGCCAAAGTTGTTTATTATTTCAAGTCATTTTTTTACTTGATTCTCTAGGATTCTCTAAGTGTATCATCATATCATCTTCAAAGAGTACTAACTTAGTTTCTTATTTGCCTATTCTGATTTCTTCAATTTCTTTTTCTTCTCTTATTGTTAAAGCTAACATTTCTAGTAACCATATTGAGTAACAGTGGTAATAACATCCTTGTTTCATCCCTGATCTTATTGGAAATACATCTATCCCCATTACATATAATGCTTGCTATGGTTTTAGGTAAATGCTACTTATTATTTTAGGGAAGGTTCCATTTATTCCTATGCTTTCCATTGTTTTCAATAGGAATGGGTGTTGTATTTTGTCAAAAGTTTTTTATGCATCTATTGAGATAGTCATTTGATTTCTATCGGTTTTATTGTTGATATGATCAATTATGCAGATAGTTTTCTTAATATTAAACCAACCCTGCATTCCTGTGATAAATCCTACCTGATCAAAGTGTATTATTCTCATGATAAGTTACTGTAATCTTTTTGCTAATATCTTATTTAAAACTTTTGCATCTATATTCGTTAGAGAAATTGATCTATAATTTTCTTTCTCTAGTTTGACTCTTCCTGGTTTAGGCATCAGCACCATATCTGTATCATAAAAATAATTTGCTTGGACTCATTCTTTGCCAATTTTCCCAAATAGTCTATACAGTATTGGAATTAACTGTTCCTTGAATGTTTGATAGAATTCACTTGTAAATTCATCTGGCCCTGGAGAATTTTTCCAAGGGAGTTCATCAATGGCTTGTTCAATTTCTATTTCTAAGATGGGGTTATTTAACTATTTTACTTCCTCTTTTGTTAATCTGGACAATTGATATTTTTGTAAATATTCATCTATTTCACTAAGATTGTCAAATTTATGGGCATACAGTTGGGCAAAATAATTTCTAAGTATTGTTTTAATTTCCTCTTCATTAGAGGTGAAATAAGCATTTTAATTTTTGATGCAGGTAATTTGGTTTTCTCCTTTCTTTTTTTAAAATCAGGTTGACCAAAGGTTTATCAATTTTATTGTTTTTTTTTCATAAAACTGGCTCTTAGTTTTATTAATATTTCAACAATTTTCTTAAATACAGTTTTATTAATCTCTCCTTTAGTTTTCAGTATTTCTAATTTGATATTTAATTGGGGGTTTTCATTTTGTTCTTTTTCTAGCTTTTTCAGTTGCATGCCCAATTCATCAATCTCCTCTTTCTCTATTTTATTCATGTAAGCATTCAGAGATATAAAACTTCCCTTTAGAGCTGCCTTTGCTGCATCCCATAAGTTTTGGCAGGTTATGTCATTATTGTCATTCTCAAGTGTTAAGTTCCCAAAGATCTCATGCCTGTATGAGATCTTTCTTTCAGGCACAAATGAATGAGGCGGGAGCAAAAATGGTATACACTCTGTTTATTCTCAGCTAGCTCAGAGTATATATAGGCATTCTACTTCCATTCAAGCAAGAAGTTTGTAAATACTGTGTGCTGAGCTTACATGCTTGACTGTTGTTATTCTTGCTCAAGATAATTGTGAAGGTTGGTAATTGCGTAGGGGTGGTCCATCACATAAATCATGCAAGGACATGGCATCTCAAAGAGATTTCTTCTGAGGGCATCATGACCCTGATAACCTGAGAGTTTCAGACCCCTTCAACTCAAGAATGAAGTTATTGTTTCTGTGATTTACTGTTTGACTCACTTATTCTTTAGGATTAGATTGTTTAATTTCCATTTAGTTTTTGATCTATCTTTCCATAACCCTTTATTACACATAATTTTTATCGCACCATGATCTGAAAAGGATGCATTGACTATTTCTGCCTTTCTACACTGAATTGTGAGGTTTTTATGCCCTAGTAGAACATGCTTGATTTTTGTGTATATGCCATGTGCTGCTGAGAAGAAGATATATTCCTTTCTATCCCCATTCAGTTTTCTCCAGAAGTCTATCACATCTGTCTTTTCCAGAATTCTATTCACCTCCTTAATTTCTTTCTTGTTTATTTTGAAGTTAGATTTATCAAATTCAGAGAGGGAGAGGTTGAGGTCCCCCACTAGCATAGTTTTGCTGTCTATTTCTTCCTGTAATTTCCCTTAACTTCTCCTCTAAGAATTTGAAAACTATACCATTTGGTGCATATATATATATATTACATAATGATATTACTTCATTGTCTATGATACCTTTTAGCATGATAATTTCCTTATCTCTTTTGATTAGATCTGTTTTTGCTTTTGCTTTGTCTGAGATTAGGATTGCTACCCACCCCCCCCTTTTTTTACTTCAGCTGAAGTATAATATATTCTACTCCATCCTTTTACCTTTACTCTGTGTGTTTCCCCCTGTTTCAAATGTGTTTCTTGTAAACAATATATTGTAGGATTATTGTTTTAAATCCATTCTGCTACTCATCTGTTTTATGCAAAGTTCATCCCATTCACATTCACAGTTATGATTACTGTGTATTTCTCTCTATCCTATTTCCCCCCCTGTTAATGGTCTTATTTCTCCCTTTTCCCTTACCCTCCTCCAAAAAATTTTACTTTTGAACACCGCCTCCCTTATTCTTCCCTTCCTTCCACCAGCCCCCCTCTCTTTTCTTTCCCCTTTACTATTTCTTTCCTCCCTTCTAACCACCTCCTTCCTTTTCTTTCCCCTGTCCCCTCCTACTACCTCTAGTGCAAATTAGATTTCTATACTTAAATGAGAATGTTGTTCTCTTCCTGAACCAAATCGAATGAGAGTAAAGCTCAAACAGTGCTCATTTTCCTTCCTTCTTTCTCCCTCTGCTGTAATATATTTTTGAGCCTCTTCATGTGATATAATTTACCCTTTTCTTCCCCCTTCTTTTCTCTTCTCCCTCTGTACCCCTTAATTATGTGTTTTCATCATCACATCAGTTAATTTATACCTACATCTTTTATTTATATCTTTTAAATGTTGTAATAAATATACAGTTATCAAGTTTAACAAATATCATCCTCAAGTATAGGGATGTAAACAGTCTGCCCATATTGAATAAAAAGGTTTTTGTCTTTTTTTTTTTCCTGTTTACCTTTTTATGCCTCTTGAATCTTGTATTTGAAGGTCAAATTTTCTATTGAGCTCTAGCCTTTTCATCAGGAAGGTCTGGAAATACCTTATTTCATTGAATGTCCATTTTCTTGTCTGAAAGATTATACTCAGTTTTGCTGGGTAGTTGATCCTTGGTTGTAGTCCAAGCTCCTTTGCCTTATGAAATATCATATTCCAATCTCTCCAATGTTTTAATATAAAGCTACAAGTTCCTGTGTGATCCTGACTGTAGTTCCTCAGAATTTGAATTGTTTCTTTCTAGCTGCTTGCAGTATTTTCTCCTTGACCTGATAATTCTGGAATTTGGCAACAATATTCTTAGGCATTTTCAATTTGAGATCTCTTTCAGGAGGTGATTGGTGCAGGAGGTGATCAGTGGATTCTTTCAAGACTATTTTGCCCTCTGGATTTAGGATCTCAGGGCAGTTTTCCTAAATGATTTCTTGAAGGATACTATCCAGGTTCTTTTTTTCATCATGACTTTCTGGTAAACCAATAATTCTTAGATTTTCTCTTCTGGATCTGTTTTCCAGGTCAGTTGTTTTCCCAATAAGATATTTTACATTATCTTTTATTTTTTCATTCTTTACATTTTGTTTGATTTATTCTTGATGCCTCATAGAGTCATTAGTTTCTACTTCCCCAACTCAGTTTTTAATGAATTATTTTCAGTTAGCTTTTGTACATCCTTTTTCAGAAGTATTTTCAGAGTTATGCATTTATCTAATTTTACTTTTTAAGAAACCGAATGTATTTTTAAATTCATTGGTCAATTTTTCTTCTACATCTTTAATTTGGCTTTTAAATCCTTCTTACACTCTTCCAAGAATGCTCTTTGGGCTTGTGACCAGTTCATATTCCCTTTTGATGTTTCAGATATGAGTACAATATCAATGCTGTCCCCTTCTAATTCGTATTTTGTTCTTCCTTGTCCCTGTAAAAAGATTAGATAGTCTTTGGTTTTCTAATTTGTTTCTTGCTCATGGTGATTGCATTTTTCCTGGTTTTTAAAGTGGATCTCTGCTTCTGGGGTACAGGGGATTCTGTCCCTTGTTTCTTGGGCTAGAGCTAGGTTCCTGGTTATGTGTTATGGGGCCTCTAGTTCTTTCAGCAAGAATCTATATAATGGTGTAGCTTATCTGGTGCTGAACTGGTTGAAGTGTGCCAAAGCTGAGATCAAGTGAAGTCTGAGTTGCTCTGGGGTTACACTTAGGCTCATGGTGTGAGGTGTGAGAGGAGGGGTAGTCTGGCTGCTGGAGATCTCCTCCTCTCCTAGGGCTGCACTGACTCCTTCTGGGCTGGTGTCTGCCCAATTCCCATGGCTGGGCTAAGGCACACCTGGGATCCTGGTGTTGACACTTCCTGGCTCTACTCTTGGGCTCAGGATCTCCTGCTGGTCCCCTCAGGTGAGGCTTGCTGGGATACCTCCAGTCCTGTACTGGTCCCCTTCAGCCACAGCAAGAAGGACCCTGTCTCCCTAGCCTCCAGAGCTAAGAGACTGTTTACCCCTTCTGTTGGCTCCACTATTGCAGGATTTTTCCTAGCATAATATTCTCTGGATTTTTCAAGGTTAATCAGGGAGGGTGAGAGCACTTACAATTTACTCCACCATCTTGGCTCCTGGAAGTTCAAGTTCACCTTTGGTACTTTAATGGAACTCATTGCCATGTGGGAACTCTTTTCTCCCCAATTTACACTACTCAGATCCCTTCAACATCATTCTCCATTCTCCCCTTTGCTCTAGTTTCAGAAGAAGAGATTTCTTTCTCAGTGCCAAAACCAATCAATATATTTGTGCTCTTGTTCTATCCCTTTCTATTTTCCCTAATTCCCTTTGCTATCATCCCTTCTTTTCCTCCAATTTTCAATACTTCCTTACCTACTGGTTCTTTCTTTGCTTGCTGCACACATCCCCCAGTTCTTTGGATAAATACGCTCATTTGTAAAGATAAGTGCCTTAAGAGCCTTTTGTCTTTGTGTGTCCTTGGTGCCTGGTAAGTAGGAGGAACCTCCTAAATGCTTTTTAATTGCTTGATCATTCCAGAAACTTTGCTGTCAAGGGAAATTAACCAGGAAAATGCAGTGGGCTAAAGTTAGAGTTCCAACATGCTCTGAGTGTTTTATCTTGAAGACAAAAAGTACATTTGCTTGAGTGCCAAACTCAGTCCTTAAACTATCATTCCATATATCTCCTCCCCTTCAAAATCCTAGAAAAAAACTATTAATACTTATCATTATTTTCTCAACTTCTACTCAGATTTTCTCTTTACAGATAAACCCAATAGTTTTTCCCAGCCATTATGTAGGAGAGGAGGAAGTATATTTGTAGGAGAGGAGAGAAGCATTCATGGTATGGTAGAAAAGGATTGGATTTGGAGTTGGAGAACCTGGGTTCAAGGAGTTTTACTACTCTGGGCCTCAGTTTTTCCTTATTTGTAAGATAAAGGGATTGGACTAAATGACCTTTAAATTTACCTTCTAGGTCTAAATCTGATTCTTGATCTCAGCAGCATTTGGTAATAATGAATTCCTAAAGTCTCTGTCTCCTGGTTCTCCTACTTCAGTGACCATTCCCTTTCAGTCTCCATTGTAGGATATCATACATATTCCATAGTGTGGATATATAGTGGGCTTTGAGTTGAGATGCTTTCTTTCTCTCTACATTTTTACTCTTGGTGATATCTTCAGCTCATATGTGTTAAACTATCATCTGTGGCCAGATGACAACCAAATCTACATGTCTAGCCTTCAAATCTCTTTTGAATTCCAGTCTTGCATCATTAACAACTTGCTAATACATCTTTATCTGGATATCTTAAAGGCATATTCAAACATATTCAACATAGAACTCACCATCTTTCCCTTATATTCAAGCTTTTCCTTGTTTCAAACTTTCCTTTCTTTCAAGGACTTCACATTCCTTCTAGTCATCTAGACCAGCAACCTAAGAGTCATCTTTGATTCTTCACTTTCCATTACAACCCACATGCCTTATATTTAGGGTATAAGCTTTTCATCTTTGTTTTATGGAATATTGTATTTAAAATCTCCTATTTATGGTAGAAGTTATAAGATCTTGTGTAATTCTGATTGAGTGACTCCTTGGTACTTGAACTTCTTCTTGTGTGCTTGCAGCATTTTCTTTTATATGGGGTCTCTGGATTTTGGCCATAACTTTCCTTGATTTTTTCCATTGGGGGATTGGATTCCTTTCAGAAGGTAATAGGCAGATTCTGTCTTCCCTTTATTCTCTGGTTCTATTAGATTCAGGCTGTTTCCATTTATGATTTTTAAAAATATAGTCTTGAAGCTTTAAATTTTTTTTTTTTTTGCTCTTTTGACTTTGTTTTATTGTTTCTTGAAGTCTCATGGAGTCATTGGCTTCCACTTGCCCAATTCTAACTTTAAAGGAGTTCTTTTCTTCAGTGAACTTTTGTGCCTTTTTTTAATGTTTAGGTCAGTTCTGCTTTTGAAGGTATGAATTTTCTTCAGTATATTTTTGGGCCTCTTTTTCCAAGCTGTTAATTCTCTTTTCATAACTGTCTTGCATCACTTTCTTTTCTTTTCCCATTTTTTCCCTCTACCACTCTTATCTCTAATTCTTCCAGGAATTCTTACTGACCTTAGAGATCCAATTAACATTTTTCTTTGAAGCTTTGCTTGTAGGTGTTTTTCACATTGTTGCCTTTTAAATTTATGTTTTGGTCATTGTTGCCATCTTGGTAGTTTTTTGTGATCAAGTTCTTTGGTTGTTGTTGTTTGCTCAGTTTTTCCAGCCTCGTTCTTGACATTGAAAGTTATGTTAAAGTTGGGCTCTGCACTCCTGGGGATTGGGAAGCTCTGTCCCAAGTTTCAGGCTGCTGTTTTTCAGAGCTTGGGGTGTTTCTAAGGTGTTGTTGTTCTGGAAGAGATGTGGTCACTGTTCTCTTGATCTGTTATCTGGTCTTTATCAAGGAAGGGCCCATGTTCCCCTGCAGCTTCAAGTAGTAGTGTTCTTCTTGGCCCTGGAACTGTGACCAGAGCACCTGCTCCCTTGGTAAGCTATCATAAGTGTTTCTCTCTGCCCTGGATTTGTGACCCAGAAATGCTTATGGACAATAGAATTTCCAATCAGTGCCATCTGTACCCAGTGCCAACAAAGACCCCCTTTACTGTCTCTGGGCTGAGATCTCTGGAAGCTGTTATTGTCACTATTGTAGACACTTCCTAGGCCCACTGGTGGTGCTCCTACCCTATTTTGGGCCTATGCCCCCCTCAGTTTTACAGACCTCTCTTGTGAATGTCCTTAGGTTGGAAAAGTGTCTCCCTCTCAACTTTTGTACACACTTCTGCTTTGCAATTTGATTTCAGGAGTTATTTTAAAATAGTTTGGAGGGGAATATTGGGAAAGTTCAGCTGGGTCTCACCCTGTATTCTGCCATCTTGGTTCCATCTCAGCAAGGATCCTAGTTTTTTTTTTTTCAATTATGTTTTTCACAGAGTCCAGTACTTAATTAAATTATTTCTCCTTGGCCTGTTTTCCAGGGCAGTATTTTTTATGTCTGATATCTTTTTTTTTTTAAATCTTTTTAGTGTTCTGCAATCACTTCCTTAAAAATAAGATTTTATGCCCTCCACCTTTCCCCCACCTCCCCCCTCCCTCCCCGCAACAGCATAAAATTCTGATTATGTTCTACATATACTTTCCTATTAAGTATATTTTCACAATAGTCACGCTGTGTAGTTGAACTAAAATAAATGGAAGAAATCATATAACAAATCAAAACATAATACACTAAACACCACACATACAAACATGATCTGCTACACTCTGTGAATGACTTCCATATTTCTTTCTCTGAGTGTGGAAGACATTTTGCCTTAGAATACCACCACTGGGATTTTTTTTTTTTTAGTAAGTTCTCGCATTATTACGAAGTTCCAAGTCTACCAGAAAAAATTCTCGGACACTGTGGTCATTGCTGTGCACAAAATTCTCCTGGTTCTGCTCCTTTTGCTCAGCATCAGCTCATATAAGTCCTTCCAGGCCTCCCTGAAGTCTTCTTGTTCATCATTTCTTATGGCGCAATAGTACTCCATTACATTCATATATCATAATTTATTCAGCCATTCCCCAATTGATGGGCATCCCCTTGATTTCCAGTTGTTGCCAACCACAAAGAGAGCTACTGTAAATATTTTTGTACATGTGGGACCTTTTCCCATTTTTATGATCTCTTGGGGATACAGTCCTGGTAGTGATATTACTGGGTCAAAAGGTATGCATTATGTCTGATACCTTGTATTTTCTTTTTTTTCAATTTATGATTTTTTTTCAATTTTTTTTCTGTCTCATAGAATAATTGATTTCTGTTTGGCTTATTCTGGTTTCAGGGAGTCCATTACTTGGGTAAAGTTTGCTGCTTTTTATTCTTACCTACTTATTTTCCTTCCATTTCTTAACTCCAGAGCTTTTAAT
This sequence comes from Bettongia penicillata ogilbyi, assembly GCA_023548195.1. Classification (NCBI taxonomy): domain Eukaryota; kingdom Metazoa; phylum Chordata; class Mammalia; order Diprotodontia; family Potoroidae; genus Bettongia; species Bettongia penicillata. The sequence goes on along the minus strand of JAJHZJ010000047.1, from coordinate 5,350,853 downwards.
CCATTTTAAATTTCTTCCAGGTATTCATGTAGTTCTTATGAAAAATCCACTTTTGCCTTTAAATCTCTTTGTAGTTGTAACAGAATTAACTCCTGTCTTCTTTTTGGAGATCTCTAGATCCATAATAATTTTTAATATAGTGTTTTATTTACTCATCTTTCTGACTTTAGTTCCTGATCTTTGAGGGTTTTTTCCAGGGCCAGGATTCACCTCCTGTTATGCTTTTGAGTAGGGTGGCAATAGCCCTACTTGGTCTCTCCTGAGTCCCTGGGTTCCTGTAAGTCCTGTACCTCACAAGGTTAGAGCCCTGTGGATCTTTGAGCTTCAGAGTACTGGATCTTCAGGCCTTTCTCTGGCATTTCATGTCATTAGTGTTAGAATCTAAGATTCCCAGAGATTCAGGGTTCTGGTCCAAGTGCAAAATACTGGCTGTTTTTCCATGGGGTATCTAACTGCCACACTCCTTGGGAGTTTTGATGACCATTGGACATTCTGACAATGCTGGTGGGGCTTTCTGTGAACCTTTGCTCTTATTGCCTCTGGACACAGAGACTTGAAGGCTGTGGTCTGGTCACACTGGGTAGTTGCCTTGTGCTGGCACTGGTTTTCTTGGCAGTTCCTTTCCTATTGTCCTCAGGCTTGTGGCTCACCTCTTACGCATTTCTAGGGTGGAACAAGGCACTTACTGTAGTTTCTCATTATATTTCTTGATCATTATACAGTATGGTATGAACTTCAGGTTTTTACTGGAGTGGGTAATGTGAGAACAAGGCAATTTGCCTCCTGTTCACATCCCTCCCCTTATCCAAACAGTTGCCAGATTTTATGGATTCTAATTCCAGAACATCTTTTGTATCTGTCCCTTTCTTTACATTCACATGGTCACTACCCTCATTACTTCCCTCACTTAGACTATTGAAATAGCTTTCCAGTTAGTCTCCTTGCATGTGTCCTCTCATCTCCAGTCGTTCTTCCACCTAGAAGCCCAATTTATCTTTCTCTTTTCACCGATTTGACCATACTATTCCTACTCAAGAGGCTTCATTGTTTCCCTGTTACTTTTAGGATAAAATGTAAACTATTATTTGGCATTTAAAATTATTCTTCATTGGTCTCCAACTTGTCATTTTAGGCTAACATCTAATTACTCCCCCTTATATGTTATGTTCTAGCCACATAGGCTTTCTTAGAATTCCCTGGACAAGAGACTCCACCTTCCATGTCTTTGCACAGGATATTCTTCATGCCTAGAATTTTCTTGGACCTTAGTTCCAGCTCCTGGAATCCTGAACTCCCTTTGAGGCTCAGCTTAAGTGTTAACTTCTTTAATAGACCTTCCCTGGATTTCTCAGCTGCTTGTGTTTGCCCTTTTCTCTCTAATGAAATTATATTTATTTTGTATTTACTTATCATTATTGTTGTATTTGTCCTTCATTCTGGAAGAGGACCATGACATCAAGATGATGCCATGACTTGCAGTTCACTTTGATTTGAGGGAAGGAGACTCCAAAGAAAGGTTTGGGAGAGAAGAGGTATTAGACTGACTACCAAACTGAGGGTCTGCAGAGTTGTTGTGCTGACCTCATTGTTGTATGCCTGCAAAACATGGACAGTCTACCAGCGCCATGCCAGGAAACTGAATCGCTTCCATTTGAACTGTATTAAGAAGATTCTGAGGATCACCTGGTAGGATAAGGTACCAGGCACTGAAGTCCTTGCTCAAGCTGAACTGCCAAGCATCCAAACTATGCTTTAGAGAGTGCAACTCTGTTGGGCTGGCCACGTTGTTCAAATGCAAAATGTACACTTGCCAAAAAGACTATTTTATGGAGAACTTGCATGGGGCAGGCTATCACATGGTGCCCGAAGAAGCAATACAAGGATACTCTCAAGATCTCTCTCAAGAACTTTGGATTTGACTGTGCAACACTGGCATAGGACTGCTCAACATGGCATGCCCACATCAGAAAGGGTGCTGTGCTCTATGAGCAAAGCATAATTGAGACAGCACAAAGTAAATGCAGGATGCACAAATTTGGGATATTCACCCCAAATATTCAAACAGACTATCTGTGCCCATCCTGTGGTAGAGCATTCCAAGCTCGTATTGGCTGATCAGTCACAGTTTGACACACTGAGATTTCACTTTATCATGGTGATGTCATTTTGGTCCTCCTTGAAGATGAAGGACAACCACCAACTGAATGAAGGAGGGCTGTGCAAGGTCACCAGCCTCACTTCCTCTCCAGGCCCATCTGGGTTAAGAGGCCAGATGCTCATCAAGATGACTGGAGATCTGGATGTCCCAGGATGCCATGTGAGACCCTGGTCATTTTAGGCTGAAGTCCTATCAGATTCTCACTGTGAGTGAGATACACCCATTCAATGAATAGGCTTCTTTAAGTAATTACTCTGGGAATGGTTCCTTTAATCAAAAAAAAAAAAAAAAAACCCAAAAAACTGGGAGGGGAAGGACCCTCTGGGTTCCTGGGTAAAAGAGAAACAGTTACTATTTAGTATTTACATTATGATTATACTTGTTAGGGAAATTGTAAGCTCCTCAAGACAGGGATTGTTTCATTTTTGTTTTTGAATACAAGTGTCCAGCACAATGCCTGGTACATGGTAGTTGTTTAATATTATGAAATGCTTATTGAATTTTTGAGAGTACAATCTCCAACTTCTAAATTTCCAGTTTCTGTCAAATATGCCACCATCTCAACAGCATCTCAGATCTGTAATTTTGGCGTTATATTTGATTCCTCCTTCTCTCTCACCCTGGATGTCCAGTCATTTCCACATCTTCCACATCTTGTCTGTCCTTTCCACATACACAGCTACTCTCTTACTTAGTTCAGGTCCACATCACCTTTCGTGGAGGTGATAACCACCTGGATGGTCTCCTTGCCCTAGCTTCTCTTCATGCCAGTTCATCCTCCATGCTGCTGCCAAAGGAATTTCCTTTAAACACAGATCTAACCATATGATGCTCCTACTTAACCAACTCTAGGGACTTCCTATTGCCTTTAGAATAAAATAACAAAGAGTTTTTTAAAACTCTTCAAAATCTGACCCCAACTTCTCTTTCTAGCCTCACTATATATTGCTCTCACTCCTGCACTTAATGTACCAGTGAGACTGGCCTTCTGTTTTCACTCATGATGATCTCCTGTCTCTGGGCCTCTGAAGTCCCTCCTTATCACCACTTTACAGCATTCCTATCTTTCTATAATAGTAGCTTCAGCACCATCTTCTGCACGAACCCTTTCTGACTTCCCCCAGCTGCTTGCAGGAAGCTCTCAATCACCAGGCCATAACTTACCTTTTTAGCCTCTTGGGACATTACTCTCTCTCCCATACTCTGCATTCCAGGCAAAAGGGATATTGTTCCTCCCTTAAGATAGTCCATTTCCCTTCTCCATGCCATACCTATAATATGTGACTGTCATTCTTCTGTCTCATCAGAGTCTCTCTGCTCCTTTAAGATGCAGGTCAGGCACCTTCTGCATGAAGCCCATCCTATCTCCCCAATTGCTAGTATCCTTCCACTCAGACTACCTTGTTTTTGAATAATTTGCATGGATTTGTATCTTTTCATTTTCTATTTATCTTATGCATTATATGTATATGTATGTATATATATGTATGTATATGTGCATGTTATTTGTCTTCCCCATTGTACATTGTAAGAATGTAAGTTTTTTTCTAAGTGGAGTTGTTTTATTCTTTGTACTTTCATCATGGGTGCCTACCAAAGTGCCTGGCATGCAGGACGTTTTTCAATAAATACCCTGTCTATCTTGTCTTTTTTTCCCATTACTTTCTAAAATATATCTTTTCATCTTAGAAAGCTGTTATCATTGTGTCCCTAATAAATGAAAACACATTCTTGCCTCCACAATTTTGATTATGTTTGGGCTATCACTTAGACGGACGTGGTCATTCACTTAGAATGGAAAGAATGAATTGGTTCTTTATGAGGTATTTACAAATGTGAAGCCAACTTTATTTCCTTTTTGGAGAGGGCTGGTAGATCAGAGGAAAAGCAAAGACATTCTGTATAGAGAGTTCAGATAAGCATTTGACAATCTCTCATGATATTCTGCTAGATAAAATAAACAAATGTGAATTATATATTAGTAATGAGATGGCATAAAAGGTTGTTGAACAACTATATCCAGAATCTTGATTGATTGCTGACAACCTGAAGTGAGACTTGATGTGATATGCCACAGGGTTCTGTTCTTAGTCCTGTTCTGTGCAACTTATTAAACTGGTGATTGGGATAAAGACTTACAAGCCATAATTATAAAATTTGTGGGTGATAGGCAACAATTTAATGACAGAATCAGGATTCAGATGACTATAGTAGGCCTGAAGTAATGAACTGAACCCAAAAGATGAAATTTAATGCGAAAAAATCTAAAACCATGCATTTAGGGTAAAAGCAAACATGCAACCCTGTAAGTCCAAAGTGAGGAAGACTTTGATAGATTGATAAAGACCTGGGACCTCTCAGTGGACCATGGGCTTAATATGAGCCAACAATATGATATAATTGGTAAAAACAAACTGCAAGGATAGTAGGAGTATCCTGTTGTATTGTGTGCCAGTCAGACTGTCATGGATATTATTTTCACTTTTGTACACTATATCTTAAGAGGAATTTAGATAGTTTAATGTAGATGACAGGTTATTAGTCTGGAAACCAGGAGACCAGGTTCATAGCCATAACTTAGTCCCTAAGTAACTACCATATGATTTGTGTGCCCTTTTTATATCTTGATTTCCTGACCTGTCAAATGAAAAGGTTGGGCTAGATTGTTTTCAAGGTTCTTCCCAAAGCTAATATTCTTAATAAATGCTAGCATAGTTCTTGGCACATGTCCCTGGTTCTTTCAAGATGTTTATTGGATGAATGATAATGAGTAAATGAAACTAAAGTATGCAGAAGAGGATAATTAAGAGAGGAAGAGGTCTTGAAACCATGCCATATGAAGAATGTTTGAAAGACTTCAGAACATTTAGACCTAAGAAAGGCTCAGGAGAACTAATAGCTATCTTCTCAAGCACTTGAAGATTTGTTATATGAAACGTGTTAGTAGACTCATGTGTGGGTGTTCATCCTTTGTTGCCAAAGAAGACCATGCCATCAGAGAAATAATGACATGACTTGTACTTGACTTTATTTTGAGTGAGGGAGGGCTGTGTAGGTCACCAGTCTCACTTCTCCTCCAGAGTCATATGAATCCAGATATTCATCAGGATGACTGGAGATGACCCAGGATGAGGCAACTGGGGTTAAGTGACTTGCCCAAGGTCACACAATTAGTGAGTGTCAAGTGTCTGAGGTGAGATTTGAACTCAGGTCCTCCTGACTCCTGCACTGGTGCTGTATCCACTGCACCACCTAGCTTCCCCAGGATACAGCTTAAGAAGAAATAACTGAGACCAATGAGTATAGAAATTATAGGAAGACTGCTTTTGACCAGAGCCATTTAAGTGGCACAGTGAATAATGCACTGGTCTTGGAATCAGGAAGACTCATCATGAGTTCAAATCTGACCTCAGACACAACTAGCTGTATGACCCTGGGTAAGTCCCATTTTTGCCTTAATTCCTCAACTGTAAGATGAGCTGGAGAAGGAAATGGCAAACCACTCCATTATCTCCACCAAGAAAACCTCAAATGGGATCATGAAGAGTTGGGCATGACTGAAAAATATGATTTTGACTTAATAATGATTAGGACTAATAGAAAAAACTGCTTGTAAGTTAGTAAGCTCCTTATGTTTGGAAGTATATGATCATAGGCTCAGGGCTGTTATAAAGGTGATTACCACACTGAATGGGAATTTTGTCAGGATCAGTGGTCTCTAAACTTTTTTGATCATACTCTCCATCAGTAAAAGATTTTTCAGCATTAACACCCTATGTAGGTAGAGGTATATTTATTTACAAATTATGTACATATGCTACTCTACTACTAATTATTTTTTAAAATAATCTTTTATTTTTTCCCCAATTACATGGTAAAACAATTTTTAACATCTGGGTTTTTTTTAAGGTTTTGGCTTTCAAATTTTATTCCTTCCTTTCCTCCCTCCCGCCCACTGTGATATAGTAAGCAATCTGATATGTTATACATGTATTATCATGTATAACATTTCCATATTATTCATTTTGTGCAAGAAGGTTAGAAATAAAAAAAAAGGTGAAAAATAGTATGCTTCTGTCCATATTCAGACAACATTAGCTCTTTCTCTGGAGAAAGCATTTTTTATCATAAGTTCTTTCCGATTACCTTGAATTGTATTGCTGAAAATAGTTAAATCTTTCACAGTTCTTCATTGTACAATATTGCTGTTGCTGTGTATAATGTTTTCCTGGTTCTACTCACTTCATTTTGCATCAGTTCATGCTAGTGTTTCCAGGCTTTTCTGAAATAATCCTGCTTGCTTTCTTATAACATAATACTATTCCATTGCAATTATATACCACAGCTTGCTTAGCCATTCCCTAATTGATGGGCATTCTCTCAATTTCCAATTCTTAGCCACCACAAAAAGAAGTGCTATATATATTTTTGTGCAAATAGGTCTTTTTCCTTTTTTTTTTAAAATTTCTTCAGAATATAGACCTAGCAGGGATATTGCTGGGTCAAAGGATATGCCAGTTTTATAGCCCTTTGGGCATAGTTCCAAATTGCTCTCCAGAATGGTTGGATCAGTATGCAACTCCACCAACTTTAACAATTATTTATATTATAAAACTTACACAAATGTAGAAAATTTAAAAGTCTGAGCTAAAGTTGAAATGGTATTTGATTCTAGGGTCAATAAAGAGCCACTGTGGTTTACTGAATGGGATGCAACGTGGTCAGATCTGTGCTTTAGGAAAATCCCTTTGGCAGCTATGTGGAAGATGGATTGGAGAGAGGAAACACTTGAGCCAGGGGAGATCACTTAGGATGCTTTCCTAAGCTGAGGTGAAACATGATGAGGGTCTGAACCATAGAGATGGCTGTGTGAGCAGAGTGAAGTCTCCGATACAAGAAATACTGGGAAGGAAGAAATGACAAGATTTGCTAACTGATTGGGTATGGTGTGAAGAGTCAGGAATAACACCAAGACTGCAACCATGAGTGAGTGGAAGAAGAGTGGCGTCCTTAACAGAGATCACCAACTTCAGGAGGGTGCGGCTTTAAAGGGAAAGCTCTGCTTTGGACACATTAAATTTGAGATGTCCAAAACACAGTCATGAAAGTAGTAGTAGAGCTCAAGAGATAGACTAGGGCAGGGTATGTAGGTTTGAGTTATTTACATAAAAATGATGAGTGAGTGGAAGAAGAGTGGCATCCTTAACAGAAATCACCGACTTCAGGAGGGTGTGGCTTTAAAGGGAAAGCTCTACTTTGGACAGATTAAATTTGAGATGTCCAAAACACAGTCATGAAAGTAGTAGTAGAGCTCAAGAGATAGACTAGGGCAGGGTATGTAGGTTTGAGTTATTTACATAAAAATGATGAGCTCAGGAGTCATGAGGTGATGTGGGGAGGCAGGAAGGGGCAAGGTTTGAGGATGTTATAGGAGCGATAGGGTAGTGATTTTCGCCTGATTAACTACTGAGGATTCTTGAATTCTGTTAGTCTATAGCTGTCTTAGAGGTCCATGACAACAACATGTCACATGAGAGAGGGAGAAGAAGGGAGAGTGTAGAAAAGAGTTGATAGAGGTATGGAGAGATAAGTTATTGGTGAGAGGTGATATGGAGTTCATCTTCCCACCCTTGAATTGATCTTGCAATCCTTGGGGGGCAAACCCTTGGGAATTATTCCATGGCCCTCACTTTGGAGGCCACTAGCCTAGATAAGGTAGAGATTCTTTAGCTGGGTTACATGACTATGAGCTTTTTAAGAAATGATAACCATATTATGTAATTAGTTTCCTTTGTCATCCTATGTGTTTTGTTTTTTATTTAAGAAGATTCTGAGAAGAGGTCTATGGGCTTTATCAGCCTGCCAAAGGGTTCCCTAAGATACAAAAAGGTTAAGAACCTCTGCCCTGAGGGCTCTTCCAACTTTAGGATTCTATGACTGTTTTTTAGGTACATTACTTTTATCTTTCCAAGTCATTATAAACCTGTCGAATGTAAATATCTTCTAGAACACTGTGCTTTTACTTTCACCCCTTCCTTGCAGGATATCTGTATAAACTTTCTCTGTACTTCTGAAGTAACAACATTCCCATGTGGCGATGATAAATAGACATAGTAAATGAACATTTATTAAGCACTTACTATATGGCAGGCTCTGGGGATACAGATAGAAGCAGAAAGATAGTCCCTACCATCAAGAACCTTAGAGTCTAATGGAGGAAGACAACCCTTAAAAATAAGCTGAAGAAAAGGGACTTTAGAGATCACATTCTCTCATTTTACAGATGAGGTAACTTGGAGTCAGAAAAATTAAATTACTTGCCCAAAATTGGATAGCTGTTAATGACAGAGTTTGGAACTAGTACCCGGATCTTCTAATTCCCACTGAAGTGTTTTTTTTCCCACCATTTTCATTGTACTGCTTCCCTTGGGATGTATTGTAGGCTCCAAGAATTGATAGCTAGTAACCACCCCCAAGTTATGTTTTGATGAAGGGAATCAAGGACGGTTGCCACTATTATAAATGATTATGGCACTTTCCAAATTCTAGCTTTCATAACTTCATTCGTTTTGTTCATATGCCAAGCTTACATTCAGATATTGTTTTAATTTGGTGTCTGGGAGGTTTCTTTGCTGTCAACTCTTTATGTACAAGTGTTTGCTTATTAAGATTTCTTCTATATTGGAGTGTGAAACATTTCTTTAGGTTTTGTGTATTTTATATGCACTGAGTGTTGTGGGGTTGAGGAGATGGGCCCACATAGAGATTTAGGTTGGACCTCTGTGGGTGGTTTAGATTGTTTGTGACACTTATGGTTTGCAGAAGCTGGAGGGGTAGCCTGTTCTATACCCCTGCAAGGATAGGTATGTCATATGTCTGCCAGACCATGCTCAGCTATGTGCCTTTGGAATTTTACCATAACTTTTTTTTTGACTGATCTTAAGCATATTTTTGGGCTATAAACTATTATAATTTATTACAGCTTTTCTAAAGAATTATGTGGATTGTTGGGGAGCAAGAAGACAGATTTTGGTAATATTTTCATTTTTGTTAAGGGAGGTTGAAGAAAAAGAGGAGGACAAGGGTGTAAGTAATCATGGGAGGAGTGGGTTTTTCCCTTAGTGAAGTTTAAAGGTTCTAAGGTTAACTTAACTTCTTCAAAGATATCGGCCACATTCTACATACAGAAGTACTTAAATTTGTGGCAACCAGGGTGTTCTTTTGCAAGCCTTTTTCCCTTTTGGAAGTAGGACACAAAAGAGCTTTGTTTGAAAAGCTCTGGGCTAAAAGATAAAATGGTATTTACTTCCATCTCATTATTCTGTGGGACTAATAGGTTATGATTAGACATTTACAATGACAAAATCTAAATGAAAAGAAATTGCCACTGGTAATTAGCTTGTCATATTTAAATAGTCAGCTGTTTTTCATTCACTGGTTTGTGCGCATTTAAAGAGTATAACTGGAGTTCTGGAGACAGAGTTGGAACAGAGATGAACATGTACTAAAGTAATCTAGTCTTTAGTTTTTAATTTAAATACTGTTCAGCTAAATAATTTGGCATCCAGAAAATTTCACTGGTTAGCTGTTTAAGCACATCAATAATTACTCCCAGGTTGTTGGGGTTTTTTGTCTTCTTTTTAAAGAAATTTGGAAACAACAATTTATTGTGGCAAATATATTTTCATGCACTTGATTTTTTTTGTAAAATTACTTTTCACACATGGATGACTAGTACTACAAAGTTAACTTTCATCACCTTCAGGTCAGTTCATTTGAGAACATCTGGAATGAAATACCCTTTTAAAATAATACATTTGATTAAAGAAGATCAGTCTTAGAGCCTGTTGAGGGATAGGATCTAGGTTTGATACTTGAATTGAAGGTTTTGCTGTTGGTTAAGCAAGAGAAAAAGTTAGTTGTCATCTGAAGTCTCACCTATTCAGCTTTTTAATAAAAAGACTCCTGATATATCAAACTTTATTCTTTCGCACTGCCCTAGGCTGACTTTGGAAATGATGCTCATAAGATTTAGAAGCCTCTCAAATCAATATATAGAGGGTAAAAAACATATGGGAGGGAGATTTGTCCAAGTGGGAGACAAGGCTGACTTTATCTTTAGATAAAGAGAGTGAGGATTGTACTTTAGGGTCAAAGAAAAAAGGCAAATTCTTCTACCTCTTCTGGCTTACAGGACATAGT